>OY728127.1:1907773065-1909023065 GCA_963277665.1 Viscum album
AAGAGAAGTCATACAACACCGAAACTTCTCTTATCCCCCAAGCCTCTGTCTGTTCTCTGAATCGACCACCGTCGATTGCATGGGAATCACATCGGTGAGTTATTCCCTCTTCTAGAGAATCATTTTCAAATTCCTCCTCTTTTCCATGTTATCGTGGGTTGAATGTTTTATGCATTTCATAGATCGATGATGTTATAAAGAGATTCAAGACTTGTGGTTCAAATATTTTGATCTCCCAACACCGAGGTAGGTGGTTTGTACCTTTCCGTTGAAAGTCCTTGAATATTATGTTCAAATTCCACCAATAACCTTGAACGGGGTATTGTGTGTTTACCCGTTTTACCCCTGTTGTATGACTGCATTCTTGTATGCCTGTGTATAGGTAAATTGGACATGTTTTGGGTTTATTGTTATACCTTGGTTACTCTGCTCATGCTTTGATCTGTTTACAACCGTTTGGTCTTGTTTAGCCTATTTTCTGTTTACCTGTTTCCCATGCCTTGTGATCATAGGAATGAGTGTTGTTTTTTGACATGCTTGAGATGTTGTAGTCTAGTTAGCCAAGTTGGTATGTTGTCTTAATTTGGCCATATAGAATTATTATGTATTGAACTACCCGGGGCTGTGAGAACCTTGTGCTATAGAATAAAAGAGGATAGACCGAGTGAGATTCCTCAGAAAGTATTGGAGCTTTAGGATATAAGGGGATTTACTGAGTGAGCATCCTCAGAGAGCCTAGGATTACTTTGGGCTATAAGGGGATAGATCGTGATAGCTTCCTCAGAGAGTCCTTGACTGTTTTAGACTATAAGGGGATAGACCGTGTGAGCTTCCTTAGAGAGTCTCTATTTTTCTTGTTTGAATCACCAGAATACCATAGGCTATAAGAGGGATTGACTGTGTGAGAATCCTCAGAGAGTCTATGAACAACCTGGGCTATAAGGGGAATTGACAGAGCGTGCTTCCTCAGAGAGTACATGACATTGGGAATATAAGGGGAATTGACTGTGCGAGCTTCCTCAGAGAGTTCCTGACTACCTTAGACTATAAAGGGAATTTACCGAGTGTGCTTCCTCAGAGAGTCTTTATAATTCCATATGACCAAACCAGAGGGGTTAGGCTGAGTGCACTACCCAGAGGGTTGTTGGTACTTGTTAAGTAGGACCAGAGGGGATGACTGTGATTACTTCCTAGAGAGTTACTTGTTGTGCTATGCTGCATGTTAGCTGTTTCTTGACTTTGGAACTGTGGATTATATATTGTTCAGCATGTTCCTAATTACAATTATCAGTACTTTTACCTGCCATATATTCACTAACTGTTAGGAACAGATCATCGGGTGGTTGCCTACTAGGATTTAGTCTGTCACCCTATTTGGGTCATGATTTCAGGTCCAAACAGACTATATTGTTGTAGGTATAGAAAATGGAAAATTCCTTTCTACATCAGGTACTTGACTTGCTGTGGATCTGGAGAATATGGGACAAATCTATGGCTTGCGATGCTGAGGAGTTTATCTGTTTGCCTTTCTTTTGTACTTTGGTTTAGCACTAATGTTTTTCCAGCATTGTGACTTTTTTGGCTTCTTTTCTAGACATATGTATCATGCATAATTTCATATATATATATATATATATATATATATATATGTGCTCCTGTTGCTTATTATTTTAGTCTCCCACTATTTACTATTGTTTGGTATTTACTGCTTCCGCTGTTGTATGTATTTTTTACTTCTGCTGTGTACTCTGCCAACGAGGGCATAGTTTCCCCACTATCACACCCAAGGCCCTCGCTACTTGTTGGTAGCCTCTGATGTTTAGGGAAATGTGTTTGAGGCCATGTGACCAACTGAGTACATGTCGCCTCTAGGTGGATTCTGGAATCGGGACGTTACAAAGTGGTATCAAAGGGTTTCTTTTCACTTGACTTACTATTTGGATCCTATAGCCAGGGATATGATGGAATAGTTACTTGGTAAAAAACTATGCCCGGGAGTAGCTAACCCGTGTACATGGAAAATCCATACTACCTTGTTTATTTCAATTTTAATGCTTTGAATTTTTATAGTTGATTTGATTTCACTATTGGGTGACTCACATGTTTTGTGCTGTTACTGTTGATATTATTGGGGTTATATTTCTTGTCGCAACCTGATGAGATGAGGGTATGCCATCTCATGAAACATAAAGGAACTTTTTATAAATCACATTCCATGAATTATTGCCATTCCATCTAGGATGAAATAGAAATTTCATGTTGTTGTGATACACGTTGTGTATATTATGCATGATGTTGTGATAGAAGCTTTGATAGAATCCCTACTGTTTGATAGGGAATTTTCTTGTATAGTAATTTCTTAATATAGACGCAAAAATCTGGTTCTTGAGTTGTTATGGTCCCTCATGGACCGGAATTTTTCGGATCATTGCCTGGTTGCCTTTTTATAACTTGTATAAGATGACAATATTTGATTTGTGGGGAGTATGGGCCCTCACGGATCAGAATTTGGCACCTTAACGTTTGTTTTCTGGGATTCAGAGTAGTTTCTGAGGCTACTGCCCTGAAAAACCCAGAATAAATAGAGTGTACTTTATGAATACATGCCGTGTAATTTTTAACCATGTCACTGACTGTGTGGGCAGGGACATGGGGTTCTGAAAAATCATTCAAGAACATACCGTGTACGGTACGTACACACCGTTTTGTAGTGACCATGTGTCTACTCGTGTGCCTAATGACACAGATGGATGAAACATTAACTATACACGCCGTGTCCTGATTTCACACGTTGTGCCGTGTAACCTAGGTACCCAGCCTTGTCACGAACAACACGGGTCAGGGAAATCCATCAAGTACACGTTGTGTGCACATAGAGCACACCGTGTAGAGTGAAACGTGTAGCTGTCCGTGTAACTAACAACACGAGTTGGTTGGGACTTCGGTGTACACACCGTGTTTATCTAGAACATTCTGTGTAGTGTAACCTGGGTACACAGGCCGTGTCACTAACAACACGGGCCAGTAAAGCTTATTGAGTACACGCCGTGTCAACCTCAAAAATTCCATGTAGTATTGTCTTAGGAGAGCCATATGGCTTGACCGTGTAGAAGGACTCGGGCAGGGGAAGAGGATTCAAGTACACGCCGTGTGTTTTTGAGAACACGCCGTGTGTTTGAAGTGTTACACAACCAGTTTAAACTGAAGCACACACCCATGTGAATGATCTCAAGGAACACGCTGTGTAGGTAGTATACATGCCATGTAGTCATGTTTTGTAAAATTTGAATGTTTTCTTTATCTTTTTATCTTCATACACTCCTTGTTTTCGGTCCTTGATAATCATGTTCTAAGGTGTGCACTTGACCTTGGAGGGTCATGCCACCAAGACGTCCTCCTCTTGTGCCAGTCTTGGCACCATCTGTCATTCCGAACACAGGTGCTAATGCATTGTTCTGAGAGGGTTTTATAAGGTTCATGCATACCTCCCGAGGAGGTGAGATGCATCTTTCGGTAGCCTGGTGGTGTGCTACCAATGTGGGAGAAGTGGGAATACAAGGCCACGTTGCCTGAGAGACCCACTGGAGTGATGATCTTATGGAAATATGGGTCATCTTTAGAGTTTCTGTTAGTTCTTCTTACCAGCAGCTGGTGACATGGGTACTTCTATGACTCCACATTTAGAAGCAGCGCCACCAGATTCTCACCAGTCTGGGAACTGGAGTTCTTCCGGCCATTCGGTCTAAGGTGGAGGTCATGGACATGGTAGCCAGTCACCCAGTTTTCAGCGACATCATGGTGGATCAGATTAGAGTGGTCAGGTAGGGTCACAGGGCTGTGGTACAAGGCCGAATTTTTCAGTGGGGCAGACCCAGTAGGAGCAGGATCCAGAACCTTCTATCGTTCAAGGTACCATATTAATAACCTCAGATTTATCTTCAGTTCTTTTTGATACAGGGGCTTCCCATAGCTTTATATATGTCGCTGTCATGGAGATCCTTGGGCTCTGTATCTTTTCTTCAGCTGATATCTTGACGCTAGACACTTCGTTGGGAACTAGAACAGCTAGTGTACGTCAGTGCAGAGAGTTCCCTCTACAAGTTGGTGGATTCCAATTTATGTGGGACCATTATATCCTTGAGATGACAGACTATGATTTCATTCTTGTGATGGACTGGTTTGTTCCGTTCTAGGCAATCGTCGACTGTTATTTCCACAGGGTGAGTTTTCTATCCCTAGAGGGTGGATCCTTTCTTCATAGTGGCGAGTGGGATGTCTAGGTGAGTCTAGAAGGACCCAAGCATCATGGGCTATGAGGAGTTACAACCCATATTTCCAGTCTATATCTGGATGAAAAGGGTACTTCACAGTTAGACTTTCCACCAGTGGTGGATCGTTTTAGGGATGTCTTTCCAGAAGAATTTCTAGGTTTGCCTCCAGAGCGAGAGGTTGACATTTCTATTTATCTTGTTCTAGGAGTGGAAACGGTGTCCATTTCTCTTTATAGGATGGCTACACCTGAGTTGCAAGAGCTCAAGAAGAAGTTGGAGGAGTTGTAGGCCAAGGTTTTCATCTGACCCAGTACTTCTCCTTGGGGTTCACCTATCCTCTTTGTGAAGAAGGCAGACGACACCCCCAAGCTTTGTGTAGATTATCGAAAGATAAACCAGTTGACGATTAAGAATCGATATCCCTTGATAAGGATTTATGATCTCCTTGATCATATTTGAGGAGCCCGGGTGTTCTCAAAGATCGACTTGAGGTCCGGTTACCATCAGTTGAGTGTTAGACCATCTGATATACCTCTCACAACTTTCAGGAGCAGGTATGGTCTATACAAGTATATTGTTATGCCGTTTGAACTCATGAATGCACCAACAGTTTTCATGATGAACCAAGTGTTCTATCCATACTTGGATTCCTTCATGGTGGTTTTCGTGGATGAAATCTTAGTGTATTATCACACTCGGCACGACCATGATACCTATCTTGAGATCATTCTGAGTATAATGAGAGAGAATCAATTATATGCTAATCTCTCGAAATGCCACTTTTGGATGGATCAGATTCACTTCTTGGGTCATGTTATCTCAGAGAAAAGAGTATTAGTAGACCCAGATAATGTGAGGGAAATAGTTTCTTAGGAGCAGCCAAAGAATGTATTTGAGGTGCAGAGTTTTCTTGGGCTTGTTGGATACTAAAGATGCTTCATACTAAAATTTTCACACTTAGAAACACCACTGATGGGTCTGACCAAGAAGGGTGCAAAGTTATTATGGTCAGATTCTTGTGAGTCAGCCTCTCAAGAGATGAAAAGGAGGTTGAATTCAGCACTGATACTAGTCCTAATAGAGCCGGGAAAGGGATATACCATTTACTACGATGCATCAGGCATCAGGCTGGGAGCTGTGCTTATGAAGGGAGATGGAGTCGTTTTTTACGGGTCTTGGCAATTAAGGACACATGAGAGGAATTACCCGATGCACGATCTGGAGTTAGAGGATATTGTTCATGGCCGATGTTGTTAGAGACATTATCTTCTGGGAGATCACTTTGTGGTATTCACTGAACATAAGAGTCTCAAGTACATCTTCACCCAGCGTGATCTGGATTTGAGACAGTGAAAGTGGGTTGAGTACCTTCAATATTTTGTCTTTGAGTTTTCCTATATGCCTGGGAAAGGCAATGTTGTGGCTGATGCACTGAACATGAGGACTCAAATACAGGCATTTCATAAGGCCATCAATGAATGGTAGCTTATGGATCTATTTTTTGAGATGCATTTGGGGGTTCACAACAGACAGGGGTAGACTTTTATATCTTCAGTAACTGTTACCTCTACACTTCTTGATTGGGTACAAATGAGGCAGATATCAGATTACGAAGGCCTAGTCCTATGGGAAAGAGTGTCAGGAGATGACCCTATTCCTAGATGAACTGTAGGTGAGGATGAGATCCTGAATTTCCAAATATGAGTATGGGTGCTAGCAGATATACGCAAGGAGCTGATGCGGGACTTTCATTCCTCTATTTGGCCAGTTCATCCTGGCATCATGAAAATGTATCGTGATCTTCAACGCCAGTATTGGTGGCCAGATATGAAGAGAGATGTTGTTGTTTTTGTCAAGAGGTGTTCTACTTGTCAGCAGGTGAAGGTGGAGCATCAGCGACCAACATGGCATTTACATAAGTTAACCAATTCCCGAGTGGAAGTGGAATGATGTTGCGATGGAATTCATGACCAGTTTACCGAGGTTGCCTCGAGGGAATGATGCTATTTGGGTTGTCATTGACAGACTCGCGAAGGTTTCTAACTTCTTTACAATAAAGGAGACCTTCAGTGTTGATGAGCTGGGAAGGCTGTACATCCGATAGATTGTATTTCTGCATGGGTTTCAACACTCTATTGTTTTAGACAGGGATGCACATTTTACTTCTCAGTTCTGGGAAGGGCTTCAGAAGGCTTTGGGTACACATGTACTTTTGAGTACAACTTACCATCCCCAGCCAGATGGCCAGTTCGAGCGTACAATTCAGGTGTTTGAGAACATGCTCCAAGCATGCATTCGGGATTTTGGTGGTTTCTAGGAGAAGCATATACCTATTATGGAGTTTTCCTACAACAACGGTTTTCATGCAACTATTCAGATGGAACCTTATAAGGCTTTATATAGTAGGCCATGCTAATCACCCTTACATTAGCTAGAGGTAGCATAGGAAGCTTTGCTGGGTCCTCGTCTTTTCTAGGGTACCACAGAGTAGATAGAGTTGATTCAGAAGAGGATGGCTACTGAACAGTCTCACAAGAAGTCTTATGCAGATCAGCAGTGATGACCTCTAGAGTTCAAGGTTGGGGATCAGGTTTTCCTATGTGTCACACCGAGGTTAGGAAAAAAGAGGATTCGAAGACAGGTTAATCTTTCACCGAGGTACGTCGGTCCATTTGAGGTGTTGGAGAGAGTTGGGCTAGTTGCCTATCGGTTTCAGTTACCTTAGAGGTACCGAGATATGTAAGACGTGTTCCACGTTTCTCAGCTCCGACGTTACTTTTTGGACCCGTCTCATATCTTTCAACCTGAGGAGGTTGAGATCGAAGAGGATGCATCATTTGAGGAGCATCCTATCTGGATTGTCGATCGCAATACGAAGGTTCTCCATGGCCGGTCTATTCCTATGGTATGGGTGCTATGGTAGCACGGGCGAGTACAGGACGAGACTTGGTAGAGGGAGACAGATATACGATTGTCGTGGTCGAAACTGTTCTAGGTTTCTTTTCCTATGCCTTTCTAGGGAAATTTGGGGATGAATTTCTTTAAGGGGGGATGTTTTTAAGAACGCAGACCTTCTTTTCAGGTATGTTTTTATTTTTCTAGAGTTTTTCAGAATAGAGGAGTTTCTGGAAATTTTTGAAGTACATGCCACATACTTTTAGAGTACATGACCTGTACTTTTTTTACCACGCGAGGCCGTTTTCTGGCCGTGTAAGGGCCACAAACATGGTCGTGTGGGGTGACATGGTGGCCACTTAAAGAGGAGTATGGAAAAGGTGAGTACACGCCATGTACTCCAAAAGTACACGCTGTGTACGTTTTTTCATTAAATGGACCGGGGTCACGTTTGATCGCCAGGGGTATCTTCTTCTTGGTCTTGTTCAACCTAGAGAAGTCGTACGGTGCCGAAACTTCTCAGAGACCCCGAGACTTCATCTGTTCTCTGAATCGACCATCGTCGATTGCGTTGGAATAACATCAGTGAGTTCTTCCTTCTTCCAGAGCATCATTTTCCAAATCCTCCTCTTTTCCAAGTTATCATGGGTAGAAAATTTTATGAGTTTTCATAGATCTACGATGTTCTAAGGAGATTCAATCCTTGTGGTTCATGTATTTTGATCTCATAACACTGAGGTAGGTGGTTTGTGACTTTCCATTGAAAGTACTTGAATATTATGTACAAATTTCACCAATACCCTTGAATGGTGTGTTGCATGTTTACCTGTTTTACCCCTGTTGTATGGCTGCCATGCTTGTATGCCTGTGTAGATGTAAATTGGACATGTTTTGGGTTGATTGTTATACCTTGGTTGCACTTCTCATGCTTTTTTCTGTTTACAACTGTTTGGTCCTATTTATCCTGTTGGTTGTTTACCTACTATGCATGCCTTATGATCATAGGATGGAGTGTTGTTTTTTGACATGCTTGAGATGCCTTAGTCTGGTTAGAAAAGTAGTTCTATAGGTTTACTTTGGACATATCGCATTATTATGAATTGACCTACCTAGGGCCATGAGAACCTAGTGCTATAGACTAAAATAGGATAGACCGAGTGAGCTTCCTCATAGAGTCTCAGAGCTTTAGGCTATAAGGGGATTGACCGAGTGAGCTTCCTCAGAGAGCCTAGGATTACATTGGTCTATAAGGGGATAGACCGTGAGAGCTTCCTTAGAGATTCCATGACTATTTTAGACTATACGGGGATAGACCGTGTGAGATTTCTCAGAGAGTATCTGTTTTTCTTGTTTGAATCACCTGAATACCATAGGCTATAAGAGGGATTTACTGTGTGAGCTTCCTCAGAGAGTCTATGAACAACCGGGGCTATAAGGGGAATTGACCGAGTGTGCTTCCTTAGAGAGTCCTTGACCTTAGGACTATAAGGAGAATTGACTATGTGAGCTTCCTCAGAGAGTTCCTAACTACCCTAAACTATAAGGGGAATTGACTGAGAGTGCTTCCTCAGAGAGTATTTATAATTCCATATGACCAAACCAGAGGGGTTAGGCTGAGAGCACTGCCTAGAGGGTTGTTGGTACTTGTTAGGTAGGACCCGAGGGGATGGTTGTGAGTACTTCCCAGAGGGTTACTTGTTGTGCTTTGATGCATGTTAGTTGTTGCTTGACTTTGGAACTGTGGATTATTTATTGTTCATCATGTTACATGTTTACTATTTTCTGTACTTTTACCTGCCATATATTCCATGACTGTTAGGCCCAGATCTTCAGGTGGTTGCCTATTGGGATTTAGTCTCACACCCTGCTTGGGTCATGATTTTGGGCCCAAAAAGACTATATTGTTGTAGGCATAGACAAGGGAAATCACCCTTATACTTCAGGTACTTGACTTGCTGTGGAGCTGGAGAGAATGAGACCAAGCTATGGCTTGCAATGCTGTGGAGTTTATCTGTTTTCATTTCTTTTGTAATTTGGATTAACACTAACGTATTGCCAGCATTATGGATTTTTTTGGATACTTTTATAGACATATGTATCATGCATCATTTCATATATATATATATGTGTGTGTGTGTGTGTGTGTGTGTGCTCTAGTTTCTTATTATTTTAGTCTCCCACTATTTACTATTGTTTGGTATTTACTGCTTCCACTATTGTATGTATTTGTTACTTCTGCTATGTACTCTTCCAATGATGGCATAGTTTCCACACTATCACACCCAAGGCCCTCGCTACTAGTTGGCATCCTCTGTCATTCGAGGAAATTAACTTTAGTCCATGTGAACAACCGGGTACGGGGCGCCCTTGGGTGTATTCCGGAACTGGGACGTTACAAATTCATTAATTTTAAATAGGAATGTGGCCAAGTGGTAGGTTTCTTGGTGTGAATCTCCATGGTATCAAGTTCATTTCATAGGGGTGGATATTAAAAGGGTGGAATTGAGATATAATAAAGTATACAGACACCAAATAATCTCATTCAGGAGTAAAAGGTAAATAAATGATGAAATTTATACCATAATTGGGGACTATATTCATTAGAAAAGCAATACCTGTGGGGAAGGGTTTGTTAGAGTCCCTTGGGTTATCATTCATTTTTATAAATTAATCCATAAATACAATATATGTCATCATAATCAACTATTGACTATAAACTACCCTTAGTGATCTATTAAGTATACTATAATCATGTCATGGTTGATGTTGTCTCTTGAATTTTTTTTATTAATTTTTCTCCTCCATTTAAGTATTTAATTTCTAATAAACTTATTAAGTCTCTCATAGATTCATATTTTTTTATAATAAAATATATGTATTTGAAGTGATAACATAAATAGTTCGTTGAAATCATGTTGAAGCCTATAAATTATATTAAAAACATCGTGTTGTATATGAACACATAGATCTATTTAAATATCAAACTAATAATATTTAGACATTTTAATGTAATTTATTCCCATATAAGATAACTCCATTATTGTATCCACCATACCAAATATGTCAATTTCAATTTTAGTGCGATGAGTTCTTTTTAAATAGAAAATATTACATGTTAAATTCTATGGATAACTAAATGTGTGTGTATTAAATTAAAATCATTTAACAAAATAAGTGTTTTATTATTTGAATAATTTAGATGGTGACACATCTAGTGAACATAATTGAGTTTTTATTCTACTTACATCATCTATAACTAGTAAAAACAATAAAAAATAACATAAAATAAATTTATTATTTCATAAATATTGATGAAATTAAATTTAACATAATTTTCTATAAAACTAGATCATAAAATTATATTGTAAATATTCATTAAGAACTCCTAGACTAATATTGATGATTTTGTTTTAATAATATAATTATATAATTTAGAAAACAATTAATATAAAATATATTCAAAATAAATTGTGATAAAACATAATAAGTAATAATTTAACTTACATTACATATAATATCATTTATTCATAGTTTAGTAGGACATGTATATAAGCCTTTTAATGTTCCTTATTTGATACCCATCATTAATGTTCAAAATAAAAAATAATTACTTTTTTACTAAATACTAATAATTAATTACATATATCAATATATATATTATCCTCATTATAAAAAAACTTATTATGTTTTTTTGGATAATCAAGTTGGAAATAACATGAAACAATGAAATCTCATTCTATAAACATGATTTCTGAAAATGATCCTTTAGATGATTCTTTGTTTTATATCTTTTTCATTAACATCTATATATGTATCTTATGAATGTATAATGACTAAAATTATTCTGTACCTCTATTTTTTATCATTCAAAAAATTTTTTATACATAACATTGATTTAAAACCTTTTAGTAAAATATTTTTTCTAAATTAGATAAATTCATAAAATATCTTTATAAACATGATTAATAACTAATAGTTTGATGATGAAACATAGATATCATAAAATAAAATGATATTTTAATCAAATAATACCACATTAGGGAAGTTCCTTTAGAATTGTTGAAGGATTTTTCATTATTTAAAAACATGAAATTGAATGTTTGAGAATGTTATGGATGTATTTTTGAGTTGTTTGGAAATGAATGAGGATTTTTTTTAAAGGTTATATGATTTTTTTAAAATTTATAGAATTAGGTTGTTGAGGATTAAAAAATGAGTTTGATATTGAGAAAAACATCAAGGTCATTCATGAACTACATTAAATTTATTTAGATATATATTAGCTTCATCCAAACTGCATAATAGTCATTACAAACCTATGTATGATTCATTTAAGATCTGTGTAAACATGATTTTTGTATGATTCATTCAAGATCTAAATATGCATGACTTTTGTATGTGTAATTCAAGATATTTGTAAGAATGGATTGTGTATAAGTCATTCATTATTTTATTAAGTGTTATTGGACTCTACTTAAGAGTCCTTCTATGTTACATCTGAGTCATTGAAAGTTGAGTATGGATCAGATATATATACGTATGTATTAATTTCTTATAATTTTTTTAGGATCTTGATTTTTTTATAAATATCAGAATGAACTTCCTGATGAAAAAATACACCAGATCTTTATTTTTTTTATTAATTAAGAAATATTAATAACTCAGTCAAAAGTAGTGATTGGATCCTTAAAATTTTGGAAATTTATGTTGATAAATAATGATAACATCTTTGGGTAAAACCATTATATATTTTGAATACAAAATTTTAAACTTTTCATTCTAGATTCATGAGTAATAATAAATCATATTTTTTCTAAATATATCTACCCCTTTTAGGGAATTTAAGTATAGTATATCTTTATGGGAATTTTTATAATAATTATAGAAATATTATTTCTATATTTTATAAAGGATTTATAAATAGAGAAATAAATAAAATGAGTTTATTTTGTGAATTGGGAACTCAAGAACTCAATACTCTACTACACTAAAGATTATCTATAATAAAGAGAGAGATGAACTATTAGAGATCAACCTATTCTATATCTAATATATCTGAAGAGGATGAGGTAAGATGATCATTTTGACTTTCATGTTGCCTCTTTGACAGCTTTTTTGAAGTTGATGTGATCTTTGAGGATGATGCATTATTTATTTTTGAGACATCCAGTGGAGGACATGTGATCTAATTAAACTAAAGTTTAGATATAATCTAAATGATTGTGGTACGAGGATAAATAACACCCAACATTATTATTGTTGTAGTTTATGTTCAAGGATGTTCTCTATCCTGGATTGGTATAATCCATAGACCTTATAATAGAGTTCAAGGATGAACACTACCCCACTCATATAATGAATTTTATATTAGTGATAATCTTGGTCTCAGAACCCAACCAAAACCTAGTATGGACCAGGATATCATATTGAGACTGAACACTATAAATCCTTATGTGTTCAGAATTCATTAATACTTTTATATAAAAGGTGAAAGGGAGTTTATTTGGATTATATCATGACATTAACCTATCATAGGGGTTTAATTCAATAGGAATGAATTTATAAAACTGGTACTACTAATTCACCCCCTTTATAGGTATACTATCTAATATGGTTTGTTTAATTCTTATTTGAGGAATCAAGGTTCCCCTAAGATTCATATCTCTCAAAATTGAATCATGTAGAATTTAACATCTATGAATAGAAGAGGATTTTCCTTTTTTTATTAAAAAAATTTCAATGATGAAAGATAAAAATTATACCCTATATACTATCATAAGAATTAGAGGAGGGTGATGTTGTAACTCTTAATTTTTTAATTATTGATAGAAATGACCAGATTACCTTTGGAGACAAGAGTAATTTAGAGGTAGATGAGAATTCCATTAATAAAATTTTATCAAAATTATACGAAAAAGTATACAATAAATTGATAGAGTAGTTGGAAACCCAAGAAAGGAGGCACAAACTATTAGATATATATGCATGGAATGTTATGATTAAAAAATACGAACTACAAATCTTGATGTCGAAATTTGAAAATATTATCATGGAAGAAGATGAAAATTTGGATGAATATTTCATCTAGGTAAATGAAATAGTTATTTATATTATAGGATTTAGTGAAAATGTGTAAGTATTTATAGCTGACAAAAAAGTTAATTAGAAATTTTCTAGTAATATTTGACCTGAATGTTTCAGTCATAGAAGATATGGAAAATTTTTCCATTATAAAATTCACAATACTCTTTCAAATTATGAAATGACAAAAGGACAAACTTTTAAGAAGGATTATAATTAATAGATGGAATTAAAAGATATTAAATAATTATTTATCAAGGAATAATAAGTTGAGTCTGCTTGTTTTTTAGAATATAACAATGAGAGTGGTGAAAATTAAGAAAATATTTTGGATTTTGTGTCTTAAAATTATAAAATGTGTATAGTAAAGTAAAATGGAAAACCTCTAAATTTTTTTAAGTGTGTAAGAGATGGTAACATTCTTTTAATTACCCAAGGAGAAAGAAAAGTGTAGATTATATTGGGAAATAATTAGAAGAGAATCCTCAGATAGTATCTAAAGGAAAATCACTCAAAGTTTATGAGAGGTTTGATGAAAGAGAAAACAAATTATATAAAATAAATAAAATAAAAAAGATGAGTAAAGGTGGGCCATTATAAAAATAGACTTTATGGCGCATCAATCGCCTGGCCGGTCCCGATCCCTCAGCTTGTCTCCTAGGGTTTCGACTTTCTCTGGCGACGTTTTTTCCTCCGCACTACTCCACTTGGCTTTCTCCGGCGACGATTCTTCCTCTGTGCTGCTCTCTCTCAGTTTTTCTATCTCTCAAGGTTGAATCTTCTTTCTCTGTTATGGCGCTATAGTTTTCTTCTGTCCGCCTCTTTTCACTCCAATCTTGTGTTCCTTAGCTCCTCTCCAGGTCGGATTTGGAGCACGGGATATGCTGAGGTTTTGGGCTAGCGGTTTGGCGGAAGACAGATCTCTAGGCGTTACCAGAGATGGACCTTCTTCCTAGGGTGTCAATCCCATGTTCTATTCGGGTTTTTTCCTGCTTTTTTTTTCTTTTTCTGGTTCTCTCTGGTTAGGGATATCCTTCTTTGTTTCCTTTATTTCGGGTTTCTCCTTAGGGTTTCAATCCCATATCCTTATTCGGGTTTTTGTCCCGCTTTCTTCATCCTTTATTTCTGGTTTTTTGTACTCATGTTTGCTGTCGATGTTATTTTCTTGGTGTTCTGTGCTTGTCGTTTCTCTGGGTGTTTTCTATGGCATGGTCCAAGTCGTTGACGACGATCCTCTGTTCCATGGCGACGACAATGATGGCTTCTCTGGGCTAATCAGATGGCGTTCTTATCTATTCGATGGTGGAATTCTTATCTGTTCGACAGTGGATTCTGTTGTTTCTATGAGGTGAAGATGATGGTGTTCTTAGCGGCGACAGGTTCGGCGCTAAGGATTCTGATGGTGGTTCTCGTTCTAATGGATGCAGTTTTTGGAGACAACGAGGTAGATCTTTTGGGGGTTTTTTATGTTTGGGAAACTTCTGTAACAGTTGTGAAGTTCTTGTCTAGTTGGCTTTATGGTGTTCTTTTGGGAGTTTCTTCGACAACGATGTTGGATTCTGGGGGGGAAGCTCTGAAGGTGGGGACAACTCAATGGTCTTCATCGATCTTCGGCGTACTGGTGTGATATTTGGAAGTCGACGAAGATAGTGGGGGATGGGATAGTGTCGATGACTGTGGCGGTTCGTAATGATGATTGGCAGGCGATGCGTCACCGACTAACGCGAGTGAATCCCAGATCATGATTTTATCGGTTTCTGATTTCACAACGTTTCTTTCTAAATTTTGAATTTCAAATAGGTCTACGTATCCCGCCTGATGTATCCCGCCTATATTGGTTACCGCTCAGCCATAAAGCAGTTTTTTTTAGAAAATCAAATAAAAATGAATTTTCAGTCAGTCAAGAATGTTTAGTAAAGAGAAAAACTAATATTATAACACCTAATCTTGAGTAAAATAGAGTCAGTGGTTACTTATTACATGGGTAAAAGATATAGTGGATCACCCCACCCAAGATTGATTAGTTTATCAATCATAGAAAACTAGATACATACATAATTTCAATATTATATTGCAAATTAAAAACAAAGAATGAAACTATTTCTTTCATCCTTGGAAATCATTCAAAGATTCCTTCTTCATATACTAGGTAAAGGAAAACAAGTAAAGGGTGAGCTCATATTATATGTATGTTTTATATATATGTAATCTATTAGGAATAAATAAGGAATAATAAATATGGTAGAGTGGATAATTAAAATGAATTCAATTCAAGAAAACAATTTAGTTCAGGGAAAATCCATGGATAATATCAACAAATCAATCACATGGATATTGTAATCTAAAATCTTAATAAAGTTAATATATAAATAAAAAACATTAGGATCATTCCATCATGGAATATCAATTAATATATCATGAATATTACCATAAAATCTTCCCAACAAAGAAAACATTATTAATAAATGGTTTGGTGTAAACCAAATTCCCATCTAATGTGGCCACTTGTTTTGTCTCATGAGACCTATTGATGAATCGAGGGTATATCTATAACTTCGGCCATCTATCATAGACACATCCTATAAACTCTACAAATATTTAATAATAAATATAATTTTCTATCAAAATAAATTATAAATCATCATTTCTTCATATTGAATCATGAACAAAGAATATTTCTCTAGTAAATAAAATAAATAAATTAATAATATTCATTCAATTAATAACATATATAGAAATAATATATGATTGAAACAACATACAATTAATATAAATGATTCTATATTCATCCAAGATATTATAAATATGGACATGAAGGAGAAAAATAATGTCTAATGAATAATGGAGAGTGATAGAGAACATGATCATATGAAATTTAATTCTCTCAAAACAAGCTATAATAAACTATTAGTAACAAATGATATAAGAATATAGATTAATCAGAAATAATTATTTTTTTGCAACACCATGCCTTTAAAAAATAAAATATAAGGAAAAAAGTTTAAAATAACTTCCTTGTAACTTTGTGTAAGAACAATGTTTTATATTAATTTTTAAAATTATTCTAATTCCTTTAAGAAAATAATGCTCTTTTATTTTAAACCCATTTAAAATAAAAATTCCCAAAATATTGAGAAAAATATTTCCTTTTAAAATAACTATGTAAAAATTTAAATGAATATTCAAATCAAAGTGTAATCAAGACAGTGGGAAGAGTCATTCATGTGGTGTATGTTAAAACAAAGATTCTATTCACCCCTTTAATAAAAAGTATCTCATTCAAAAAATAAAAAAAGCATTCATTTTGAAACTTTTTATAAAAATTGAAACATTGATAAAAATTAATTAAAAAAATCTTTCTATAATATTAAATTAATTATTAAAATAATTTTAAATAAAATATGAAAATGGAAGAATAATATTTTGATGAAAAACATCAAAACATGATTTTTAAAATAATTTCTTTTACTTGCATATTACTAATTTTTTCTTGATAAAATAAGAGAATAAATGAAAAATTAAAATATAAACCAAAAAATAAGCATATGAGAAGAAAAAATACGAGGTTTAAGAGATTAGGATAATATATTTTTCTAAAAGGAAATATGTACATAAACAATCCTATAATAAAATGAGATTGTAAAAGAAATTTATTATAGTAGGAATAATCTTAGTCATTTTTTATGATCCCTTATAATGAATGTTAATTTATTATATACTTTCTTAAGAACATTTTCACCTTTATTCTATTCATTAATGTCCTTTTATAATAATATTAAATCCATTATATTTAATTATATGGAATTTTATAATCATCTATGCATAGTGATAATAAAAAAACTAATCTCATTACTATGTGGAGGCGGTGGTCCACACGTACGAACATGTGACATTATCATTTTACAATGGATTAAAGGATAAGAAGTGACATGATATATTATATTTAAATGATAAAAAATATTTAATAAAAACAAAAAATATTTCATTAATTACATATTTATTACCATCCATTTTAAAAAGTGGTTAAAAACAAATTGCATGGCTACATAGAGATGATAGGTCGTACGTACACAGAGGCAATGTTTTCATTTTCTATTAGATGGAAAACAGGAAATCAAGGGTTGTAACTGAAGCATAATATAATTTGAGTATATGGTAGCCACATATTTTATTATATTAACATGGTTATAAATGATATTAAGTGGGTATAAGATGAAATAAAACGAACAAACTAGGTTAATAATTATACCTCTTCTTAAAAAACACTATTGGATTAAACCTTAATCCCTCTAGGTTGATAATTTGAAAGAAAAAGAGACTCTAGGTAATGATATGGAAGTATGAGAAGGTATTTGAGTATGTATTGGTCATGATAAGTGGATAAATATGTGTTAAGAAGAGAGAATAAGTATTACCCTTTTAAAATTTAGGTTCATGAAACATGTAAAATTATATAAAAAATTTAAATATAATATATGAAATAATCATGTAAATTGGAACCAAATGGTAATAATTTATGATTTTGGAAATTATAAGGTTTAAATAAATTCAAAAAATAAAATTTATTTATTTTGATGTCATATTTTAAAACATATCATTTGGTTTAACTATCTTGTTAAATCTTGTTAGCCTTAATCATGGTAACACATTTTTTAGCCTTCAAGGGTAATAAATTTATTTAAAAGTAACAGGTTGATAAAAAATTGTCCATGGATGTATTATCCCCCCAATTTTCCTATTTCAATATTTTTTTTATTTTTAATTCATTTAATTATATTTTTTTTATCATAAAATATCATTAATTTCATTTTTTGGGAAATTACTTTAATTTGATTTTAAAAACCTCATGAAAACAATGTAATTATAATGTAAATGAATTTAAAATAATTTATAATTTATAATTACCTATTAAATTTAATTAATACCATAATTCATCTAAAAAATATTAATGTTATTATTCCTTAAACCATTTACCTTGATTTTTCAACTTTTTCACAAAAATTATATCGATATTGTGGAACTATTTAAGGTAATTATATCCTCACTAAAAATTAAGAAAAACTAAAGTAATTAAGATATTTTTTTCATATTAAAAATAACTATTCATAATTAATATTAAAAAAATTTATCCTATTGAAAATATTTTAGATATATTAAAATAAAGTGATTGACATTTTCTCTTTATTCATTAATTAAAATATTATAAATGTCATTATCTAAGGAAAATAACACAAATATGCCATATGTTATAATTAAAGATTATTATTGTCAATTTTTTCTCATAAATAAATTCACGGAAATTTTTGGGTTTATTTTCAATCTGTATGACATAGTTTTATCATTATTTAATAAGTTTTATACATTATGACAACGATAAATTTTTATCAATATTATTATTTATTATGATAA
Organism: Viscum album; assembly: GCA_963277665.1. Taxonomy (NCBI): domain Eukaryota; kingdom Viridiplantae; phylum Streptophyta; class Magnoliopsida; order Santalales; family Viscaceae; genus Viscum; species Viscum album. Next base: position 1,907,791,722 of record OY728127.1, read on the forward strand.
AAAATGAAAAGGAAAATATTTCCCATATTTTAATAACCTAATTAAAAACAAGAGTAAAGTTTTCATGATTCAATTTTTTGGAGTGATAGAAATCAATTTTAATATAAATTTGTAAAATGAAATGAAAAACCATTTTCCAAAAACATTTCCACTAATAGAAACATAGAAAATACCCACACATTTATACACATGGTTTATAGAAACCATGGGTATAGGGTGGGTGAAATTTTTCTATAGTAATGATTTATGTAAACCATTGGGATAGCCTTCTCTCTTGTCCCTCGACCTCCCACCCTCCCCCCTTCACTGGAGAGACCCATTCTCCCCTCACCCAAGGGCCGTTCGATTCTCCTCTCCTCAGGCATTCTCCCTTAACTCCTGATTTTTTTGATTATGATATTCTTAATCATCATATTAGTATGGTATGAATACTTCTTCTCTTCAATTGACTATTTATTTCATTTCTGTCTATGTATAAAATCCAATCCATGATACAGTTAGGTAACAATTCTTCTGGATTATTTGAAATAAGGTTATTTTATATTATTTATGTCACATTATTTCATAATAAATGTTATTTTAATATATGTATTTTTTGGTTTAATTTAGTTATACACTAATTTAACATAAATAAAATACAATTTTTTTCATATATATTAAATTATTATGTAATTAATTAATGTTGTAATTTTTTGTTTTATTAATGTTTTAGGGGTTCATTTTACGCCCTGTAATTATACAGAACAATTCATGAGTTACCTTTACATATATTTTTATACCCTTACATAGACTTTAACTTTTCTTACATAGTTTTAAATGGTTTAGTGTAGTCTTACACATGTTAGAAATATAGTCTCACCATTACGCATGTATTTCAGATCTTGAATGAACCCTATATAGATTATTCAATGGAATTCTCTTATCCTTACACATAGGTGATGAACATAACACTTGAAGATATATTTAACTCCACTAACAATCTATTTCTTCCATTTTCTCTATAATTAATTATTATTTCAAAAGATGATAAGTATAATTTAGGGGCCAATATTTATCTTCCTTTAATTTTTTGACCCTCTTGACACCACTTGTTGAAACCACTTTATTGGTAGAATTATTTTTCCAAGTATATTCATAGCATCTTGAAAAAAAATTTGATGATTCCAAAATGTTAGTTTATAATAAATCACATGAAAGGATTTCTAAATTTCTAAACATCATTAATAAATCTAAAACTTAAATTTTACAACTGAATTGCTCAAAAATAGGATTTAAATCCACTGTATCTTTAATATTTTATTAGATTTATATATATTCCTTCATGTATAGTCAAATTCACATTATTATACACTCAATTCATGATTTTTACATTTTCATAATTATCTAGAAATTTCATTTCTTCATGCTGTATTGTATTTTTAATAATTATTTTAATTTAGAAATGGTTAATACCCCATGTTGATTGTATCTACCCCTTAAACCTATATCACTCAATTTATCATATTTATCAATAAAGTATACAGGGAGAGTGGTACCTATGACATCCTCATGATAATGATTGTGTTTTTTCTTAATGAATAAAATCTTTTCTTCTATTGTTCCTCCAAGCCTTGATAGTGGGTATTTTTTTTGAAAAACCACTTATGATTATTCCATTTTAGATTTTCACTATGAGATTATTTATCCTTATTATATTGGGTTGCTTCACAATTATGAGGCTAATCCCACTAATACCTGTATCTTTTTTTAATATATTTTTCTTTAACCCTTATACAAGTTTCCTCTAATAATGGATGGATCTTCAAAAAACATTGACATCTTTCCACGTGGAGGTACATATGAGATCATTAAGGTAGACTTTGTGATTTTCCTCTTCTTTGATATCCATAAAAGTCACTTCATAATTATTCTTTCTTAGTGAATCCTTATTTAAGGGAAATTTCTTCACAAAATTTTCACACTCTATGTGTATATATACCTAATTTACATTGATTTTGGTACTTTAAAAGTACTATTTGAGTTATTGGATGATAATGGGATATTTTTCTAGATTATGGAAGGAGATAAGTGATATATATTTTTCATTATAATTAGAGATGAGTAATTTTTTCAAAAAAAAAATTGTATTTCATTTCATATATCATAAAAATTCATGCTTCAATCTCCTTTATTAAATTTTGGATATTTTTTTATAAATACGAGTTTATATGATATTGATATTGGATGATTATTTATATTTATATCAATAATGGTAGAATTTATAAGATATTTAATATTTTTTAGTCAGGATTCAAGTATTACTGAGAGGGGGAGGGGTGAATTAGTATTATATTTTTTTTATGTTTTATCAATAATGAAAAAACCTTTGCCTCATTTTAAAAATTTATTTCCCCTATGAAAACAATTCAAACACACATCCATAGTAAAATAATAATTTAAAAGTTTCTCTACTCAGCAATTGTAGCTAAGTCCTTCGTATGGTTTGGAAACAATCCAATACCACACAATACACTAGAAAATAATCCTTTTGTGTGGAGTAAAATGAGTAGTATATTACCATACACTTGTGTATAATTTTTTAAAATATAAAATAGTGTGTGTTTTTATTCTTGAACAAAATGATGCAATACTTTGTTTCAGTTATTATTTATCATCTTTCAAAAATTTTATCTTTCAAAACAATTCATCTCTTTCTTACCCAGAAGCTGGTAGGAACTTCCTTGAGTCCTCCATGAACTTCTATGCTTCCTCTAATAATTTTTTCTATCTTTTATGAACTGAATTTCACCACATGGTGAGAGTGATTTGTAGACCACCTATTCTTCCACAAACTATCACTACTCCATGGCTAGCCGATGCCCCGTGTACTATGGATGCTCCGCATACTGCCCCTGCTCCCTGAACATCCTTTGCTTCGTGGACCACCAATACCTCGTAGAACCATTTCTTTTATGGGCTATCAATTCTTGAAAAATAATTCCAAAAACTCTCTCTGCATACTATCTTCTTCATGGAAATGAACCCCCATGAACTACTTCCCTCTCCATGGAAACACTTCCCCGTAAACTCTTTTCTTTATAGAATCCTACTTTGTGAACTCTTTTGACTTCACCGAATTATTCCTCAGAGTGAATATTGTTTCTAATGAAAATAAATAATTTTTAATGATTGTATTTGGGTCCATCATATGGTAAAATTTATTCTCAAATCCTACTAATATGATTTAACCAAATTTTCAATGTGGTAAAACCTTCTCTATTAACCATTCTCCTTCCGTGGACCATTATCCCAATGTGGTTCACGTACCACTATTCTTCCTTCACAGCGGCTGATTCCAACCACGAATAGATCATCGAATCTCATCCATGAATAAATTTCCTTCCATGTACCACAAGCCTCCCACGAACCGCGATACTCCTGCGAACCATTTACCATATGTGGTCTATGTACCATGCTTCATAGTCCGCATAAATCTACTTTTCTAAATCCTTCTTTTTCCAATTATACTTCGCCATTCTGTATACCTCTTATGTGTTCTGTGAACGGTCCTTCTTGGTCTGTGAAATGTTTTTCAAGGAAATCCTTCCTTTACCAAAAAACAAACTTCTGACTTTTAGTCCCAAAAATTTAGCAAACACTAGAAAACAACACCGCCTTAAAAATATACTTTAGGAACACTATCCAAGATATATTTCCATTAATGATTTCATCAAGAACTAATTCTTTCATGATATATAACCTTTTATCGATCACCTTTAACATCATCAAATTTTCAAAGGAATGTACTTTAACTTCACTATGTTCTAACATCATCTTTTATTCGAATCCAAACTGAATATGATTGTTAACATTTTTCACCTTCATTCCTTCATAAGGATTTCATCACATGTTTTACAAAATACTTATGATTTTTTTTAATTACAAAAATAAAATATATCATCTTCTAATTTTCCAAGGATTTTACAAAGTGAATTGATTTATCCCTTTCTACAAGAAAAGACAACACTCTTTAAAAAAACTATTCTTACTTCCCTATCCATCCAACATGGTCCCAAAAATCTCCTCTTTAGATTTTTTTGTCATGAAATTTTAATAAATCACTGAACATTTTAACCTAAGGCTATGAATTACTTATAAATAATTATATGAATCCACGATCTAACTCATTATAGTAAACAAGGATTGTTGATAGCAAAAACCATGCTGTATAAAAGTAGTGACTATGAAGCCTTTTCAATGTTCATCCTCATCTCTTCTTCCTCAACCTTCTCCTAAACTTTATCCACTTATTAAACTTTCCTAAAATAAAAAAAATTTGTTTCCTATAACCACTAAAACAAATTTTTAGAATATCTCAGACACTTGCATGCTTTATTGACTGCTTACCCATAACTCCCTATTTATTCATGCTTCCATAAGGATATATTTATGAAATAATTATCCCTCTTGAAAACAATATCTAAAGGTAAGATGAGATAAGGGATATAAAAAAATACCTTAACTATGATGATATAGAGGTTGGATTCCCATGTTCAACTTCAATTTATAAAATGGTTCATTTAGTAATGGTTTGGTAAATATTTTAGCAACTTGTTCAACTATAGGAACAAACTCCAGCTTCAATTCATGCTTATCCACATGATCATTGATGAATTGGTACTTTATGTCAATATGTTTTGAAAGATAATGTTTTACTAGATTCCTTGTATTATTTATTGAAAATTGATTATCAAATCCTAAGAGAAAGGGTAACTTTACTTCAGCAAGTAAGTCTTCCAACTGAGTTTTCATCCACATAAGCTGGGTAATAACTTTAGTGATATAAACATACTCAACTTCATCTATTCTAAGAGTTACTAAATTCTGTTTCTTTGTATTCCAAAAAAAAACCAAATTTTTCCTTAAAAAGAAAATTCCCCCAAATTTTGATCTTCTCTCATCAACATTTATTTCCTAATCAGCATCTGAATACCAAAAAAGTAAAAAATTTCTAAGATATCATACCTGATTCCAAAATTTGTTGTGCCTTTGATATATCTGATAATTATTTTTTAAAAAATAAAATGCGATTCTTTAAGATCACTCTGCGGGCTTGCACATAAGGTGACAACATAAACAATATTAGGTATTGAGGTAGTCCAATAAAAAAACTTCCAATCAACTTTCAAAACTCTTTATAATAGACTTATTTTACTTCACCATTTTTATATAACTTGGTTCTCTCTGAAATTGGTGTGGAAAATGGTTTCAAATTGTCCATGCCAAACTTCTTAAAAATTTCCTTACCACACTCTTATTGTGTAATAAAAATGCGTTTATTATTTTTTACAGTTTGTAACCCAAGAAAGTATTTCATTTCACCTAGTATGGCCATCTCAAATAAAATTTTCATCTCTTTAGTAAATCTTTTACAAGATTTTTCATCATTTCTAGAAAAGACAATGTAATCAACATAAATAATTACGATGAGAGAAATATCTAGACCTTATTTTATGTAAAGATTTCTATCAACTTTTCCTTTCTTTAAGCTCATATTCCTTAAACAAGTATCCAATTTGGATTACCATTCCTATGGAGCATGTTTTATCCCATAAAAATACTTCTTCAATATAAAAACATAGATTTCATCTTTCCCAACAATACAGCCATAAGGTTTTTCAATGTGAACATTCTCATCAAGATCACCATTCAAGAATGTGGATTTAACATCTATTTGAATGACCAGGTAACCTTGTTGTGCAGCAATAGAAAGAAAGATTATGATTAATTCTTACCTTTCAACTAGAGGTATGGTTTAATCAAATTAAACAACTTCAATTTGTGAATACCCTTTGTAAAACAATATTTTTTTGTTCATTATCACTTCACCATCTTCATTCATCTTGTTCCAAAAAACCAATTTTGTACTAATAGAATTTTTGTTATATGTATTGGGTATGAGTTCCCAACTATCATTATTCTCTATCTTATCAAGATCTTCATTCATAGCCTAAACCAATTTAGGATTCTCAAAATCTTCATTAACATCATTTAGCTGGACTTTTGAATACAAATAAGTGTGTGTAAATTTTTTTATTGTACTTCATATTTGAACCTTATGATGTTGATCTCCAATAATATTCTAAGGCTTTACTTACTTATGGACCCTGGGATGAACAATTTGATTTTTATCCTCACCACTTGAAATAGATGAGTTTTATTCTTCTTCTTGAGTATGATTACTATTATCTGAAGCATTATTAGAATTACTTACAAAATTGTTCTTATCCTTCTCAACTTCCATATCAACATAAATATTATTTTATTTTTCAACATTTTCAACAACTTATATATTAATATAATAATAAATTATTCCTATTTATTTGTTGATACATCTATATACTCTTCTTTCTAGAGAATATCCCAAAAAAATTCAATCTTCACCTCTTTTCTCAAAATTTAAAAGGTTTCCACGTTTCTTTTTTATAATGAATGGACTCCCAAAAACTCTTAAGTGTTGCAAACATGGAGTTTTTACATAAAATATTTCATATGGATTTATATCTAAACATGGTATATAGAAACATCGGTTTTGAATATACACAATAATACTCATGACATGCCTCCAATAGTAATGAGAATTACCATGTTCAAGTAACATAATTCTCCACATTTCTACCAGACTTCTATTCATTCTTTCAGTAACCCCATTTTGTTGTGGTGTGTGTGGTGAACAGAAATCATGCATAATTCTTTGTTTCTCAAGATAATTTTCAAATTATTCATTCTTATACTCAACACCATTATTATTTCTCAACTTCTTCACTAAATAGTCACATTCCTTCTCCACTTTTCACCCAAAACTCTTAAAAATTTTCATAGCATTTGACTTATGTATCATGTACATACCACAAGTAATATGAGTAAATTCATCAATGAAACATATGAAGTACTTATATCTAGTTGTTTATTTTTTTCTCATTGTCCCACAAATATCAGAATGAAAAATTTCTAGGGGTTGTTTTGAACAAATGTCAACTTTTTTATGCACATAATTTATAATATTCTTCTTTTGAAAATAGTGCAATGCCAATATATTCTTATTAAAATATCAGAAATATCTCAAACACTATTTATATTTGATAACTTGAATATGTTTCTCTGAAACATGTGTCCCATCCTTTTATGCCACAATTAATTTTTTCCACCATACCCAAGTAATAATAATTGTTCATTTCACCAACTTGGAAGAAGTTTCCTTTGGTACGTTGGCCTCTTATAAAAATATTTACATCTTTATCACTTTTCAAAAAAACCTATATATTCTAAATAAAACTTTGTTACCCTCATCAAAAAGTTTTGAAACACTCAGTAGGTTGGGTTTCATCCCATGAACATATAACATTTTCTTGGATATCATCATTTCTTTCACAATGATGGATGATCCAAAACCTTTGATTTTTAGAGATTTTCCATTTCAAAATTTTACCGTTACTTCTTTGAAGTATTTAATATTAATAAAAATTTTCAAGACTCCTATCATATGGGAAGAACACCAACTATCTAGAATCCAAATTCGTTATCCTTTTATAGATTTTAAAGTGGTTTGAACAACAAGATATTTTTCTTCTTCCTTTTTTTTCACCTTCGGCTTATGAGAATTGTTAAGAACCTTTTGTTGTGATAGTAACTAAATAAGACAAACCTTAGAACGATTTAAAATTTGTTAAAATCTTTCAAAAATAGTTTCTAGTGGTTGTAACCTACTCCCAACATTCACACTAACCTTATCAAATTTATTCCAAACATCTTTTCCATAATTCTTCTTTTGAGAGGATTGAATACACCTCAATCCTTATCTTCTATAACCTATGGAATATTAGTAAAGTTTTTTGTTGAACCATAAAATATTTTCCATATGTCCAAATCCAATATAATACCTATAGTATCCATAGAAATATTATTTACATCATATATTTTTAGATTGATTGGTGTTATAAATACGCTTCTCAGCAACCTTATTAATAGATGTTTATTGACAATAAACCTTTCTATTTTCAAGCATAACATTATTATTCAGCTCATATTTCATTCTAGACTGATCAGAACTAGATGTAATAGAACGTTTTCTAGACTCAATATTTTTAGAAACTTATGGTTTTTCAACATTGTTAAATTTGGATAAATATATAACTTTCCCAACATTCTTATTTTTAGAACTAACTAAAGTATTATTCTTAAACATTATAGGTATATTTTATTGATTCTTTATAGGTTTTTCTTTGATATATATTTCATCAACTTATGAGATATTGTTTTTGAAACTTATAAACCTCTGTTCATATTTATTATGTGTTTTGGACAAGTTATATCTCTTATTATTTTTCCTTCATCTTAACATATAGGTGTTCATTATGATTCTTTTTATTCTCAAGAGAATTATTTAAATCATAAATTTCTTTTACCATATTGAATTTATCATTAGTAAAAACATTATTGATTATTTAATAAGTAATCCTCATTTATGAACTTCCCATTTTTCATTTTCAATCCTTGTAATATTTGTTAGATATTATTTCAACCCTTATTTCAAATGAGATTCAAGTTAAATTTATTCTTCTTTAGAACAAATACTAAAAAAATATTTATTATTAACTATTGTAATAAAGGTATTCTCTCTGTATTTCTCAGAAAAAGAGTTTTTGGATTCAACTTCACTATCTTCCTCTTATTCATATTTTGACAAAAATATTCCTCTTTTTGATTTAGAGAACATTTTATCCTTCCCTCAAGAAAAATCTTTATCTTTATCTTCCTATTTCTTCCATGACCTTCATGTACTTCTTTCTTCTTTATCACCATCTTCTTCCTTATTTCTTTGAGGGAATTTAGCTATAAAGTTCCCAACAACTCCACATTCAAAACACTTCAACAAAATTTTCCCTTTATATTTACATGTTCCTATTCTCAAATTTTTAGAAAACAAGGAAGTAATATCATCATTATTTTTGAATATCTCATTTTCAAAGTCATAGTGAGGAAAATCATCTTCTTCAAGAACAATCTTATAATTTTCTTTTGTGGAAGATTTGAAAGATATTTATCTATCATATTTTATTTTTCTCTTCATAGTATTATCCCTTCTTATTTCCTAACTAATAAGAGTTCTATGTAAATCATCCAGAGATAATGTTTTAGGGTATCTATCTTCCAATGAAGAAACATTAGAATGAAACTTTTCAGGAAGATCTCTTAAGATATTTTCAACAAATATAGAAAATTACAACATTTAACTAAGTTATATTATAGTAATAAAAATTTCATTTACCTTGGTAAATAAGTCCCCAAAAGATTCATGTTCACCCATTTTCAAATCTTCCTAATTCTGCCTCCAAATTTGTAGTTTTACCTTCTCCACTTTAGTATTTCCTTCATAGATGTATTTAATATTATCCCATATACCATTATCTATAGAGAAACCTATAACTCTTAAAAAATTACTTTCTAAAAGTGATGAGAGTGAAGCATTTTTAGTTATTCCATCATCCTCAAGATTCTTCTTATCAATAGGTTTAATAGGAACATTTCCATAGATAATTTAAAATCCATATTTTGTAGTTTTAAGAACTTTATATTCAAGATACATAAGGTAAGGAATCATTATATCTTTCTAGATATGATATTTTTTTAATCAAATATCATAATCCAATTACTATTTATTCAATTCATATTTTCAATCACAACTTCTTGTAAAAAACTCTATCAAAGAATAAATGAACGAAACCTTTAACTCTAATACCAATTGAAGTTTCCGACTCAATATTCATGTATTATTGAGAGAGAGAAGAGTGAATAATTGATATATTTTTATTTTATGATTCCTTAATAATGAAACAACATTAACCACTTGTTAAAGATTTCATTCCCCGCTGAACACAATTCAAACACACATCGACTAGAACACAAGAATTTATAAGGTTCACTACTCAACAAGAGTAGCTACGTCCTTGGTATGGTATGGAAGCAATCCTATAACACATAATACACTAGAAAATAATACTTTTGTATAGAGTAAAATGATTTGGATATGCCCTTACACTCGTGTAGCACTTTGAAAACAGTTCATCATTGTGTATACTTCATCTAGAACAAAATGATGCAATACTATGTTTTGGAGCTTCCTGATCAGATTTCAAAAATTTGATCTTTCAAAAAAATTCTTCTCTTTCATAACCAGAAGATAGTAGGAACTTCCTTGATTCCTCTGATAACTATCCTTCTTCCTTCAGAAAATGATTGTATCCTCCGTAAACTGAATTGAACCACATGGCATGAGTGCTTTGCCGACCAATTCTTATACCATGAACTGTTGATACTCCAGGGATGGACTAAACCTCACATACCACTGATTCTCCACACATTTTTCATGGTCTATAGACTACCTTTGCTTCATGGTCCACCAATACCTCGTAGAACCTTTTATTTTTGTGGGCTATCAATCCTCGCAAACTAATTCCACAAACTCTCTCCATGGACAATATATTTCATGGAAATGATCCCCCAATAACTACTTCCCCCTCTGTAGAAACACTTCCCCATGAACTCATTCCTTCAATATATCCTCCTTTACAAACTCTTCAAACTTCATTGAATTCTTCCCTAGAGATAAGATGTTTTCTAATGAAAATATCTCTTTTTTAATAATGGGATTAAGGTCCATTATATAGGAAAAAAATCCACAAATCTAATTAATCTGATTTACCCAAATTTTTAATGTGGTACAAACTTATCAACAAACTATTCTCCTTTTCTGAACCATTTTCCCTACATGGTCCGTGTACCACCTTCCTTCCTTCATGGTGACAGATTACATCCGCAAACAGATCACTGCCTATCAGCTACGAATGATGTGCCTTCCATGTACAACAAGACTCTTATGAACCATAAACCTCTCATAAACCATTTTCCATATACGGTATGTATACCACAATCCTCCAACAAAACGTGAGCCTCCTGTGAACTATTTTACATATGTAGTGTGCATACCACGCTTTGCAGTATACATAGAGTTGCTATGAAAAATCCTTCCTTTACTGATTCTCCTTCACCATTCTGCGTACCTTCTATGCAGTCTATGAACTATCTATCATAGTCAAAAAAATATTCTTCTCAAAAATCATTCATTTCCCTAAAAATAGACTCCCAATTTTTATGACAAAAAATTTGACAAACACAAGGAAACAACGCCACCTTAAAAAATTGCATTCGAAACACCATCCAAGTTGTCCTTCATTCATTTCTTTCATCAATAACTACTTCTTTAGTGAGATATAACCTTTGAACAATAACCTTTATCATCTTAATTTTATCAATGGAAAGTATTGTAACTTCCATGTCTTCTAACAAAATATTTCTTTCTAAAAAGAATTTAATATTATTGGAAACTCCTTTTCCCCCCATTCCATCATAAGGATTATATCTCTTTTTTTACTAAATACTTATGTTTTTTTGAATTACAAATCATAAAAGAATCATCTAATTTTCCAAGGATTTTCAAAAGTGAATTTATTTATCCTTTTTAAAAACAAAAGTAAACACTCTTAAAAAAACTCTTCTTGCTTCCTTCTCCATCCAACATAGTCCCATTAATATTATTATACCAAGTATTTTTTGGTTTTGATATTGGGTGACACATTGTTTTTATTCTTGAGTAAATTTTTTCCATAATTAATAAATGTTTATTTAAATGGATTAATTTTATATTCAAAACATGGAAGTTTAAAAAAAATTGTTTCTTGAAGACATTTGCATTTAATTGCATTGTCTAATAGTTGTTTCCTATTATATGTATTATACTTTGTCTCAATTGTTATTTGTATTAATCTCTTATAGAATATGTTATTTTTTTATTCTTTTTTTTTCAATCTATTAGTATGATTTAATGAATTTCATATTAAAAATAGTTGTAATTAATTTTATACTCATGTATTACATTTTTTATTTGAATATACATTTTTCCCTATAATAGAATGGATAGAACATGGATGTATCATACTAATCTCATTTCAACCAGGTTTTAAAAGAATTTGGATATTTTTTAGATTCTACATTTTACAATGCTTCAGATGGAGGTTTTATATAGTTTCCATGTTATAATTATATTTTAAGACTATGGTTATGTTGGGAAGAAGTTAGTTATCATATAAGAGAAGTTGCATTCCAAACAAAATAATATGTTTGGTATCACAATTAAGGGACTATAAAATATTATATTGTTCATGAATGGAAAAAAATAAGTGGTATAGATAATTTGATGTTTTATTAGTTTCTATTTATACATCATCACAAGAGAGATAATATGCCAGTGTAAGAAGGCAATGATATTAATACACATGAGGAAAATAATGATGATGATGATATTGAGAGAGTGAAAAAATTAATATATTATTCTATAACTCCTATATATCTATAATTTACTGAAATGATACTTTTATAATTGTTAATGTGGTTATATCAAAGAAAACCCATGTATGGAATTATTAATAACTCTATTGATTACATTCATAACTTTTTTAAGGAATTGATTCATAATGGTGAAAATATTCCCTCAAATAATTATAAGGTATGGAATTTAATTATGCAGCTTAGATTTAATACTAATAAAACTCATGCTTGTTTGAAATATTTTAGTTTATTTTGGGAGGAAACAATAGAGCTTAATGACTATAAATAATGTGAAACATCTCAATGAATGGAAAATGATGATAGAATTCCATCTAATGTGCCATAAAAATTCATGTGGCACTTTACATTGATACCCATGATTAAAAATATTTTTATTCCTGGAAATATCTCGACCAATATGTGATGGAATAATTTCAATAAAATTAAATATAATTATTAGTTGGTTTATCTTGCAGATGGATTAGTTTAGAGTTCATTTGATACAGACCATCTTGATTTTTCCAGTGAGGTTTGTAATGTTAGGTTGGGTATATCCTATGATTATTTGAATATGTTAGGTTAGATTCTTACTGCTCACAACACATGGAATGTTTTTGTCCATGTTTAAAATCTTCCTCTATGGATTTTTGTGAAAACACCATTCAATTTCTTCAGTATACTAATATCCAGAGTTTTTGATCCTAGAATTGATATAGTCATTTACTTGAAAGATTTACTAATTGAGTTGAAGTAGATTTGTGATATGGGTGTGGAAACATTTTATAATTCTCCAAAAAATATATTTTAGTTGTGTGATGACCTTATATGGACTATAAATTATTTCCCCTCATATGCAATGATGTGTTATTGGAGAATGAAGAGAAAACTATCATGTACTATTTGTATGAAGAATACATTATCAATAATACTTCAATATATTTAGTTTTAGTTTCATGGGGAATTGATGATTCTTTCTAATGGATCATCAATATAGGAAGAATAGATAGAGATTTTATAATACTATTGACACTAAATATCCACCTCAATGTATGTTTGGAATTGATGTTCTTGGTTAATTGAAATATTTAATTTTTTATTAGGGATAGGTCAGAAGAAATATAAAAAGAGGATGAATGTTGATCCTAAATCCACCTATAATTGGAAAAAGAAATGTATCTTTATTGAGTTTCAATATTGGTCTACCAATTATTTATGTCATTATTTAGACATAATTCAAATTTAGATAAATATATGAAAAAAATTTATTTTAGTTATTTTAAATATCATTCTGAATAGAAAATATGACGTATGATCTCACTAAGACATGTTGGATTGGGGTTTTCGACCAGAATTACATCATGTGTGTATTAGTGAAAAAAATCAAAAGTACCTCGTGGTTATTTTGTGATGAAACCTTTAGAGAAAAATCAATATTTATAAGTATTAGAGAATATCAGGGCTCATAATTTATATTCTAGAAAAATATCTAAATGATTCAATAGAAGGGAGTTGAAACTAAAATCTATAAAAACGCATGATTATCACATTGTTCTTCATGAATTAATTTTAATAGAAATCTATCATTTACTATCCAATAATATAAGGGTGAAAATTATTATCTTGTTCCATTTTTATAGATAATTTTTTTATAAAAGGTTTTCCAATTATTTCTTGATAAAAATGAAATAATAGGTGCCATTAATATTGTGTGAGTTGGAAAAATATTTCCCCAATATTTTTTTACTTTCATAATGTATTTAATAGTTTATATTCTAACTGAAACACTTCTTGGGGGACCTATTTATTTTTATCAGATGTATCCTATTGAATGAAATATGTACACAATGAAATCTTATATCCAAAAAAAGAATCTTCCTGAAGGTTCCATTGTGAGAGCTTATCTAGCACAACAATTTATAGAATTTTGATCAGGGTATTTTTCTGATGTGAACACAAGACATAACCAGCCATTGAGAAATGAATATGAGAAATGTGGGGAAACTGAGCCCTCATTTCCATCTCTTCCCTAAATATGAGGAATTCATGGATCATATACATTGGCTGCATTGAGCCATGAAAATCTAGAAATGGTTAATCGCACAGTCTGGTTTAATTGTGGTTTGTTTGATGACTATATGAAGAATGTAATTTGAATATTGATATGTTATATAATACTATTTAATTTCAAATATACCTTAATATTTTATTATAATTTTATTGATGGGATATAAATAAATTATAAGTATAGTTCATTGATCTTTTCCTTTGAGAAGGAAAGATGGTTTTCATAGTGATAATTTTCCTTCTTGGTTAAAATCAAAGGTATGGCCATTACTTTAATTAAATTAACGTATATATATACCTTTATTTTTATCATTCATATATATTTTAGGTATTGAGTTTACCTATTGACCATGCCTCTCAATAATTAAGAGCATTGAATTTTGGTCCCAAATATTTTGTTTGTAAATGAAAATATTTAATAAATAGTGGGTATAAATTTGTTACAACTAAACTAGTGGAAAAAATGAGAACACTACATGATGTAATTATGTTAAATACAACAATAGACTGTTATTCAAGTGTGTCAAATTATAGGCCTCAATACAAAAATGTGTCTTATTATGGAATTATTGAGAATATATTTATATTGTATTACGACTCTCATGGTCGAGTCACTATGATGGAATGTAAATTTTTAGATTCAATGATGTGGCATAGAAAATTAATTAATGATTGTGGATTCATAATTATTAACAAGACTCAATTCTTATATAATGATGAATCATATATTTTAGATTCATTTAAAAAATAATTGTTTTATGTGAAGGATAATCCCAAACTTGAATACATTTTTATTATTGAAATAATACCTTGAAATATGTTTCATGATGGTGGGATTGAAATTGACACCATTGACGCCCTATTTGTGATGGACAAAATATTGTATTTGGTGACTCAAATTTTCCCATTTTGAGAATTTATTTTGAACCTGATGTAGTGGTGGGTAATATAAATAAGCAACAAAATATGTTCACAGTTCATTCCTTTTACCTTGACATGGGTTTCTCAGGTTAATACTACTATAATTACATTATTTGTTTTAGCTTGGAATGATACTTTTGTTTTAGTATTATTTTTTCATTTAATTTTATTAGATTTATTTCAATTCACGGAACCAAGTTATAAACGAGTTTTTAAGAAATTTATAACTTGGATTTAAATTATAGTATCTAAAATATGTTATGACATTGTTTATGACTTATTCAATTTTTATGTTATTTGCAGAATTTTTAAATATAGTTTATAAAAAATGTTCATTCCATTCTTATATATATTATGAAAGATATTGAGGAAGTTATAATGAAGATATTATTTGATAATGAGAAACAGATGAGTGGACTAGGGTTTCCTCATATGGTTACCTTAATGAGTATAATAATTGTAATTTTTTTATCCATAATATTAAATTCTATGTTCTTTTTCATTGTAAATTTTTTAGAGACATACATCCAAAAAAGAGTTGACTTATCCTCATCCTACTAGCATGGGTCCAAGTAGGGGTTCTATAAGAGCTACACGGAGCACATTTCATACATGTTCACACCCTAACCCTCTAAAATACACCCCATGTAACACGCCTTTTCATCCTCCAGTTGATCATTTAGGGATGTTCTCACTCGTGCCTTTATCATTATCATATTATTTAGCCTCTTCTTCTCATACCATGTATATACTATCTCTAGGTATTTTCCCACCTATACCATATCTATATCCTATGATGTATCCCCAACCCTTCTATCCTTATCCAACCATCTATACACTACCTCCATTTTATATTATCCATCGAGGTTCTAATGATTATTTTCCTTCAGCTTCAACTATAGTGAATGAGGATGACCTGATGCATGAATTAGAATAAGAACATACTTTAGAGGCTACTAATCTTAGACAACCCATAGATCCATTAGAACTTAATGAGTAGCTTGCATCAGATTTTTTTATGACAAGTCTTCCAAATTATATCATATAATTTTTTCCTGTAGTTTTGTGAATTAATTCAACTTTTTTCCCTTTATCCTATTAAATGAGATCTTCTAATAGGCAATGTGGCTGAACCCGTATTACTTGAAGTCTAGAATCATCAAAAACAAATAATGGTGGATTATAAAAAAGGGAATAAAATGACAGGTAAAAATTCCAAATCGTGTTAAAGGTTTATGGGAACATTATCCATGTACAATAATATCATTCTGATGAAACCAAACTCATTGATGAATATCGGTAATAAAATACAGTAGAAATCAATGGTGGAGACATGGGTTTGAAAATTTGTTAAATTGATATCTATATTATTCGTGTATTTATGTGAATTAACATTTTTGTTGTAGCATCAGTTTAAATTTCTCGATGGTGGATATGCTAAGGTTTTAAAATTGATAGATATTGGGGAGTTGTGGTGATCATATAACCACAAGTTAAATTTTTGTTGGAAGAGTAGTGTCAGTTATAATTTAGAGGGTTTACCAATATTACCCATGTATCTAACATCACAGTATCAACAAATGATCTCATATTAGATGTGTAATTAGTTTATGGTATTCATAATCATTAATGGTTTTCATTGAAAATTTAATTATTATTAATTGTATTGATTTTTTTGGATGCATTAGGAAAAAAAAAATTAAAAAGATGCTATGATGAATTTTCACTCATTGGGGAACACTAAAATTCCTGATCATGAGAGGCAATCAGTACTTTAATATGAATATAAATAATATATATATATTTTAATTATTAATAAAGTGGTAATTTCATTTAATTTTTCATTTAAACAAGTATAAAAACCTAAATAGTTATATTTTCATGGTGAAATTTAATATAGAATGATAGAAATTACCCATTTAGTTATATTTTCATGATAAAATTTATGTTTTATTATCATGAATCCCTTTAATATAAGGCTGGAAAATCCTTTTTAGACTAAGAAGATATTTTTTATGTTTTTTTTAAAATGTGGAAAATATATAAATGGGTTGAATATTTTAAAATTGTTACTTTTTATGAAAGGAACATGTTTGAAAAAATTATTATTTGAATGACTATTTGTTTTAAAGGGGGGGGGGGTATATTGAAATGATTACGTTTTGAAATATAATTTGGGAGAGTGTTTTGAAAAATTTAATTTTAAAATAAGTTTATTTTGAGTTGTAATCTATATTTGAAATAATTTTTTTGGGGGATTTGAATGAGTAATGTTACTTTGGGGAAACTATGTTGAAGTGTATTTTATATAAACAAAAATTTAGTGGCTAGAACGAAATGGTAAAACCATAGTGATTATATTTCATGGATTGGAAAATATTTTGTAGAATTATGTAATGTTATTTAGGGTTATTTATTATTTTTTTGATATTAGTTACCTCTTAGGTATCTGAAACTTATTATTTTGTTTTTTCAATTAAATTCTCAGAGTCACACATCATAATAATGGTGTATATTTGAGATATGTACTATTGTTTTAATTAGGAATTGATAATTTTGGTATGAATTAGATCCTAGATGTGGAATTGGTTCGTATTTTTAGTGATGATAAGTTTTTTTTGTAGAGAGGTTGTAAAAGCCCATGTCCCTGTGGATTAGAGTAAATGGAGAATTTCATATAACCTAAAAGAACTAACCCAAATTGAACAAAATAACCTAACCTCAAATGTCATAACCCTAAATGAAAAAAATTCCATAACAGAAAATAAATGAAATAACATAAACCCAAGTAAACCAATTTTTCTAACAAAAAAATTAACAAATGAACAAATAAACAAAGAAAAAATTACATAACCCTGAAAGGAAACAATTTATCTAACCCAAAATAAACCTAAAGATGTAACTCAAATATAACATAACACAAAGAAGAAACAAATGATATAACCCAAAATAAACCAAATTACCTAACTCAAATATGACATAACCCATGATAAACCAAACGACCAATCCCAAAATTAACCAATTTATATAACCGAAGATGAACTAAATGATCAAATCCAAAATTTTACAAATAAAAAAACCAAATATGAACCAATTTACATAAAAAAAATTAACCAATTGACATAACCCAAAAATAACCAATTAAAATAACCAAAAATTAATTAATTATTTTAAAAAATAATTAACCAATTTACATAACCCAAAATTAACCAACTTTCCAAACCCAAGATGAAAAAACCCAAAATTATCTAAATCACATAATCCAAAATTAACTAAATAAAGAAACCCAAGATGAACCAATTGAAATAACCAAAAAATAAAAAATTGAAATTACCAAAAAATAACCAATTTACATAACACAAGATTAACCAATTGACATAACTCAAAATTAACTGATTGGCATAACCCAAAATTAACCAATTGACCAAACCCAAAATTAACCAATTGAAATAACCCAAAATTAACCAATTAAAATAACCCAAGATTAACCAATTGACATAACAAAAAATTAACCAATTGGCATAACCAAAATCCATGATGAAACAATTAACCAGTTGACACAACTTAATATTAACCAATTAAAAAACCCAAGATTAACCAATTGTCCAATTAACCAATTGGCATAACCAAAAATTAACCAAATGACCAAACCCAAAATAAACCAATTACACAACCCAAAATTATCCAATTTACACAACCCAAAATTAACCAATTAACATGACTAAAAATTAACAAATTGACATAATCAAAGATTAACCAATTAACATAACCAAATATAAACCAATTGAAATATCCCAAAATTAACCAATTGTCATAAAAAACTATTGAAAAATTAACATAACCCAAAATTAATTAATTGACCAATTCACCAATTTAAATAACCCAAGATTAACTTATTAGCATAACCCAAAATTAACCAATTTAAAATAACCCAAAATTAACCAAATGATCAAACCCAAGATGAACAAATTGATATAACCCAAAATTAACCAACTAACACAATAAAAAATTAACCAATTAACATAACCCAACATGAACAAATTAACATAAAAAAAATTAACCAATGGACATAAACCAAAATTAAAAAATTAACATAACACAAAATTAAACAATTTAAATAAAACCATATAAACCAATTAACATAACCCAAAATTTACTAATTTATATAACCCATAATTAACCAATTTATATAACCCAAGATGAAACAAATGACAGAACTGAAAATTAAATAATTGACAAAACCCCAAATTAACCAAATGACCAAAAACCAGATGAACCAAAAGATGAAACCCAAGATAAACTAAATGAACAAACCAAAAATTACCTAACTAACATAACCCAAGATGAAAAAAATACACTAACCAAAAATAAACTAAAGAACCTAACCCAAAAAAATAATTAACCAAACACAAAATTAACTATTTAACCTAACCCAAAATGAACTAATTTACCTAAAAAAATGGCAAAATTTATCAAATAACATAATCACAAACTAATGATCAAATGACCAAAATGAACCAAATGATGTATCCTAGAAATAATCTAAATGATTTAACACAAATTAAACCAAATTACATAACATAAAAAATAGATATCCCAAATTTGAACAAAATAACATAACCTAAAAAGTCCTAACCCAAAACGAGAAAATACAAAATGAAAAATAACCCAAATAATCTAAACCTAATTAAACCAATTTTTCTATCTAAAAGATGAAAAAATAACCAAATTAACTAACAAAAAATTAAAAAACCTTGAAATGAACCAAATGAATTTACCCAAAATAAACCAAATGACCAAACACAATTATGACATTACCCAAATATGAACTAAATTAATGAACCCAAAATTAATAAAACTCCCTAAATCACGATGTAGAAAATACCATAATAAAAAATGAACTAAATATACTAACATAAATAAAAATAAATAACATACCCCAAAATATTCTAATTGACTTACAAAAAAAATTCAAACTTGATAAAATGACCTAATACAAATCATACTAATGACCAAACAACCAAAATTAACCAAATGAACTAACCCAAAAATAAACGAAAGGACCTGACCCAAAATAAATCAAATAAACTAAAATAAAAAATAGATAACCCAAAATTGAACAAAATAACCTAACCTAAAAATTCCGAACCTAAAATGACAAAAATGAAATAACCCAAAATTAACCAAAAAATATAAAACCAAGTAAAAAACTTTTTCTTACCAAAAATGTAAAACTGACTGAATGAAATAACCAAATATTACATAACCCTAATATAAACCAAATTATCTTTCCAAATGACCACATGGCCAAATATGCCAAAATATCTGACCCAAAAATGAACTAAATGACATAAATAATTAATGAAAGAAACACCATCACCCAAAATGAATCAAATTATAAAAAAATATGAAAAATACTCTATCCAATTGAAAAAATAACCAAATGAAAAAATTACCAAACAGACCAAATGATCAAAATTACCATGTGAACAAATAACCAAACAACATAATGAAAATATAATTGGACCGAAATGAACATACAATATCAATCCATATCATACCCATATTTATCCAACTAATTAGTATGAATTGATTATGTTATTTGAACAGTAGTAAATTTATAATTAATTATATATTTATGTGCTTCTTCATTTTATAGATTTATTGAGAAACTAAAATTTTAAATCATTATAGGTTAATAAATTTCATATTATTCAATAATGTATGATTATACTAATAAATTTTATTATTAAAAAGAGTCATTGGGAAACAAAGGCTACTTTACTCAATAAAAATTATTTTCCTCAAGTTGGAAGAAAAAAATATAAAAGTCACATAAATTCATAGAAACAAGAAAATATTTTAAGTATTTTTATTTATATTTAAAATTTCAATACATAATTCATAATTAAATATCTTATTTATATTTTCAACAGTGTTTCCTGGAATCCGTAGATGATAAAGGAGATGATAAATTTATTCCAATTGATCATTTGACACATGTATTAGGTAAGGATCACTAGGGGAGAGTTTGATGTCAAACCAATAAAAACTTTATCCCCACTAGGTATTGGAACACACCGGGTACCTCTGAAACCTTCCACACTATTGAGCTACAAAATTCCCATGAAAAAGTATTTGAGGAAATATAAAGGTATACAAGAGCGTGAAAGAGGTAAAATTGTCACCAAATATTTTCTGAAAGCTACGTTGGTTATATATCCATCAATTCTATTAGAGGATACAAATGTTTTTGATTCATGTATAGTAATAATGAACTCTATATATGACACACCGAGTGATGTCAGTGAGGGTCCTAGTGGTGGTCGAGGGGATGATACTACTGTTGCTGCTAGTGGTGGTAATGATGATGATATCGATTCTCTAGATGATGATGGTGGTGATGGTGGTGGTGATAAGGATGTTGGTGATAGTGATATGGATGAGGATGCTGGTGATGGAGGAGATATTGACCCCTCTATTTTTTATTAGTAGTAAAGAGACATGTGGATGCCCTTTAATGACTTTAATTGATTGATTATGTGGATTTATAAGCATGTTAAACTATTCTAAATTGTTTGAAAACTATTATGAGCAGTCAATTGAATGATAAATATACAATATATGTATTGAATTGAATGTGTACCATGGTTTGTGTTTTGTTTATAGGTTATGGTATTATTTCTGTGGTGGGGTTACATGGGATGTTGTTGTATATTGGGGAAGGTATATACAAAAATAGTTCAAGGAATTGTTGGAATATTCTGTCTCAGGGAAAATCTATACCCATGGTTCTCCTTACCAAGGGTATAAATATATAAACAAGATTTAATTAAAATAGTGAGTATTATGAATACCTCATAGGATATATGGACAATTTCAATAAATATTGTTGGTATATCCATATACTAACTTATTAGGAACCTTTGATTCATATAACCATGGTTATTTCCTATACCCATAGTTTCATGGGTTATACCAGTGGTTCTAAATCATGGGTATATGTTAAATTTCCAGTAGTGAACTTTTAATCATAATAGAATTTACACCAAAATAAAATATAATTTTGATTACTGTGATATTATTTAGATAATTTTTTAATAAATGGATCTTATTATACATTAAAATTAAATTAAAAATATAATGAGACTTTAAAATTACTTAATTTAAACAAAAGAAATGAATGTTTTAAAAAATCTGTATTTTTCACTATTAACTCAAAAACCAATATTTTTAGAGAAATATCAAAAATTAATTTGAATCCTATTTTACAAGATTATTTAAAAAATATGGTATTTTATTCATAAATAAAGTCTAAAATTGGTATTATTTAATTATAATATTCATGTACAAAATGAAATAAGAATCATTTTGGAAGAAAATGTATTTTTAAAGAATAAAATGACTTTATTAAAAATCGAGTACTTATTTATTATACATTAATCAATAAATTTAAATTATATAATACCATTGTACATATTTTTTTATATTGTTTTTATTCCTATTTATACATGAGAAACCAATGTTTCTATTATAATGAACATATTTAAATAATATTATTTCATGTTTTGTTGAAGCTTAGTGTTGCATCTGCTACATGCTATTGAATGTGGAGGTATTTTTAAAAGAAAATATAAACTAAACTATTAGGGTATTAAATTATTCCCTCCTCAATGAAATTTTATCCTCATAATTTTAATTATTTTTTTATAAAATAAATATAATAAATAAATAAATTCATATATAAACGTAATCATAATATTTAATTTTTAGGTTATAACCAAGAAATTTATTATGCACGTATCTCTATAAGACTAATACTTGAAAATGTTTTTTTAAAAACATACCTTGGTAGCTAAGTGTTACTTTCTGTAGAAGTACTGATAGATTTATCTTTGGTTTTATATAGTTTGAGAAATTCCTTTACCATTGGGATAAAAATTATGATTAAATTTACTTATATTTTTTCTTCCCATTCTATAGGAATAATTTAATCCTTAGATGTGAATTATCATAATCATGATAAATTTTTCATTCCCAAATCACTAAAATCAAGTTTTAACAGACCATATGATGAAAATTTAGTTCTCCTATATATAACAAAAATGTTTATCACATGCTAAAATAATAACCAATATGAATAAACCTTCATAAAAATTAATCCCCAAAGCACGTCTATCATTTATATAATTATATACTCAAATATGTATAACCCCTAATCTGATATTCCAAAATGTAATTATTCCTAATTGAAATAAAATAAAATTCTGTAAACTTAACCAAGGATCACATTTAAATATCACTTAACAACAATAATGTTCATTTATATATTCTTCATGAATATCTCAAAAAATATCATGTTTTCATAGGAATCAATTTTTAGGGTGGTTGATACCATTCAACACATGTTTAAAAAAATCACATTTTCTAAATTTTATATACAATTGAATATTATTAGAATAATCCTTGAATTACCTCTTAATACTTATGCCACACTTGCATTGATAAATACTAATAAATCATAATAATATATTCACTAATTTCACCACAATTACACTGAATTTACATGGTTAATGATTATATTCTTCCCTGAGGGATACTCTTTGATTTACTTTTATCTTAGAAATATTATGAGATATTTTAACAATGGGGACAATGTTTACTTGAAAAGAAACTTTCTAAAATTAAAATTAATACTTACTATATTTCTCATATAATTCATATTCGAAAAAATCTTCAATAATGATTCTAAAATGATTCTCATGCTCTTTATAATATTTACATTATTTTCAAGATATTATTAAAAATTTATTTGGGTAATCCTTGATTCATGTATAATGGGTTTTTATAATTCTCTATATCCTTACAATGAATGAAATGAACAATAATAGATCCATTCTGACCTTTGGAATTATGAGAATGATGGATTTTTCTCCAAAATTACAATAAAATCCCATCCCATAATGAATTTACCCATGTTATTCCTCCCAAATTCTTCACACATGATATATTCGATATTTTTTCCTTCCATAGTCTTTAGATTTAGATCATTCATGAAACTCCAATTCTCTCTTATTGTTAGTAAATTTAGTTATTTTTAGATTTTTTTTCATGACACAAGATAGGTGGCTAGGAATAATCATAAGATCTTACACTATATATTCTCTTAAGTATGGTTACTCCACATGGGAAAGGATATCAATCATAATATGATTCAGCTTCCCTTATATGTCCACTGTCTACTCAAATCCAACACCCACTATGTTGGAATTCTAAATAAGGTAATATGAACATTGAACATGAGTTTGGATTCACATATTTCATCTAGGTTCCGTCCTTAAACAAAGAGAATCAATTATTTAGCACAAATTTATCATGAATATTGGGTAATAGAATACTAATCCCTAAAAGGTCCTCATGGGATTATCATAATGCTTATTCTAGATACTTTAATCTAAATTTTATTTCATAAGGTTCCTGATAAGCTTTCTGAAATATAAACTATAACCCCCTGACTATAGTAACCCATAACTGAGTATTATTTTTTACATTGGTGTGAGATATAAGGGAATAATCCACCCTATATCAATTTTTTTAGAAGTCATAGAAGACTATATATGTAATGACCCGAATCTGGAGCCCCTCCACTGGTGCCTCATACCTGGTTCGCCACATGACATCAAGCACATTTCCCCAAACTCCAGAGGCTATCAACTAGCAAAAAGGGCCTTGGTATGTTATTGGGGAAACTGTGCCATCATTTGGTATGGTATACAAGATAAGGAAAACAAATGTGAATAGAGGAAGCAGTAACAATATACATAACTATAACCAAACAATGGAAGAATAGATATATAGAAATGATGACAATGATGCAGTAGGTACAAGTATCTAAGGAAAACAGAAAACACAGCAACATGATGAAATAAAACTGAACACAAAGTACTAAAGCAACAACAACTCCAGCAACATTGCAAGCCGTAGCTTGGTCCCATGCTCTCCAGCTCCACAACAATTCAAACACCTGAAGTAGAAGAGCGCTTGCCCTTATCTATAACTGCAACAACATAGTCTGCATGGGCCCAAAAGCATGGCCCAAACATAGTGCAAGATACAATCCCAGTAGGAAATCACCCAAAGATCTGTTCCTAACAGTCAATGAATACAAGGCAAGTAAGAGTGCAGGAAGCAGTAAATGGAAAAGCACACAACAACGACAATCCACAGTTCTAGCATATAAAGTAAAAAATTAATCAACCAACGACAAGAAGAAAATAGGTAACCCTATGGGTAGCTCTCACAACCAAACCCCTATGGTTCAACCTACAAGTACTAGAAACCCTGTAGGAGGTAGACATAGTCTCACCCCTCTGGTTCAGCTAAGAGTAGACTTTCTGAGGAAGCACTCACTATCAATTCCCCCCTATATTCTCGTATCATGCTAAAGACTCTCTGGGGAAGCACTTAACGTCTCATTCCCCCTGTGGCCCTCGTCGAGGAACTGCAGACTCTCTGAGGAGGCACTCATTGTCAATTCCCCCTGTGTTCTCGCATCGTAAATTAAAGACACTCTGGAGAAGCCCTTACGTCTATTCTCCCTATGGTCTACTACACTAGGTTCTCACAGTCCTGTGTGAAAATAACATACTCAACATGCGTGTATCACCCAAGTAAACCTCAAGAACTACTTGGATATCATTCTAAGGCACATCAGTGTAACAATATAAAAGCCCTACTATCCTACAACTAGGTATGGAAACTGGAAAATGACTGATAAGAAAAACATACAAGGCAAGGTACATGAACACAGTATAAATTATCCAAATTCACAAGAAATCACCTCTACTTAAGCAATCAAGAAAATCAGGTAAACAAAACGCAATACCCCGTTTAAGGGTATTGGTGGAATTTGCACAAAATACTCAAAGGCTTTCTACATAAAGGCACAAACCGCCTACCTCGATCCTAGGAGATCGATATACTTGAACCACAATGACTGGTTATTCCCCAAAAATTGTAGTTCTGAGAAAATTCCCAAGAAGTTCAACCCATGATATCTTGAGAAGGAAGAGGAATTGGAAAACAAGGCTCAACCAGAAAGAAGAACTCACTGCTGAAATTCCAACTCAATCAACCGTGCTCGAATCAGAGAACAAACGGAGGCACGGGGGATCAGGGAAGATTTTCAGCCGTACGGGTCGCTGTCGAACGAAAATCTAGATGAAGAAGCATGTTCTGTCCGTCAGGTGCGACCCCAATCCATTTAAAGAAAACAAAATAAAGTACACGACGTGTACTTGGTCTTTCCGTACTCCGCCAGAAATGGCCTCCACGTCACCCCTATACATCGTGTGTGTGGCCCGGACACGGCCAACTCATGGCTTTGATCGGGAAAAAAGTACATGATGTGTAATCAGAAAGTACACGACGTGTACTTCAAAATTTTCCACAAACTCCATTTTTCATAAAAACACCAGAAAAAGGAAAAACACACCTGAAACGAAAATCCGGGTTCATACAAACTTCCCCTCTTAAAGAAATTCGTCCCCGAATTTCCCTAGCGAGGTGTAGAAGAAGAAGCCCCAAACAGCTCCAGCCACTGCGATCGTACATCGGACTCCCTCTCTTAGTTCTCGTCCTGTACTCACCCATGCTGCCATATCACCTGTACAAGAGGGACATACCGCCCATGAAGAACCTTCGTACTACGATAAAAAATCTATATGGTATGCTCCTAAAATGATGCATCCACTTCGAGCTCAACCTCCTCGGACTGAAAGACATGAGATAGGTCTGAAAAGTAATGTTGGAGCTGAGAGACATGGAAGACGTCGTGCATGGCCCGGTACCTCTGGGGTAGCTGCAACCGATAGGCAATCGCCCCAACTCTCTCCAAAACCTCAAATGGCCCGACATACCATGGTGAAAGCTTACCCTGCCTCCGAATCTTCTTATGTCCCAACCTCGGTGTGACACGGAGGAAAACCTAATCCTTGACCTCAAACTCCAGAGGTCGTCTTCGCTAATCAGTATAAGACTTCTGTCGAGACTGTGCTGTAGCCATCGTCTTTCAAATCAACTCTATCTATTCTGAGGTCTCCTGAACAAGACGAGGTCCCAGCAAAGCTGCCTCTCCTGCTTCCAGCCAGCATAAGGGTGATCGACATAGCCTACCATACAAAGCCTCGTAAGGTGCCATTTGAATAGTCACCTGAAAACTATTGATGTAGGTGAACCCCACCAGAGGGATATGCTTCTCCCAAGAACCACCAAAGTCACGAATTCATGATCGGAGCATATCCTCAAGCACCTGGATCGTACGCTCCGACTGGCCATCTGTCTGGGGATGGTATGATGTACTGAATAGTACCTGTGTACCCAAGGCCTTCTGAAGTCCATGCTAGAACCGAGAAGTAAAAAGCGCATCCCTTTCTGAAACAATAGAGTTTGGAAATCCATGAAGATGAACGATATCTCTGATGTAAAGTCATTCAAGATCATCAACACTGAAGGTATCCTTGATCGGCAAGAAGTGAGAAACCTTCGTGAGCCTGTCGACAACAACCCAAACAACATTGTTCCCCTGAGGTGACCTCGGCAACCCGGTCACGAAGTCCATTGCAACATCGTTCCACTTCCACTCCGGAATGGGTAACTACTGCAAAATCCCCGCTGGTCGCTGTTGCTCTGCTTTCACCTACTGACAGATAGAACATCTCATGACAAAACCAGCAACATCATTCTTCATACCTGGCCACCAGTACTGGAGATGAAGATCCCGATACATCTTGGTGACACCAGGATGAACTTCCCAAACTGAGGAATGAAAATACCGCATCATCTCCTCGGGTATGTCTGCGGGAACCCATACACGTCCCTAGAAACGCAAGATCTCATCCTCTCCCACTATCCACATAGGAAGAGGGTCCTCTCCTGACACGCTCTACCGCACGACTAAGCCTTCTAGGTCTTATAAATGCCTCATACGTACCCAATCAAGTAGTGTAGAGGTAACAGATACAAAAGATAGGAAGGTCTGTCCCTGTCTGTCGTGCACCTCCAGATGCTTCTCAGAGAACAGAGCCATCAGCTGCCACTCACTACTGGCCTCCTGAACTTCTTGAATCTGAGTTCTCCTACTCAATGAATCTGCCACTGCATTTCCCTTTCTTGGCATATAGGAAATCTCAAAATCAAAAGACTGAAGACACTCAAACCACCTGCACTACCTCAGATTCATATCACTTTAATTGAAGATGTACTTGAGACTCTTGTGGTCGGTGAAAACCACAAAGTTCTCTCCTAGAATGTAATGTCACCAACAACATAAGGCATGAACAACAGATTCCAATTCCAGATCATACGTCGGGTAGTTCCTCTAATGTGGCCTCAACTACCGAGACCCATACGCATTGACTCCATCTCCCTGCATAAGAATAGCACCCAGACCGATACCTGAAGCATCACAATAAATAGTGTAGCTCTTGACTGGCTCTGGCAAGACTAGTATAGGTGGTAATGTCAAC
The DNA here is from genome assembly GCA_963277665.1 of Viscum album. Classification (NCBI taxonomy): domain Eukaryota; kingdom Viridiplantae; phylum Streptophyta; class Magnoliopsida; order Santalales; family Viscaceae; genus Viscum; species Viscum album. The sequence goes on from OY728127.1 coordinate 1,907,820,656, forward strand.
CTTCCATAAAGCTCTTGAAAGGCTGACTCACAAGAATCTGACCATAAGAACTTCGCCCCTTCTTGGTCAGACCTGTCAAAGGTGCTTCTAGGCATGAAAAGTCCTGAATAAAGCGTCTATAGTATCCAACCATCCCTAGGAAACTCTTTACCTCAAAAACATTCTTCGGCTACTCCCAGGAGACCATAACTCTCACTTTCTCTAGGTCCAAAGATACTCCTACCTCTGAGATGACTTGACCCATGATTTGAATCTGATCCATCCAAAAGTGGCACTTTGAGATTTTAGCATAAAGCCGATGCTCTCTCAGTGTACTCAAAACGATCTCAATATGTGTGGCATGGTTGTGTCGAGTGTGCGAGTACAGAAATATATCTTCCATAAAGACCACGATGAAGGAATCCATGTAAGGATGGAACACTCGTTTCATCTGAGCCATGAAAACTGTAGGCGCGTTAGTGAGACCGAACGGCATGAATGTATACTCGTATAGACCATACCTGCTTTTGAAGACTGTAAAAGGTATATCGGATAGTGTAACGCGCAACTGATGATAACCAGACCTCAAGTTGATCTTCGAGAACACCCGGGATCCTCAAAGCTAATCAATGAGGTCATCGATCCTTGGAAATGGATACCGGTTCATGACCGTCAACTGGTTCAACTTCTGATAATCCACACAAAGCCGAAGAGTACCGTCTGCTTTCTACGCAAACAGGATAAGAGAACCCCAAGGAGAAGTACTGGGTTGGATGAAACTATTTGCCTGCAACACCTCCAACTACTTCTTGAGCTCCTGCAACTCAGGTGTAGCCATCCTATAAGGAGGAATGGATACCGGTGCCGCTCCTGGCATGAGCTCAATCGAGAATTATACCTCACGCTTCGGAGGAAAAAATGAAAAGTCCTCTGGAAAGACATCCATGAAATGATCCAACACTAGAGGAAAGTCCAACTGTGAAGTCCCCTAGTCATCCAGATAAAGACTAGAAATCTGGACTGTCACCCTTCCTAGCCCAAGATGCTCAAAGATGGTCATCATGGCTTCTAGCCATGACTCTGCAACCTGAGGTCCTCCTTCCCCTGAGAAAGTAGGAGGATGCTACTACTGGAAAACCCACATCAAGTCTTCCATAGTCGTGGCAGAAGGAGGTGCTCCCTGAAAGGTCTGCATCATCATCATAAAACCTTCTCAGAATTGTACATCAGTGCCTGCAACTGGTATGACAACTGGTGCCAAGGTTGACCCGACTGGAGGATCGGCAGGAAGTCCCTGATCAGCCATATCTGGCGTCTGATCACTGCCTGATGACAGACGTACAACCGGAGGACGTCTCAGAGGCATAGCTCTGAAAGATCAAAAGCACACCTTAGAAAAGAAAAAAAGAACAGAGAACAAAAGTGTACAAAATGGGAACAATGGAAGGAAAACACACAAGTTTACAAAACACGACTACACAACATGTATAAAAACTACACGGCGTGTCTTCTTAAGCAACTGACGTGGACGTGTACCCTTGCCCTATAGGTCATGTAACTCCTCAAACTACATGGAATGTTGACCCAACACACGACCTGTACTCAAAAAAAATTCCCCTTCCCGAGTCTCTTTACACGGCTAACCCACACGATCTGACTTAACCCGAGGCTACACGGCGTGTTCTGAAAAAACACGACGTGTACTAGACAAGGCTTCGATGGACTGTGTTGTTAAATACATGGCCGTCTACATGGCTGGACCTTACACGGTGTGTTTCAAACAAACACGACTTGTATAGGTGAAGGTGACACCGACCTGTGTTGTTCGTGGCACGGCCGGGTACCTGGATGGGACTACATGGCATGTTCCGAAAACAACACGGCATGTCTAAGAGAAGGTGACACTAACCCGTGTTGTTCGTGACATGGTCGGGTACCTGGATGAGACTACACGGCATGTTCCCTTACACCATGGCGTGTTCTACTCGAGCTTCCCCGACCCGTGTTGTTAGTGACACGGCCGGGTACACGGCTCCGAACTACACAGCGTGTACCTACCTTACACGGCGTGTTCCTGAAGTTATTTCTACTACAGCGTGTCCCTACTCACACGGTCAGTGACAAGGTCTAAAAAATACATGGTGTGTACTCAAAAGTACACGTCGTGTATTCTGTGTTTTTCTAGGAAGTGGCTCAGAAACTGCACAGTAGCCCAGAAAACATAGAAAACAATGCAGAGAGGTGCCAAATTCCAATTCGTGAGGGGCCATACTCCCCGTGAATCAAAACTTGGCGTTCAATTAATCAAGGTATAATACAAACAATCCTCTAACAAGGCAGCAATGATTCTGTCAAGCATCTATCACAACACCATGCATAATCTACAAAAAGTCTATCACAACAGCATTCAATCGCTAATGCACCCAGATGGCATGACAAGAGTGCATGACATGTGATTTCCACGAGTGCCTTTATGATGCATGAGATGGAATACCCTCATATCATCGGGTTGCGATAGAAATAGAACCGTGATAGCAAACAACTACAACACATGACATATGGATCACTTTAGGTTAAATCATATCAACCGTAAATCTCAAAACCAGAAAACTGCAATAAACTAGGTAGTATGGATTTTCCCTGTACACGGGTTAGATACTCCCGAGAACAGCTTAACACCAAGTACAAAATCCGACCTATTCCTGGCTAAAGGCTCCAAACAGTAAATCAAGAGAAGGGAACCCCTTTGATACCACTTTGTAACAAACTGAATCCAGAGCCCCTCCACTGGTGCCCCGTACCCGGTTCGCCACATGACGTCCAGCACATTTTCCCAAACGCCAGAGGCTGTCGACTAGTAGCGTGGGCCTTGGTAAGTTATTGGGGAAACTATGCCCTCATTTGGTATGGTATACAAGATAAGTAAAAAACAGTCAATAGCGGAATCAGTAATGACATACATAACTATAACCAAACAACAGAAGAATATATATATATATAGCAATGATGACAATGATGCAGCAGGTACAAGTATCTAAGGAAAACAGCAAACACAAAAATGTCCTGAAATACAACTGAACACAAAGTACTAAAGCAACAACAACTCCAGCAGCACCGCAAGCCGTAGCTTGGTCCCATGCTCTGAAGCTCCACAGCAAGTAAAACACCTTAAGTAGAAGAGTGCTTTCCCCTATCTATAGCCGCAACTACATAGTCTGCTTGGGCCCAAAAGAATGCCCCAAACAGGGTGTGAGATACAGTCGCAATAGGAAATCACCCAAATATCTATGCCTAACAGTCAATGAATACAAGGCAAGTAAGAGTATAGGAAGCAGTAAATAGAAAAGCACACAACAGCTACAATCCATAGTTCTAGCATATAAAGTACACAAGTAAACAACCAACAACAAGAAGAAAACCGGAAACCCTCTGGGTAGCTCTCACAGCCTAACCCCTATGGTTCAGCCTACAAGTACTAGCAACCCTCTAGAAGACACACACAGTCTCACCCCTCTGGTTCAGCTAAGAGTAGACTTTCTGAGGAAGCACTAACCATCAATTCCCCATATAGTCTCATATCGTGCTAAAGGCTCTATGGGGAAGCACTCAACGTCTCATTCCCCCTGTGGCCCGCGTTGAGGAACTACAGACTCTATGAGGAAACACTCATCGTCAATTACCACTGTGGTCTCGCATCGTAAATTAAAGACACTCTAGTGAAGCCCTTACGTTCATTCTTCCTATGGTCTACTACACTAGGTTCTCACAGTCCTTTGTGAAAATAACATGCTCAGCGTGCATGTATCACCCAAGTAAACCTCAAGAACTACTTGGATATCATTCTAAGGCACAAAAACGTAACCGTATAACATCCCCACTATCCTACAACTAGGCATGGCAATAGGAAAAAACCTAATAAGAAAAAAATGAAAGGCAAGGTACAAGAACATAGTATAAATTATCCAAATTCACAAGCAATCACCTCTACTTAAGTAATCAAGCAAAGAATGAAAACAACAGGGAAAAACAGGAAACACGCAATACCCCGTTTAAGGGTATTGGTGGAATTTGCACAAAATACTCAACGAATTTCTACATAAAGGCACAAACCACCTACCTCGATCCTAGGAGATTGATATACTTGAACCACGATGCCTGGTTCTTCCCCAAACGTCGTAGATCTGAGAAAACGCCCAAAAAGTTCAACCCTCGATATATTGTGAAGGAAGAGGAATTCAAAAACAAGCCTCAAGAAAAAGGATGAACTCACCGCTGCGATTCCAATGCAATAGACCGTGCTCGAATCGGAGAACAGATGGAGTCACAGGGGATCGGGGAAGATTTTAGGCTGTACAGGTTGCTCTCGGATGAAAATCCTGAAGAAGAAGCAAGTTCTGTCTGTCAGGCACGACCCCTGTCCGTTTAATGAAAAAAAGAAAGTACACGACGTGTACTTTTAGAGTACACAGCGTGTACTATGTCTTTCCATACTCCGCAAAAAAACGGCCTCCACGTCACCCCTAAACACCGTGTGTGTGGCCCAGACACGGCCAACACACGGCTTCGAGCGGGAAAAGAGTACATGGCGTGCACTTAGAAAGTGCACGGCGAGTACTTCAAAATTTTCTAGAAACTCCATTTTTCTTAAAAACTATAGAAAAAGGAAAAACATACTTGAAACGAAGATCTGGGTTCGTACAACATATATACATTAAATTCATATTACATTGGAAATTAGAAACATAGAATGATTTTTTTCATGCCTAAAAATCATTCAATGATTCATTCTTCATATCCCGAGGAAAGGAAGATAAATAAAAGGTGAGAGGATATTCATAAAAAGGGTTTTATATAATAAAAATAATGATGAATAAATAAGGCATAATCAATATGGAATATTAGATAATCAAAACACATTCCATTCTATCAATATATTTGGTTCAATAAACATCATTGACCAATGTCAACATATAAATCAAAAGGACAATGAAAAATAAATTCTCAATAAAGGAAATTAATAAATTTGGACATTCATAATCATTCATCAAGTTCTATAATACAAGATATCATGAATATTACCATAAATACCACTAAACCAAGACATTATTCTTAATAAATTGGTAGGTATAAAACAAATTACCATCTATTGTGGCCACCTATTCTATCTCACTAGACATATCGATGCATCAAGGGGATATCTATAACTGGGATACACCCATCAATTTCAAGTCCTATAAATTCCTCATATATTGAATGATTAATACCATTTATCCTCAAAATTACTTACAAATAAAAATTTATCAATATTTAATAAGAATACATAATATTTCCCTAGTAAATAAAATAACTTAATAAATAAGATTCCTTAAATATATATCATATGTAGAAATGGTGTAAGTTTAAAACATCATCAAAGTAATATATACGACTTTTAATTATTCCATAATATTAAAATATTTACATAAGGTTGAAAAATAATGTTCATTGGATAATAGAGAGTGATAGAGAATATGATTAATAGAAAGTTACTGATATATAAATATGGTATAATCCATTATTATTTAAATTTTTTAGAGGACCATAGATTCATTATAAATGATGGATTTGTAGTAATACCAATACTTTATAAATTAAAATAAAAGTAAATAAATAAAACTAATTCCCTCAAGAATTTTTGAAAGAATAGAGTTATAAATCCCTTTTAAAATTATTTTCATTCCTTTAAGAAAATAATACACTTCTAATGAAATCATTTTAAATAAAAATTCCAAAAATAATTGAAAAAAATAATTTCTTTGAAAATAAAAATGGAAACTTGTTAATTAATATTCAAAGTAATGAAATAGTCATGATAGTGGGAAAATTCATTCTTGTAGTTTATTCTAAAAGAAATTTTCCATTCACACATTTGGTAATAAAAACATTGTTCTAGAAAATACAACAAGAATATTTTTAAATGTATTTCAAAAAATAGAAAAATTAGTAAAATGACATTAATAAAAATATTTGGTAGTGTAAAAAAATTATTGGAAACATTTGAAATAAAATATTGATATGGAAGTAAATGATTTATAAGGAACACTTCAAAATATTATTTTTAATGAAAATAATTTATATATAAGTTACTTGTTGATTCTTGATCAAATAAGACAACAAATAGAAAATAAAAACTTAATCCCCAAAATAACTATAGTAGAAGAAAATAGATGTGTTTTATGATATTATGATTATAAAATTTCCCCAAAGGAAATATATATATAAACAATCCCAAAATAAAATGAGACTGTAAAAGAAATCCCTTATCTGGGGCCTCTACTTAGGCCTACATGTTCAGTCCTCACATATAATGAGTTTAAATTAAATAAATACTTTATTTATAAATTTATTCATCATTATTAAATTCACTATATTTATTTTATAATTATCTTAATTTCATTCATTCAATAGTTCTTTCTAACATAGACCACTTTTAGTTTGTTCAGAAAATTTCTCCGAAATTACTTCAGTATTTTATACGAAGATAAAGGATTTATGTAATTGTTCCATATTATATATAATTTTAATAATGTCATGAGTATAATTTTAATTTACTATATTCAATTTTATAATAATCCATGCATAATAGTAATAGAAAAATGAATCACGTCACTTCAAGGAGGTGGTAGTATTTTTTTGAATTAGTGACATTGTAATTTTCAAAAGGATGGAATAACAAGAAGGTATATGATATCTATAATGACCTAGGATTTTATACATAAATATCACATATTTTTGGATGAATATCCAATTCATTTCATAAAAAAATACGCAAGGACTATAATAGGTTACTGTCTTTATAAACTACAAACACAATCATCTAATTTCATGAAGTATCTTAAACGTCTCCCAGAAATATATTTTCAAATAGTACTCCTCTTAGTCATACCCTACCTAAACCATTATTCATAAAAATTGTAAGGAAATATAAGAAAGGTCAATCTTAGATGGTTAATAAGTAAAAGCAGAGGAGATATAAATATGTGACCATATGAAATCATAAAATAAGTTTAAGGTTATGTGATTATGAACATAACATATGAAGTTAATACCCATCCTATCATATATCATAAACATAATTAAAGGAATAAACCTTTATTATTCTTGAAAACATGACCCGTAAGAGTGAGAAATCATCATAAATAAATCATTAACCATTAGATCATTTTGTAAAATCCTGGAACCATCATAAATATATGAAAACTATTTAATATGACATGTTTAACTTCAAATACCATAAATATAATATAACAAGACTTATCATCAATTTCCCATTGTGTATCAGGATGCACCTATTTCTCATAGCGGATGAGGATACACCTTTTTCCTATAGTTGATTAGGATACACCTATTTCCAATAGCAGATAAAGTCCATGAACATGTTTTCTACTATAATTTATTGATATATAAAGATGTTCCAAATTAATTAGAGGGAGATATATGTAAAAAAATATCATAATGAAATCCACACATAAGTGTGAAAAAATATCATAAAAATTTCATCATATCATCAAATCATAACCTGCATAGAAAAATGGGTTTCACAAATATTTCATAAATTATCCATTAAATAATCCAATAAAAATAAATGTGTTTCTTATATATTTTTCATAAATATAATCATTATATTTATTTATAAATAATAATGTTTCTATCATTCAATACTATCCCCATTAAAGTATAACTAATATCATAGGATTTCATCTTATATGGGAAATTATTTTCAAATTTCACGTAGAAAATTTCTTGAAGAATATATACTTTCCACATTGGGATTTTTTTTAAAACATAAAACATTTTTAAAATAATTTTCTTTAAAGGTTAAATGGGAAACTTATAAAGGAATATTTAAAAATTATTTGAAACATTTCTTAAGGAAAATATCCTTTCCAATTTTAAAATTACTCATTAAAAAAAACTCATAAACCATTTTTTCAATAATTTTCATTGAAAATAAACTTTTAAAATTATAAATTAATATTTAAAATAATTATTTGGCATGATAGAGAAAAAAACCATTCATATCATATATGTTACAATAATCATCTCTTTCACATTTTCGGTAAAATCCAAATAAGAATTATTTAGAAAACCACATGAAGATCATTTTCAAAACATTTTTTGAAAAGTTAAAATGGTAAAAATTTATTTAATAAATCATTTAGAGGATTTAAAAACATATTTAAAAAACATGATTTTATAAGAAAAAGGATTTTCTACCGAAGAGAGAAATAATATTAGTTTTCTTTACAAAACATTATTTTAGGCTCTTACATACACAAAGAGATGAAAATGAAGAAAAAAAATGAATTATTATGAAATAACCAGTGTATAAAAAATTTCATGAGTTTATTAAGATTTGTATCATAATATTTTATCATCATATACATAAACAGAAATAATATGATAAATATTGAGATTATATCATAAAAACCTTAGCACATTGGTAAAATTTGTACCTTAAAACCCATGAAAAAGAGATCCCAAAATGGATACATAAATCCAAATAATTTTCTGTAGAATAATTATAAAATAAATTCATGGGTAGTATATAAACAATATAAAAAGAAACAGGTGGTGAAGATGGCATGTGTCTCAAAAAAAGTGAGATCGAAATGAGTCACCAAAAGTCTCAACATCCTTCATAAATGTTTGAACCTATTATATAATAAATATAATTTTATTATACATATATTAATTGAAAATATTTACATATATAGTTCCATATACGATTTACTTATGTCCTTTTATTACTTTTTTGTTAACAATTCAATGTTAAATGCACGTTTTAGGCAATCACTACATTGTTTTTCATGTATGTTTTGATTTTTTATTTTAATTCCTCTAAAATTTTCCATGGTTACATCATATATATAATTTTAAAAATGATATAAATATCATATATATTATGTAAATGTGTATTTATAGTGGTTCATAAAAGTTGGAGATAGGAAATTAAATATACCATTCATGGAGACGATAATTCGTACGTACACATGAACACTAGATCTATTTTCTAAAAGGTAATAATTAAGGAAATGTAAATAATATATTAAAATTCCAGAATAATTATTATTTCATATATATCACATATTTTAACTAAACCCATCCTTATTACCATCCATTTAAATCATGAAGAAATCAAATCGCTTCACGTTGTGGTAGTCCACCATACACACGAATGATGTTATCATATTATAACAGAATAGAAGGTAAGAAGGAACATGTGATATCATGATTAAATAATAATAACAAAAAAATTAATATCATATATAAATAGTAAATTCATTATTATATACTTTCATGAGAGGTGGTGATTAAAAACGAATAACATTGATTCATGAGCTGGTAGTTCATCGTATACACGGATATTGATTTTGTAAACCATTTGATGGAAAATAATAATTTTTTATGATATTAAATTAACATAATAACATCTAATTATATGAAATATAATGATTTTTTTATTTCATCATTATTTAATAATAATCAATGAAGGTGGAGGAAGAAATAAAATAAAATGCTCAGTTAGGGATATCACCTCTTCTTCACACAACTTCTTTCAGTTTTCACCCAGAGAATTCTTAGGTTGATTTTTATGAAAAAATTAAGTCTTATAGGATGATATTAGTCAAGTAAGGAAGTTATTTTTGTAGTTATTAGAATAAAAAAATGGTTTTGGAAGTGTCAATGGGAGTATATAGGGGGATTCCTTTTATATATGTGGTGATTTAAACACTTTTAATCTTGGGAAAGAAAAAGGTGCACCCATGTTTTTCAAATTCCAAAAGGTTCAAAAAAGGTAGAATATAGAACCTAAAAGATATAATGTTCAAATTTTTCATTAAAATTGGTGATTAACATGTTTTGGGTCATTTTTAATGATTATATTTTTATTTTACCCATGGTAAACCCATTTTTATCTTAACCGTGATAAATAATTTCTACAATTTTTTCAATTCATTATGGTAAAAAACATGTTGGAATTTTTAGATAATATAAATTATTATATTTAAAATTATTGAATCTATTTTTAAAAATTCTATTCAATTAAGTGGAATGTTTTAAATTAATATTAATCCCATAGATGTGATGAGAAAGTAGTTTTCCAATGAGAAAATGTTCAAAAGTTTAGACAAATTAATACCAAAATTCAGAATGAAATTTATTATAGTTAAATAAATTAGATTAATAGATATATAATTTCACTAATTTTAACTTTATAATCATCATAAAATAATTTATATTTTTTAAATTCTTAAAATGAAATAAAAATTCTAAATAAAAAATAGTTTTTTCACTATTAATCGAAACATTTATCATTTTATAAAATTATCAAAAATTCACTTTAAGATAATTTTGACATAATTATTTCAAAAATTAATTTCATTTGTTGAAATAAATATTCTAAAATTTTAAAAAATTAATTTTAAAATAAGTACGCAAAAGTAGACAAAATTGTTTTCTTGAAAAATATAGTTTTTAAGCATAAAATTGGATTTATTCTTATATATTGTATATAGAAACCTAAGGTAATATTAAATTTTTAATTGAATAAATTATATATAAATTTAATAAAAATAATTCCATATAAGTTATTTATTTAATTTAATTAGATAAAATGTGTTTTTCTCGAAAAAAATATTTTTTCTAAAAAAGATTCCATTTATTTTCAAATAGTTTTTATTTTCATTTATAATTCATAGGTCACCCAGAAATTAATTATATATACATGTATGAGGCATATATTTTAATAATTTTTATAATCCAAATCATACCCTTCATTTCAATGGCTTGGTGATAAATACCATATTAAATAATAATATTTTAATGGCATGCCATGTTTCATTTAAACATGGTGTTATGTGTAATAAATGCTAAACTCAGTGTTTCATGTAACATACGATAAAATTTGTGTCACAGGTAAGACAAGATAAAAATATTTTCATGTCTAACACAATATAAACCTAGTGTTTCATGTAATTAAAGCGAAACTCGGAGTTCTGTGTTACACAAAATATCGTAAATATTAAATTTATTCAAAAAAAATTATTTCAGAAAATCTCAAGGTGTTACATTATAACCTCATTAAAATGATTTTTCTATGGAAATTCGTCAATTTTGTACCAATAATTGATAATAATTATGCCTCATTATATTATCAGGTTCCCACGTATCATTCTTAATCTAGTGGTTTTGTCACAAAACAATGACAAAGTGCGTGGTCCTATTTTTTAGAACATTATCGATTTGATCCAAAATCTCAAATAATTTTTCCTTATAAGAAAGGTCATGTGCTATAGGAATGAAATATTAGTTCTTTACATGTGAAATATTAGGTATGTACTTCCTCAGGCGAGGTATATAGAAGACATCATGAACATGATATAGGTTTGGTGGTAGCACCAAACTATAAACTACTATCTTGATACGATCATGTATTTCAGAGGGACTAGTGTACCAGGGGATTAGTTTTACCTTCCTTTTTAGGTTAGATAGAGTAATGTAATATGGCCTATAAGGGGGTGAATATAAGAGATTAAAAATTTAATAAAATAAATTGATTATTTAAATTAATTATTAATTTTAATTGTTATGGTTAATTAGAAGATGAAATAAAATAAATAACACAAATATTTTTCTATAGGTCTAATTCAAAGTGGACGTAGTCTAGAATTATACCTCTCTAATAGGTGAGATATACATGTACTCTAAATTGATTTTTATGGGGGATCATTACCCAGGTAATTTCCCAGAATTTCCATATATATATATTTTAAATTATATGGATTTATTTCGAGCCTAGTAGATGAGACGACGTGCAATTCCGAGATCCGTAATGATCCATTGAAAAATGTTATGCTTTAAATAATTCATGTGACTGATTTTCCTGAAAAATTAAAATAACTCTTAAACAGATTCCTAAATTAGAAATCTAAGGGAACCGTTGCATTTGGGATGACGGGTTTACCCTAGGTGCAACTTAAGTTTAGTCGGCACAACCCTCCAGTGAGAAAACCCAAAAATGGAATAAATATAAATAAAATAATAATAAAAATTTTATTTTTCAAATTCTTATAAATAAAAATCGGTGAATCAGATTAAAAATATGAGACCACTGATGAGATTTTTGAGGGTATGATTTCCTTAGGAAGATCCTAACATTGGTTAGCGTGGGCCAATGGTGGAAGTTTATTTTTGGCCATAAATAATTTAATCAAGTAACAATTATTTTATTATCAAATCATAATAAATCATAATTGGTAACTCAAAATGAAAATTCGAGAATACTATTCAACTCGTGAGGTCATTTTCCCCCTAGGTGGAGCCTAATCGTGACTGACATGGGTTGAGGGTGATTGTCAATTTTTTTTGAAATTTCATTAAGGTACATTCAGTAAATGTGAAAGTGGGTTTTTCTAAATTTTGAACCATTGCTCGAAACAAAAATATAAGGGTACTGTTGAACTCAGAATGATGGGATTCACCTAGAATGGACTTAACTTTTACCTGCAAGGGTCAGACGGAAAAGTAAATTTTAGGACTTTTCAAAAAATAATAAAATAGCTTTAAAAGTTATTTTATTTTATTTTCTCTCCATTGAGTTGAGGAAGATGGTGATGCAGTGCAGCGACGAGGCAATGACAAGGAACATTAAATGAGGATACTTAATGTTTAATTGTTCAAGCGTAATGATGCAACTTTGCGGTGTCGTAGATACTCCACAACATGTTTCTTTTTATTAAAAAACACATTGGAGAGTGGGGAATTAAACCATGGGAAATTCTCTGATGAACCTATGGTGAGATTTATTTCCAAAAAAGAATGACAAATTCTGTAAGAATTTCATTGACTTCGACGTACCCTGATGAAAAAATCCAAGAAGCGGCAAACAATGCAAACCTCTTGAGCTCTCGATGTCGGAACGCTACGACAACAGATGTCAAATCGAGGTCGGGGTTTTGAGTTATTTAAATTTTCCCTATTTATTTCTTAAAAAATGAAAAACGATCAACCCATGAATAGGTTGATCCATAGATCATGAGTTCTTGTGGGATGATTTTTATTATTCAAGATTAAAGTATTGTGGGTAAAACATTAAACCCTAATCCTCCCAATGTCTTTAAACTTATAACGCAGAGGGCGCATGTAGACACGAACAAGGCCCAAGCCCCTCTGCTTGGGAGTTCTTCGTGACTGAATTCTCAGGTGGAATAGAAGGATAAATCTTGGTCATCCCATGGAAGGAGACATCCCCTGGAGGCTGTAGGCATAGGTGACACAGAGAACGGACGACCTGAGCGCGTCCGGTGGTCCTTAGAAGACCCTACCGGCACCGGAGGGTGGCACACAACGATGGTGCACCACGGTGACCTAGAAAGCCATGTCACTGCTATCCCTCATGGATGATGCAGCGACATAGTAGGAGGGGCCACTGACCTTCGATCCGGTGGCTGGCAGTGAGTTGATGAGAAGTCTATTGCGTTGGAACACTTACATCGAGACGGTCTCAGCCCTGAGTACTGGTCGTATCATATTAATCATATACCTAGATTGGTCAGTATGACTTGATGAATACTTAGATACCGACATGTCTTACTGCCAAAGTTGTAGATGCTCTTGGGAACACATACCCCTCAGTGTCCTAGTAGACAAGCCAGGTTGGATCATATTTGAATCCAATTAAGCCCTTTTTACTAAAATGACCATATCTTATGGACTGGGAATCCATTCGACTCGTCGTATGTTATGTTGGAACCCTTACGATGAGGAGGTCCTTTGGGTTATTCCATGTGGCGCTTCATAGTAGTTGAGGTATGATCTATGGATTGAACATCATCTATGTGGATATTTATTGGCCTGACAGACACACAACAGTCGTGTGGATCCTTAGTGGCCTGGAAGATGAGCAGTAGTTGTGTGGATCCTTAGTGGCCCAAAAGATAATCAGTATTTGTGTGGATCCTTAGTTTCCTAGTAGATGAGTAAGTATTTATAATGGATGAGTTTTTCAACAGTATTAAATGTTCATCACTATAGCTGATGAAACTTCTTCTTATGATTTTGATTGTACCTTGTGTGAGTTGTCCTTGATTTGTGGATTTTCTTTGTGGTTTCTTTATGGTATTTATCATTAGTGGACTGGGATCCACTACTTGGTACTATGTTACTCACCCTTGCATAGATTTCTCCCGCACGTGTTGTGTCTTGGGAAAACAAAAAATGTTTTGATGGAGGACTTGGTGGCTTAGGAGCAGAAAAGGTTCAGTAGGGACAGACAAAAATAATGTATTACTTCAGCTTCCAGTAGCTATACTACTCCTACCATCAAGTGGGGTTTTTCGATGGATGTCTATCTAGAGTCACTTTTTGTACTTTTCTATTTTCAGTTCTTTTGTTGGGTTTGAATTCTGTCCCACTTGTTTTCTGTTGTACTTGTACTAATCATTGTTTTAGTACACTTGTTTTCCCCATTCAGTTCATGGGAAGTGGTTGGGAATGCATGTGCATACATATACTTAGGAAAATGAATCCCACTTGTAGGTTGATGCCTTCAGCACTAGTCACCAAACCCTGGCCTTTGGGAGGTGGGCTTGGGGTATTTCACGACACGGGCCCTGGGGGACAGGTCATGACAACCCGATTAGAATATTTTTTTTATAGTAGAGGGATAATCACGAAACACTAATTTTTTTATGGGGAGTCACAACACAATTACAACACTTGAATTTAGAAACCAGGAATCAAATCCTAAATATTCCCAACATTATTATATGAGACTCCCAACCCAAATATAGAGAAGAAGATTAATGATTTTATATGAAAAATCATGAATAGAAAAGTGACAATACGTGAGAGATATTAAATAATGTTATATACTCCGAAACTAGACGAAGAAGAAGATAAAAAATTAATTCATGGGTAATGGTTCTCAGTAATTGGATAAAATATTCTCTTTATGGAAGTAGAATTTGAATAAAATATAATTCAATACATGATAGACTATCCAGATGATGAAATATAGTATCACATGGGACTTTAGTTTGTATAATAGTTTATAAGTTCAAAAATTTTATTCTAATGAAAAATCAGGGATCCAAATATGTTATCTAGTGTATTATATTCCTTTTAAGTCTACTAAACAACCCTTTAAATAGAGATATACAAAGATTAAAAAACTCCTTTCATGGGTAAAATAATTCAAAATTATAAAATAGATAGAAAATAAATCTCCATAAAAATTGTAACAATAATCATTTTAATTCCAAACATAAATACCAATTCAAACCAATTTGAATAATATGTTAAATCATTCAAATAGTTTCTATTATAATAGGACAATAAAAATTTCTAATAAACAGTTCAAACTAATTCAAATAATTCTATGAATATCACAATAAGATTTAATTTCAATTAAAAACACCAGAATACAATATATATATAAATACAAAGATATATTTTTCATTCATTTAACAAATTTAAACATTTTTTAAACATTTAACAATATTAATAAATATTTTAGAAACAATTCAAACAATGAATATAAGTAACAAAAAAATATTTTACACAAATGTTGCAAGTGTACACATGAATAAAAAGTAAATTAATATGTTTTCAAAGTAGATTAAAAAATTATTAATACACTTATATAGGCATAAATATGAAATATATTAATTTTTTAATCAATAACATTCTAAAAAAAATTAAAATAAGTATAAAATACATCAAAAAAGAAAAAATAATGAAAAATAGAGCATGAAGAAAGTACTTAATGAAAGAAAAAATTAAATGTTGGTAACATAAATTTTAAACTGGAATTAGCATAAATTAATACATATAAGTAGAAATTATCTACTATCATTTCATATCTACCATTGAGTCATACCACCAAAGAACTACCAGTACAGATCTACAATCACAGATCTACTATCGTAGGCAGGGCATCCACTATTGAGGTATTTTTAAAAGATTTTCCATTGTATTTAAAATAGTGATCTATTATTAGTTTTAAAAAAATTATCTACCATTAGTTATATGATATTGATAAATTTTTAGTTTAAATATTAATCTACCACTAGTTTAAAAAAAATCTTCCATTAGATTAAAAATTAATCTAAAATTAGAATAAAATTTAATATACCATTTTAATCAAATGATCCATCGTTGAGTTTAAAATTGATCTACTGTTGGAATTAAAAGATGATCTAACATTGATATAAATATTGATGTACCATTGGAAACATAGGTATATCTATCATTATTTATTTATTGAGATCTACTATTGGTTATATATTGTGATCTACCATTGGTTATATATTGAGATCTATCATTGGTTATATGGAGACTAATCTACCATTGTAGAGGACATCTACCAGAATTGTGGAGGACATATACAATTATAAAGGAGGATGTATACCATTGACATAAAAATACCACCAATATACCATTGTGTTTTAAATCTTCTGACATTAGGTCATCCACCGTAAGTTAAAATACATCCACCGTTGGATGAAATTGGAGATCCACCATTATTTAGATATTTATCTACCACTAGACAAAAGGAAACAAGATTAAGATATAGAATTTCTATTGTTTAAGGAGAAACCATACAAGGATGAAGACTAATTAGATTCTTCCACGGCGGAAGTATGGTTTCAGGTGTGATTATGTTTAAGGAAAGAGATGATGAATAGTGTATCATCTTATGAACACACATGACACTAAAAATTTAGTGAATTTTTATGTCTTCTAAAGCACTGAATTATAAGTTTTTACAGTATAATTTAAAAAATATTTTGTTGAGATATTTCCAAATAATCTATAAATTCTTCAACCTGACAAGTATATTAAAAGATATGATAAAAAAATAGTGAAAACTTGTTTGGAAAACTGCCAAAAAAATTTCTGTATTTTGATATAATTTTGAGGTACCTAAGTGATTTTTTTTATTTTCATTTATATAAATTAAATATATAAAAAATTATCTGAATTTTAACTAAAAAAATCTTGATTGATTTTGATATGATTTAATTGAGATATTAATGAAAAAATATTTTTGAATTATGGAAAATCTAGAAATATAGAACAGTTTCATGATCTTCAAACCTATTTCGAACCACTTAAACAATAAGATAATACATCCATTTATTCTAATTAAGTTTAGATAAATGTGTTTTATTTCCAAAAGAACATGTTGTATAAGAATACGATCAGTATAGCTTATATTGTAATACAATTAAAAAAATGAAACTATAAAGATGTTTAAACTGAAAATATTTCCCTAATAAAAAATTAGGTATCATGTTAGAATCAAAATGAATCATCCTAGAGATAGAATTAGACCTCATCATAGTTTATTAAAAGTTATATAATTTTTTTTTCTTTTCCTATGAAATTTAAATTTTAAATATATAATCACTAATGTTCATGTAATAATAAAAATATATATATGTTATAAAAAAATTCTCACATAAAATAATAAAACGTTTTTGGATTATTAAAATAATAAAATAACATACAATCAATGGAAACAAAAAAAATTAGTGAAAAATCACAACAAATATCCCCCTTTTTATTCTGTTTAAAAACCTTTACATTTAAAAACAATTTTCCCATTTTATAAATAAAAAGATATAAAACAAAAACACTATTTAAAAAAATGCAATGATAAAATAATTATGCTTACAAAATCCCAAGAAAAAATTTAATTTTCTTTCAAACAACATTGATTATAAAGACTTAGTAAATATATCTTGTGGATAATTTTTAGTAGGGATAAATTATAAAATAATATCACCCTTATTCACATGATATATAATAAAATGAAATCTAATATTGAGAAGTTTTATTTTAGCATGCTATAAGGGATTTTTAGAAATTGAAATTGCATAAGTATTGTCAAAATAAATTTGAAATTGATCAAGATAAATGTAAAAATTAAATAATATTTTCTAATCTATAATATTTTCACACAAATAATGGATGCATATATATACTCATATTATTTATTAGATAGAGCAATAGATCATAGCATCTTATAAGACAACGAAATTAGAAAAATTCCATGAAAATGACACATACCTGATATGATTTTCCAGTCTATTCAATAGCCTATAAAATCATATTCAAAATAATATATTAAATCAAAACATTTATATTTTAGATAAAACTAATCACATGAAAAATTTCATTTTATATGTCTAATTATTATTATTTACATCATTAAAATGACTTTCTTTAGGATCAGGATGAAATCTAGAACATAAAAAACACTAAATATGATATCGGGTCCAGATGTAGTTAAATAATTCAAGATACTTATCATGCCTCTATAAAATTTAATATCAATAGATTTACCAAGTTCATCAATATCTAATTTACAACTAGTAATCATTTTTATGGATTTAGAGGAATTGATAACTAAATTTTTAACCAACTCCTTAGCATAATTAGTTTTATTAAGAAAGATCTCATATTTCCTTTGATAAATTTGAAGTATAAAAAATACCATCAATTGTTCCATTAAACTCATGTCAAACTCAAAAGAGAACAATGTAGAAAAATCATTAAAATAAATTTCACTAGATGAACCAAAACCTATACCATAACTATATATTTGTGCAATGAAAATATAACTGGTAATTATTTGAATAAAAAAAAGGAAAAACATTGCCTTTCTTGAAAACATTATTTAATAAATTACATCATTTTATACCAAGAATGAGGTTCCTATTTGAGAACATGCAATGCGTTATATAATTTTAAAAAAATATTAAGATTTTTTTTATTTTTAAAACTAGTGGTTGAGTAATATAAACTTGTTCATTAATAAAAACTTTTAAGAAAGAACTTTTTTACATCCATTTAATATAATTTAAAACCTTGAAAATAAGAAAAATATAACAAGATTATAATAGCCTCTAACTTAGAAATAGGTTTAAATAAATATTCAAAATTTATATCTTCTTCTTGAGAGTATCCTTGAGAAAAATGTCAAGATTTTTTGACAATCAATACAAATTCATCCAACATGATTCAAATACTCCAATTAGTTCCAATTACCTTATTATCCTTAAGAAATATTACTAATGGAAAATTATTATTTCTAAAAAATAATTTAGTTAATATTGCATAGAAATAGTCTAGTTAAAAACATTTAAATAATCATTAACATTATTTTGAAAAAAATCAGAAATAAAAGTAGAATTAACACAAAAAAATAATATATAATTTTTATTTTTAAAACTAGAATCAACATTACCTATTAAATTTTTAACAGGATTATATTTTTGAATATTCCATTATTTTGGATTAGGTGTAATAGTATAATTACACTCCCAAAATTTATTCATTATTATAAAGAGTTTTTTCTTCACCGAAATTAAAATATATAAACTCATCAACAAAATAATTAGAATTATAAATCAATTTCACATTATTTTCATCAAACATGACATGAAAATATTCCTCAATGACCATAGTTTTTTTATTATAAACTCTATAATCTTTACTATTAGAAGAATAAAAAAATACCTCTATTACTTTTATAATGATATTTGTCAAAATTATCCTTTGAATTCAAAATAACAACTTTACAACCAAAAAATCTAAAATAACCAACTTTAGGTTTTTTAATTTTTAAAAAATTCATCAGTATTTTTCTTCAAAAAATGTCAAATAAAAATTCTATTTGAAATATTACAAGATAAAATGGCCTCATCTCAAAAATATATAGGCAAATTTTATTAAATTAATATAGTTTGATCCATTTTAATTAGAGTTATATTTTTTCATTCCATAACAAAATTTTGCTGTAGTATTCTAGGAGTAGATAAATTGTAAAAACAACCATTATATTCACATAATTTTTTAAAATCTAAAATTTGAAATTCACTTCCTTTATCACTATGAATATAAAAAATCATATAGCATTTTCCATTTGGAACTATATTACAAAAATCAATATATCTAAATAAATTATCATTTTTTTGAGTAATAAAGTATACCCATGTAAATATACTACAATCTTCAACAATAACTAAATTATATTTCTTTCCAGTAAGGCTATAAATGTGAGTAGAACCAAATTGATCATTATGTACTAACTTTAATGGTCCACTAGTACTTATCTAATTGATATGTTTAAAGGAAAATTTATATTGTTTTCATCTCATGGAAGCATTTCAAACATGAAGATGTTATTTCTTTAATGTATGTAATTATAGAAAATTCTCATCTTTTAGAGAGATTATGTAACATCATGATATTATAATGGCCTAAAAAATGATGGAAAATGATTCTATCACACTACATAGCATTCAGACACATAACATGTTGAACAATTAGGTTAGTAAAATCAATAGTATAAATATTTTCTTTTCTATTAGCATAAAATAATAAAAAACAATCTTTAAAAATAAAAAATTATCATTTTAAATTTTACTTCCATTACATCATCACACAATTGAAGTATACTTATTAAATTATGTTTTAATAATTCAAAAAATAAAACATTAGATATAAAAGTAGAATTTTAAATACCAAATTTACCAAATCCTTTTACTTTTCCTTTGAAATTAT
The DNA here is from genome assembly GCA_963277665.1 of Viscum album. NCBI lineage: Eukaryota > Viridiplantae > Streptophyta > Magnoliopsida > Santalales > Viscaceae > Viscum > Viscum album. The sequence goes on from OY728127.1 coordinate 1,907,841,251, forward strand.
CTACAAATGGAACATTTCATTCATCACATGTGTTGTTAGTGGTAAACTTTGATAAGTATCTGGTCATATTTCTAGAGCATCTAATGTCTATATAACATATGTTGTTCTTGATACATCTAAGGAATTTTTCGATAAAAATCAATTACTTTAATATTTTATTACCTAATTTACATTGGATCTAATCAAATTACTAATTAAAATTTTTAGGCACCCAAATACTGTTTGAATTTAAGAGAAAAATAATTTTCATAATGACCTTTCCTGAAAAATTTAAAATAAGTAACAGTATAAGTAATTTTTTTTTTACTTTTAAAAAAAGTGGTTTAAAACATTTGAGTTAATCATCTATTATAGCCAAAACCATATATATTTTTATTTATTATACAAAAATAAACCATCTTATGAAATTTTTCATGAACTTGGATAAAATAAGTTAATTTTTTAAGACTCTCAACTTATTTTTTTTTTCAAATTTTCATTCAAATCATGAGTATATTTCTAATTTTCATAAACTTTAAAATGAGAAGCAACAGAAATGTTTTCTAATTTTTCATTCTCTTGAAAAATTATTTTATTTTAATATATAAGTTTATCACTATTTTCATTAAGATTATTATATTAATCAATGTCTTTGAAAATATTTTTTCAAAATCATTCAATTTCATCATTTAATTAAAAAATATTTGGGTATTCAGAATCATATTCATAGTTAGAATATCCAGAATAAAAACATGAATCACTAACCTTATCATGTGATTCCAAGAATCAGAAGTTAGTAGATTCCTTATCATGTCTAGATTGTTCACTGGAATCTGATTCTTCATTACAACTCTTACAGGTGGTTAATGCCTTTGGATCCTTATTATTTTTTTAAATTTTCTTTAGTCTATGACTATAAGGCTTGATATGACCTTTCTTCATGCACTAATAACAAGTTATATCTAAATAATTGTAATTATTAGCACCTTTCTTATCTCCTATATGTTTTTAATTTAGAGAGCTTCCTCTATACTGGTTCTTGAATATTTTTTTTTATTATTTTGTAAACCCTATTCATAATCTGAGCCATATATTTTATCACTTTCCTATAGATCAGAATCAGATGGGTCAGTAGAAACAAAATTCACATATTTAATATCGAAACCTTTTTTTTGTGTTATCTCTACATCATATATGTTTTTCAGTTTTAATACATACTGAAAAAATGATCCAATAAATTCATCAAGAGTGGACTCTTTGAGGATTATTCTTTATTCAATGGATACCTTATTTTTGTGAAATTTATTTTTTAATTATCTTAGAAATTATTCTACAAGTACTAGGTTTTTTATAGATTCTCTAGGTTAATTCATTCCATTAACTATGCTTTTGAATCAGGGGAACATTTGGTTTACAGTTTTAACCTCAACCATAATGAATTCTTGGCACTCTTCTTGAAGCATTCCAATCTTGGTTCTAATTAATTTTTCAGAGCCAAGGTGAGTGAATTTTCGAATCTTCCAAATATCATGATATGTGTTATAAGAGGTCACTTAAATGAAAACACTTATGTTAATATAATATTATAAAATATTAATAACTTTATAATTTAAAACATATATAGTGGCATCATTTATAGTAAATGTATATTGGTTAGATGCTAGTAAACTTTATTTTTTTTACACAATGGAATAGTGTTTTATAATTAATTACATAAAGTATTCCTTCATTCCATATCTCTATTAGTCATAATTGATTACATAAAATTGTGGTGGCTTATGAGGAATTCAATCCTCATTTGGGTTCAATCCTACCATCTTAAAGATCTTTTCCATAAAATGTGATGTCTAGAGATATATTAGCATAATTAAATTAAAAAAAGGAATATATATTAGTATTAGATAATTCAAAAAGGTAAAACCTTTGATACCAATTGTTTGGTCATATAAAGTAATGAAAAATGGTTTATAGGGTGGTAAATAGGCAAGATTAAAAATTTAATCAAATAAATTGTTTATTTAAATTTATTATTATAGTTAATTAAAAGAAAAAATAAAATAAATAGAACATGGATTTTTATATAGGTTTAGTCTAAATTGGAGCTAGTCTAGACATATAGGTCTATACTCAGTGAGAGATATGTGTTCACTAAAATAATTTTTCATAAGGAATCATAACCTGATTACAAGATCATTTTCCTTTAGAAGGATAACCATTGAACCATGAATTTTTTTATGTGGAGTCACAATGCAATTACAATAATTAAGTTTAGATACCTGGATTCATGACTTGAATGGTCCTAAAATTAGAATCCTGAAAGCATAACAAAAATATAGAGAAGAATTAAAATGATTTTCTATGAAAAAGAATAAATAGAAAAGTGTAATTACGTGAGAGATAATAAATAATGTTACAGGCTCATAACCCAAATGAATAATAAGATAAATAATGATAGAATATGGACTAATTATTGAGTATTGGACAGAGTCATCTCATTAAGGATGTAGAAGTAGAAGCAGTTGTAATTAAACACTTGAGAGATTGTCTAGATGATGAAATAGTGTATCGTAGATGACATTAGGTTGTAAAAAACTTGAAAAGTTAAAATTTTTATTCTCATGGAAAAATAGAGAGTTGAGATGTTATTCAGTGTATTTTAATCCTTTCAATGTTTCTTTAAAACCCTTTTAATTGAGTTCTGTAAAGATTAACAATCACCTTCTATGGGTAATACAATTTTAAAATATTCAGGATAGATAAAATCAATATCCAAAAAAATTATAACAATAATCATCAAAATTAAAAAATTAAATACCAATTCAATCCAATTTGAATAACCCCATTAATCATTTTAATAGTTTCCATAATAACTGGTCAATCAAAATTTAAAATAAACTATTCATACAAAGTCAAATAATTCTCCAAATATTGTGACAAGATTGACTGTAAATTTAAAATTTTATAATAAAATATATATAATTATAAAGATATATTTTTATTGAATTTAATAAATTAAAACATTTTGAAAATATTTAATAATATTAATAAATAAATTATAAACTGTTAAAATAATGAATCAAGGTAATAAAAAATGTTTTACAAAAATGTTGTATGTGTAAGAATGAATATAAAGTAAATTAATATTTTTTTGAAATAGTCTAAAAAATATTTAAAACAGTTCAATTGGTGTATATATTATATATATTAAATTTTAAATTAATAAAATACATAAATAAATTAAAATAAGTATGTAGTTCATCAAAATATTTAAAATTATGAAAAACAATGCATCCCCATCACAAATAGTCCATAGATAGATGCACAAAACAGACTTTAATAGTGCTAAAAGAGTTCTTATCCTAGGTTATTTTAAAGTGAGAACCCATCCTTATCAATATTTATTTTACTGATAAAGGGAACCCTTTATCATTAGCACTGATAAAGGCCCTAAAGATGCAATGTGATGTTTGAATTACAACACACTGTAGGGGATATATACATATATATAAGAAAAATATATATGGAAAATTAATAATTTAATTGAAATAATAATTACATCAAAAAAACATATAAAATAGAATATTATAAGAATTTAAAGAAATGTTTTGAACAATTACATCACCAAGTAAAATCAAAAAAATTCAAAATCACCAATGTTTCATTTCCTTTAACATCTGACAACCTCTCAAAAAAGAATTATCATAGTATTACATTCCTAGAAGACCAAACCATCTAGAGTAAAATAAGCCACCTATGAAAGGAAAAAATTCGTATGTTAGTAATAATATAATGAAATCAATTAAACATAAGTATGAGATAATATATTAATGAAATGTCAATTTCAAACTTATACCACACAATATGAGTCATACATGGTAAACTGGGTATATGATTGAGGTATGGTTTATTCTTACATATCAAAAAATGACGTATGGATCATTTTCATAAAGTATCAGAAAATATTAAAACATTCACTCTTTTTTGATTATATCACTTTTCTTTTTAACTAAAATGTCATTTTGAACTGAAAACACTTTCTTTGAATCTTTCTGATCACATATTGTGTCAAATTTTTGGGATAAAAATTCCTACACATCAAAAATGAACTACGAATTGTGGTCCTAAATTATCCAGAAAATCTGAAGGAATTAACTTGGCTTTTAGTGAGTGACACGTTTTGAAATAAAATGTGAATTTTAGACCGATAACAGACACTTTGAGTCATATTGGGCACATCGTGTATCATATTATTGTGTTGTCGATTCCTATACATCAAAAATGACTTATGGATCATTTGAATAAAGTATTAATACAATACAAATGTGTTCTCTTGGTTTTCAGTATATCACATGTGTTTTTTTCTAAATTGTCAATTTTAAATAAGAAGACACACTTGGAGTCATATCAGTCACATCATGTGTTAGATTGAGGTAAAATTAATTATTACACTTTAGAAATGAAATATAGATCATTTTATGTAAGTATAAAAACAATATGAATGTGTTTTACTAGTTTTGAGTATGTGACTTGTCTTTTCCACTAAAATGTCATTTTAAACTAAAAACACACACTTTGAGTCATATTGGTCACATCATGTATTGATTTGACATGATAATGATTCCTACACATAAAAAATAACTTATGAATCATTTTACAAAATTATCATGATAATATTTGTGTGTTTTCTTAGTTTTTAGTGAGTGACATAAGTTTTGAACTAAAATGTTGATTTTAGACTAATAATAAAAGATTTGAGTCATATTGAGAACATTGTGTATCTGATTGTGGTGAGGAAAATTTATATACCTCAAAAATTAATAGTTGATCAATTTATTATTGTATAAAAACAATAAAAATGTTTTTTTCTCAGTTTCAAATATGTCACTTTTTTTTATTAATATGTCACTTTTAAATATAAAGTCACACTTGGAGTCATACCGGTAACAGTGTGGCAGATTGAGGTGAGGATGATTCCTACACATCATAAATAACTTATGGATCATTGTACTAAATAATAAATACAATAAAAATGTGTTTTATTGGTTTTTATTATGTTAGTTGTGTTTTTACTAAAATTCCATTTTAAATTGAAAACATGCACTTTGAGTCATATAACTCACACCATGTTTCAGTTTTCAGTGAGACTAATTTCTATAATTGAAAAATGAATTATGATTTTTTCTCCAAAATTATCAATACAATAAGAGCACATTTTCATCATTTTCTACGGGTTTCACATGTTTTTAACTAAAATTCCAATTTTAAACTCATAATGAATAATTTGAGTCATATTGGGAACACAATGTTTCAGATCAAGGTTTTGATAATTCCTACATGTCACAAAAGAATTATGGATAATTTTATTAAAGTCTCAATACAATATCATTTCATTTTATCAGTTTGAGAATATCACTTGTCCTTTTTACTAAAATTAATGTCAATTTTAAATAAAAAGCCACATGTGGAGTCATATCGGTCATAATGTGTATCAGATTGAGGTTTGGATGATTCTTACATGACACAAATGATTTAGGGATTTTTTCCTAATGTTTCAAAACAATCTGAACGTGTTTTCTTAGTTTTGAGTATTTCACTAGTTTTTTTTACTAAAATGTCATTTTAAACTAGAATCATTAACATTGAGCCATACCAATCACATCGTCAGTCAATTTGATATGGTACTAATTCCTATAAATAAAAAATGACTTATGAATCATTTTAAAAAATTATCTAGAAAATTATTGTTTGTTTTCATTGTTTTCAGTGAGTGACACATATTTTGAACTAAAATATCAATTTCAAACTGATAAAAGACTCTTTGAATCATACCTGTCACACCATCTATATGATTTATGTGAGGGTAATGTTTATAAGTCAAAAATTAATTATAGATTTTTTTATAATGTAACAAAACAATATGAATTTGTTTGATTGGTTCTGAGTCTGTTAATTTTCCTTTTTACAAAATTATCAGCTTCAAATAAAATGAAATACTTTGAGTCATAATAGTCACACCATGTGTTAGATTATAGTGAGGTTAATTCATACACATCATAAATGAATGATTTATCTTTTTCACAAACAATCAAAAAAAATCCAAATGTGTTTTCTTTAATTTTGAGTATGTAACTTGTATTTTATACTATAACTTTATTTTAAACTGGAAACATACACTTTGAGTCATACTAATCACATCATGTGTCAGTTTGAAATGAAATGATTCCCATATATCAAAAACGAAATATAAACATTTTCAATAAATTATTAACTCAATTCGAGCACATTTCCTCATTTTTCACTGAGTGAAATATGTTTTGAACTAAAATTTCAATTTTAAAATGATGACAAACTCTTTGAGTCATACCCGACATGCCATGTATCAAATTTAGGTGTGGATGATTCCTACACCTCAAAAATTAATTATAATTTTTTCTGAAGTATAAAAAAATATGAATTCCTTTTTTTAATTTTCAGTATGTCACATGTATTTCTTACTGATATGTCAATTTTAAATAAAAAACACACTTGGTGTCATACCGGTTACACCATGCATCGGATTGAGGTATAACTGATTCTTGCACATAAAAAATTATTGGTGAATTGTTATCCTAATGTATCAAAATAATATGAATGTCATTACATGTTTTTCAGTATTTTATTATTCTTTTTTACAAAAATTTCTTTTAAAATTAGAAACACACACTTCGAGTCATACCGATCCCATTGTTCGTTGGTTTGATGTGAGATTAATATTCACACATCATAAAATAATAATAAATAGTTTTCAAAAATTATCATGACAATATGAGCATGTTTTATAATTTTTCAGTTAGTGAAACTTGTTTTAAACTAAAATTTTAATTATAAACTGATAACATACACTTTTTGTTATACCGAGCACCTTGTGTGTTAAATTTAGGTGCGGCTAATTCCAAAACATAAATAACTACTTATGCATATTTGTGCTAAAGTATCAAAATGGTATGAATGTGTTTTCTCTTTTTTGTGTATGTCACTCATATTTGTTACTAAAATTTTAATTTTAAATTAAATTACACACTTGGAGTTGTACTGGTCACACCATGTGTTAGATTGTGGTGCGACTGATTGCTACACATAAAAATGACTTATAGATAATTTTCAAAAAGTATCAATATAATAGTAATGTTTTTTCTCATTTTTTATTATGTGATGCCTATTTTGAACTAAAATATATATTATAAACTAAAAACATACAGTTTGAGTCATACCAGGAACACTGTGTAATATATTGAGGTGAAGATATATCACATAATTCCTTGTTTCCATTATAAGAGTTGCATCCTAGAAGTCCAATATGTCATGGGCATGAGAATCTTTAAAAAAATCACCCCAAATAAAGAATATTAATCCACATATATAAGAAAACAATTCTTATATTAGTAATACTATAAATAAATAAATTAAACATAAATATGAAACAATAAATTAATAAATTTGGAATTTTAAACCGAAACCACACAATATGAGTCATATTGGGTATATCGTGTATCAGATTAAGGTGTAATTGATTCCCCCATATCTTTTTATACTATAATTCATTCACTATTCTAGGTTATCTAACAATATTTCACTTTTATAACCTATAATGTTGAATTATTTGGAGAATAAAAGAATTAATCATCATAAGCACATCATCCTTGTTGAGTGCAATATCATGGTATATGATTGAATCATCATTTATGAAGAATTCATTTCTTTCCGATCCCTTTGAAAATTAACAAAATAAGTATTAGATAATAATTATAAGTAAATGCACTAAATAAATTAGATAAAATGAAGATAAAATCAACTAAAAAAGTAGTAGGAAGCCATATATTCATGATATATTTATACATTCTGACATAAGGTATTTTACACATTCATTTATAAAAAAATATGTTTCTTCTTGTTAATACAATGAATTTCCACATTTATGGTAGTACTTGAAAAATATAAATACCCAAAGGATTAATAAATATTTTAAAAGAGATAGTAATTGTCTTTAAATATTCCTCTTTAGGGATACTAATGTTTTAGGGTTTATGATATTTCTCATAAATTTGAAAACATAACACCCAAAATACCATGCCCATTCAATATCCACATTTACTAAATGAAATCATTAAGGGAAACCCCCATGAACATAAATATTATTACACATACCATAATACTTAGGAATATGTTTTTGATTCGAGCTTTCATTTCATCCTCTCCCATTTGTCCTTATATAATATCATTCATCAGTTTAGACACTTTTTATTGATTATTAAATTTTTTTAATGGAAAAACTAAAAATCAATACCACCTTGTCGACATTTTTTGCAATATCTAATGCCCATCATACAAATGATCCAATATATTACTTGACCATATGAATATCTACATCATCATGTGGAATAGGTCTATCGACACTAGGCTCATGAGATACACTAATCCCTACTAGCATATGAATTTTTTGAAGTTGTTTGTTGTGTAAAATATATTCTTTGATATTGAAAATGGTATCCCTCATAATAAGGTATTGGGAGGTTATTTATAAATATAAATCACAATAATTTTTACCCTATAGAATATCAGTATAGGAAAGGTATCAATGTCTACATAATTCACATTTCATGGTTTTTTTGGTAATACTGATGAACTCCTCTAGTATATCTCTTTGAGTGGAATAGATTTCCCCAAATATAGTGGGGGTTTCAGGGTCATTATGTAGTGGTTTCTCTTGAAATTCTTATTCTATTTGTTTCCTTTATATAAATGTTTCTAAAAACTTGGACTTAAAAATAATTTTTTTCTTCAAGAGAAGATAACCATGTATTCAACACTTCAATTTTATTATCTTTAAAACCTATGCATTTCTTTTATGAATATATGTTTGTAGTGTCACCTAAAAACCACCACATCTAACATGAAAAAATTGTTCTAGCTACTTCAAGGTCACTGGTTGTAGCTATTCATCTATAATAGATGACGATGATTACTTTTTCTATGTAAGATAAAAACATAGGAAAATACGTAATCATTTTTATGTAATATCAATTTAAGGTAAAATAGATTTTTATTATTCCATAATTTCACATGATTCCAACACTTTTTGTGTGTTTTAATCTAGTATTATATCATCTTTGTTTACACATTCCCCCCTCCATAGAAAATGACGTGGTATGGAAGTGGATTTAGATTTGGATTCATCAATACGAACATAAAGAGAGTAACTTAATAATGTTTTTTATGTCAATTAAAATTGTTAAGATAGATTTCAAATACATACCAATTTTTTTAAGTGAATCATAACACATCTTTGATTTAAGGTAGGAGTACATTGGTTTTACTACTAGGTTCTTATTTTCATCACTCAGTTTTTGTTTCACAAATTAAAAATTATTAATCAAGGTTATTACATAACATATTTTCAAACAATGTATTACAAAAAACAATGCACCTAAAAATATGTCTCCTCACGACGACTAGTAAATGCATCCCATGCTTCTTGGATTATAAGGGTTTCATACATATGTGGTGGGTGGGGGTTTATTTTTTTGTTCTGAATCTTAGAGATGAAACTTTTTTAAAATTACATGAAAGGAACTATGATACTTTCTAATAAGAATTAGTAAAAATTTCATTTTGGATTAATCTAATATAAATGCACTCTATAAGGGATAATTAAGTGTAAGTCAAAGTTCATTATTATTATTATTTTTGTAAAATAAAGAAATTATATCAAAATTTTACCCAAATATATCCCCAAATAACTGTCTTAATCATGGTTACAACATTGTTCCAGGAATATATATGAATTAAAAAATGTTTTTGAGTGGTGATACAAATGAAACTACTAAACAAGGCCTTTTTGGGGTTAACCCATCCATGTGAATTCTATCCAACCTCAAATTTAATGCCTTTGATTCTCACCCTAATAATTTTTCCCAATAACATCATGATAAAACACTTCATTTTTTTCTAGGACACCAGCTGTTTCTCATCTACCTTTTCCTAGGGTTCAAAATCTTCATTTTTATTTCTCTAGATTAGTAGTATCAACATGTATATAATGTTATTTCTCCTCTATATTTGGAGAACCAGAAGATTGAGAAGCTTGTTGTTCCTTAGGATTTGGAACATCAATATATGCATAAGTCATTATTTGTAGAAGTGTTTGAACATTTAATTTATATTATGTAAATTCAGTATTTCACAAATAATAATATATGGTAATGCAATGTATTTTACCAAAAAATATAACCTTATTATTTAACTATATATTTTTTATAAATTTTAAAGGATTTAATCCCTCTATCAAGTATCCAAATCTATCAATTATGGTCTCCAATGACATTAACGATCCTATCTATATTGGGACCACTGTGCAATGATTACAAAATCCCAATAAAATGGTCATCCTTAGTTGAATTTTTATTTGACCAATTAATGTTTTTGGTTGATAACATAAAAATTTTCCACTTTTACTTTTTGAGTTCTGTAACATAAAATAATTGAACTATATGTGATTCAATTATAAGAAGTTTTTATTTGTGCCCACCTTATTAAAATATAATTCCATGAAAATTTATTCATCTATTTTAACATAAATTATATTATCAATCTACTTTAATTGAAAAATTATCACATTAAATGTTTTATAATCCAACGCCCATATTTTTTTGATGATTCCAATTTATGACATATTCACATAAATTCAATTTTTGTGCTTGGTACTAGATAAATTAATCACTTAAACCACAAGTGTAAATCCACTATTTTTATTGGTATTATAGTCATTTATTAATTTTTATAGAATGTATAACCATTAATTACACAACCATTAAAATATAATACATGCATACTTGGTCCTCTGGATATCCATCCAAGTTGTTCTAAAATTGAATCTAGATATTCATCTCACTCCAATATAATAAGGTATTAAAACCATCTAATAAAATGGAATGGGAGGACTAATGTTCATGGGAGTTCTAGAAATGTAGGTTCATGTATAGAATATATGATGAATGAGTCTTAGTTAAAAAATGAAATAATAAATATTCATAAGATAAACTAGATATGGATGATGGTTGTATCCTTAAATAAAAATGTTCCAAGGCTAAGGTGTTAGTGATGCACAAGAAAACATTTCTTACTTTACTTTCTAAAGTTAAAAAAAATAAACAATAGTAGGATGATCCCTACAAGGGGATCCTTGATTGGTGTAACCCTGAGAAGGCACTATGGGATGGTCTTATATGCACTAACGCTAAGAAAATCATTGTAGTTTCCACATTCAAATAAATCCTTCAATTAATTAATGACATGGATTTTGATTTTATTTTTAGGAATCAATTTTAGTAGTTCTTAGCTTCATATGAGGCCAATGTTTTGTGAGTGGGGTCATAATAGATATCCAATTAGTTGGAATGAGTTAGTGACATTCCCATTACATAGGGTTATTATCAATCTATATTATATCTGGGCTAACCTCTTTTCTATCTAGGGGGACTCTGAAAGGTAATATGATCATAAAAATATAGATACCACCATTTTTCCTTATGCGTGTCTATATCTATAAATATATATACCACTAATATCATTGAATTTATAAATATAGATACCACTAAACAATTTGACACATATTTTAAAAAGTGTTCAAAAATGGAAAGGAAATTAATAAGTGGGTGGATCAACACTTTGATCAATAATAGAGGTTAATTTATAAACATAAATTTTAAAGGGAAATGTGTATCACTTATTTATCAATTCTTTATAGCGATAAATTACTAATTCCCTATAATCTTCAATAAGGGAAATTCCATAGAAATGTAAGCCTGCATTCTCTCCAATAATATAATTCTTAAATGTTTTCTTTTTTATAGTATTCTTATGCATTCCAATATGGTATTTGGAATTGAATTTTTTTAATCCTTAAATGTTCCTTAGGTTTGGTTAGAGTGGATGGTTTTCTTGGATTATACTAAGGTATTACATTATTTCACTTTCCTAGCTTCATAATTCATATAAAACTTACTAATCCCTAATTTTCTGGATTTATTTTGATAGGAGGTCAGTGACCAAGTGAAAATATAATTAAATTGGGTGATGTTAGAAATATATTTACGATATGTGTTAATGTAGGAAGCTAAGTATGGAATAGACAACTTGATTAGCTTATTCCAAAAAACATGATTATGATCACTTAAGATGAAATTTTTTTTGAGCTTCCAATACTAAAAAGATAAAGGAAAATGATTCTCTCAGCATACCTGAAGTGAAAAATTATCAACTCTTGATGGATTAATTAGGATATAAAATCTACCAAATAATATAATATCATTTGTTTATATAATTATGGGACTATGAGGAAGTATTCAAAAAATGAAGAGAAATATATTATTTCTATTATTGATAAATTTACTTGAATTAAATCTATTTTGATTCTGAAATATAAATCACATAATCAAAATATTTTTAAATGTTTTATAAGAAAAGTAGATAAGGATTTTAATTTCTCCTTATAGATGATTTAGACAGATAATGGCATGAGATTTATAAGGGAAATAATTGATTACTACTTTGACAAGAATTCTATTCACTAATAAATTATTATACCACATACCTTATAACAAAATATAGTTTTTTAATAGAATAAAAAAAATTTTAGTTGAGATGGATGAAATAATAACTATATAAAATACTACATTATAAAAAAACAATCAATCTTTTCACTCTAATTTCAAAATTACAAAACTCCATTTTAAATTCAATGTAAAATTTAAAGGATCATTTATTACTATGATCATTGAAATCCAAAGTATCATCCTCATTTTGAAACATCATTGAAATATAATTTATTAAATTTAAAAATAATCATTAACCCTTAAAATCACATTTAAATTATAATAAAGATAGGAATATTCTTCTAATAAAACATTGTGACACATTTTATTAGTTTTTAAAAATGAATTTTACCACTAAAAAACATGTTACCCATTATTTAAAATCATTTTTAAAAAACATTTACCCATTAAAAATCATTTTTTGGAAAATTAAACACCAAATTATTTTTTAATAGCCTTAGAATGATTTCTCACTATTTTCAAAACCAATACCTTTACATTTTTATCCAAGCTTTAATTTATTTAACAAAAACCAACCCCCTTTGAGAATCATACTTCACCAATTATATATTATTTTATTTATAACAATTTACAAACATATATGTTTACATGGAAATATATAAAAATAAAATATATTTTATTTAAAAACCAATTTCATAATTGAAATTACATCTATTTAATATAAAAACTGTTTCACAAAATAAAAAATAAATTATTATATTTTTGAAAATATTTTAAACAATGAAAACAAATCTAATGAATAAAATTTGATTAATAGTTCCAATAAAAATTAAAAATGAAATGATAAACAAGAATGAATATAAAAATAAGTGGTAATGTCACCAATAAAATTTATTGTAAATTATAAAAAACTATAAAATATACCAATGAAAAGGATTTTTCTAGAAAATATAATTAAAAATTAAAATATAATCAATTTTCACATTTAATTTTAGAAAATCAGTCAAAGTAAATTGGAATATAAAATATTACAACTAGATTTAAAATATGTAGAGTATCAAAATAGTATGGAATAATTAATAGTGAAACATTTTTGTTCAAATATACTAGAAGTAAATAAAAAAAATTTATTTCGAGTGTTTGATAAAAGTAAAGTCCAAGATATACATTTTGTTCGATATGGAATTTTTAATTATGGTAAAATTACAAACTTGTTGTGGTGTACGTTGTGGTGGGGATGAAATGCCCATAATAATTCTACAATTCCACCTTGGGATGGTTGGGTGAAACAAGAAGAGAATCAACTGAGATTGAGGAAATTCATGAAGTCTCTTACCCAAAACAAAAAACAAGTAGGACTGAATCAAGACTCCAAGATTGAATAAGATGTGCAGATGAGGTATAACCAACTGACCTAAATACCCTCTCAAACTGATACCCTACCTGTCCCATTCTTGAAGGCCATTCTTGATCCCCACTAGATGGTGACTAGCACCCAAGGATTAAAAAAATCCAAGGGGAACGATTTCTTCCAACATGAATCCACAACATGGATCATATGTACATATGGAACAATATCAGAGAAGATAAATATATTTCATAACTGAAATCAGATAGTGGAAACAAAACAATTCAAGAGTAGAAACAATCTCTAAGCACATTTCGATCCAAAAAAGGACTTCCAAAATAGGAAAGAAGATAACTTCTCCATGTGATAGGTTGGGAAGACTCCACCCATCTCACCACCAGCTACTCAAATTAGCTGATAAAAAACCCCAATGCATCACTATGAAACCTTTATTTTCACTACATCAAAAAAATAACCATATCAATGCACCATCAATGGGGTTAGTAGGGTGTGATATAACATTCTCAGTAGGTCCAACCCAGTTGTTCCATTACAAGTCTATAAAAATGTCATGTTTGATCATTTTAAAAAAACATGTAATGATTAGTAGTAAAATAGTTTTATCAAAGTGTGCTTAATATTTCCCTTTTCCAATAATTACAAAAAATGTAGGTATATAATTTTCAAGTATAATTTTCATTATCATTTATATAAACAAACATTCATGCATATCAAATCCAAAATAGTAAAAATACATGCATAGGTAAATCACCCCAAGGAACTCAATAGTTTTGGCTAGTAGACTACTTATACAACATCAAATGAATAGTTCATAACAAGTCCCTAGAACACAGGCCTAAGGATCAAAGGAATACCCCATGAGTGACCACCCAATAATGTTGAGAACAATTCCTTAAAATAACAAGACAAGGGTGTAGATAAAATCCACGTGAGAAAACCTCATAATGGTGACATAGACAATATCTATAAGCTAAACCTTCCACCTATATTACCAAGGCTTCCTATGTGTTTCATTTCATAAATCATTTTAGTTCTTTGATAATACATATTTTTTCTATTTTTACTAAAAACTAGGAAAACCACACATTTTATCACAAATCCATTTACACACATAATAATATCATAATAATTTTATTTATAAATCAATATTTTAAAAATAGTATCAATAAAATTCCTTATAAAAGGATAGAGATGAAACCACCTACCTTAAACATAGGTTCATACATGCCCACCAAGGATCCTCCAAAAAAATACCACAAAAATGAGAAAGGATACCATTTAACAAATCTAAACATATTTTAATTGATTTAATTTAACCAAAGGGTTGGTAGAGAAGAGGAAACAACACATACCACATGAATTCTCACCTTCTTCACCACAACCAAAAAAAGAAACAGACCCAGATCAAGATCACACAATAGACCTTGAGAGACACAAAAAGGAAAAATCACGACAGATCACTGTATATGATAATGCAACATATCAATGTTACAATGTAAAAGAAACAATGAATTATAAAGACTTAGTTAACTAGAGAAATTAAAACCAACCTTAATGGTAATCAATCACTGAATGGATCAATCCAGATAGAAGGGAGACTCCCAAAATCACCAGAGAAGCATTCAAGGTCGAGAGATTAATGAGATGTGGAATAATGAAATAAAATTTCACTTTTAAGGTGCCATAAAATCCCTATCCATGATATTTATGTAGCATAAAATTCCTTTAAATGTTGTGTAATCCTTGAGAATAAGATACTCCGCAAGACACATCACCTTTAAAATAGAAAACTGACCTTTTTAACATTTCACTATGTGTAAAATTTACACTGTGTGTAATCCCTACACTCTATATACCAAGTTACCTAAATATTCCCTACAGAACTTACACCTCATGTATTAAAATTACAGGGTGTATATTTATACATAAATATGATAAAAATATATACTTACAGAAAAAAAAACAAAACAATCTTAAATGTTCTTCAAAGTCAGAAAGAACCCCACAAATTAATTTACACATTTATAATTATACTAAATTAATTTAAAAAACATACATCCTTAAACATTATGTCATTTTTCCCAAAAAAATGATCTTCATCCTCTATGTTCTTAAGATTCACCCAATTAAAGAGAAAACAAGTAATTGGAAGAAAATTACAAGAAAGTGAGAAACTTGATGTTAAAAACTCCCCACCAAAAGTCTTTACATCCCTGGGAAGTCATGTGGAAGAATTAATTCTAGTAAAGTGGTGAGACCACTGCTCCCTTATAAAAAAATCATGTCCCTAAGTCTCATGAGAATATGATACGCATCTCTATAACACTATAATAAAAAGAAGAGACTTCAAATGAAATAATTTCACTTAAGATTCCATGATATCTACTAGATTCTCCACAAAAAAAACATATGGCTCTAACTCAATCACTTTCCAAATCATAACATGAGAGGTGTGAGGATCATATTTATTTAGCTATGATATGTGGACAAAAATCATGACTTCCTATCAACTGAAATAGAAATTATAATCGATACGAATCTTTCCCACACCGCTTAGTGACCAGAAACAGTCCAACATATCTGAGAGTAAACATTCTTTATTTTCTAATCCTAGGGTGAGAGAATCAAGAAGAAACATTCAATAAGACCTGGTAATCTATAGAAAACTCCAACTAACTAGTCTTTTGATCCGCATAAGATTTATTATGACTCTAAATTGTAACCATATATCGAAGTATATACTGAATCCTTATGGACATCTCCTGAACCAAACACGGTCCCAACAAAGAATCTTCACCCACAACTTCCCAAAAAATATGTGACCAAAAAGAGTTACCATAAAATTCCTCAAAAGGAGATGTTATAATTGATAAATAATAAGTATTTTTGTAATAAAACTCATTAAGTCCTAGATGGATGTCCCACGATCCCCCAAAATCCATAAAACATGCATGAATAATATCCCATCGGATCTGAATAACACACTCTCTGTAATCGTATGTCTATGGATGATAAGTTTTAATATGATTGAAGTGAATCCCCATCACCACTTGGAGACTTCTCCATAAGATGGATGTAAACCTAGGATCTCTGTCTGAAAAAATATCTGATGGAACCTAATAAAAACCTCAAAATTTCTTCGAAATATAGCTTACCTTAATCATTAACTTTTATTATTTCTATGATTAGAATAAAATAAGCTCACTTTTTTAACTGATCAATCACTACCCAAATAGAATTCTACTATTGGGGAGTATATGGTAATATGACAGTAAAGTATATGGATACCTCATCCCATTTACAAATAGAGATTATAAGAGGACGGAGAAAACTAGAAGGTTTGAGATGATCTTCCTTTATATATTGGAAGGTGTAATTGTGGGACACAAAATCAGCAATGTTATGCTTCATACCAGCCACCAGAATCATTGTCTCATGTCATAACACATATTCTTAGTGCTCAGATGAAGGAATCATGTTGAAAAATAAAAATCAAACAAAATTTTGTTCATTATTATTATTGGGTTAACAAACTGATCACCAAAATGGAGTATTCCATTAGAAGAGAAAGGCCAACCTGAAATAGTGTCCCACACATATTGGGTTTGTTTAATTATTCTAAACTAATAATCCTATAGATGAATCTATAGAATATACTCAAGGAGAGATGATGATAATTGAATAGTAGTCATAACCATACATGAAACATCCTCTAGAGCATCTAGTTGCAACTAAGAAAAAAATCCCCATAAGGTTACTCTCTATCTTCGAATACACAATATATTGCAATGGTACATTCCTATAATTAGGATCTTCAAAAACATTCCTCTACCCCAGAGTGTAGGCAATATCAAATTCAAACATTTGAAGTTATTCCACCCATCATATCTATTTGAGATTAAATTATTTTTGAGAAAATATATAACTTAGTATATTATTTTTAGAAAATACTACGAACCTTTCCCCAAAAAGATAATGTTTAAAAATAAGGTGTATCATTATTATGGGAAGATATAAATCATGAGTGGGTCATTTTTTTCTTACATTATAAGATAACAAGAGCAATACGCTACCACATGATCATCCTACATGAGAAAACAACCCAAAATAGTACGAGAATCATCACAAAAAACCATATACCACTTACCAAGATCATGTAATAAAAAATAGGATCCAATGTCAGAAGTCCTTTCAATTCATCATATAAAGACTAAAGATTTTCATCTGATATGAATTTCATCCCTCTTCTGATAAGAGTAGTCAAAGGTGACACCGACTTTGAAAATCCTTGATGAACCATCAATAGTTACCAGCCTAACCAAGGAATCCTTGAATCTAAAAGGAATTTTGTGGTTCTTCCCCTAAAAAGGTAGCATTTAACTTCTTAGGATCAACTGATATGCCATGTTTAGAAAGCACATTCACTAACACCTTCACTACTTGAATCTAGAAGCTGAATTTTTAATTATTTCCACACTGATGGGGAACTATCATTATTAACTAAACTAACCTCAAAAGGTTCCCATAATCCCTCTCATATCTCGAGTAAACCAAAATATCATCCATGAACACTACCACAAAAGTGTTCATATACTGAAAGAATATCTAACTCATCATAGTCTTGAAAAATACAAGAGGGTTAGTAAAATCAAATGGCATAAAAAGATATTTTTAATGTCCATACCATCTCCTCAAAGTCATCTTTGGTTTATCAAACTTTAGAACAGTAAGCTAGTGATAAATTGACTGAAGATCAATATTCTAAAACCACTTTTCTCCCTTTAATTATTCAAAAACATATTTCACATGAGATAAAAGAGATTTTTTCTTAAATGTTACCTAGTTCAATATCCCATAGTCCACACCTAGTCAAAGCTAACTTTATTCTTTCTAGTTAAAGAGCACTATGGATGCCCATGGAGAAACACTAGGGTGAAAAAACCCTTTCTCCCCCAGAGCTTAAAACTAAATATTGAGCTCCTTTAGGTTTTCTAGTTCCATATGATAAGTTGTTATAAAAATAGGTTACATCACTAACACTAGTTCAATTGAAAAATATACCTATAACTCTTGAGGAATCATAAGGAAATCATCTAGTAAAATTTCACAAAAAACTAAAACAATAGAGGGAAGGTCAACAATTGAGGTAATGTCTTTCATATCAACTATAACAGTATGAAACAAAAATCTTGACCTCTAGGTAGGAAAGCCCTACACAACCAAACCTTAGATCCCACTCTCCTTAAGACACCCAAGAGCTCCCATCCGTCACAAGAAAGAAGATCCAATGATAAAAAAAATAAATCTCATCCTGATGAGAAATAAGAAAATTCATCCCAATGATTACATAAAACAAATCTATTTTGAGAATTAGAAAATCTTAGACTAGCTCTGCATTAGCTATTGATATTGCACAAAAGGAAACCAAAATGCCCACTCTTTCCTCTCCCTAAGAGGTGTTAGTAAATCCATAACAAATGGCATGAGTTCCATTAGAAGTTTAAGAATATTAGAAAAATGGACAGATATGAATTATTAGGAATCATCAATATCAAATAAAGAAACCACTGCTAAAGATTAAATAAATATGATACCTCTCACTGTCACTGGGCCTATGTCTACCTTCAATGAAAAATCATCTACTGCATGTAGGTGCTTCACTCCTAAGGCCTTTTCCTAGGGATTTTTAGTCTTTGAAGTATCTAGTTTTTTCTTAGTAGGATTTGGATCCAATGAACTCTATCCATATGAAGGAGTAGACATGGCTTGATAATAACATTGTAGATGACCATAAAACCCACAACTATTACACATCCTTATAGTTATTGGATTATAATTCTTGGTGTGTCCAACCTTTCCACACTGATAGAGAGTAAGAGGAACACTACTAGATATAACAAGAGTTGATGAGGAGACCTACCGCTGAGAACCACCTCCACCACTCCTATGATTATCTTTCCACTCAGTCTTCTTCCCTAGATCCCCACTAAAGTTTCCACTAGGTGGAACTGAAAGTGAAAAATATCCAAATTCTCCTATCATATTAATTTATGACATTATATACCTATCCAATGTCTCCACATAGGTCTAAAGATTCATCATAAATACCTATTATCTGATATCCTGTCACAAACCCTATATGTACTTCTGATATTTCATCTAGTCATTTTTCACCTCTATTACAAAACAAACAGGTCTAGTAAGCCACTTGGTGTATGTTGAAACCAAAATCTCTCCCTTATTCAAATAGAGGATCTATATAGACTTATTTATCATTAGAAAATATAGAAAAAACTACTAGAAGAAGAGATCCGTGAAAATCTTCCAGTACAAACCCACACATTTATCTTCTTGTGCCATGGAATACATCCAATGCTTTTAGGGACCCTCATGTTTTTATTTTTTTCACATTACCTTGATACTGTAATGTGTATAGAAGAAGTAAAATATTTTATTGATCTTGTCTAGCTAGTACTTCACCTCTTTAAGTTGATTCATACCCTTAATGGATGGCGACATCCCACGTGAGAACTCCCGTGATCGATCCCTATCTACTATAGCTCTTGGTTATACCCCTATGAATTCATTATAAATATGCGGAACATTATGACCAATAAAAAAAATTATCACATGATAGTCTCCATAAATTTCAGATCCATTAGAGGATTTTCTTGAGGAGGTTTAATTGAACCCTCCCAGGGAACATTAAGAACACATCTCAAAGGCCTACTGTTTCACACTAAAAATAATAAAATAATCAGATAGTAGAAAAATATCAATTAAAACTATAAAAACCATAATAAATAATTGAGATTATCATCAAGAAAACTAAATAGGATACACACATCCCAACATCCCATGGTAACTTGAGTTTCATCACTAAAAGAACTTACCAGGAACTCATCGTAATATACCTATCATGTCCCGATAATACTATATTCAGTATACCAAATTTACCAAGACAAGGACTCTTGAGGACATACGACCTCAATTATTTAACAAATAAAAAAATTGATCTCAATACCCTCCCAAAAAAGCACCCAACCTGACCTATCATATACCTGAAGAAAATTCCAAATCCCCATGGTTTGGTGCCTAGCACAAAGGCATCAATCAAAAACAAGAGGGAATGATTTATACCAAACTGAAGAAAAAATATGGAATATATGTACAATAGTAACAATAGAGTAAAAGATAAAAAAAATACCATAAATGAATGTAGGCACACGAAACCAAACAACAAAAGGGCAGACATAGTCTAAAAGTATTATTTAAACCATAATGTACTACCAAAACATTAAATAAGACAACTAATCCATGTGATAACATGGGATTAATCCCACCATGTCACCACCAGCTACTCATCTTGACTGATAAGATAACCTCACTGTCCCAACTATAACACCTTTCCTTTCCCTAAATCAAAAGATATAACCATCTCTATGCACCGTTGAAGCGGTACGTAGGGTGAGAGCTGACAAGCTTAGTAGGGTCTCACCTAGGTGTTCCATAATAAGTCACTATAAAAAATCTCAACTATTATAATTTTAAATAAAACATGGCATGATAATAAGAAAATAAATTTTATCAATTGATGGTAAATATTTTCCTTTTCAAATAATTCCAAAATAAAGTTATGTATATCAATTTCAAGAATAAATTACATTATCATTTATAAAAATCAACCATCTATATAAAATGAAAAATATTAAAAATCAAAGAATTGGTAAGTCATGGAAAGGAACATAAGAGGCCATTCTAGTAGACTACTTATACCATATCAAATGAAATGTGAACAAAAAGTCCCTTGAACACAAGCCTAAGTAGTAAAGGAACACTCCATGGGTGAGCCCCCCCCCCACAATGTCAAGAATAAGTCCCTGGAACAAAAAGCGCAGGGAAAAGTGGAAATCCCTTGAGAAAACCTCAGAATGGTAATATAGATGATGGAACTAAGCTAGAAATTACACTTACATATCCATGGATTCTCATGTTTTGCATTTTATAAATCATTTCAATGCTTTGAAAATTACCCTTTTTTATTTTTACCCAAAAACACAAAAAACCCACCATTTATTGCAAATCCTTTTACCCACACAAAAAAATATTCCAAAATTATTTATATTTCAAATTTATAAAAATAGGATCAACACAGTTCTTTAACATAGAATAGATATGGAACGGCCTATCTAAACATAGGGTTATACACGCCGACAATGAATCCTCCAAAAAAATATCACAACAACAATAACAGAGGCCCTGGATAACATTTACACATCTTAGAATTGATTCAATTAAAAAAGGGTTGTAGAAGGAGGAAACAACACATACCTCAAGAACACACACCTACCGCACCACAAATAACAAAGGAAATGACCCCTAATCAAAATTGCACAACATATCCAGAGAGAAACAAAAATGAAACATCACTACAAATCAATAAATATGATAACACAATGAAATGATGCTACCATGATCAAATAAATGAATAATTAGAAAGAATTAGTCCCCTAGATAAATGTAAACCAAACACAACAATGATCTACCACCGAATAGATCGATCAAGATTGAATAGAGACTCCCAAAATCATCGGAGATGCCTTCTATGTCTAGATCCAAAGGAGATGTGGAAGAATAAAATATAATCCCACTCATAAAATACCCTAAAAGACATGTACATGATATTTACATGGTGTATAATCCCTTTACATATTGTGTAATCCTCAAGACTCAAACACTCTGAAAAAATCCATCACATTTTTAATAAAAACCTACTATTTTAACATTACTTGTTTTGTAATATTTACATGGCCTAAAATCCATTTATGTTGTGTACCGGGTTCCATGAATCCACCAAACCAATCTTAAATGTTGTGTACTCCCATTACACACTATGTATTTATCCTTTAGTCTGCAAAAACTTCATATTCTTACACGAAGACACCAAACAAACTCGGACGTTCCCCGAACTCAGGAAGAACCACACAAATCCGTTAATATATTCATCCTAGGACTCCATTAATTCAAATAAGAATACATCATTGAACATTAATTCTTTTCCCTAAAAAATTCCCTCCATCATAGGGAGTCTCAAGATGCTCCCATTTAAAGAGGAACACAAATAAAGGGAAGATAATTACCTAAAGGTGGGTTATTCGATGTCACATGAGGTTTAAAAACTAAATAACTGAGTGTGGTCAAAAGAACTAAAAAAATAAATTCTCACATACTTTATATTTTTAGAGGATTGATTCATTGAGAAATTTGATGAAGACCAAGAGTGGTTGAAGCAGTAGGGTTCGGCGAGAGCGGCGGCAAAAAATAGGTTCTGAGAGAGCTTGAAGGCGTGAGATATGAGACTCTGTTAAGGATCTCTTTTAAATATCAGGTAATTCTTTTAGAAACCCTATAAAAAATGAGCTTATAAATAGTAGTTTTGTTAGCACTTAAATAGTAAGTTCTAAGAAAACTACACCTTATTAGTGATAAAGAAGCGCTAATAAAGATATAATTTTTATAATATATGTATTTATTTATAATTAAAATTATTATTAAATATGTTTAAAAAAATTTGTATATATTTATAAATATTTTTATATATTTATAAATATAAAAATATCAATATATATATTCATAAAATTATAAATATAATAAATATATTTATTATTTAAATATATTTATTATAATTTTATAATTATTTAGATATATTTATTTATTTATAATTATAATTATAAATAAATATTTTTATATTATTATATATATTTATATAATTATATATATATTTGTTAATATAGAAATTTATAGATTTGTAAAATTATAATAAATATATTTATTGAATTTTTAAAATTATTTAAATATATATTTATTTACTTCAATTATAATTATAAATATATTTTAATAATTATAAATATTTATATCAAAATATAATAATATATATTATAAATATAATAAATATATTTATTATGTAGATATGTTTATTACAATTTATAATTATTCAAATATATATATTTATTTATAAATGTAATTATAAATATATATTTAAATTGTATATATATATACTTATAAGTATATAATTATAAAATCAGATGGTGACTAGGGATTCCTCTTGGAAATCCCGTCTGGTTCTTCAATGGATGAAAGTTTATTACCTTATGAGAACATTCATTCATAAAAACATGCCCCCCTTATATTGTAATGTCAGGAAAATGATCAGGGTGGATCTGAACTAGCTTTTTCTCTTCCTGACAGTGCTAGTGGAAGCTCTTTCTCTCATTATAAGAAATCCCATTCTGGTGTGATTCATTGCAAAGGGATGGTTTCACTTTTCAAAGTGGACTCTAACACGATTACAGAAAACCTAAAAATTGGTTAGCACTCTATTATTGCTCAACTAATTTTTTTGAGGGTCACAAAGCCAGGGAAGGTTAGAGATTTGGTCACCCAGCTCATGGATATATGGGGGTCTATTAACTAGAGGTGAGTCTTGATAGAGAGAGTTTTTTTTCATATCCTTTTCCCCAAGGAAGAACCAAATATGAAGGTGTGGGGTATCATCTCTATCTCCCTCAAACTGGGCATAAATCATATTCATGAATGGGAACATAATTTTAGTCCAATAGAGGTAAGTATCTCCTCTGTGCAATTGTGGGACAATGTGTATATATTATACTAGATTTTATGCACCCATGGATTCTTTATGACTTCACATCAGTAATTTGAGTTTATATCATATTTTTCAAGGAGACTAAACTAGAAAGATTTTGGCTTTATTCCCATTTCTTGGTAGATGTGGATTACATTCTATACTGGATGACACAGTCTTCCTCTCCACTAACGTTGATTAATTCACTTTGAGAATTGAATATGAGAGAGTATTTCCTTTTTGATTGGAATATAGAAAGGTTGGTGATGACATCTTTCTTTGTTAAAGGGATTTGATATGTTCTTATTTCTTGGCTCATGGATATGGTGAGAATTCATTCAATAAGAAGTAATGATTTATTAAATTTAATCAGGATTTGAATGCTGAAAAAAATTCACAAGGAGACAACAATGAGTAAGGGGGTTGTCTGTTCTTCCTAAATAGAAAAATAGCTTGGGGATAGTTGGAAGAATGTTGGATCACCCCTGTATTATCCTAGGGAATTAAAGGGGGTTGTCTATTCTTCCTAAACAGAAAAATAGCTTGGGGCTAGTCGGAAGCATGTTTGATACACTCTGTTGCTTCTCGTTATGATGATGATATGAATCAATATGATTTTGAGAAGGCTATCGAAATGTAAGTGGGTAGGGAACTTCAATAAGATAAAAACATGACTTTTCATAAAAGGAAAGTAAAAAAATTGTTATGGTCTCCGCAAAACCAGCAAAGATATATTTTATGGGCGGCTATGGGTTTTCTAGCATGATTCAACACTCCACTCCATCAGATCATGGAATTTAAACTCCAAAAGGTAGGAAGTTCTCATCCAATCTAGTTAATGATGATGGTTTTCAAATTTTTTCATTTAGAATGTCCAACCATATTTATCTTATTTTTAGACACACTCCACCCACTGGAAGCTGAAATGATATATCTCTAGTTCCACTAGTGTTTCTAGATTTCGATGAGTCGGAAGGAAATAATGAAAAGGTGAAGGGTATGGGAGAGCCTAGAGGGATATAGGTTCTTATCTCTAATGATTTTGGAGTGATTTACCTGATTAATGAGGAAAATTATTTTTATCTCAAGCTGCTAAGTTCCCAGAGGCCTCCCAACAGAAGAATGAGGGGGTTTTTTAACTGCCTCGTGTTATCCCATCCCTCTACTTCAATGTTGTAGGGATCCTCTCAAATGGTGGTGAATTTGTTGGTATCCAATGTGTATGCACCGATTTCAAGTGATTGAAAACTTGAAAATTTTCAGGGCATTAGAAATCCAAGTGGGCTGCAGGAGACCACCCAAAGAAAGGATAAGAGAGATACTTATCTATAATGTTTTGGCCCTTCCTCTACTCCAGTGGAGTCCCTTCAAAATATTTTTGATGTTGCTAATTCTATTAAAGATTTGAAATAAGGTGGAGTTAAGGTGGATATGAATTAGATTACAATAGATAAAGGAAGTTTTTTCTGATGTTCCTTCTATGGTGGATGCTTAATTAGATGTCGTTAAAATGGACTTGGAGGGAAGTAAATCAGATAGCACTGACATTGAAGGCAACTTACAATATGAAAACAACTTAGAGGAGAGGAAAAAACCATGGGGGTTATGGTCATGGGTGGGTATAAAAATGAGTTGATTGGAATAAAATATGTGATTAGAAGAACAAGATTGGTATTAGAATTAGAGAAAAGCATTTTCTTTGACTGTTCGTTGATGAGGGTAGTATTACCATGAATGACCCCATCTTTTCTCTCATAGTTTTCTTATTTTTTCAATAATGTGGTTGTGTCCATTTCGTTTCTGAAAAAATTATAAATATAATAAATATATTTATAATAAGTTTAAAATTATTTAAATACATATTTATTTATTTATATTTATATTTATAAATAAATATTTTTGAAAAGTATTTATATATAATGATCAATATATATATATATATATTAATATATAATTATAAATATGAAACATATATTTTTTATTCCAATATATATTGTAATTATTTATATATATATATTTATAATTTCATAAATATTTTAAAAAAATTATTTATATTTATAATATTATAATTAAATATTTAAATTTAAAAAATTATTAAAAAAGTCATTTAAATAGATTAATTATTTAAATTTCAATCATATTTTAAATGTTAAAACTTAATAAAAACAATAAATAGATATTATTCTTATAAATTACAAAAATATTTAAAACATCACATGTATATTAAATAAATATATGGATAAATAAATATTATAAAATGATTAAATATGTATTTAACATAATTAATGAATATTTAATAATAAATGAACAAATAAAGTTTAAAAAATAGAAAAAATTTTAAAAGTGAATTTGTAACATTTATGTGAATTAAAAACATACATATGTACTCATACACATCTACACACACATGTATACACATACATACAAATACATACATGCAATTATACATGTATATATATTTTCTAAAATACTTAATAACAATATAAATATATATCTAAATAAATATATTCATTTATATGTTACATAATTGTTTAAATAAAATAACAATATACTATATTTATTTTAATAATATACGCATTTGCAGTTTGGTTGGTGCATGAGTGGAAAACCTTGTAATCTTGCATCTAAAATACTAGAGTTTGAATCTAGACTAGACCATTAGGGAATTAATGATATCGATGGTGATGTAGGCATGCCATGAGCAATGATACATGCATGATATGAGCAGGGGTTGACACAAACATGATGCATTCAACTTTGTGTTGGACACATGGGCTATGTAATGTGTCACCCTCTACATAGATATTAATATGTCTTTGATTTCAAAATAAAAATAGGCTACAACTATTTTTTTAAAAATTATATACATACATTATAATTAATGTATTGAAATAAACTATTAAACATTTTGAAAAATATAAATATGATAATTTTATATATAATTTTTTTAAAAATAAGATTCATTTATTAATTAAAAGTTATATAAATCATATTTATATATTACATTAAAATATATATAAATACACTTATAGTGTTATAAATCTTATTTAATATATATATATATATATTTATAATTATAAATAAATATAATTTTAAATATTTTAGTATAATTATAAATATATTTATATAATTATATATAATTATATAATAATATATATTAAGTGATTGGGGTTGCAATTACCTTAAACATGCACACAAACACACCACACACACATACCAGAAAATATACCTCAACTCCTCTTAAGGGATAACCCACCCATCAAGCCTTATTTATTCAGTACATGGCCCGAAGGCCTAGTGGGAATGAATCCCATTACATGGCCCAAAGTCCCACAAACTAGCCTGTAGACCCAGTGCAACGGCATACCTGCATCCTGCATGCGTCACCATTTGCCTGGGTCAGGCCTATGTCACTACCTACATATGTCATGCCTGCGTCACTATCTGCCTGCATTATGCCTGCATCACTGCAAGCCAGTGGAAATTCATTCTCAATCAGACTTGAACCTATGTCTAATGTAGGATTACGAGGAGCCTTTACCACCTGGTTAAGTCCCCAACGACCTATATATTTATATAATTATATATATATATATAAATATATTTATTTCTTAAGATATAATTATATATAATTATAAATATAATAAATATATTTTTATATTTTTATATAATTATATATATATATATATAAATACATAAATAAATATAATTTAAAATATAATAAATATATTTGTTATCTAAATATATTTATTATAATTTTATAAATATTTAAATAATTATATATATTTATTTAAGATAATAACTATAAATAAATATATTTATAAATATTTCACTATGTTAATAAATATATTATATAATAATAATAATAATATATATATATATAATATATTTATTAACATATAATTATATATATAATAAATATATTTATTATTTAAATATATTTGTTATAATTTTATAATTATTAATATATATATATTTATAAATATTTATATATAATTATAAATATATTTATAAATGTTTGTATATTATATATTAGGTGTTTGGGAGTACAATTACATTCAAACACACACACACACACACACACCATTCACATAGGTTGGAAGGGTAGGTCATAGCCCCCCCAATGAAAAATCCATCCAACCAATCACTTTTATTACACTATAAATTTATCCAGAAGGCCCTGTGGGCATTAAGCCCATTACATGGCCCAAAGACGCTTAGTTCATGGCCTGTAGTTCTACCACTGTATTTCCCAAAGACCCTACTTATATCAAGATTATGTCACCGTCTTGCCCATGCCCTGCCTATGTCACCGCTCCCGTGATTGCATGATGGCCCATTGGCCCGAAGGCCCATTCAGGATGAATAATATTGCTGTTAAAGTACTAACTACAGTACCGAAACTGATACATTGCTACAATTCCACTACAGTTCCTGCTATAGTCTTCTATAGTGCTTATGGAAATTCACTCCCTCCCGGATTTGAACTTGGGTCTGATGCAGGATTACAGGGAGCCTTTACCACTTAGGTAAGCTCCCAACTGCAAAAAATATGTGTATATTATTATAAATTTATTTATATAAATTTATATAATCATATATATATATGTATTTATATATATGTATATATAATTATAAATATAATGAATATATATATTACTTAAAAATATTCATTATAATTTTATAATTATTTGATTATATTCCTATATATTTATAAATATTTATATATAATTATAAATATAATTATATAATTATATACATATATATATATATATATATTAATATATATATATATATAAATATAAATGTAATAAATATATTTATATTTATTTTATAATTATTTAAATATATATTTTACTTATTTATAAATATAATTACAAATATATATGTTTATAAATATTGTCATATATTTATAAATATATTTATATAAATATATATAATTATATAATTATATATATGTACTAATATATTAATATATATAAATATTAATATAATAAATATATTTATGATAATTTTATAATTATTTAATTACAATTTTATAAATAATTATTTAAAACATTATATATATATTTCAATTATTAAAATATATATATTAATATATCACATCTATATTAATATATCACATCTTTGGTAAATTATTTTATTATCATTAATAATAATGCTGATAAGGGTTATCCTTTTATCAACGCTTTTTGTTTAACGTTGATAAAATTCAGCCCTTGGCAATACACGATCTGTGGTATTGCATGAAAAAACATTGATATAGAAGAAAAACTAGAATGGCAGTAGTATAAATTTTTAACTTGAGGTTGCAAAAATTAATACCAGGCGATAGAAATCATCTTCTACCATTGTAGATCTACCATTTTGTCGCACCATTAAAGTGCTACTAGTGAAAATCTACAATCGCAGATCTACTGTCAAAGACAGAGCATATACTGTTGAGGTATTTTAAAAAGTAACACTATTTTCTTTAATATAGTGATCTATTATATGTTTTAAAATAGAGATCTATCCTTATTTATATGAATATGATCTACAGTTAGATTAAAAATTAATTTCCAATTGGTTTAAAAATTAATCTATTGATAGAATAAAAATTAATTTACTATTATAATAAAATGATATTCTGTTGAGTTTATAATTGATTTACTAGTGTAATTAAAAGATTATCCACCACCGATATAGATATTGATATACTATTGGGTAAAAAGTGAGATCTACTATTAGTTATATATTGAGATCTACCATTTGTTATATATTGAGATATACTGTTGGTTATTTGGAGAGTAATCAACCATTACAAAAGAGGACAACTACCAGTGCTGAGGAGGAAATGTAATATTATAGAGGGGGAAATATACCCTTGAAATAAAAATACCATCTATCTACTGTTGGGTTTTAAATCCTCAACTTTTGGATTTTAAATCATCTACAGTTAGTTAAAAAACATCCACCATTGTCTAAAAGAGGAGATCCACCATTAATTATATATTTCTCTACCCGTGGACACAATGAAAGATGAAGGAGATCTAGGGTATATACTATTGAAGTATATACCATTCAATGATGAAGAAGATATATATTCCTCTATGGAATAAAAATTCATGCAGATGCTGATGTCAAAGGAAAGAGATGATAAATAGTTAATCATCTTATGTACACATTTGACAGTCAGACATAAGAGAATTTTTAAGCCATCTAAACAACTGAATTAGAAGTTTCTACATCATACAAAAATAAAATTAATTTCTAGATATTTTCAATTAATAAATAAGTAATTAAATCTGAAAATCATATTAGAATACATGATTAAAAAATAGTGAAAACATGATTTGAACACTACATAAAAAGTATACTAATTTGGCCAAACATAGAGATACATAAAAGAAAATTTGAAATTTTCATGTAGTTGAATGAAATGTATAAAAAAATTATTATATTTATAACCAATGAAACTCTAAGAAATTATGATGTTAATTTAATGACATATCAAAGAAAAAATGATTCTGAATTCAGGAAAATCAAAAATTTTAGAACAACTTCAACATCTTCAGAATTTTTTTTCACTAATTAAAAAAAAGTAGACTTCTATTTTTCTAATATAATGTTGACAAATTTGTTTTATTTACAATGTAAAATGTTTATTGAGAGTAAAATTCATATAGATCATCTTATAACAGAATAGCAAAAGAAAACTATAAATAAATTAAACTAAAAATATTTCTTAAAACCAAAAGAATGTATCATGTTCAAAAAAAATAAAAAAAAATTATAGAGGTAGAATACAAAATCATCTTAGATTAATAAAATTTAGATAAACATCTTATATTTCATTTGAAATTGAAATTTGAAAAATAAAATCAATATAATTGAAGGTATAATAAAAATATGATGATTTTATACAAACATTTTTCATATAAAATAATAAAGATATTTTGGATTATTAAAAACATAAAATAACATGTATTAAAAAAACCAAAATACAGACATGCACATGCCCAAATAATTATTTATTACATTTATAAATTCATATAAATACAATCTCAATAACCTAAAATTCTATGTTTTTTTGATGATTATAACGAAGAAATTTATATTAACTTTGTGATTTCCTTACATGTTTTTGAATAAATCTAACCTTCTATTCCATCCCATCATCTATCTTAGGTCCCAAAATAGTTTTTATGAAATTTCATTCTAGTACATTAGAGTTCTACACATCTTTCCATTAAGATATTCATAAAGAGGTATCTGAATTATGAAGTGAAATCTGTTATTGAAAAAAAACTCAACTAGAGGGATTTGTTTATCACAACCACTTTTGAAATCCATAGAACAAGATATTATAACATCCTCTAGTGTTTGAATATTTCTATCAAACTGACCATCTGTCTGAGGATGATATGATTCTTTAAAACTCAACAATGTATTAAGATTTTTCTATAGTCTTTCCCAAAAAATCATGGAAAATATTGAATCCCGATTAGATACAATTGAATATGGTACACCAAGAAACCTTACCACTTCCTTAAAGTATATTCTGGAAAAGGTATCTAGAGGAAAATATTCTCTGATAGAAATGAAGTGTGCTAGCTTTGTAAGGTGATCAAATATAACCCATAACTACCTCAACATCAAAGATAAGATAAACCCCAAAGTTTACCTTTAATCATATGTACAAAAAGTGTAAAGGAATTCCTCCTTAAATAATTATTTAATTAAAACATGTACAAAACCAAAGGGTTGTATTTCAATAAATGTCTCTAAAAATATCTATAATCTTTATAAACTCTCATCATGAAATACCATAATGGGGTTTCAATGACTTTGAAATTATAGTCAACTTTATACTCATAAACTGATGATATTATCAATAACTCTTATGTTAATCTTACATGGAGACATCTACACTTTTAAAAGTCAATTCACCCTTTATTCCTTATATGAGCTCTTATCTTACACCAAAACATTTTCATTGGATACTTGGGTTCATCCATGTATTTATAAGATATCAATTTTGATTTCATTATTTTATAATCCATGTAGAAGGAGATAATCATATGAAATTTCACAAAAATGATGAACAATAAAATTTTCATGGGGCTCATTTATATAATAAAACATGAAATTCCAACATAAGAAGTGGAGGATAAGTGTTAGCAAATAATTATGATTCACTATATCTATTTTTATTGCATAAGATTTTCATTTTTGCTTTTTATTTAGAGGTTTTTGTATCTTATCATCCACATTAGCCCTTGGATCATGGTATTTACTTGCATAACACCCAAAATACTTACACTTGAAATACTATATTGTGGGTGGTAAATTAGTTAGAGTCTTATTATAATCCCTTTCATTAACCATACAATTAATAGTACTAAAAAATTCATAGGCTTTATCCACTTAATTTCTACATTTAAAGCACCTCACCGTTCCACTATTGTAATTATAAAGGTGATTCTTCCCACATTTTTGGCATATTGATGACTAGAATTTATTTTCACCATTTTTTTCATGAGACTCAATCATATTTTTGTTATCAAAACCACAAGAATGGATGGAATATCTAGTTTCCATTTCTACCTTCTATTCTCATCAAATGAATTCTTCATAGCTACTAATGCCTCTTATATTTAAGGCCTTTTGAGGGATTTGTTTGATCCATCAAAAAATTGATCAATTTTTAATTGAATGATGATGATTAAAATAGAAGCATACTTTGGAAGGCTTTTAAAATTAGAATCATAGGTACTGATATATTCAACACCTTTTTATTAATTTCATGGAATTCCTTCTCTATTTTTGTTTATATAATTTGAGGGAAGTAATTTCTGAGAAAAATCCCTTTAAACACATCCCATTCCATATATTAAATTTATTCTAGTTCCCTCATGTTTTTCATATGAGTCCACCACTAATCTACTTCACCTTCCAAATGATAAAAAACCAAAATTAAATTTTCATGATCTGGACATTGAAGAACAATAAATATCATTTCATTGTTATTGATCCATTACTCATCAACTAGTGGATCGTAGGAACCACTAAAAAAATGCATATTTCTTCATGAAGGGATCAATATAATGTTGTTCCCTTCTTTTCTTTTTTGGAAGTTCAACATGATTCATTTCTTGCTAATTTTTTGTGAGTGTAACAATAATAATTTTCATTTGATCTCCCATAAAATTTTCGTTTTCTTGAGTAAAATCATTATATCATCCTTCTTAGCCATCATTAACATGGTTCCTTTGGGTTCCAACCATTTACTAAAACTATAAAGCCTAGCGTAAGAAACACTAATAATAGAGCAAACCATATAATCAAGAAAAATCATTTTTAAGATGTCCAAATCATGACACATTATTTTTAATCTATGAAAGTAATGGCTTATCCTAGTTTATTCATGGTAATTATTTAAATCCACAACGAATGTTCACAAAGTGGTGGAAAATTTTCAAATCATATCTCCCAGGAGTGTCAAAACAAGTGTGCAGAAAGGCCCATTTTTGTGTACTAGGTGTTAATCTAGCCCAGACTAATGCACCCTTTTATAAGTTATTTCTCCTAGGTACCTCGATTCCAGATCCACATCCACTTGTAGTTTCTAGATAAATAAGTTATTTCATGGAAACACCTTTTTATGTCATTCAAAAAAATTTCCAGATATTTTCCTATACTTAGAATTATCCCCAGACTTGTCCTTTAAGATATCCTTAATAATATCCCTATACATATACTTATTCATATCCCTAGGGATGTCACTAAATTGTTTCTAATAATAACCTCCAAGTATTGAGTAAACCTTTATCTATGATAAAAATTATAACAACTAAGAATTTTATACATAAGTATCACATTTTTTAGATGAATATTCAAAAAATTTCACAAATACACACCCAAGGAACATAATAGTTTAGTGTATTTTTAGACTAGAAACAAAATATTTGTATTTAATGAAAGTTATTAAAAATATTAGACAATTATCTTATCACATAGTACCCCTCCTAGGAATACCCTACCTAAACCTTTCTTTATAACTTTGGAAATGGAAAAAAAGAAAGGGCATGCTTAGATATTCAGTAAGTATAAATATATGAGAAAACAATCTATGATTATATGAAATCATAAGATACAAATTAGTGTATGTTATCATGAAAATAACCTAGATTTTTTATACCCATCCTTTTATAGATCATAAACAATATTAATAGCAAAAAAAATTACCATTTTGGAAAACATTGTCTATAAGAGTGAGAAATCATCATAAATCAACCATTTAACATAATATCATTTCATAAAAGTGGGACACCATAATAAATAAAGAAAAACCAATTCAGATTTAATGGATAAATACAAAGACCATAAACACATTAGATCATGAATTATCACATGTTTCTTATTGTGGATCAGGACACACCTATTTCCCATAGTGGATCAGAACACATGGACATGTTTTATACTATTATATCTTGAGATATTAAGATTTACCCAATGCATTGGAGTGATATATAGGTACCAAAAATATCATAATGAAAACCATACTTATGTGTTCTAAAATATCATTAACCATTATTAATATCATCACTTCCAAACCCATGTAAAGAAAATTGGTTTCATAACCAATTCATCAACATAAACATTGACCATCCAGAGAAAAAATAAGTATTGTTTCATTCAACATTATCCCCAGAAAATCATAATTAACATCAAAGGATTTTATATTAGATGGAAAATGTTTTTGAAAGATAACCTGGAACATTTCTTAAGTAATATGTCCTTTATACTTTGAAAAATATTTTTTAAAACATAAAAATATTTTCAAAATACTTTTCTTTTAATAATACATTGAAACTTATAAAGGATTCTATAAAAATCATTTAAAACATTTCTTGGGAAAAATATACTTTCCATTTTGAAGATCAGTTTTTAAAAGTAAAAATTCAGAACAAAATTTATAAATCCTTTTATTTTAAAATAAATTTTGAAATATAAAATGGAATCTTTAAAATAAATATTTGGTCTTGATATTAGAAAATAATGTTCATGCCGTACATGTTAAAACAAATATTCCTTTCACATTTTCAGTAAAATACAAATTTTCATTGTTTAAAAAATTACATAAATATTTTTTAAAACATTATTTTTGTACTGTGGTCATAAAATTAGTAAAACTTTCTCTAATAAATCATTTTTATTATTTAAAGACATTTTTGAAATCATTTTTATAAAAATGATTTTGGAAGAAAAAGAATTTTTGGATGAAGAGATAAATAATGTCAGTTTTTATTAAAAAACATTTTTTTTGAAATATTGAGTAAAATAAGAAAGTAAAATAATGGGAAAAAATATCATAATGAATTAAAAATAGGATAATAAATAAAAATAGTTTCTTGAGATAAAATTCATAATCTTTGATCATCGAAATCATAAAAATAAATAATACCGATAAATGATGAGATTGTATTATAAAAACCTTACAAATTTGGTAACTATTTTTCCAAAAAATTATGAAATATAGATCCTAAAATGGAAATGTAAATAAAAATAATTTGTAATATAATTATCATAAAATAAATTCATGGGAAATATATATAACACAGAAAAGAAACTGGTGGTGAATTTGATATTTGTCTCAAAGAAAATAAAAGTGAGATGGAAATCCCTTACAATAAGTCTCACCATACTTCATACTCTTCTAGACTTCATATATAATAAATAAAAATTTATTATAAAAAGATTATCAGACTATAATTATATATATTATACCATATATTATTTACGTAGGACATTTTTTTCCTATTTATTAACATTTCAATGTTAAAGTCACATTTTGAGAATTCACTACTTTGTTTTTTGTGTATGTATTGATTTTTTATTTTTGGTCCCCTTAATTTGATAATGGGTACATAATATAAAAAATTTTCAACTTGATATAAATATAATATATATTCAGTATATATGTATTTATAGTGATCTATAAAAGTTATATATAGAAAATTAAAAACACCATTCATGGAGACGGTAGACCGTACATATGCATGAAGGTTGTTTCCATTTTCCATATGAATAGATAGAAAAAAATTAAATAATATATAAAAATTATATAATAATTTTAATGTCATATATATTATATATTCTAATTATAACCATTCTTATTACCTTCTATTTAATGTTTGAATAAATAACATCACTTCGTGAGGTGATAATCTATTGTACAAACGAACGACAATATCGTATTCTCACTGAATGGAATGAAAAAAGGAACTTATGAAATCAAAATTAAAGAAGAATAATAATATAAAAAATATAATATGTAAAAAATATATCCTTCAATATATCCATACATTAATGGTGGGTATGTTAAATGAATAACATTAGTTCTCGAGGTGGTAGTCCACCATCAACATG
Organism: Viscum album; assembly: GCA_963277665.1. Classification (NCBI taxonomy): domain Eukaryota; kingdom Viridiplantae; phylum Streptophyta; class Magnoliopsida; order Santalales; family Viscaceae; genus Viscum; species Viscum album. The sequence continues at coordinate 1,907,878,245 of OY728127.1, forward strand.
AATGATGATTTTATAACCCATTTGATGGTGGAGGAGAAGGATTTAGGTTATTACATTATAAAAACAAAATCTAGATATATGGAATACACTTATGTTATTATATATTTATGTTTTAATAATAATTTGAGTAGTAGGAGGAATAAATTAACCAAAAGGCTTGGTTAGGGATGTTACCCCTTCTTCTAACAACTTCTTTTTGGTTTGCGCCAAAATGATTCTTAGGTTGGATTTATGACCAAAATAATTCCTATAGGATTATAAGAGTGAATTAATTATGTTATTTGGGTATTTATTGACTTATAGAAATGATTTTATAAGAGTTAAGAGGATATGAGAGGGGGTAGCCTTTTATAAGTGAGGTGAGTGACACACTTGTAATATTTGAAATGAAAAAGGTATACAGATATTTATCAAATGAAAAAAGTTTCCAAAATGGTCCTTTATATATCCAGGAAGATATAAATTCAATATATATCCATAAAATGGGTTTTGAAATTATTTTGGGTAATTTTTAACCCTTATATGTTTAGTTTGACCCCAAATAAATCCATTTCTACCTAAACCATGGTATATATTTTTTACTATTTTTACTATTAATTATTGTGAAAAATTATGTTGAGATTATTGGATAATATAAATTTTTATTATTCTAAATATTTAATCCATTTTTTAAATTCAATTCAAATAAGTGGAAAATTTTAAATTAAAATTAATCTCGTAGATGTGACGAGAAAGTGGTTTTCCAAAGAGAAAATGTTTAAAAGATTAGAATATATTTATATAAAAATTAAACATTAAATTAATTGAAATGGAATAAATAGTATTAAAAAATAAAATTGATCTATTTTTAACATTAAAATAATCTTAAAATAATTTGGATGTTTTTAAATTCTTTAATAGAAATGACAATACTTAATAAGAACCCGTATTTTTCACCATTCTTTGAAAAATTTATCTTTTTAGAAAATTATCAAAATTTCACATTAATATAGTTTTTAAATAATGATTTCTAAACTAATGTTATTCTTTTTCAAATAAATTTTAAATTTTTTTGAAAATTTAATTTCAAAACAAGTGCGCAAAATATGAAAAAACATATTTTTAGAAAAATACATTTTTAAACATAAAAATGGATTTATTATTATATCATTTCTAGAAAACACATAAGATAAATTTTAAAAATTTTATTTAATAATTATATAAAAATTTCAATAAAATCATTCAAAAAATTTGATTAATATAATTTATTAAGATAAAACATGTTTGTGTACATAATTTTTTCCCCGAAAAGCATTCCCTTTATTTTCATATGGTTTTTATTTTCAATTCTATTTAATTAGTCACCATTAATTAATTAAATATACATTTATAAACCTTATATTTTTATAATTTAGTTAATCCTATTCATACCCTACATTCCAAATGCTATGTGATAATTATCCAATTAGATAATATTATTTTAATAATATTTCATGTTTTCTTTAAAATTGGTATTACATGTAACACATGCTAAACTCAGTTTTGAAGGTAATGAAAAAAAAACATATTATTATATGTATTGAACGATAAATTTTGTGTTATCTATAACACATGGTACACTTCGTGTTTCTTTTATTGTAGACTAAATTCAGGGTTTCTTGTAACACAAAATATTATAGAGATTAAATTTATTCGATGAAAATATTTCAAAAAATATCTGGGTGTTATAATATCTTATATATATATAATTATAATTATGTCACAAATATGATATATATTTCATTAATTGAATATTTATAATGATATAAGTAAAATAGTGATACAAAAATACACCTCTATAAGAAGTTGATAGGTCATACATATTTATGAATGATGTTCTCAGTTTATATAGCATGTAAAGGAGCTGAACAAAGGTTGTGCCTCTAGATTAATAACATTTAAGTATATTTAATATATTTATATTATTATATGAGTGTGTCTATAGAATAATTAAAGAGGTAGAGTAAATAAAATTAATAAACTGGGTTATGAGTTATACCCCTTATTCGGAAAACCACCTTTGGCTTACACCATAACCCTTCTTAGTTTGTCCATTAAGGATACCAGATAATATATTTCTTATAGAAGATTGTTCGAAAGGGTCTTAGTGTGTATTTTTATATATAATTTCCTCAATATTCTTGAAGGATAATGAATAAGTGTTTAACTTTTTTATGTATGGTAAAAGACACACTTGGAATTACATAAAAGATCTAAATGTAATATATATTATAATAATGTGATATTGAAAAAATGGACATAATTTCAAATTAAGTACATGATAAGGTCTAAAAAAATTAAAAAAAATAAAATTTATACATGTTTATGTTGCATTTTAAACCTTATATTTTGGTTTAACACCCTCTTTAACTCTTTTTTACCTTAATCATGTTAACAAATTTTTTATCCATTAAGGGCCAAAAATTTTACTCCGGTGACAAGGCACACAAAAATGCTTCATCAATTAAATTTAAGACCATTTACCATAACAATTATCATATTTTAATATTTATTTATTTTTCATTCATTAAATAAAAAATTGTTTATCATAAAATCTAATTAAATTCATTTTTGGGACTATTCATTAAATTTGACTTTGAATAAATAAATAAAATAATTGAATCCAAATATAAAAACATTTAACATAATTTATACATTATAATTACCTATTAAATTAATTTATTATCATAATTCATCCAAAAACTATTAATCTTATTATTGTTAAAACTATTTACCTTGATTTTTCTACTACTTGCATAGACACTTCATCAGTATAATGTAAGAATTTAAGGTTATTATATCATAAATAAAAATTAAAAATCAGTTAAAATCATAAAAAATGTATTAATATTAAAAATAATTAATTATAATCAATCATAAATTATTATTTTTTCTAATGAAAATATATTAGAGATATGAAAACAAAGAGTGAAATTTTGTTTTTATTATTTATTTAAAATAATATAATTTTTTTTATGAAATAAAAATGATTTTTTACATATATTTGTTTTTATTATGTATATGGTCTAATTACTATCATTCAATGAAATAAAGAAAAGTGTTTGATTGATTTTGATACCCAATCCCAATGTTTTAACCTTAAATAACATATTTCTTCCATTATCATGATGATTTTTTTACCGTGGTTATTATTCATTACAAACAAAATTTAAAGAGACAAATTTACCAAATTTTAACCCCAAGATTCTAAAAAAGGTATTCTGTTTTCATTATAAAATTACTAGAATTGGAAAAAATAAATTTTAATATAAAATCATATATTGCAATTAAAAACAGTTTTTAGAAAATTTCATTTTAAGTATAAGTATTATCTTATACCAAAATATAATACAATATTGATTCATTTGGAATTATTTTATATTATTTTATAAATAAGGAATCTTATATTACATTAAAAATAAATTCAAAATAAAATAAGCATTTTAATTTACATTATTTGATGAAAAGAAAAAAAGTTTTTTTAAAATTCATTATTTTTCTCTATTCACTAAAAAATCATTTTTAGTAAATGTATATAATTAATCATAACGTTATTATCGAATTAAGTTTTAAATAATAATTTCTATTTTTTCATTTTTTTAAACTGACCTTAATTAATTATAATATCATTTCAAAAAATGTAATAAAATCCATTTTCAATGATAATTTATTATTGAAGAATAAAATTACTTAACTAAAACTTGAGTAGTTAATTATATGAATTAATAAATTAATTTTCATTATATGAAATCATTATATATATTATTCATATTGTTCTTATTCTTATTCATACACGCCCACCCAATGACTAGTTTATAATAGCGATATTTAAATAATATTTTTTTATGAATTGTTTAAGATCTAGGATTCGTGTGAAATATAATATAATTTTTTTTATTTTTTTAAGAAAATATAAAATATAATCTTAGGGAATTAAAAATATTATTCCGAATTAAGTGTATTATAGGAAAATCATGTAATAGGAGATACTAATTTTATGGAACATATTGAAAAGAGTTAGGAAATATCACATAATGAAGAACAAGAATGAAAGGAAACATATTTTGAATAAATATTGATAACTAATCATGAGGTGTTTCTTAATAGAAAAAATCAATTTAGAAAGGAATTTGAAACTCTTAAAATAGAATTAATCAAGATGATGAAATTTTGGGATGATATTTATAGTAGTGAAGATAATAAAATTTAAGAGGTCAATATTTTCAAAGTGGAAGTGGATAATCATGAATGAATTATGAAGGATTTGTAGAAAAATATTGACTCCAGAGATAAATAAAATAATCAAACCGATTCATTGGGTCTTACGGATGTGAATAACCTAAGGAAAATTAAGTAGTACTATGATAATGCTATGTAAGTGAAGGCCGAATCACCTAAATCTTATGAAAATTAATGTACTCAAATTATGGTAATATATACACAAAAAATATGTTAAAATGTAAAAAATATTATTTCTAACAGTGTAGGGTCTAAAAGAATAAATATGAATAATTGAGTTGAAAAAACAACTTATAAAAAATTAAAATTATTCAAATCCCAAAAAACAAGCTTGAAAATGTTGAGAGAGTACATGTATAATGTTAGGAATATAGCCAATAGTTTTGTATATGGTCTTGATTTAATGGATACAATTGGATTTGTGGAAGTTCTAAAAAAATCATATGTTTTCCATGTATAATATATAACTCCATTGGAGTTAGATAAGGTTGAAATTTGGGAGGATTTATTCAAAAAATATATGTAATAGAACTATGAGAGGAAATTGAGAAAATGAAGACTCATTTGTGATGCGTTCCCAAAATCGGTTTGACGATCTTGAAGAGATCTATGGAAGTTATGAGCATTATGGTCACTGTAAAGAATAATTAATAATCATGATCCCAAGATAACAAAACATATCCTCCAAGGAATTTATATTCGAAGGTAAATGAATATTGAGAAGTCCCTTAATACTGAGGTGTCCTTCAAATAATGAAAAAATAGCAAGCCATAGATTAATAATAGTGGCTTCTCATAACACATGATAGGATACAAAAAAGTGGTAAAGAATATTGTTTAACTTAATGGAGGTGTAGTAAATTTTTTCAATGAAAGAATTCTAAAAATTAATGTGGTTGGAACAAATAATATTAAAGCACAATAACTAAATATATTGGTTGTTTAATTTATGGATGGCTTTAAATATAACTTATTGAGTATAAAATAGTGGTGTGTTGATGAAAATGCAGTTATCATTAGATGTAACACATTTTTAATCAAGGGGATAAAGGATAAATAGATAATTATGATAGTTGAAATAATTAATGCTAAATTATTTTAGATTAAGGACTCAAGGAATTCATGCTTTATGAGTTTAAAAGATGGAAACAAATTAAGACATAAAAGGATGGTTCATCTTTGTTAGAGGAGTTTGAGAAAAAAATTCCAAGGGATACTTGGTGAGATACATTGCTCATCTCAAAATATTAAGGGAGTAAATATGCGGTACATGAAAAAGGGGGAAATAACATATAACTATCATAAAATTGCATAAATTTCGACCATTATGCTCTTTGAGTTGATACATTAAATTTTTTAGTAAACATGTGACATAAGTCCCCTTAAGTTGATCATTATTTCATAACATTTTAAGATTGTTATACTGTAATGGAAATGTGATGATTATAAAACATAAATATGTGGTATTGTATATGTTTATAATCTTTAAAATAATAGTTGAGAAAGGGTTGGGGATGAGCATCAATAAATTTATATCTAGCAAAGGGAAAGAGTTTAAATATATATTATTTGACTATTTTTATGTAAATAATTGAATTAAAAATAAATATATAACTCCTTACGCAACTAAATGTTTTTTAGATAAAATAAAAAACATTTTTTGGTTGAAATAGGGATGAATATATTGTTAGAACATAAGCTCTTAAAATTTTAGTTGGGGGAATCTATTTTCACATTTTCCTATATTCAATAAATATGTCTACGGAGGTCAAACTCCGTAACGAATTAATTTTATTTTTTGTTAAAAATAATTACTATATTGGAATGCTTTATAATTTTTTATATTCCTTGATAAATAAAGATTAAAAATGATAAGATAAGTATATTAATTAAGAAAGAAAAAAGGTATCTTTTGGGATATATGTTAATTAGAATGTTGTATAGATATTGGAATAAAATACTTCACATGGTGGTTAAATGTTATGATATATAAATAATTGAAAATAAAATCATAATTGAAAATCTAGAAGTTGAAAATTTTGATATTTATACTAATGTCCATGAGCTGTTTTTGGGTAAAGACATAACTAAAAAGACTAAGAATAAACTAAAATCTATTTAAATTGATTACAAATAGACTAGTGATGAATAAAAAGACCCTAATAATGAAAAAATACGTTCCGAAGGTGGAATAATAATATATAATATGAAAATATCATTATGAGATAAATTATTCCTATCCAAACTATAATAAAGATGAGATGCGACCACTAAACTGCTATAATATATTAAATAAATCATATTCTATTGATAAATATATCTTGTGTGAAGAGTATACTAGGGATATTAATAAGGATATGAACTAAATTAAAATTAATTAAACTTTTTATCTTATTAATATAGAAAATTTAAATAATTTTGTTAAAACAAAGTAATTATTTGGAAACAAATAAAATGATAAAGGGGTTGTCATAAAGAAAAATGATAGAATTTTATTAATGGATATTATCAAGTTAAAGGTGTTGATTTTGAAGATAATTTTTCTTCTATAGAATGTTTTGGAAGCTATTATAACATTTTTAGTATTTAAATCTTATAAGAAGTAAAATTTACCAAATCGATTTCAAATATGCCTTTTTAAATGGGGAGCTTAAAGAGGAGGTGTATATTAAGAATACTGATGTTTTCTTATTGATAATGAAGGAACAGTGGTGTGAAAATTGAATAAGGACCTATATGAGTTAATTTAGGAACTAATATCCTAGTATTCAAGGATGGATAATTTCTTGAAAACAATGATTTTATCTAATGGAATTGTGGGAAATAATGTGTATTTTAAGGAAACAAGTGCATGCACTCTCATTATAATTATTTATATTGATGACATAATTTCTTTGGGAGATCAATAGTGTGTTCCTAGGGAGTAATGGTCTTTGAACACTCTCTTTAAAGATTTATGATGTCCTGAACCTGTTCAAATAACTATAGAATTATCCCCAAATAAACATCACTTTAGATGTTCAAATATGAAAACATTGTTTTTCAATATAGAGATATATCAAATATCACAAAGTCACGATGGTTACATAGATGGGTGAACAATACATAGGCTAATCCTTACTCTGATGATGCTTATACAATCTTTAAAATGATGTATATTCCAAAGTATAATCATTCTTATATAGATAAATTATTCAATATATTATTATTACACAATATCATATGATATTAAACTGAAATGATTCATTCTTATATGAGAAAAATTCATTATATGACATTTAAACATCTTTAAATGATAGTCACATATGGAGTGATTCATATTTATGTAGAGGCACCCCATGGTTACACAATGAATCGTCAGTATGAACTTTTAGTGTCTCATGCTTGCATAATAGATTTCATGGTTATTCTAATCATCATTATGATTACACATGGTGTGATTAAAGTTATGAAAAAACTACATGATTCTTACACACTACTCAAAATGATTCAAATAATGCCTACACAAAACTCAATCATCTATACACAAGTCCATTATCCACTAAAAAATTATTAAACAACACTAAATTGATGCTTATATAAATTCTTGATCTCTGAGATGATGATCATTAACAATTCCTAACATAACCAAATTTCATCTTCAAACTCAAAAATTAATATTTTGTTCTAAAAAAATAGGATATATTTAAAACAACTCAGTACCTCCTCAGAAATAATAATTTTTTTAGAATTGATACAATATTCTGAAATAATAAAACACTATTCCTAAAAACACTTATAGCATATACACTCCTATTTGAGTTATTAAAAGTTGATAAATTAATTTTAAACGCCAAATATAATATCATTTACTCCAAGAATCCTGTAACTGATATTTATAAATTAAATTAAGTAGTCAATAGTAGTGAAACACTATGATGTATTCTCTAACATAAAAATTAGCGACACTTACACCAATCACATGTATTTAATCTCCCAATGTATCTTTCTTCAAACTCACTTCTCTTAGAAATTGTAGGTATTAATCCAAAAACTTGGTAACTTTTTTGACATGATTAACACCTCTAGGAATTGATAATATATTTTTCAATCAATTTAGTACTATTCCCAATCACACATGGAACTTCTAAACTCATATTTGAGTTCTAAATGGAAACTCCATGAACTTTACAAATCCAAATCTAATCTTATTCACTCTTGGAATCATATAATTGATACTTATAATTTAAATTCAATAGTAAATAAAAACCATACTCAATGATTTATTCTATAACTAAACAACCCACTATTCATATAATGATCACATGTTATCTATCTTTCCATTAAAATAGATTCACTCTCCCTTTTCCAAGATATTATAGATATATATCAATATCCTTGGTAATTTTATTTATAATGATCAAAATATCTCTAATCATATGATGTTATAGGACAACATAAAATCTAGTCAACTCTTCTAAAATTTCGATTCCAACATGTAAAACTCCATACAAATGTCTAATGGTAGAAAAATATTTTTATTTACCCATATTTCATTGGAAACATATCCAATATTAATGTAATGGTTGGATTCTAAATCCATCACCCAATATATTTTTAATGATATTATTATTAAATCAGTAATATGATGAAAAAAAATACAACAAAATTGTCACTAATCTACAAGGTCACTTTAATCTACCCCTTTGGATTGTTTTTCAATACCCATTAACTACAAAATTAAATTTCATATTACTCCCTATCATTCAAAATAAATTTAATTTTGAAAAAATGTTTCCCCTATATATTGTAGGGGTATATGATAGGTAATATATATATACATATTTATATATATCTTGTCTTAAAGTAACTTCTACTTCCCCTTAACTATTCACTTTTTTTAGAGAAGGAACCATAAATTTCATTGCAAAGAGTCTAAATGAAAGTATTTTTTTTTCTATATTGTCTAACATGGTTAATAAAACTAGATATATTTTACTAAAGCCTCAAATCAGTTCATATATGATCCACAATGTGGTACCAACTCAAATTTCATTATTTGTATTTATTTTAATAGAATTTCATAAGAAATTTTGATCTATAAAACATCTCAATAATCATTTCTAGAATGTTAATTTACAAGATATATAACTCCGCATTTTTTTATAAAATCACTTCCTTGACAATATATTGAAAATATACTAAAATAAAGGATATGAGAGTGAAAATCATACCTCATTATTTATATTTTGTAGTTTGTTTCCAAATATTTAGTTTCAACCGAAATGAGTAATTTTGGTATCCTTGAATTCTTAATTAGAACCCCCTCAAGGGGTTTTATCCATACCAATTCACCATAAACTGAATTCTATAATATTTATTGGAGAAAAAGATCAGAATACAGTGGTAATATTTCTACTCCTTAGTTATATAATTGGGGCAAGGACTTATTTTTCAACCAAGTGATGCCATTATTAAATGGTATAATGTTTCTAGACCTCTTCATGTTATATTATATTTTACATGAAATATATAATGTTTAAGAAACATGTATTTCTTATTATTTTCAAATTTTATCTTATTTAAGAATGATTTAATTACTTCAGTAACTAGACCATTTTTTTGGAAATTCTCCTTTTATTTTTATTTTTTTAACAATTTTGTCCGTATGATTAAGCATTATTTAGCCACATTCCATTAGTTCCTTTTATGTATAAATATATATTATTTTTGGAAAAAATTTGAAAATATTAAGACTTTAGAGCTTTCCCCTTTTAGCTTTTCTTCTCCTTTTGACCAGGAAGCCATGTTAGACATTTATTGTCTATATGGCATATCGGTTTTCACATTCCAAACACATGTTCATTTCTATTTGAGTTTCTTTTCTTAGGAAACCTCTCAATATCATAATCTGTTATGTAATCCACCATACAAGTTTTCTTATGAATTTTATGGATTATATTTTTATTATTTTCTAGATTACTCTCATTTGATTTATTAACCATCATGACCATTTTACAATGATCCATATTGTATCCTTTTTACAATAATATAAGAATATTCTATCCTTTGGTGTAATATCTTTCTTATCCTTCACTACCCTCTTCTTATAATTAGGATTCTTATAAAATTTCTTTACCTCATTACGCCTCAAGGAAGACTTATTTTATGATATTGGTTTATTTAACTATTGTTTCTTCTTTACATCAGTATAATTATTGATGAAATTTTCAACAAGCCAAAATTAATTTTATTTTTTTCAAAACACATTGAAACATTCACAAAAATAATGATGAATTTTAATTTTTTTTTCTGACTGATAGATTTCTCTATATCCATAAAATTTTATTTTGTCAAGATGGTTTGAATTTTTTCTAATAAACTCTACCCATACATCCAGTATTCATTAACTTGTATGAGTAGTCATATTATGAAAATAAAAAATTATCATGTTTCCAAACCTCTAAAAATATGTTGATATTCCAAAAAATATTATTCTCTTTATTTTAGGTCTACGATGTATAGATTTTTATTCTTGATAAATTTTTTATGTTTTGGGGAAAATATCAATACTTTGGGATTTTATTGAAGATATTACCTTCTCAAACATTCTCAAATCGACTCTTGACTTTTTAGTGGGGTTTTTAAACATTTTAACATCAATATTTTTTGTATTTTGAGTATAGTGAAAAATAATTTTCTAAAATTGATTTAGTGCTTATGACTTTATCAGCACCTTAGGGTACTTTTCTCTATGACCATTTAGTGGATATTTCTCCACCTATTATCACAAATTTTTTATCACTAGAATGGGTTCCTTTTGAAGGAATACACTTACTTAGTAATAAAGTAGCATAAATCATATTCTAAACTATTTTTGAAGATTCATATAAGGTTTTTTATATATTATTCAATTTTCCTCCAAGATCTTAAAATTTCTTATTGAGATAATATTTATCATCCCCAAACTAATTTAATATTACTTTCTAACATATTTTATTCTTCTGAATTTATTATTCATTAATATTTTCAATCTCTTTTAGTTTACTATAAATATCTTTTACCTTATTTTTTCACTTATAATACAGTATCCTTGGAATTCATTATGACTTTATATAACTTATCAAATTCATAGAATTCTATTATAAAAAAATCCTTGATCACATCATTCTCAAAAACTGTTATTTTAACATTTTAATCAATCAAAGACATGTTATCAATGGAAGTGATTTTGTTTCTACCTTATATTTTACCATTTTGGAGAGAGTGTTACATTTTAAAACTTTTTAGTCAATGAAACTTCTACGTAATTATATTATTTATAGATTTATGAATTATCATTAAATAGTTCATAGATAAAAGTTTGATTATAAGATAAAATATCAACATGAACCTTCTTCAAATAATCACCAACATAACAATATGTATTTTCTTCTATTTTGATATATTCATACTCTCCTTATCTTTTGTTATATTCACTAAAAGTATCTTTGTAAAAAACATTCAATAGATGAGAACATATAAATTTGAATAGATTCAAGTTGTGTTTGATCATTATACCTTTATAAATTTTTCTTTTTCAGATTTTCCACTTTCTTCTATCTATTCCTCAATTCCTTATCTGAAAATTACATTTCTAACATTTTAGGAATAGAGAATGAATTTTTGGTATAAAATTCTTGCTCAAAAATATCAAATCAACACTTCCAGTTGAGAAATACAGGATATTTTCATATGTAACATAATTTTCTTTGATAAAAATTGAAATTCCCCATGTATTCGTGGATCAATAAGAGAGGGAGGGTGAATCAATTGTCACATAAAACATTTTATGAATAATCTTCTTTTTAATTCAATCACATAGAATTCACTTAGTCTCGATAAAATGTTCTTCATGTCATACATCCACATCAAGATAAAGTCATTACAATGTCACAAGGACACAAGGATTTAGAAGGTTCCACTAGAATTACCAAATCATTTCCTTGATAGATTATTCGCTCTATTAGAGGATTATCCAATTTAATAAATCATTGAATATAATGGGTTTATTTATTTATATAGATGAAATTCCAGAATCTCACCACTCTTCTATTTCTATAATCACACTAGACTTATTACCATAGATTTTCACTGTACTCCGATCATCACACTGGGTTTTACTTATATACCCTGAGTCACGTTGGTTCAATAGCTTCCCACCATGTATATACAAGTAATATCATTAAATATTTTATTGAATTTGAACATCCATTCTTATAAGGATTATTTAATTTCATAAATATCAATCTACTTGTTCTCTCATAGATTCTTTAAATACCAATAGTTCTTTAAGAACCCCTCCATGACGTTCTATCTATGATTTTATCATATCTTTATAGAATATTCACCAAATCTTCACACATGTTTTTCTATACTCAATATTTTCTTCTATGATTTTCTCAAATGTAGAAACTTCTTATCTCTGAAATGACTAAAACCAATAATGAAAAAATTTACAATAGGTTAACCTGCCCTTTGTTTTAATTATATCTTCATATAATAACTTTATCTTACTAATATGGTTATATAATTATGAGTGTATTCTCTTTTTTGCATAAGCATTGAAACCCATTATGCATTTTCATCACAATAGTATTTGATCCTCCTTATCCTTCTTCTTTGAGAGTTCTTCTCTGTTCATAGGTGCACATAAACACTCAGTTCACTCTAGTTTATTGAGTTTTTTATCTCTCACTCTTTTACTTTTGTATAAAGTTCTCATGTAAATTGGATAATTATATTTTTTGAATATAGGAAATATCCTGATATTTTTTACTTCCATGATCTCATTATCAATTTTTCATTACCTTTTTCATATGTGAGTGAACTCCATGGATATTTATATTATTTTTACCACATCAATTTTAGTCCTCTAATAAAATAAGTGTTCCCTTTATTTTTCTTTTTCATTCTAAAATATATTAGAAAAATATACCTCTTATAGTAATTTCCAGTAGTCTTGAAAAATTTACCTTTTTCTTATTGCATTATTCAAAATATCTATATCATAATTCTGACTAGGATATATCGAACTCATTATCTTCAACCCATAGAAACATATAACATCAATTTATTTATCAATAGATTATTTAGTTACTTTTTTTGAATTATTGCATAAACTATCTTTATATCCATTTATATTTAATTAAAACATATTTTTGATATTTTGATCTTTTTAAAATATCAATAAAATATTCATAATTATGTAATAATTACGATAACCAAAATATAAATTCAAATATTCTCATTTGAAATTATCAAATATAAAAATAATTATCTTCTCTATCTTTTAACACATTCATTCTCCTTAAAATAAGATTGGATCATGGATATTCAATTCTTAATGATGTCTTGAACATTCTATAAAGGCTATAAAATCACCCCCCAATGAATATCTCCTTATATTCTCAAATCTAGAAACATTACTTTTTTAGTCTGTAGAAATCTCAAATTTCACTATGTCTTGATGGATACACTGAAATGTGAAACTTACATGGGTTGATCCCTACATAGATGATTCTGAAAATAAATTTCAAATAATATTTATTCCGAATTATAATAATTCTTATGTTGTTTGATACTTCATCATCTGATGCTTTCACAGCTTCACATGATAGCTACAAAGAAACAATTCATTCTTATATAGACACCATTTTCCTTAAATGATGCTTATCCATCTTTGCGTGATGGATACATAGGGAGTTATTCATGATTAAATAAAGGTACCCTATAGTTACGTGACTAATAATACATGAAAACTTTAATGTATCTTTTTTAAGTAGATCACTTCATGGTCACAAAAATCATCATGATGGCTACACAAGGCATGATGATGATTATATAGACACAGAAAAATGCTTATATAAAAGTCAAAACATTCAAATGATGCCCATATAGCACTAATTAATCCTTTTATAACTATTTTATCTTATGATATAATAGTTATATATCACTATATTGATTCTTATATAGATCCTTGGTAACTTAGATGATGCTTATATAGAATTCCAAAGTTGAAAAAATTTATTCTTTAATTTCCAAAATCCGTATTTCAAGCTAAACATATCAAGAACTCTTTTGCACATAAAAATACTTCCTTAATAACTACAAAATCACCAATGGAAATTGATATAAGATTCTAAAACTATTCATAAGTATTCACAAGAACACCTGGAGTATATAAAGTCCACTTTGAGTTCTTTAAGAAAGCTCACTACATATCACAACTCTAATTTTGATCTTAGTCACTGTAGGAATCATCCAAGTGAAATATCTACATTAAATTAGTAGTCAGAAGCATCAAAACACTAAGATGGAATTTAAAACTAAATAAATACCTATTATTGGACCGATAATATTTCTTAAATCTCCCAAAGCATCTAGTATCACTCTCTTTTATCCAAGATATTGTAGACAATTATCCACAGCCTCGATAAATGTATCTGACATGATGAACAACTCTCTAACTTTTTTATGTTATATTACTTCTTACCAACCAATAAACTCTTCCAAAATTTCATTTCCAACCTGTGAAACTCACTATAAATGTCTAATTTATGCTAACTATTCTTTTTTGACAATAGTGCATGGGAAACATCTCTAATTTTCATGTAATGGGTGGATTCTCAATTCATGACCCCACATTAGGGTAATTACAATGAAAAAAACAACAATAAATTTATAATAAATATAATAACACTTTCATTAAACACAAGTATACATCAAATGTGATCATA
The DNA here is from genome assembly GCA_963277665.1 of Viscum album. Lineage (NCBI taxonomy): Eukaryota > Viridiplantae > Streptophyta > Magnoliopsida > Santalales > Viscaceae > Viscum > Viscum album. The sequence goes on from OY728127.1 coordinate 1,907,893,259, forward strand.
AGGAACCACACTTATTGGTTAATAAGATAGTACTTAAATAAATCAAAGGGACTTTGAACATTGTACTACTATAATGGAAAATATAACACATGAATCTATGTAGATTCAATGATATAGATTAGGTAATTTGTTTTAAGGATATATATTCCTCCTTAATAGGATTGTTTTTATTATGAATATGATATAAGAGTTGAAACATTAATAAGAAAAACTCATTTTAAATTATGCACCAAAAAATATGTTTATTATGCAGGTGAACATTATTTTAATCAAAAGATATAGATTAAAGATCAACATAATTATTTAATGGTGAATATTAGAATTCCATTAGATATTTAATTTTATAACCAAAGTGATATTGACCATTACAAAAATCCAATTCAAATATCAATATCTAATAACATAAAAATTCAATTTTAATACAAAAAATTGAGGGTATGAAATGGTGATATAAAATTATAAATCATTCCAATCAAAAACCAACTAGTTGATACTTTCCCTATGGAAATTCGTAAATATTTACTTGATACACTCTAGCTAAACATGAATGTTCAAAAATTTCATATCTCTAATGGTAACATGGGAATGATATCACACATATATTTCAATAATTTTATCAAAGGAGAAAAAGCAGAATATTTTCATGAAATAATATACATATTCTCTTTATATTAATTGAATATAGGTGGTTATTTTGTAGTTTAAAATAGAATAAACATGAACTAATTAGTTCCATTTTTTAGGGGGAGAGAATTTATCACTTGTATATAATTTTACATATCATTGAGAGAAGGAATTATCATAAAAATAATACTATAACCTATGGGGTTGTGTCAACATGTTTTAAACATGAATAAAACATTGATTTTGTTTCTCTTGAATTAGAAATTGAGTTTTAATAAATATATGCATGAGGTCCAATATAAATAATAAGGGTATGATTAAATTTTCTAAGTAATTGTATAAAAGATTTGCTTTTTTATCAACAATGAGTTTAGAAGTTTGAGAATGTTTTTGAAGTGTTTTTTAAGGTTCTTGGAAATTAATAATGATGTTTTTCATGGTTCATTTCTTTGTTGATTTTTTGGGTATTTAGATGTTGAGAGGAAAAATTCATATGATGCATTGAGCCACATATTAGAATCATTTAGGATCCAAGTAAAATTCATTGATAGTTGAATCAAAATAATCCAAACTATATAAGAGTCACTCTATACTTCTATAAGTGTCATTCATAATTTTTTTGTAAGTTTGAGATACATATGAGCCTTTTAGGATCTTTGTAATTTTGAATTTCATTCAATTCATTCCTAAATTACATAAAATTGAAATTTATATAAGTCATTCAAGATCTAGGAAAGCATCATTTGAATATGTATAAAAGTAATTCTTTACTATGTATGACTTATTTAAATTCGTTTTAGGATAATCTAGATCAATTTTAGGATGAATTGCTTTGAATAATAAATGAATATCCATAAAGAATTCCTCTAAGAAATATTATAATGAATATTATAATAAAAAAACAAATCATACAATGATTTACTATTAAATAATTCAAAAATATCAATGTAACAATGTAAATCAGGGATCAAATCCTTAAAATTTAGAGATTTATGTCGAGAAAGAATGAGATAATATTCAGAAAAAACCCATATAGAATTTTAATATATTGTTTGAATTTTTTATTATATATTGATTAATAATATTAAATCATATTTTCAAAAAATAGTTATGTTATTATTTAGTGGATTTAAGAACAACCAAACTTCATGGGAATATCTATCAAAATTATGGAAATATTATTCATACATTTTTAAAGGATATATAAATGTGGAAAAAATGAAAATGAGTTAATTTTAAGAATTGACTACTCAAGAAACTGATACTCTACTACACTGAATATCATTTGTGTGAAAGAGTGAGATGAACTATCAGAGATAAAACTTTGATACATTTGATATTATAGAATTAGTCAAGGGAATAAGATCTTTTTATCTATTGATATAGGTACTTTTTCCAAGGTAGAAGGAGATAATTTTGATGCGTGCATGACATTGTGAATGAAAATATATCTACGAAGAACAATTTTGAGGGCTTGACTTGAATGATTCATATTTAAGACCTATACAGTAGCCTATGTCTTCTATAAAGACGATATATTCTTTGGTCATAAGGTATTCATTGGAGTACAATATATCCAAATCAACTTAGAGTGAAGCGATAATTTGAAGGATAGTAGTAAAATGCAGAACATTGTAAATTTCATTATGTATATTTAATGAGTATATTTACCATTAATTATTAAAATAAATATAAAACCTAGAAGGATTGAAACATGTACAATACCCCTCTCTTGAAATAATTATTATACTATTGATAATCTAGGACTCAGAACTTGACCCAAACTTAGAAAGGGGTAGTCTCTCACATTGATGCTGATCCATATAAATTGATGTGCCATGATAATTCATTACTAATTTTTTATGTGATTTGAAGGATATTTTATTTTATTGGATAATAAATTTAACCAATCACATGTGTTTAACTTACAAGAGAAAAATTTATAAAAACCAGAACTGCTAATTCACCCCCTTATCAATGGTACCCTAGTTGATCTGAACCTTATAAATAGAAAATCAAAGAGTTATTTAAGTCCTTTATTCTCTACGTATAATTAAAATATTTATATTTTCATAATATAAGAAATAATAATATAAATTTTCATGAATCTTCAGATAGATGATATCCAAATTTAGTAATATTTTATTAGATTAATAACTTTTTTATATCAATATATTTTCACCTAAAAGAAAAGTTTTCATACAATACATGTACTTGATTGAAAAAAATATTAGACATCACAAAATCATATTATCCATAAAAATATAAAATGATTATATGTGATTGACCATACAAATAGAGTATAATGATTATTCAAATGATTTAATGAATCATAAAATTTAGATGATTAAAACAGATAATTTTCATCATCACTTTCAATTTTTTGAATAAATAAACCAACAACCTCATGTACCATTTTTTTTGAAATTTTGATGGATCATAAAAAAGAACCTTTAATGTGGTTCATTCAAGGACACATAATTGTTCCCTCACATTTTTGTTTGAATTTTATAATACAAGTATAAGGACCACTTCAACAGGATCAAAATACACTAGATTTATGTCAAAACCACATAGATTTTTTTGATGATATATCCAACTATAGTAATGAAATAAAGTTTTTATTTTTACTATATAAATCACATACCATTATTTTCTAAATATAATATACATTGATTAAAATTATAAACAAAAAATCACTAGGACAATTTTAGAACATATTATTATTTTTATGCATTGATTGTAAATTCATTAGTGGTAATAAATTTTTAACTATAATTAATAAAATAAATGAAAATAAAAATGAATAGTTATACACATTACATGTTTTACTCTAAATAATATTATATTTTGAAAATAAAATTAAAAAACTAAATAAAAATAATAATTAACAGGAATTTAACCTCGATAAATAAAAAAATAATATAGCTTATGTGTTATCAAAATTAATATATCATCAGATTTTAGATAGGGAATAAGAGATATATCTGAAATGAAATATGTATATTATGATATAATAATAGTTTAATAATATACATCAGTATTTAATTTATTTGGCAATATATTTTTAAAAGCATGAAGATTTTAATGAGATTTATTATGTATTTCCATATCATTTTTGAATATCAATTCAAGTTTATAATTTTAAAATATCACCCAACATATATATGACTGCAATTTTTCTCTTATCAATTAAATAATCCAAAATTTCAATTCTTTGTGATGTGATATCATAATGATCTATAATATGAATATATATTATTTTTTATAAGGATAGTAGTCTTAAGGGGTAAAAAACTCAAATAAATTTAAATTAATGATAGAAGGATTCATGAAAATTTTAAGACAACAAGTTCTAAAATATTAATATTGATCCATTTTGATTAATTGATAAATTTCAATTTCTATGGAAGTTTTAGAAATTTTATTTATTAAAATTTAATTTAATACTACAAAATACGAGTGTTATTTCTCAATTATAAACATGAAATAATATTTAAAAAATAAATGAAACTATACCTAAAATATCACTAAAATTTTGACACATATTTTGTGACATTTTAAAACATATAGTCTATAAAAAAATTATTTTTGATTTTTATTATTAAACTAATATAAGATAATATTAAAATAAATTTATTGAAAGAATATTTTCTTATACATTACTAATTTTTTTTAATAATTTAATTTACATAATAAATAAAATAATTGATTGATTATTTATTTTGAATGTTTTTTATATTATTTTCTAATTAAAAAATATAAATATAATTATATTTAAAGAATAATAGATTATCCCCTATTTTAGTATTTTGGAATTGTGTCAAATATCAACCACTACAGATAAGTCCTTATTCATCATGAAAAATCTTTTTTATCAATGATGTAAAAGCTCTGATGATGTGAGCACAATTGTTAACCCTAGGATTTTACTAGTTCTAAAAACATGGTAACAAAAAGGCCTTTATCAGTGGTAGTTTTTTCATTAATAAAATATATGGCATCTATATTAGTATTCCCCTATATAAAAAATTTACTACAATAGTCGATATTCACCGTAAAATAATTTTTATATTGAAAAATTTCAAATATTTTCATATAATAAAAAATATATTTATACTTAACCACTGGAATACAAAATAATATTAAACTAAAACATTCCAATACATTATAATTAAATATGATATATAAAACTATTTTAAAAAATTACAATTGAAAAATAATTTAGATGGAAGTATGAAAACTCATAGGAGATCATCTCTTTGGATCAACCAAACAACAAACAAAAATAGTGTGCACCTTTAATAAAAACAAAGTTTATTTTAGTAATATTAAAAAAACAAAACTATATAATAATAAATAAATAAAAAATAAATAAAATGGAAACCATAATTTGTGTATACATATATATATAAACCATATTATTAACTATCATAATAATCCATGAATGTGTGTTTTTTAGTGTGTGACACATGTTTTGAACTAAAATATGTCATTTTTAAACATAAAACACATACTTTCGGCCATATTGAAAACATGAGTATCATATTGATGTTAGGTTTATTCTTATGCCTAAAAAATGAGTCATGGGTTATTTTCATAATGTATCATGACAATTCATTTCCTTTATTAGGTTTCTATACGTGACACACATTTTTTTAATGAAATATCATTTTTAAATTAAAAAACATTAACTGAGTCACACAAAACACATTGTGCATAAAATTAAAATATTGTTAATTCATAGATATTAGAAATTTATCATATATAAATTTCCTATTGTATAATGATAAAATGTGTTTTTTATTAATTTTGAGTATGTGATGTATGTTTTAAACATAAAAAAACTTTTAAACAAAAAGCACACACTATTAGAAATACTAGTCACATTGTTTGTTAGATTCACTTGAGTTTAATTACTAGATGTTACAAATTAATCAAGAATAATTTTAAAAAAATATTATTATATTCTGAGTGGAAATTCTTAGGTTGAGTATGTGATGCATGTTTTTGAACTAAAAATCCATTTTTAAACAAAAAACAGACACTTTTAGTTATACCAGATACACCAAGTGTAAAGTTGATAAGTGGTTAAGTTCTATTGGTCAAAAATGAACCAAATACCATTTTAGTAAAATTTTAAGATAATAAAAGCATGTTTTATTGATTTTGAATTTGTGAAACACATTCAAAAAAATGTAACTGTTAAATGAAATCAAAAAATTTCTATTATACTGGAAAAATTGCGTGTTAGATTGATGTGAGGTTAATTACTAGAGTTCCAAAATGATTCAGGTCTCATTATCCTAAAGTATCACAACAATATGAGAAAATTTTATTAATTTTGAGCATATGACGTGTCTTTTGAATTAATATTTCACTTCTAAATTGAAAACACACACATTTAGTAATATAAAACACATAGTGTGTCCTATTAATGTGTAGTTAATTCTTAGAAGTTAAAAATGAATCAAAATATTTTTTATTCATCATAAAAACAATGCACGTACATTTACTTAGCCTTGAGTATGTGACATGCTTTTTGAACTACATTTTCCTTTCTTAATTGAAAACACACACTTTTAGTCATACTAGTTATAACAAGTGAAAGAATAAGATGGTGTTAATTCTTATTGATCCAAAATGATTCATAAAAATATTTTGTAATGTGTCATGAATATATGATCATGATTTATTAGTTTCGAGTATGTGATGTGGGTTTTGAATTAAAAAGATACTCTAAAACTAAAAACACACAATTTCAGTTACACCATCCTCACCATGTATTGGGTTGATGTATGGTTAATTATTAATAGTCAAAAATTAGCAGTAAATAATTTTAAAAAAATTATCACAACAATCTAATAATTTTTCTTAGTTTGAACAATATGACACATATTTTAAACCGAACAATCCATTTTAATTATGAAAGAAAATTTTTAAACACATGAAACTAAAATAAATAAATTGGTGATAAATATATTTTCTATAATAAACTTAGATACTTACAAATCTAAACAATAATATCAACATTTCTAGAATTTTTTTTATTTATAATGGAAAATTTCATAATAAAAAACACACTATTAATATTTTAATAATAAAAGTCCATTGGCAATGATAATTTTTTTATTAACATAAATCTAAATTATTTATAGCGATGTCTCCAAATCATTAATGTTCATATGATAATTTCAAAAACTAACAAGAATTTTTATCAATTGAAACCAGTACACTGTGAAACATGAGTTTATTAATGTATAAGAATTTCTTTTTTTCATATTAATTGTAATTGATGATGATAATTTATATTAAAAATATATTTTTTCTAAAAAAATAAATTCAGTTATGTGTTCGTTGAAATTGGTAAAACAAACTAGCTAGTTATTAACAATATCAAAGTAGAATGATTGGTTATCCCTTTTTCAATAACAACATAGTTTAAATTTTTTAATGCATTCAAAATTTTGGGTCACATAAAAAAATTATAATTTTGTAGAATTAAAAAATACACCAATATTATTAGGAAATCTCCTATTCATGATGTTTATAAATATTTTCACACTATGTAAGTTTCACAATCATTCCAAAACACTATTTTGTCCATTTAATATTGGGATTATGGTCTATCTTGATAGCAATGGAAACTTATAGGAAAAAAATTGTTAATTAATATTTTAAATGAAATTATATCTACCTTCAGTAATACCACTGTAGGGATGATATTTTATTGGTAAATACGACATATTTCATAAACTTATAAATGTAATACCCATAATTGATATGATTAAATTTTTTTATACAATGTAAAAATATTGATAAATATAAGATTTTTTTGATTTATGATTTAATAGTGAGAGATCATTATATATACACAAAAAATTTCTCATTTTATAAATCCATAGGTTTTAAGTGTTCATTGATTATCCTCATACCATATCATTGAAAATAAATAAATAAATCCCCATCCTAGAAAAATATTTGTTAAAACATAATATAAAATATATAATTTAAATCTTATATGTAAAATATAGAATGTAGTGTGTTATAATTTCATAATAGATATTATTTGTTTTTGATATGTTGGATATCTTGTATTGGATCAAAAAAATATATCATTTTACTACCAAAATAGATCAAAATAAATACATAGTCTATCTTAAAAAAGGAACATGTAATTAAAAAAATAATAATATTTTTTATATGATTTGAGTATAGAGTTTTACCCCTAAATTATTGGTATTAATAAGATATTGATCCATGAAATTTTCATTTCAAACTCCATGGAAACTTGGTTTTCTATTACAAAAATTTCATCTTTGGTTAGTGATATTTTTTCTATAGAAGTTACATGAGGGATAAATAATTAGAGTAGTGTCTTATCCTCCACTCTCTCTGGCTAGGACTTCTCTTCAACAATTATTTAGAGGGGGAGACCCGTGTGATTCTTATACGATGTTATATCCTCCATTCCTCCCTCCACATTTCCACCCATTTCACTTCTCTATTATATGAGCCCTACCCCTCCATTATGGTTGATCTCTATGGGTTGTTTTACCCTTCTCTGATTCTGTTCCACTCTCATTCATTCCCTTGAGTATTCTTTATCTACCCTAACTACTTGGAAACTATTTTTATTACCCCATATGGTCTCATGATCTAGTTTTTTGGGTAGTCACTACCACTGATCAACACATATACAATGCCTAATTTTATGAGCACTAAACCAAAAGGATTTATAAAACAGTTACCATTATCATGGATAGTTAAAATTTCCCACCACTATTATTTCACTAGTTGTAAAATTCCATAAATGCCATTGTACTATGAGTTAGTTCTTCCACCATAAAGTGACACTCTTTATCAGGTGTTTAATTAAGAAAGGTAACCTAATTAATTTTATATTGGAGGTTCTAGTCCTTATGTAGCTGTATTTCTATTTTAGAAGGAGTTTCTAAGAGAAAAATAGTAAAGAATGCTTCATGGACAACTTGATTATGTCTTCCTACACTTCATTTTTAGAATCATGGACTCTATAAGGATTCTGAGTAACAACATGTTCTTTTGATGTTTCATTTCATAATTGATAATTGGGTGCCGTAACACCCACATCCATTAGGGATAATCCCATAGTCTCCATAAAATGAGAAACAAATACCTTTCTATGCATAAGAACATTACTCTCCACCATCTTGTACTTATGAAGGATGAATATCCATTATAGATGATCCCTTTATCAGCACTAAAAAAATGCTAATAAAACTAGTCTTTATCAACACTGTAATTTTAGTACTAATAAAACTAATCTTTATCGGTTCTAAAAAATAATTAAATGATATAATTTTTAGAAGTTATTTCTTTATTAGCATAAATAAAATACTTACACATTCTTATAAAAATAACCTTAATAGATTCAACCTCTAGTGAGCCTTCAAGCTCTTCTGGGACTGTAGTGTTGCTGCCACCACTCTCTTTTCTGTCACTCACTACCTTCTTTATCAGCATCTTCATCACCATCGCCATCACTCCCTATTTTAACCATTTCTCCCTACCACTGTATCTACCTTATGAGATGAACCCTCAACTCTCTTTATCAATGAGACCTCACAAATCTAATAAATAATATTATTTCTTCTCCTCTTTAATCACTTTATCCATCTAGGATATTTCCCACTCCAACTAGATACACGTTGTTTAGACTGGATTCACCCCATCAGTTATATACCCACAACATACATGTACAGTAATAATGTTTAGTTTGATTTAATATTATTTTACATTTTTGATTTTAGAATACATTAATTCTGATAGGGGTTAAATTTAGGTTCATCAAGGATTTTATGGAGTAAGTTTCATGCACACAAGTACTGTATTTTATGTGGTGATCATAATATTTTTTAATTTTATTAGCACTTTCGACATATATTGTATGGCCATGGATGCCCTATTATGGATTTATTATTTACCTTTTCAATGATTATATTTTCTCAAAATCATAGTTGGAAAAAATACTTCCATCTTATAATAGATTATTTTACTTCTATTTATTGTGATATGAATTTTTTCAAGATGTTTTAATAATCATTCTTCCAATGTAATGATTAAATTTATTATGAAACTATTTTGGTTTTATAGATGCTTATATTTTAAACTTTTCATGCTTTAACTTTTACACAGACCCCAGAATTAAATATTAAATGAGTTTGTGATTTTAAATTAAATGATTAAATATAGTCCTAGAGTAAATGGATTTGAAAGGTGTATGGTTGAATTTTTATTTATTTTAATGTGTATATGGAATTTATGGGGATTAGTTTGAAATTTTGATAATGCGTAATGTATTATTCATAAATATATTTAATATAAATTAAATATGAATATAATTATTTTTCTCATGACTCATTGTATGTAAATTGATCTTAAATTCCATAGGTGTCTTTTTACAATTTTATTTGTGTTGGGGGATGACTGTGATGTTTAGGTTTAGTTTTTATTTATTTGAATTATATTTTAGTTGTGATGGGTGTTTTTTTAGTATTAATTTTTACCTATTAGGATATCGTAATATTGGACAAAGCCAATGGTAATTTAAATTTTATTTAACAGAAATATAACATAGGTTAAACAGTTAGGTATAATGGTGACATATTTAGTTAAAGGATTATGATACATATTTTGATTATTGAAATTATTTATTTTTATGTACATATATCAATATATTTCTTTTTTAATTCATGGGAATTTATTTTGTAATCTTTTTTTGGAAAAAAATAGATTACATATTTTATTTTATTCAATATTTATCTTTTATTATGATCGATGTTTTGGTAAAATAGTTATTTTCATATTTTAAAGGATTATGTATTTAGAAATATTTAATTTTAAATAGAATTTATTTTATTGAGTTATGTGAAAACGGTTGTCATTTATTTTAATAAATGGATTATTTATTTGATTCAATATCATTATTTTTATTTAATGAATATGATATGTTTATTTATATATATTTATTTTAAAACTATTCGAGACTACTTTAAATTTAATGAGTTTTAACTCTATAAGATAAGAATGTTTTAATAGAATGTTTCAAATGAGAATTTATTTTTTATGGATTTTAAAAAAATAAAATTTCAGTTTAAATAATTTAAACAATTTTAAAAATTATATAACATCAACTATTTTAATATTAATGAAAAATTAATTACAATGTATATAAATAATTTTTATATAGACATGTCTAGTTGTTTTATAGAACTTATGTAATATATATATATTTATATATATATTTGATTCTATGCAATTTTTTATTCATTAATAATGATTTATTTAAAATTTATTAATTTTTAATTCATCTTTTTAACTTTAACAGTAGTTTGATCAGTTTTTTGGAAAAATTTATAATATATGATATCAAATAGTGTGTTTTTTCATACAACATTTTCAATAAAATTGAAAAATTTATGTAAAATAATTATTAAATTTCTAGAGTTATTTTTTTTATAATTTGAAATGATATATTTAAAGTAGGTGAAGCATGGTGTACAATTAATTTAATACTAATTAGATTTTAGAAATTGGGTATTTATTTTTCTAATGAATATTGATTAATTTGATGGTCATTAAAATTGATTTCAATAGTTGATTATATTTTATTTCATAAATATGTATTGAAATATATTTTAGTTTAATCACCTATAATTTAAACTCAATTGACTGGTTGAATCTTTAATCACTTATGATTTCGATCTAAAAAATCTTTTGTGTTAGCTTCTTGGGGAAAATAGCAATTCAAATGTGAGGATAGTTGGGATGAGAAACTATGTTAGTAATTCAGTCAGGGAAAAGGTAGAAACTAATTTAATTACTAATAAGATAGATGAATCCAATACCCATATTGTAACACATATTTTTATAAAATATTTTATTATTAAAAATAATGGTTAAAGGTGTAATATTTTTGGCTATGATGATCATGATATATATTCCCTAATTTGATTAATATGTAAAAATGTAAGTTGAATGAATTTATCGTATCACCCACTTGAATTATATTTTCACTCTGGTAATGAATCTCTTATCAAAATATTTTGATAAAATAATGTATTTGTTTGTTTTTTATATGAAGTATGAAACAAGGATTGGGAAAAATGTATTACCATGGTATCATCCAAGAAAACTGTATAATCCAATCAAGGATCCACTTGTAGGGATCCGACTACAACATCTAATGTTTTGAACTTTAGTTAACAAACAATGAAATGTTGTGCAGTGTCGGACAAACTCCATAACCTGAGAACATTTAGATTTAATGAGAGAACTTTAACTATCATAATCTTCATATCCTGGAGTGTTATTATTTTATTTTTATTCCTGATACTCATCCCCCAAATCTCCTAAATTTGAACCTATGTTTCTTGAACCACCCAAATCATGTTGAAATAATTTGAAACATTCAAATGTCGGGTTACCCATATTTTAGAGGCCCCTTTGTGTGTATTTATTAATTTTGTTAAATATTAATATTATAAAATCAAAGATGATGTATATGAGTCGAAAATGGATGGATGCTAATCATATGAAAAACATTATGAATCTGGGGTAAAATAATTCATCATGTTTGCAATAAGTCGTGCATATAATCCTTCTAAAATCCATTTCCCATGTTTATATTTTTTTATTCATAAAAAATTAGTCTATAGGAGTTGGAATAACCCTTGATCAATCATGGAATAGATCGAAGTTATAAATATTGGTCTAAATATGGGGAAAAGTGAATGTATCTAGTAAATTTGATAGCACTACATTTTATGGAACATATAATATTATTACATTTGTTGACTATAAAGAATTCCATATGAAGGATGTGATTACAGGTGTGAATGATGATGAATATTTTATCGAGGAAATAAAAATTATAGTTGAATATTAACATTATGATTTTAATGAAAATTGAGATGATAAAGAGTTGTCAAAAGATTATATTTTATGTTGGATACACTAAATATATAGAATTATAAGTAGTTATGAAGAGGTAAAATTTAATAGCTTGAAATAGATGGAATGTTTCCAATTTTACTAAACTACTCACTCTCTTGAATGATTTGATCCTAGAAGATAATAACCTTCCTAGCTAAACATATGATGATGAATGAATGCTATGTTCAGTGTATATGATATCGGAAAAAATACATTCCAATCCAAATGACTGTATACTATCTCTCAAGGACAAAAAGTCATATAAAGAATTTTCAATGTTTGGTGCTTCTTGACACAAGAATGATGAATCAATTCTTCTAATATTTTTATGGTACTTTCTAATAATCATAAGGTTTAATCACCAATAAGAAAATGAGGAGACTGAAAGGAAATTGACAAGGCATGAAGATACATGAAATAATGGTGGGAAACTTCATGACCTAAAAGACCCTCCTCAATGGATTAGATTTGATCACGAGTATCCTAAATTTGGAAAAGAGATAAGAAACCCTTATCTAGGGATATCCATAGATGGAGTGTATCATTTTTGTTTTTAAATAGGCACTCAAAGTATATTTACGAATATGTTGGTAAACTATTACTTTCCAATATTTTTATGTATGAATCAAAATTATATTATGTTATCTATGCTTATACCAAGGACAAAAAAACTGGGTAATGATATTGATGTTTATTTAGATCCATTGATCGAATATTTAAAATTATTGCGAGATTTAGGTGTTATTTTTTAATTATGTATACAAAAATAAAGATTTCATGTTGAGAGACATATTTCACGGGATGATAAATCACTTTTTTGCTTATGTAGAATTTTTAGGATAGAACTTTAAAGCTACTCAATGGTGTATCATTTGTGAACAAGGTACATAGTCGATTAAGATAAGACATTCATTAAATATTGTTTTTCTAGGGAATCACATATTTCTACCCTAGTGACATAATTATAGATCTTGGATGGCATCATTAGATGAGACTTTAGAATATTATACAAAACATCTCCACTAATAGGTGATTAACTATTTGAGAAATAAAAAATTATTTACACTACTCTTGGTAATCCATTTTTAAAAAATCCCCATGAAAAATAATTTGATGAAAAGGATCAGTTTTTTCTAATTACCATAATTGAATTGTTTGTACGTTAGGATTTTTTTTATGTTTTTCGTGTTGTGTTTTTTTTGTGATAGTTTCATTTGAACATTACTAAATTAACATGGAAACAATTATGGAATTAAAGCTTGGATGGACATGATTTTTATGGTAATAAGGAAGAGTTGGAGTTAGTGAAGGGGGAAAATTGGATTTTCTTCCTCTAGATTCTTACACTCTTTCTAGGTAGGAGAGATATATGGTTTTAAACTTCTTTAATGATGTAAATGTTCTAGAGGTATATTCATCGAATATAAAGAATATAATTTCAATGAATGGTTCAAATTTAAAGGGTATGAAATAACAAGACTCTTATGCTTTGATACAATATTTAATGTCAATAGCTTTATATTTAATTTTGACCAATAATTTCTATCATATATTAACCAAGATATATTTATTTTTAAAAGATATATGCGGAAAAGTTATAGAGCAGGTGAAATTACCCACTATGGAAAATGCAATTTTGGTCATATTATGTGTGTTGTAAATGTTATTCCCACTAAAATTCTTTGATATAATGATTCCCTTGATGGTTCACTTAGTGAGAGAGTTTCAACTATGTGGTATTATAAAATATAGATAGATTTTCCCTATTGAATGTTATATGAATATTTTGAAAGGGAATGTAAAAAATAAAAGTTAGATAGGGGTTTTATTGTAGAGAGATATATTACTGAGGAAGCCATTAAATTTTTTATTGACTACCAATCCAGTGTGGAAAGCAATGGTCTACCGAAATCTCATCACATTAGGTGGCTTATAGGTGAAGTAATTTTTTTAATAGATATTATCATAATCAATATTACAGATCGGGATTAGGACCACCTTAATGTATTTCATAAGAGATATGAGGTTTACACATATTTTGAAACACATAAATAAATTCACAGGAATTTGAATACATCATGGTATGGAATATAGACATAAAATACACATAATAAATAGTTTATAATATGATTTAGAGACCATATTTTCAAGTATTCTGATGAAATTCCAGATTCAATTTCATAATGACTCTGATGGCCATCTAGAGGAGAAAGTGTGCTTGTATTATCTTATAATGGTTATACGTTATATATAAATGAACATAATGAAAGAATTACCATGAAAAATAATGTAGTTACACTTGTGGATGAAGTGATGAATGTATCTAGTATAAAGGATAAAAATCCAATTTATGAAAATATTTAATACTTTGTAATCCTCAAAAAAATATGGGAGTTGGATTATACTACATTAATCATGCTTATTTTTCAATGAATGTGGGTTTATAACATGAGTTTTGTTAAAATAGATGAATTTTGGATTCATGAAAGTGTATTTTAGTAAGGAAGGGGATAAATAAGAATAGTTTTTAATGGAATCAAAACATGTAAATGTATTTTATATACTATATCACGAAAAATAAAAGTGTTCAATTGTTCTGTTATCAAAAAAAATCACTAAAGGGATATATGAAAAATTCAATTGAGGATAACCCTTTCATTGGGATTTCATAATCCTTTCATGATGGACCTAATGTAGATGTGGTCTTGTATATCTTATGAGACCATAATGAAGAAATTTGGATTCTCGGTAGAGTTTCCAATTCCCTTCAAAATTTGAAAAACATAGTTCAATAATCAAGTGATATATTATTTTGTAATATACATTGCAACACCTCATGTTACTATCTCTAAAATGATACATTTATATAATTTGAATTAAATATTGAACCTCTTTTGTAGATAATGACTTTTACATGTGTTTATGCTCCCATTCCTGAGGAATAATATGTTTTTCAACCTAATTTTTCCCCCAATATAGAGGAATAATAAAATTATGTACATGATGATGTAATTATTCCAAAGGATAAACATATTGATGATGTTAAACTCAAGGAAATGATATATGATGAAGAACCGATGCCCCAAAAAAATAGGAGCATCATAGCGTGATGGTGTTAAAAAAATTATTAAGGTTAAATGAAAATGAATTATATTCGAGGTTGGATGAAATGCATGAAGCTAGACTATTATCCCCAAAAAGTACGTTTTCAATAGTTTCATTGGGCTCACCACTATGCAACACTTCAAATTGATGTATATTTGTTGCACCAGGTTGTGACCATGCTAAATAAACTGATTTGGGAAGATATTAAGGTAAAAATATGATATATTTTCCTTATTTTCCTAAAAAAATAATGAGACATTGACTTACTCTTTATTATCCCTTTCAAAGTGAATTTATGGTAGATTAATCCCACAATAAATTTATATTAATTATTCCTGGAAAGGCTCATAGAATATTTTACACAATTATTACAATATTTATTCTCAAATATGGTAAAGGAAAAATAAATATGAACCCACCTCATATGTGTGAACACCTGATAAGACAAGATGTGTGGGATGTGTTTATTGGCGGTTGTGATGAGACATCTTTTTCAGTACTTATTTGAAGGTAATAAATTGTTTGAAAATACATGTATTAATCACTTTGATTAAGAATTGTTAATTAATGAAATAAAAAATGAGTGATGAAAATAATAAATTGGAAGAAAAACTAACGTAATCCATCCTTAATGAAATATTGTGCTATGATTCACTTGAAAAAAAATTGGTACATATTTTAAATATACTGTAATACATTTATGTGACATGAAACAACAAAATAATTATGTTCCTTTATTGATATAAAGATTGATCAAAATCCAAATTCACATGTATCTCATATCATTTCTATGAAAGGAGGCATATATAAATAAATATGGGATACTAATAGATGGTAAAATACAAAAAAGTGTGGGAATCATGTTAATGTATGACATAATAATTTTTTTTTTATTTAAATCACTATTACATAATAATTATTACCTATTTTCTTATATTTTGTGTCCAATTTTGACATTGGAATGATAAAAACCTATTCCTGATGAACACCTACTATCATTGTCCTTACATGTGAAAGAGTAGAATGGCCGGTTCATAGGTACAAGTTTTGGGGTGACACCCAGAACATATTTTGATAAAAGAAAAGAATAGGGGATAAAGATAAAAATATGGAAGAGATATAGGAAAAATTATCATTCCTTGATGAAATATTTCATCAGAAGTATGATTTATATAAAATGTTATAGGGGAATAAAAGAGAAGAAAAAAAATCAAGAAAAAACACTACATGAAGATCCCCCCACCCCCACCAACATTGAGGTAAGACATCCCCTCTAAGAGCCTTATTAGCTGAGGTAATCAATATTATCATAATTATTTATATGTAATGTGAATCAAAAAATCATGGATACCTTTCCTATAAAATATTATATAGTGTGAAAATGAATATGATTTATATCTATCAACTCCCACACATCCCTAGGGGAGATGAGTTTTTTGGAACCCTATCCGCATGGACACAGTCTCAACATGGATTGATCTTACAGTATGGGAGACGTGAGGGGATGGGGATTGTTTGGGACTCCAATGGATCTATTATTCTTACACTCTCAGCTTTATTTAGTATCTGTAATTCTCTTTATTATGAAGAAAAATCTATGCATTCATTCATTCTATTATGTATCCAGAAGAGTATCTAGCTCGCTAGTATTGAAACATATTCCATCGTCCTCTAAAACTCCATACAAGGGCACAACACAACCAACTGGAATATCTATAACATCCTCAGATGGTGAAATAGCCTCATTAACAATGACATGGATGTTTTCCCTACATAGAGAAAAGGGAAAAAGGTATAATACTTCCATGCCTCATCATCATCTCTAGGATTCCATTCCACATTCTTCTCTAACTTGGGGACTTTTTCCCTGGAGGGTTTCTTCTTAGTGATCAAATATTCTCTTGGTTTACATCAATTCATACCCCCTCATCCCAAGTTTTTTCTTTTCTCCAATGTTTATTATTATACCTATTATTTTATATTATCTTAATAAATTTTAGTTGATTTTAAAAAACACCCACCCCTCACCTTATTACAATGGATACCGTGTTCAATATCCAAGAAGACACTCCACACAATAAAAAACTTCCAACAGGTCATGTGAGAGTGGGGATTAGTGTAGCTCATGATCCATGCACTGAGATAACTATTCCACTTGAGGAAATAGATATTCATACAGTCAATCAAGATATTGTAACAATCATTTAACGACTGCCATATCTTATGCAAAAACTTGTCAAAAAGGTGGTGTTCATTTATAATTTATTTTTCTCACTAAAACTTTGACAATTAATATTAAAAGGTCTGAACCGATGAATGTTATTACTAATGAAAAAATAGAAGGGGTGAAATGAATTGTTGAATCATAATGATCTAAATTATTAACTGACCAATAGAAAATATATTCATATATCAACTTTACCCCACTGGTTGAATATCTATATTTACTAACAATAAAGGTTCATGCATATACAAGTTTACAAATTGGTAGTGATCACATATTTTATTTTCAAGAAAAAATGTATGGAGGATCCATTTAAGACATTATTACTCTTGAGAATGAAAATGAAATCATTATGTATGAATGGATAGGAGTCTTAGTTGTAAATGTATAAACGAGGCGTGTTTTTAGGATTTGTTTTCATAATATACTATCTACTCCATTAATTAGGAATAAATATAATTCATACTTTTATAGATGTCTATATCAATATTATTTAAAGGGAAAACCATATGAACATAAACATGGACTCATTAGTCCTCAAATAACATCTAGAGACCAATCCAAAATGGAATCAACTGAAATTGATTAAGTAATAAAAAAACTAGCCACAAAGTTTGAAAGCAAACATACAAGTGATATAATTTTCTCAATACCAATGTCACAATGGTAAATTTATAACATTTAATTATATCAAATATATTTTCATTACTTTTATAAATTATTCCTTTTTGTTTTTTATGCAGAATTGGGAACTCATTACAATCAATTTGGATACTCCAAATATTTATTTCTTGGATTCACTCCATGGATAGCTAAAAAATAAACTACTTGTGATGAAATTTTTCAATTTTTAATACACTACATCCAATGTTTTAGAAAAAAAATCATGTTATACATTTTATATTATGATTTAATGAGAATTTTATATTGATAGGGTGGTGTTCAAATATTGTGAAAATCTTGGAATTAGT
This sequence comes from Viscum album, assembly GCA_963277665.1. Taxonomy (NCBI): domain Eukaryota; kingdom Viridiplantae; phylum Streptophyta; class Magnoliopsida; order Santalales; family Viscaceae; genus Viscum; species Viscum album. The sequence continues at coordinate 1,907,912,159 of OY728127.1, forward strand.
ACTGTCCATACATACAAGGAGCCTTCTGACTTCTAAAAGTGGATAAATATTTGGGTATATATAATAATATTTCACTATCAAAACACATAGAAAAAAATTACTTATTTTTATCAATGTCTTAGTTGTTTCCAAAACAAACCAATGTAAAAGATTGTGGTTATTATGTTTGAAAATTTATGAGAGATGTCATATATCATTAGTGAACTTGAATACCCAAAGAGGTATTTTTGAAGTTAATTTCTATTTAATTTAAAATATTTATTAATCCTTTGTTTATTTATCTTTTTCTAAAACTACCGTGAATATAAAAATTAATCATATTTATAATATGAAATTGATTTGTTTGGAAATTAATTTGCATCATACCTGATGTCAAAATGTATACATATATCATGAAAATGAGACTTCCAATAACTTATTTAGATGATTTTATCATTATTTTAGCATTTTTTTTGTAAATGTAATCATCATTTTTATATAATAATTTTTTGTTAATTTTTATAGAGATCATGGAGAAATGAATTCTTTAACAAGGATGATTAACTCATGTACTATGATCATGAACTTAACAAAGATGATTCACTCATGATGATGAGATTTTCTTTTTATTATCAAATACAATCAACATTCAAAGTTAACAAAAAACAACATTATTAGATAACACATAATGTTGAATTCATCATAGGATAAAAAGAAATGGTGGAATAAACCATACCTCAATCAGATACATGTTGTACCCAACCAGATTGAAATTGTTTGGTTTTAGTTTAAAATTGACATTTTATTAATACATTATTTCGTATTTTTGTTTAATTTTTTTCTTTGTAGTATTAATAACATAAGAGTTTTTTATTATAAATTTGGATTCTTTTTCTTGGGTTGGGGTGGTTTTTTTGAAGCTACTCATGATCGTGAGAGATTGGACTTTAAGGGTACAACTGAGATAACCAGAATAAGGAAATGGGTGAAGAATTTATAAGAAAGTCATGAAAAAGTGAACTACTACAACTTATTTAATTAATTTTTTCATCATTTTATCTATTATTTTAATTTTAATTCACTTATCATTTCTATCTCAGGCTTATTTAGATATATTGGGATGTTATATTTTTCTATCATCTTTCTACACCAAACCAAAAAGGAAATAACATGTTCCTTTTTGATGGAAGAGAAAACACCATGATGCCTAAAACATACTGTGTTTGAGGCATCATGGAGTTTCCTAATACATTATAATGGAAAATTTTGTTTCTTTTTTTTGGATTTTCATAGATATTTTAAAGAAAAACACATATCACAAGATCAACCATCCATACCACAATCAGATACCCAGTGTGCTCGATATGACTTTGACTATATTTTTTTAGTTTATAATTTAAATTTTAGTTGAAAACACACATCACATACTCAAAATTAATAAAAAACATTAATATTGATTTAATACTCTATAAAAACAATCCATAAGTCATTTATGACGTTCAGTAATTATCCAAACCTCAATTCGACACCCGATGTGGTTGATATGACTGAAATTGTGTATTTTTAATTAAAATTGAAATATTCATAAAAAATGAATATGGAAGAATAAAAACTAATAAAATTAATTTAGATTATTTTGATATGTTAGTAAAATAATAAATAATTTATTTTTGACTTGTAAGAATTAGTCTCACCTAAATCTAATACACGGTGTGCTAAATATGACTCAAAGGGTCCATTATTAGTTTAAAATTGATATTTTAGTTCAAAACATGTATCACTAACTAAAATCTAATTAAACATGTTCATATTGCCTTGATAATTTATGAAAACAATTCTTATGTCATTTATGATTTGTAGGAATCTGTATCATGGAAAACCGACACACAATGTGACCGTTATGACTCAACGTGTGTGTTTCCAGTTTAAAATGACATTTTAGTGAAAAACAGAAGTGACATATAAAAATAATAATAAAACACATTTTGTAATGACCCACCAATTCCCATTGGCATGAGAGCTCAATGAGTCATTACTAGGCCTCAAACAACATCCTCAAGATTCCAAAGGCTGGCAGTAAATGCCGAAGGGTTTCTAATACAAGCGGGGGATGATTTACCCTTTAAGAAATAACCCTGTAAACTAGCCAACCATACCCAAACATTCACTATATGATGGATGAACAACTAAAAGACAACTAAAAAAACTTCATTTACATTAAACCACATCAAAGTACACAACATTGGAAGACCAAACTAAGAATAAAAGTACACAGTGGATGAAAAACCCAAGACTCTCAAAAGACACTACAACTCCATGCTCCAAAAGCTCCAAGCTCCACAACATCTACCAAGCATCAACACAAGCCACTATCAATAAGATGCCTTACCTTTACCTATGTACCGGAATATGACATATGGAAAGGCACCAACGTTCCAAAGTAGGGGTATGTATAAAACTCATTAGGTTTTCCCCCAATGACTTCCCTACTCATGCCACTATGATAGAAGAGTTTTCCACATTTATAAAAAACAGTTTATATAAAACATTTTCTGCAAAAGTAGTTTATAACTAAATATAGACAAGTTTCCAAAAACCATTCATAACCAAAGGCATTACAAATTAATTGAAAACAATTTTCTAGTAAGATATTTTTCCAGAAAAATAACCAAAGAATCTTAAGAACCATTTTTCAAACATTTTTTTTGGAATACCCAACCATTCCACAACCCATGCAAACAACCATGCATGCTACATTATGAAAGTTCCATAATCATGAGCGGTTTCTCGTCGATCTACCAAGTCATAACAAGGTAATTGTTTCCCATGTGCCATTACACCTTTGGCACCGAGCACAAGGTCATATTTCAACCAAGCCTCATACATATAGTTACCATGTGCCATTAAACGTTTGGCACTGAGAACAAGTTTCTATTTCAACCAAGCCCCGTACGTGCATTATGAACACACACCACATATTACTATTAATCATGCCAAAACACCCTTTAAAAAACACCTTTTTATTGAAAACCATTTCCATTGAAACCATTTCAATGCCAAACCATTTCAATTCCAAACCATTTCAATAAAACTCCCTTTTTATTAAAAACCTATTCCATCAAAGTCATTTAAATCTCAAACGATTTCAAAAAAACACCCTTTTTATTGAAAACCCACTTTTCATCAAACCAGGTACAATTTCATCAAGTCCATAATTTAAAATCAACAATTTAAATTCAACAAGCCAAATCACTTTGCACAACAATTCACCAAGATTTCACAATCTCCTCAAAACCATAAATAATCACTAAAGAATATTAATTCTATGCTTTTAAAAATCAAATCCATTCAAATAAACCAATTTGAATCTAAGAAAATAAATTCTAACAAGAGAAGTCGAGAGTGAAGCCACCTACCTCAAAATTTTTGACGAAAACCCCAACGGTCAAAAAATTCTCAAGAATCCCAGGTCGACTCTCCAAAAAAACCTTATTAGATCTCTTCTCCTAACACAACCAAGACCAAATATCATCATATTTAGCATACAAACTCTTATATCTACCCATAATAGGTGTAGATCTAAGAAATGAAGAGAAGATGATAAGTAGATCTAAGAAACCGATCAAGAAAGAATAAGAACGACCACGTACCTCAAGAAATCGGCTTCGATTCTCCAACAGAAGCCTTTAGATAGCCTCCGGAACAATGGTAGAACCCTCCTTGAACTAAGGAGAACCAAAACCCCAAGTTAGGGCCGCTTAGAAGCTTAAACGAGGCATTTAGAGGAAAAAATGTGAGATCCAAAATTTAAGGATCTCATTTAAGGGCCTGCATGGTTAGTTCGCATGGTTTGACAAACCGTGCGATAACTGTTCCTTAGATACTGCCTCAACCACCCTTCTTGCATGGTTTGGCCGCACGGTTAGACAAATCGTTCGCCGACTATGCAGAAGCTACTGCCTTTAAGACCCACTGTGCATGGTTTGGCCGCACGGTATAGAAAAACCGTGTGCCTCCCGTGCGACTTACCCTTTGCCTCAAAACATCATTCCAAGTTCTCCTGTCTCTCCCACTCAACAAATTTAACTTTAAAACCATGAAAAGAATCAAGTAAGGGTTATATAGTAAAAACTAGGGGTACCACATTCTCCCCACCAATGGTCTTTTCGTCCTCGAAAAGTAGAGAACCTTTAGCCAATTGAAAGAGTTCCGGCAACTTCTCTTTTATTCCATTTTCACGTTCCCAAGTCTCTTCCTGAATCTGACCATGCTACCATAAAACCCGCAAAAGACCGATGGGTTTTCCACAAAAGCGTTTCTCTTGCCTATCGACAATCCATACCAGGATATGTATCAATGAAGCATTCATCTCTTGGTCAACATGATCCCATCTGATCACATGGTCAGGATCAAGATGATACCTTTTCAACTGAGATACATGGAAGACATTATGCACTAAACTAAACTGTGGTGGAAATGCCAACTGATATTATACCTCTCCAACCCGTTACAGTATCTAAAAAGGGCCAATGTATCAAGGAGATAACTTTCCCTACTTCCCATAATGACGATGTCCAAGACTTGGAGAGATCCTCCAGAAGACATGATCACCCACAATGAACGACAACGGTCTTTGATTGTGATATGCATATGATTTCTGATGACTCTAAGCTGTCTCCATCCTCTTTCTAATCAACTGGATCTTCTTAGTTGTCTCTTGTATAGGGCTTGGCCTGACTAATGAAGTTTCACCCGTTTCCACCCAACATAGTGGTGAACGACAAGGATACCCATACAATGCTTCAAATGGAGCCATGTGTATCGAGGCTTTATAAATGTTATTTTATGAGAACTCCGCTAAGGGTATATGTTCCTCCCTTGAGACACAAAAATCCATTACACAAGCCCGAAACATATCTTCCAAATTTTTATTGTCCGCTCGGATTTCCCATCTATCTGGGGATGATACACCATGATAATAGCCAAATGAGTTCCAAGGGCTTGCTGTAATGATTTACAGAAATGAGATGTGAATCTCAAATATTTATCTAAGACAATAAAAACTGGTACACCATGCCTCTTTACCACCTCTCGAATATAGATTTTTGAATGATCTTTCACTATATGGGTTTCATGAATAGGGATGAAATGGGCCAAATTGGTTAGACGATCCACTATCACCCAAATGGCATCGTGTTTCAGGACTGTTCTTGTATGACCTGTAACAAAATACATTTCTATATAATCCCATTTCCACTCTGGAATAGGTAAAGATTGTAACATACCAGCTGGTCTCTAATGCTCTACTTTAACTTGTAGACAAGATAAGCACTGTGAGACGAACTCAACCACATTCCTTTTCATGCCACTCCAACAAACTGGCGCCTTCAACGCCTTATACATATTTTGTGTACCTAGGTGTACAACCCATATTAAATTGTGATAAGCAAGAAGGAGTTGTTCCTGACAAACCATAGGTACAAACATCTGATCTCTGAAACAGAAAACTGAACCCCCATCATGTTTCCAGCCATCAATGTTCTCCCCACCATTGAGTTTTGAACTTACAACCAGACATTCAGCACTATATGTTTGTGCTTCTTTGATCATCTTTACTAAATCAGGAACAAGTGTAGATGAAAATAAAACGAAAACATCACCTCGGTCTTCACATTCCACATGCATGTCGGCTAAGACCGACATCAACTGCCATTTGACTGAAGCTTCTTTCACCAACTGAGCATATGAATTTCTACTCAATGCATCTTCCACTGAATTTCTTTTTCCAGGTGTGTACATCAATTCAATGTCAAATAGTTAGAGATACTCCATCCATATCCTTTTCCTGATATTCAAATCTCGCTGTGATGAAATATGTTTCAAGATTTTGTGATCTGTAAACATAGTTAATTTCTCACTAAAGAGATAATGTATCTGTGTTTTCAATGCATGGAAGGCTGCATCCAACTCCAAATCATGTGTTGTGTAATTTTTCTCATGCACTCTCAACTACCTTGAACCATAAGCAACTGCATGATCTCTTTGCATGAGAACACAACCCAACCCTGATCCTAAAGCATCACAATACACCACATACCCCTATCCTGATTATGGAAAGATTATGATAGGTTCTGATGTAAGCCGAACTTTTAGTTCCTGATAGGATTTGCGACATTCTTCTCTTCATTGGAAGATAGAATTATTCTTAGTCAGAGATGTCATTGGTGAATATAGTCATGTGAAATCACGTACAAATTGTCGGTAGTAACCAACTAGACCAATAAAACTACACATCTCGAACAAATTATTCAGTGGTTGACCAGAGATAACGACTTCTATCTTTTTAAGATCAATATAAATGCCTTTCTCAAAAATGACATGGCCAAGGAAACGTACTACTTGTATCCAAAAATCACACTATAATAATTTTTCATAAAAACAATGATCTCTCAAGATTTATAACACTATTTCCAGGTGCAACTCATGCTCAACCATTTTCATTGAATACACCAAGATATCGTTGACAAATAACACAACAAAAGAATCCAAATATCGTCGAAATACCCGATTCATCAAATCCATGAAGACCGCTGGTGCATTTATTAGACCGAAAGTCATGACTACATATTCGTAGTGGCCATATCTGCTTCTAAAAGATGTCTTTAGAATATCTTCCTTCCGGACTCGCAATTGGTGATATCCTGATCGCAAGTCAATCTTGGAGAACCACTAAGCTCCCCTCAATTGATCGAGCAGGTCATCAATGCGCGAAAGTGGATATTTGTTCTTTATCATAACTTGGTTAAACTTATGATAATCAACACATAGCCAAAGAGTTACATATGCATTCTTCACGAACAAAACCAATGCTGCCCAAGGAGATGTACTTCGCTGAATGAAACCCTTGCTTTCCAGATCCTCTAACTATGATTTCAATTCCCGTAATCTATTGGTGCCATCCTATAAGACAGAAGGGAAATAAGATTGGTCCCTGGAAGAAGGTAAATCATAATGTATACTTCCCATAGAGGTGGTAACCCTTAGATGTTCTTGGGAAAGATATCAATAAATTGATCCACCACTGTTGGAAAACTATTTTCCTCAATATCTTCCATTGATTCCAAAGTCAACGCTGCCAATTAGTAAGAGATTGTTCCCACCATTGGTTCCAACAAGCTCTTTGCACCTTTCTTTATCATCATCTCCCCTATGAATAGATTCTCAATGCCGTCCTCACTCATGAAACTAACTGTTCTCCTATAACAGTCGATGTGATCCTTAAACATTGTCAACCAATCAATTACTAGGATTATATCATAGAAATCTATGTCCAACATCGAGAAGTCCCATTTTAACTCATCTCCATCAACAGTTATAGAACATTCTCTACACACAAAGGCTTGACATTCTCTTACACCAAGAGGTGTTTTCAATTTCAAAAAAAATGCATGATTTCCAGTTTTAAACATAGAAAGTCAAAAACATGAGAAGAAATGAAGGAATGTGATGCACTAGTTTCAAATAACACTTTCAAAAGTGTAGAATTAAAAAGAATAATACCTCTTATTGTAGATAGTCCATCCAGATCATCGACAATCATCTGATCAGATCCATACAATTGCTTCGTCGCTGCACTGTTCTCCTTGTTTCCATGCTGAGATTTCCCTAGTTGAGAAGTCATGGTATTTGGAGAATCACCATGGTTAGCTCTATTATGATGATGAGACTGATTCTACTATCCTCGTCCTATCGAATCATACGATACTTGTGATGCCTGATAATGTCATGTGCACCTGACTTCAGAGTATTCCTACAATAGTGCTGTAGATGACCCATCTTGTTGTAATTATGGCATGCTCTAGGTTGTTTCGTACACTCTTGATTTATGTGGTTAGTTAAACCACAGTGAAAGCAACCTGATTTTCCTTGGAGTTGTGGAGGAAGGTTTACTGATACCACTGTTTGATTTTGATTTCCACTTACACCGTGGAAATAGGTGTCCCCTTTCCTCTTGTTCCTAGAGGTTGAGTTCCCACCATTTCCTGTAGGTATCAACATTCCTCCTCCTATCGATCCTGAGATATCAGGTTCACCAATAGTCGCTATGTTCACCATCTCTGTATAATTCGTAATACCGAGCACCATAATCTTTGATCGAATCTCTTTCCTTATCCCCGATTCGAAGATGTCTGCCTTCAACGACGCACTTCCGTATCCTCTAGTGAAAAATGGACTAAGTTCATGAACTTAGCCACATACTCTATGACAGAGAGGTTCCCCTATTTCAGGCTAAATAAGTCCATTGTTTTCTGGATCTTGAAAAAGTGAGGATATAATTGTTTTTTGAAAAATTCTTCAAAATCCTCCCAAGTAAGGCCTTCATCCAATTTAGCATCCACCACTAAATCCCACCACTGACGTGAAAGATCCTCAAGCATATACGTCGATAACTTTAATTCAGCTCTGATGGTTTGCCGATTAAATCTAATATACGATTCATCCTACTTATCCACACCTACGCCTTTTCATGTTCCATATCGCCCCAAGTGTTCTGTGGATTATGCTTCATGAACTGGATGGTATGATCCACATGCCTTGGTTCATTCCTCTGGTTCCCCGTATCCACAGATTGAAAATCTTGGACAATACTCTGAACCAGCTCTTAGTTCACACATGGTTCTGGTGCAACTACATTCTCTGTAGCTTCTTCAGGTGAGTTTCGATGACGCCTACCAGATGCCATTTTCTAAACAAACAAAAAACTCCATCAATATCACTCTCTAGCAACTGATGGCTTAACATTTCAAATTATATCACATAATCTATCACAACTTTGTTTTCCAAAACATCCTTTTTCCACATGTTCAACCATTTTTGAAAACATTCAACATGATTTTGAAAATCGGACCATTTTCAAAATACACCAAATACCATGTTTTCAAAATCTTTTACTTGATTTTTTTTGCATTTTTCAAAAACTCACACCTTGGCCAAAATCCTTACTCATTCCTCACTATGAGATATGCAGTCCTAGTGGGAAGTCATTCCTCTATAATGCATGTCATGCTTGTCTCATTAGTTAAACCCATGAAAATGAGACTTCAAAATTCTAGAAGTGTCTCTAAACACTTATTTACCCAACTACCTGGTAACATGAAGTTTCACATAAAGGGGTTAACCACGTCCTTTTATTCTATACATTTATTCTTACGAAAATCCTACTCTTTTCTAAGATTTCGACCCAAGGAACAGAAAAGAAGGAATTTCAACTCCAAGACCAAAAAAAATGATGAATACTTGTTAGGAAAGGACCGAACAAGATGATACCATTTCTAATGACCCACCAATTCCCATTGTCTTGAGAGCTCAACGAGTCATTACTAGGCCTTAAGCAACATCTCCAAGATGCTAAAGGCTGACAGTAAATGCCGAAGGGTTTCGAATACAAGTGGGGGATGATTTACCCTTTTAGAAATAACCCAGTAAACCAGCCAACCATACCCAAAAATTCATTATATGATGTATGAACAACTGAAAGACAACTAAACAAACTTCATTTATGTCAAAACACATCAGATTACATAACATCAGAAGACCAAACTAAGCATCAAAGTACATAACAGATAAAAGAACCAAGACTCTCAAAAGACACTACAACTCCATGCTCCACAAGCTCCAAGATCCAAAATATGTCCCAAGCATCACCACAAGCCATTAGCAATAAGATGCCTTACATTTACCTGTGTCCCATAATACAACATCTGCAAAAGCACAAACGTTCCAAAACATGGGTGAGTATAAAACTCAATAGGTTTTCCCCAATGACTTCCCTACTCATGCCATTAGGATAGAAGAGTTAGCCACATTTATATAAAAACAGTTTATATAAAACATTTTCTCAAAAGAAGTTTATAACTAAGTATAAACAAGTTTCCAAAACTATTCATAACCAAAGGCATTCCAAGAGTAATTAAAACCAATTTTCTAGCAAGTTATTTTTCAAGAAAAATAACCAAACAAGCTTAAGAACCATTTCTCAAACATTCCTTTTTCGCATACTCAACCATTCCATAAACCACGCAACCAACCATGCATGCTATGTTATAACAGTTCCAAACTCATGAGCTATTTCTCATAGATCTACCAAGTCATCACAAGGTAATTATTTCCCATATGCCATTACACCTTTGGCACCAAGCACAAGGTCATATTTCAACCAAGCCTCGTACATATAGTTACCATGTTCCATTAAACGTTTGGCACCGAGAACAAGGTCCTATTTCAACCAAGCCCCATAAATGAAATATGAACACACACCACATATTCCCATAAATCATGCCAAATCACCCTTTCAATAAAAACACCTTTTTATTGAAAACCATTTCCGTTAAAACTATTTCAATGCCAAACCATTTCAATTCCAAACCATTTTAATAAAACTCCCATTTTATCGAAAACCAATTCCATTAAAGTCATTTAAATCTCAAACCATTTCAATAAAACACCCTTTTTATTGAAACCCCACTTTTTATCAAACCACCTACAATTTCAGAAAATCCATAATTTAAAATCAATATTTTAAATTCAACAAGCCAAATCACTTTGCACAACAATTCACCAAGATTTCACAATCTCATCATAACCATAAATCATCACTAAAGAAGATTTATTCTATGATTTTCACAATAAAATCCATTCAAATAAACCAATTTTAAACTAAACCAATAAATTCTAACAAGAGGAGTGAAGAGAGAATCCACATACATCAACGGTTTTGACAGAAACCCAACAATCAAAGAACGCTCAAGAAACCCAAGTCGACTCTCAAAAAAACCTCCTTAGATCTCTTCTCCTAACCCAACGAAGACCAAATCTCATCATATTTGGTATCCAAATGCTTAGATCTACCCATAAAAGGAGAATATCTAAGAAACCTAGAGAATAGGATAAGTAGATCTAAGTATATCTAAGAAAATGATCAAGAATGAGGAAGAATGACCACATACCTCAAGAAACCAGCTTCAATTCGCCAAGAGAAGCCTTCAGATTGCCTTCAGAATGATGGGAGACCCCTCCTTGACCTTAGGAGAAACAAAATCCAGAGTTAGGGCTGCTTATGAGATTAAAAAAGGAATTTAGAGGAAAAAATGCATGAGATCCACAATTTAAGGATCTCATTTAAGTGCATGCATAGTAAGTTCGCACGGTCTGACAAACTGTGCGCTAACCGTGCGTTAGCTACTGCCTCGAACGCCCTTCTCACACGGTTTGGCCGCACAGTTAGACAGACCGTGTACTGACTGTGCGGAAGCTACAGCCTCCACGACCCACTGCTCTTGGTTTGGCCGCATGGTTTAGACAAACCGTGCGCCTCCTGTGTGACTTCCCCTTTGCCTCAAAACATCATTCCAAGTTCTCCCAACTCTCCCATTCAATACCCTTAACTTTAAAACCATTAAAAGCATCAAGTAAGGGTTACATACCAGAAACTGGGGGCACTACCCATTTGGATGGTTTTATAATTTTGTAAAATATTCCACAATTCATTTAAAATTTGCAGGAATCAACGTCATTTCAATCTGATTCAAGGAGTGACCGACATGAATCCAAGTGTATATTTTTATTTAAAATTGAAATTTTTGTAAAAAAGACAAGTAACATAGTCAAAAATGTTAATTTCTTTAATGTTAAGATATAATAGAAAAATGATCAGTAAGTCATTTTGGACATGTCAGAATTAGATTCACCTTAATCTAATACACAGTGTGCCTAATATTACTCAAAGTTTCTATTATCGGTGTAAAATTCTTATTTTAGTTCAAAACATGTGTCACTCACTAAAAACCCAAAAAAATTTAAATTGTCTTGATAATTTAAGATAAATTTTCATCATTAATTTGTGACATGTAGGTATCAGTCTCATGTCAAACCAATACACAATGTGATTAGTATGACTCAAAGTATATGTTTTTGTTTTAAAATGACATTTTAGTAAACAAACCAAGTGACATACTAACAACTAAGAAAATACATTTGGATTATTTTGATACATTGGGGAAAAAAATTCAAAACTCATTTGAGATGTTTAAGAATTATTTTAACCTTCATCTGATGCATGGTGTAACCAGTATGGCTACAAGTGAGTCCTTTTATTTAAAATTGACTTTATGAATAAAAAAAGGGACATTCTCAAAACTGAGAAATTTATTTTTTATTGTTTTGATACATTAGGAAAATGATCTATAATTCATTTTTATGTGTTTGAATCATCCAAACCTTAATGCGATACATGATGCTCCAATTATAAATTAATGTTTCTATTATGAGTGTAAAATTAAAAATTTAGTTCAAAATGTGTGTCACTGACTCAAAACCAAGAAAAAATATTTCCGATTGTCTTGATAATTTAGGAGAAAAATTGATAATTAACATTTTATGTATTGCTATTAGTATTACATCAAACTAACACACGATGTGACCAGTATGACCCAATGTGCCTATTTTTAGTTTAAAATGACATTTTATTAAAAAAAGTAACATACTCCAAACCATTAGAAAACCATTGTATTGTTATGAAACATTAGAAAAATAATCAAAAAATAATTTTAAAAATGTAATAATCATACTCACCTCAAGTATGCATATAATGTGATTAGTATAACTACAAGTGTGTCTTTTTATTTAAAATTAACATTTTGTAAAAAACAGAAAGTGACATATTGAAATCCATAAAAAAATTAGGATTGTTTTCATACTTTAAGAAAAATGATCCATATGTAATTTGACATGTACGAATCATCCATAGCTCTATACGATACACGATGTGCCTAGTATGACTCAAAGCGTATTCTATTTGTCTAAAATTGACATTTTAGTTAAAAACATTGGCCACTCATTGAAAACTGAGAAAATGATCTTGTATTGTCTTGATAATTTAGTAAAATGACTCATCCATCATTAGTGACATGTAAGAATTATTCACATGTTAAAATGACACATGGTGTGAATGGTATCAATCAATGTTCATGTTTTCAATTTCAAATGAAATTTTAGCAAAGAAGATATGTTCCATGATCAAAACTGAGGGAGCTGATTCAGACTATTTCAATAATTTAGGAAAACAATCCCTATTTCCTTTTTTATGTACAAGAATTTTGCCTTCCCAAATATGACACATGGTGTTACAATTATGACTCTAAATATCTCATTTTATTTAAAATTTCCATTTTCATAAAAAAGATAAGTGACATACTCAAAACTATGAAAAATTATTCATTTTTTATACTTTAGGAAAATTATCCATAAGTAATTTTTGATGTGTAGGAATCAGCTACAGCTCAATCTGATACAAGATGTGCCCGGTATGACTCAAAGTGTATGTTATCATTCTAAAATTGGTGTTTTAGTTTAAAACATTTGTAACTCACTAAAAATTTATCCAACACACTTGGATTATTTTGATACATTAAGAAAAAGATTTATAAGTCATTTTTGATGTATTGGAATTAGTTTAATGTCAAAATGACTAATGATATGACTGGTATCACTCAAATTACATGTATTCAGTTTCAAATAAAATTTTAGTAAAAAAGGTAAGAGACATACTTAAAATAAATCAAACACATTTGAATTGTTTTGATTCCTTATGAAAACAATCCATAAGTCATTTTTCAGGAATAAGAATTATCCCCACCTCAATAAAATGCATGGTGTCACCAGTATGACTCTAAGTGTGTCCTTTTATTTGAAATCAACATTTTATTCATTTATTGTTTCATTTTATGTTTAATTTATTTCCTTATACTATTTCTAACATAAGAATTGTTTTCATAAATAGATGTAAAATTTTTATCAAATTGGGGTGGTTTTTTCAGAAACTAATATTATTAGGGTTTTTAGAGGGGCCAGGTTCCAAAGGTAATGAAATATAGTCATTTTTGAATTTTTGGGGTAGTAATTGCTAATTTAATTGTACAAAAACTGATTTAAATGTCTAAAATAAAGTGTTTTTTTGTATTTGTGATTTAATTTTTATTTCTATTAAATTATGAATTCGAAATATGTGTTTAGGTTAATGTTTAATCTGTTGTAATTACAAAAAACACAATATATTAGTAGTTTTTTTATCAATGCTATTTACAGTGATGATAAAGGCCCCCCTTTATCAATTCTAATGAAAGTGCTGCAAAATATTTCCCTTTATTAGTGTTAGAAAAATCACTAATAAAGGGGTTATTTTATTAGTTCTAAACTAGTACTGAAAAAGGGGTCCCTTTTAATGGTGATAAGGAAAATAATACTTTTTTATTGATGTTAAAGAATTTTCTTCCCACAATTATATGTTTAAAGTATAGTAGTGAGTTATGGGATTTGTTGTTTGAGCTATGATTATGTCCTAGGAGTGTGGCCAGAATCTGGTTTCACCTTTACAAGATGGTCTACACGAGGGTGGTCATTGTTTCTCCAGTGTTGTTACTAGTGTGCAGTTTACATGAAAGTGGATCCAAAGGGGTGGTGGTCTTGGTGTAGGTCCAGGAACTATGTCGACGCCCTAGTACACTTAATCTTATCTCCGTATTATTTATCATTCTACCTCTTCTAGTTTAGTATATTATGATGATCTCAAGTGATCTTTTTGGTGTGTTGTTTGAGCAATGATGGTGTTCAATGAGCATGTCTTGTATTGGATTTGGTCCTACCCCTCACTTTGGGTAATGATGTTCCTGATTGTATGCTAATTTGGCTCATGTTTTTTGTCCACAATATCGATGGATCTTGATTTGGTAATGGATGATCTGTTTTTTTGGATAATAACACATAGTGGTGGTTTTGGTGGAAGTTTTTTTTATCGAAGGTGTGGTTCACAATTGAGGCACTAGGACACTCTTTTCTCTTATATTGCTTCAGATTTTATTTATTCTTATCCCTATCGGGCTGGTGTTGTGGCTTTCATCAAGATTTTAGAATGTGAGATTAGAGTGGTCGATGGTGTTCTAGGTGCATCCTATGTTGGTTACTCTTCTTCTATTGGGATCCCACTAGAACTACTCTACCTAGATACTATCCTAAATAGTGTTTAGAAGGTTGGTGTTGTTGAAGACATAATTGACCATTGTGAATGTATATGGTTTTGCAAGATGAGGCTCATACATCACTGAGATATCAATGATGAGTGATGGTAGTAATGATTTGAGTGATGCAGATGATGTTTCGGCTTCTGCGTGAACTTATTTAAGGCTATAAATATTTTTTGGTGACATTATTTGTTTAGGTACTTCCTCTAGTGAGGCTGACCATAATCCTAGATAGTGTGTTTTGGGGGTTTTAGGTATGGGTATCATGGTAAATGTTTTTTGTGGGGATCCAGGTGGATGATATCTTGATTTTGAGGATTTTGGTTTCTAGCTGGTTTTAAACTTTGAATTTCATTTTAATGATAGTGGGATGAACTTATGTCTTCTTTTTTAAATTATTTTTATAGTTCATTTTTCCATTTCATTTTGATTCCTTTTGATCTTAGAATTTTTTTCTATTCTACAACAGTTCCATTTATTCTTAAAAAGAGGGTTAATAGGAAATAAAAAAATTGATTAGTGTAATATAAATTCTTATAGAAAATATGAATTATACTGATCAATTATTAATTAAGTAGGTCAATTATATGAAAAAATTATGAAAATATAACTCATGTATACACTTAAAAATGAGGTTCCAAACCATTAATGATTAATAATCTAAATTACATACTCAAGAACAATCTTAAGGGTAATTTATTATCTATATATTTTTCTTTATAGTTAATATATGGCCTATTATTATTTTTTATTATTACATATTTATGATATTAAAATGTTAATAAATATAGAAATTAAATTAATTGGCTAATGGAATCCTCATCAGGCCCTTCTGATCTATTAGTTGATCCTTTTGAAAATATTGCCCTGAAAATCTATTTCCCCTTATTTTTCAACTTTTTAAAAATTATACCTCATTTCAAAAATATTTTTCATTAATTGAAAATGTTTTTAATATAAAATAAATTTGAAAGGGAATACCTCATTATCATCATGTATCTTTTTCAGATTAAATGTCCATGTTATGAATGTTATAATTGAATGTTTGACCAGTTGAATAAATTTATCATCACAGGGAACATGTAGCCTAATGATTTATTTATGATCTATATCAATCCCTACCCTCAAATAATATTTTAGATGTTTACTATAAATATTGTCTCCTTGGGTATTATACACTATAAGTCCCACAAAAAGGTAATCAGAGGTTGATGATAGATATAAATCGCAACTAACATTACCCAAAATATATTTAGTATAATAAAGGTATAAATAACTATTTGATTCAAATTTTATTGAAAATTTAATGACACAATCTATTACATCGTGTAAATAAACCCTTTATGGAGAATGTATAGCCTTAATGTTGGGGTTTTGTGGATCTTTATGTTGGGGTTTCTATTGTGTGATTGTTCGAAGTGACCCCTTAAAGGAAATTGGTTTGTCACATTAGAATTCTAACTAATTTTTTTATTAGAGTATATGTGCCTATATTTTTTTTATTTTATCATCTACATTCTCCCGTGTCTTTAATATTGAAATGTATTCTCATAGACACTCCAAAACCATCACCTCTAACATTTTCATAATGTTGTAGATTCTTAAAATCCACTAAAAGTAGAAACATATTCGCTATAATAGATGAAAATAAATATTTATAAACATGATAAAAAAATATATTAAAATAATTAGTCATTATTATTTAATAATATTTTAATAACTTTTTATTACCTTATATATACACATGAGTTCCATTCATTATATGTTTTTATAATATTATTTATCCCTTATTATGTACCCAAGACTAATTAAATAGAACATGATATGGGATGGAAGTAGATTTATGATTCATTGAATTAATATTCATATAATCAATAGAACATAATTATGTTGTTGATTCATACCACATAATAGTTTTAATATGTATTTTTAGAAAATACATAATTTTTCAAGTGAAGCATACCCTATCCTTGCTTTACGTGTAGAGACTGAGACCACAGTAGCCCAAAGCGAAGGTCTACTTTATTATATTGGAATATGATACAAGGAATCACTTCCCAAAGGACTAAATAGTTTAGTATTATATGTAAATTATATACATACATGACTCTTGCACTACATTTCAATGTACAATTTTAAACACAAATTTTTTTAGAATAACATTATCCACTAAAAAAATCCTTGCATGTCAACCGTAATAAATTTCATGGTTTCCTAGGAATGGAAAAGATATAAGGGTGAGATTAAATACCCATTAAGGGTTATGTACAAAAAAATCATTCATGAATCAATAAAGAATAATCAATATAGAAATGTCAATAACTGAATACACAATATATTTAATAAAAAAACATGGCTATAATAATTAGATAAGGTATAGACAATACAGCAAGGTAAATAGCTGAAAAAATTACATTTGATCAATAAAATAATAATTAAATCTATAATGATATAATATCATTATGAAAATATCAAGGATAATAAAAACAGAAATATTAATGAAGTAAGTTCTTAATTATTGAACGCTATGAAATCAAGCATCAAGATACCTCTACTATCAAGACCATTCATAAGACAATTAAAACTCTAGGTAAAATCCATTTTAATTCTACCTTATTTATTTTTTATTATATGACCTACAGATGCATCAATGGGCTATATTATACTGGGCCCCACCCATCAATGAAGGTCTAAGGCATTCCTCATATATCGAATAATTGATTTAATTCATGTACAATGTGATTTATCATCAAATATATATATATTAATTATAGAAATTAGTTTATAAATATTTCCACATAAATAAACAAAAATCAATATATAACACCATATGTAGAAATGATAAATGGTTTAAGAAATAAATATATCCCTAATTAATAATATAGATATTTTGGGGAAATTTAATATCCACCGAAAGATTAATGACTAAAAAAAGAATCAAGTGAATAAAATTACTCTCCTTGGTAAAAATGGACATAAACCATCTTGATAAAGCATATAGATTCTATCAATAAAAAAATAACAATTTGAGTAATAATACAGGGTTTCTTCCATATATGAATGGAAATACCATAAAAATATCTTTAAAAAAACTTGAGGAAAATAATATTTTCATTTCGAAAATAACATTTTAAAACTAAAATATGAAAAAATTAAAAATAATTTTCTTTTAAAATAACATTTTTAACTTATAAATTAATCGTTAAAACATTTCATTAGTCATGACGAATGAAAATCCAATTATTTTTGTACATGGTAAAAAAAGATTCCATTCAATTTTTTGTTAAAATTCAAATGGGAATTGGATTGAAAATGAAATAAAGATTCATTTGAAAATATTTTAAAAAAAATTAAAAAATGGTTAAAAATTTATTTAATATATAATTTTATTTTTTAAAAAATATATTTGATTTTTTAGAAAACAAGGTTTTGGAAGAAAACAGATCTCCGTCCAAAGAGAGGAATAATGTCATATTTTCTAAAAAAGATTTATTAAGTCATTTTAAGTACCAAAGAGTATAAAAATGGTAATATTAAATGAAAATATAATGAATTAAAATAGAATAATAAAATTAAAATGGATCATTATTATATGTTCAAATAATTTCATTTAACTAAAATTCAAGAATAAACGTTCTTGATTATAAAGAGACTATGAAATAAACCCCTACAACGATAAAAACGTTGAAGTGAGAATTAATCGATGAATAAATAATATGTATACAATAAAAATATATATATAAAAAGTGGGGATATAATATAAGATATTAAAAAATAATTTCACACATAATATTAGAATATCAAAGAAGATGAAAAGGTAATTTAACCCAATGAAAAGAAAATGAGTAATGAAATTCTTTACCACTTGGTAATTTTCTAGTTAAATAACCATAGATGAAATAATTAAAATTTAAACGTAAAATATAATGAGTTATTAGTTAATTGTGATATAAAATTTCAAAGGTGCATTATATACAACACATAAATGTGAATTGATGCATAATAACTAATAACTCTAAATGGAATGTAAATTGAGACAAATCTCATACCTTACGCTTCCTTTTGTAAGAATGTGATTTAACCACCTGTATAGTGATTTGAAACATGTAATTAAATTATAAAAGAAACACATTAATATTTATGGTATCATAAATTATCCTTTTATTAAATCTTTCCACCCTATAGTAAATAGTCATTCATTATTTTTATTTGAGGTGTTAATTTCTTTATTTTCACATGCACATTTCATCATGAAAGATCCTGATCCTGCACATATTATATATTTATATCATCTATAGAATAATAAAATTAGCCAAATTATAATATTTTTAAATTAATTATACTTTTAAAACTGATCAACAATTATGGTTATGAATAATGAAGTGCGTTATGATCATAGAGACGGTAGGCCACACACACGCATGAGTAACATTTTCATTTTTCAATGATCATTATAGAAATGAGTTAGTTAATACTTTTTATTTACATAATTATCATAATATAATATATAAAATATAATTTTTAAAAAATATTATTATATATATCATCCATGTGTTGTGGTGTTGAAAAGAGAGTCATATAGCTTCATGAAGGCGGTAGTCGACACATACACGAACAATGTTTTCATCTTTACGTGAAGGAAATGGTAAGAAAGAATATTAAATTTTTATAAATATAAATAGGCCTTTAATATAATAAATATTTTATTTATATCACATATATTTATTAAATTTTACCTCATTATATTCCATGTCAAGCGTAAGTGAAATACGAATCACATCACCTCCCAAGGCGGTAGTCCACCGTACAAATGAGCGATGTTTCCAAATATCATATGGAATATAAAGTTGAAATATATTTATGATATAATAACTATAGAAGTAAAAATATGTTTTAAATATTATATTTATACTTTAGACACATCATCATTCCCAATTGTCAAAGGTGGTAATGGAAGAACAAATGACTTTAGTTCATGTGGTGTTAGTACATCGTATATATGAATGATGATTTCTAACCCATATGACGGATGTGGAGATGGTTTTACATAATGAAATTATTATAAAAACATCCAAGTATATTTAGGATAATAATTTTGTTATATAATAATGGTTTAACAAAAATTTATGGAGGTGGATAACGAAATAAAATAAAAACAATTGTTGAAGAATATTACCTCTTCTTCCGGTATCATCCGTTATTTTTAACCAAAGCCTTCATATGTTAGATTTGTTACCAAACTAAATATTATAATATTAGTGTATGGATTTTTGATGTTATTTCTGTAGGTATTTTATAATCCAAATTGGTTTGAATTTTTTTATAAGAGGGGAGATGGGGTGACCTTTTTATAAGTGAGGTGACTGGTACACTTGTGATTTTTTGAAACGATTCCGTTTTACCTATGAATTTATCATGCCAAAAGCATAACAAAATTGGCTATTATATATAATTGAAGATATAAGGTCTAAATATGGTCTGAAAAAGAGTTTTGGATGAGTTGGTAGTTCATTTTTACCCTTATCTTCTTAGATCAATACATTGGTAAATCAATTTTTACTTTAACAAAGGTAATTAAATTTTACTATTTTCACTTTTCTTTTTGGTCAAAAATTAAGTTGACCATATTAGAAATTAGAAATTATTATTATTCCAAATATTTAATCTATTTTTCCTAATTAAATTAATTTACGTGGTAAATTTTAATTTATAATTAATCCCGTGGAGGTGAAGAGAAAGTGGGTTTTTCAAGAGAATGTACTCAAAAGATTACAACGTTTTTATATAAAAATTAAATTTGAAAATGATTCAAATGAACTAAATTTTATTATTTGATAAATAATTGAACTAATTTTACTTAAAAACCAATTTTAAATACAATTTATATTTATAAATAATTTAAATTAAAAGGTAATTTTCAATTAAAATCCCATATTTCACTATTCCTAAAAAAATAAAAAATTTCAGAAAAATCCCAAACATTCACCCTAAGAAAAAGTATATTTGATTATTTAAATAATGAGAATATTATGTCAAATAAATTATATATATATATGAGAACAATTAATTATAAATTATGTGTGAAAATTACCAACAATTCGTTTTTTAGAAAAATATAGTTTTTTATAAAGAATTTCTTTTTCATTTAAATGATTCTTATTTTATTTCTGATCAATTGATAACCATAATTTTCATATTTATTTATTACTATTTATACCTTCTAATTTAATAGCTAGTTTATAACATATAAAATATTATAGTTCATTTATATTTGGGGTAGTGTGTTCATTATACTGTAAAATAGATTAAATTTAATTAAATATATTTTGTTGGTTATTTAAGCTTGGGGTTTCTTATTGAATATTATATAAAATAATTTATTCTTATTTTATAATTTATTGGTGTTAAATTCTCACCACCTTAAATAAATTTAATCAACACAATTTAAACTTGATCTTGGAAATCATGGTTTTGATATTTGAAAAATATTTTGTTGAAAAACCTACATCATAAGATAGATTAATAAAAATTAATCTTAATTTGAGAGAAAGGGAAGTAAAATTATCAGATAGAATAACAAAAAGTAAGGTTTCTATATAGGAGAACATTATTTGATAGTGAAGATATGGAAATATAAGAAACAAATTAATAATTATAGAGAATGATAAAGGTCATTGATCAAATACAAGTGAATGATCAATGGAATGTTATGGGCCTCAAAACTATAAATCTGCGATGATTTAAAAGAAAATATGATTCATCAGATATGAAGGTAATAGGATAATTGTTTTGTTTAAAAATAAATTTCCTATAATTTAAAAATACTTTTACTCTTTAATAATATAAATAATATACTTACATGATATATTTCTATTTCATAATAAAAATTTCATCCTTTGGTTGTGCTTCGATCAATTTCCTATTTATACCATAATCCAAGAAATGAATATCCAAAAATAATTTTTTCCTGAATCAGTAAATTTATGTTCTAAAGGAACTTGAGATCTACAAAAGAGTGACAAGTCCTTATGTGTGCCTATTACTATTTTTCAAAACCAATTCGGTTAGTAAAAGATATCCAATGTAATAAATTAATCACTAAACCTAAAAACCATTTCTGGTTCATCGTTAATATTTATTCATAAAATCTTTTAACTAAAAACATTGACACATTAACCAATATATATCATAGGCATTTGGTAGGTTCTAAACCATTATCATCATTTAGTCATGCATTCAAGCCCTGCTGCCTTGCCAAAAATGGTAGGTTTTTACCCATAATGTGGGTTTCACTTTTCATAAAACAATATTAATAAATTTTTTATAATGTTCCAAAAAATATATTATGTAACTACTAGAAATAAAATTAATCATTAAATAATCTTTTTAATAAGGTTTTCAATTTTTATATTTTTTTTTATAAATTTTATGAAAATTATGTAAATATTTTTACATTTTCATTAATGATATTATCAACTCTAGAGGTTATCAACACCTTTAATAATATTTGTACAAAATTTAATGAAATTATTCATCAAATAATTTTTTGACCAAAATATACACTAAACAAATATATTGTATTATAATAAATATGTCCCAAAATATATATAATCTGGGTAATCATCCATTATATAAAATCTTAAAAAGGTGTATTTATGACTTTAAACTTATATTCAATATTAAACTCACAAACCCATTATGGTATCCAAATCATTAAAGTCAATGAATACATATATGATTCTAAAAATCAATATGATCCTTAGATGTTTCATTATTAATATGACCAATTTACCATTATTAAAATACATAAACAATTTTATTATTGAATCATAATACATAGATACTTCATCCATTTTATTTCCACATATGTCCTTGTTTGGTCCATGGTTTATCTTTTAGAGGAGGTAATTGACTCAAATATTACATAGTATCCTCATATTTAAGAAAAAACTATAAATTGATCCCTATGATGAAATTTATTACCTTCTATCATATTTTTCATTTTCTTAACAATTAATTACTTTATGTCCTTATTTTCCATGAATAAAACATTTAACCATTACTTATAGACAACTTATTTAGAAACCTAAGGATTAACCTGTGAAATTAATGATTATTATCTCTTCAAATCCATCCTAATAGTTTTCAAATAAAATGTGAATTTTCCTTAGAATATCCCTTGGGAGTGTGAAACAAGGTTCATAGTAAGGCCTTTTGTCATGCACCATATGGAGATAAGGTCAAGACCAAGGTTCCCTTTTCGGATTTATTACCCCTAGGAACCTCTATTCTAAAACTAGGTCCACTTGTAGTATCTCGATAGAGATTCATTTCTAAGATAAACCACTTGATTTTATCCTTACCAAAACATTGGAATATTCTTTTATACATATCCTAAAATGTTATCACATGGTTATGTTCCCTAATCTATTTTTCTAAAATCTAGATCCCAAGGTTTCTATTATTATTCCTCGGATACAAACAGTAGTGACCCCAACCCCAATATCCTAGAGTCATTGTTTTCATTATTACATTATCATATGATATAAGTAATGACATCTCAATGGATCAAATAGTTTATTAGTATTTCTAAACTGGACACTTAAAATATTCTTACACACATTTGAATATACAATTTACAAAACATTTTTCCAAGAATAACATTATTCCTTCTAACATATCCTTGCATGTCAATCATATAAAATTATTGTATATTGGGGAATGAAAAAAATATAAGGTGAGATCAAATTCTCAGTAAGGGATAAGTAAATCGTAAGATATCATGAATAAATAATGAATAATCTGTAGAGACCCAAAAATTGACGTACATGGACATTACATTACATTTTTTCGAATACTTAATACATAATAAAAAATAGACACACAAGGACTATAATAGTTTAGTGTCTTTGGAAACTCGGAATATAAACATCTAATCATGTTGAAAGATATTCAATATCTCCCATAACAATCTTCCCCTTTTTGTTTCCTTACCTAAAACCTTTCATTATTTCCTGGGGAAAATAAAACATAAAAAGGGTGAGCTCAAATGCTCAGTAAGGGAAAACATAGAGAACATAAAACAATCCATAAAAATTTGAAAGCAAAAACTTGAAAATTAAATCTAAACATTAAAACCTTGATCAAAGACATAAATCTTGGAAGTACGTAAGGCATATATCACAAAGGAACACCAATCACGATAAAATAGCATGGGAATAAGACATGAAATTGTGGCAACCATTCAGCACTTGTTATGATTTCCATAGTAGCCAAAGCATTGTTGCCAAGACCATCTTAGTGGATAAAGTCCCTTTCTGAATCGAGTTCACTCCTCATTTCAGTCCTGTAACGCTGAACTAGATTAAATTACCATTCTAGACATGTCTATCTCATGAGATATAAATATTTACCCCATGAATTTGAGGGAGATATAGGTCCCACCCATCCCATAATGAAATCATTCTTACTTGTACCACAAAATAAACATACATCATTCATAATAACCCAATAAATAAAATGGGTTTCCTAAACATCATCCCATCATCACATAATTCATATAAAAGGAATGGATATCATTTCATAATAAGAAAAGTGAAACCATGTAAATCATAGATACATTATACTTGAAACATACACATATGAAATAATGTCATCTTAGATGAAAAATGGTTTTGATAAAACACTTGAAATGAATTCTTGAGTAAAATATCCTTTCTTCTTCAAAATCAAATTCTTTTCACAAAACATCAAGCAATTTTAAAAGAAAAGGATTTTGTTGAAAATAATCATGAAATATTTTGGATGAAGCTTTATTAAAATAAGGCTTTATAAAACCGTAAAAATCCATTCGTGCAGTATAAGTTAAAAAAACATTCTTCTCGTACTTTTGCTGAAAAAGTCAAAAATTACCTCGTAAAAGAAAGATTACATACATACCATGTAGTAAAAGTCAAAAATGGGTAAAAAGAAAATTAAACATAAATGAAAGCATTTTTATAAAACAAGGACATGGATGATAAATATAATCCCAGTAAATACTTACGAATAAACAATCCCAGATAAAAACGAGATTGGAAAAGTTAACCCATACCTTAGGTCCGATATGCTTTGTATGGATCCAAACCTGCTGTATACTGATTTAAATAATGTCATTGACTTATTAAATAATCATATTAATTGTTATGATATCATATATGTTTCAAATATGACTTTATATTACCCGTTCTTTTGTAAATTCCATGTTAAAGCAGTGTTTTGGGTAAAATCATTTCATTTATCGTATGGGTTTTGACTTGTCGTTATTGATATTATTACTTATATCCTGATTTAAATAATTCTAGAATGTAAAACATTATTTATATATAATATATATTCATCATATACATATATATTATAGATCTATAAAAGTAATGAAATATACCGTTCATGGAGACGGTAGGCCGTACGTACGCATGAATACTGTTTTCGTTTCCTTATTGAATTGAATGAAACTAAATAGATGACACACACATATATATAAATAAATCCAGTAGCATTATTATTTCATATATTTTCTTATTATTCATTATATAAACTTTATAATCATTCATGTATGGTTAACATGGAGAATGAATCCCATCGCGTCGTGGAGACGGTAATCCGTACGTACGCACGAGCGATGATATCGTTCCCATAATTATTGAATAGAATTGGAGTGGATGGAATAATATATCAGAATAATTATGATGTTATAATAACCATATATAGTTTTTCTTTACACCATTATACCCATCCATGTAAGTTGTTGGTGGAAAAACAGATTACACCACCGCGTGAAGACGGTATTCCGTACGTACGCACGCGCGGTGATTCGGTTTTTCATAGGATGGATAGAAGGTGAAATAGGGTTGTTTCATATTTATAATAACATATCAGTATATGAGGGATACTGATTTTATTACTTTATAATGAAACAACTAAATAATAGGGAGTATATGAAGAATGGAACTTGAAGAAAACGGTAGAAGGTATTAACTTTTTCTCGAAGTGCCTCCTTTAACCTTTCTCTTAGGGCAATAAAATTGTTCTTCAAAGAAGAACAGGGACTTTAGGATGTTTCTAGGGAAGTTTAGAATAGAATTTGGTAGGGTTTTTCTGAGCTTGAAGGCTCAAATTGGTGTGAGGAGGAGAGGAAGGAGGTTCCCTTTTATAAGGGAGGAGAGGGGCACCTTTGGAAATATATGAAATATTAGTTTATATTAAATCCCAAACCCACTTAAAAACTTCCAAAATTACTCATATCCGAAGCTTAGATGATATTGGATTTTAATCTCATCAAACAATAAAATTTAGACATGTTAGGAATTTATTTTAAACATTATCAACTTGATTTATCTTTATTTATCAATTTTATTTTATTTATGATAATATATTCTAAATTTTAAATTATTATAAATAATTACATATGCATTGTTAATTTTCCATTATTTGACACTTTATGGAATTTTAGACCACATAAATTTTAATTTATAATTTTTAAATATTATTGTGATTTTTAAACAATTTTATAATTTGTTATTTTTATAAAATAACAATAATGTCAATTTTGACATTATTTATTTATTTGAATTTAAATAAACAATATACAAAAGATATATTCGAACTAAAACATTTAATAGATTAATAACATGTCATATGTTTCTAGAAAATTAGTGGAGAACATTAAATATTTCATATAATATTTATTTGAATATTTTTAAAACCATTTATTTGATATTTCTCTTAATAAAATAATTTCAACATCACTATTATGTCACATTTAATGATAATTATTTAATCCTAAAAATTCTAAATAAATTTATATTATGTAGATAATTTTATTATCTTTTTGGATACTACTTATATCCGATGTTTAAATAAGTTTATCACTAAATTAAAATTATTATACTTATAAGATTTAAGAAAGTGACATGTTGTCAATTTCTTTGTTTTTAATAATAATTAAATTATTTTCATGGAAAAAAGTCCATTAAATGAATATAATCAGACCCTTAGGTGATATGAGTCGACTTTTAGTTATCCAATAACATTTCGGCAGGTGTTAGGGTAATTTTATAATCTTATATTTACCCTTAATTGCCCGATTTACCTTTAACTAAGGTAAATAAAATTTACCGTAGTTACTATTCATAATATTCCCCAAAATAAAAAGTAGCCTATTAAAATAATTTGGACCCACTGATTCCAAATATGGAATCCATTTTAAAAAATTCAAAACACATATGTTGCAGTAATTAATTTAAAATTAATCCCGTTGTTAAGAAAACGGGTTTAGAAGTTAAAACATTGCCAAAGATTGAAATGTTTTTACCTATGAATTCAATGTGAAATTAATGCTATTGAAATATATTATATTAAATGGTAAAAATATATTATATTTATAATTTAAAACCATTAAATATTATAATTTATCCATATAAATTATCTCAATGAAAATAATTTGTTTTTAATGAATAATTAGCGTATTTTTACTATTCATCAAAATAGGAAAGTTATCAGAAAAATATCAAAAATTTATCCAAAGTAAATTTATATATCCTGATTCCAAATAAAAATTTTATTTTGTCAAATTGAACTTATAAACATGTCAAAAACTAGATTTAATGTGGGTGCGCCATCAAAAGGCGGCAAAACTGCATTTTTGAAAAAATATTTATTTTACCCGGAAAATTTATTTTGTTCTCTTACCATGTTCTATAAAATGTTTAATATGAATAATAATGTTATAAAATTCAAAATGTAGTGGATACTATTCATAAAGTCTTGTTCGTGATAATATTATAATCATATATCGTTGTTTAGTGAAACCCGGTATTGCATACAACACACGCTATCGAGGAAGGTCGCGATTGCGTGTAATGCAAGCCAAGTCAGGGTTGCGTGTTGTGAAAGAATCCTTCATTGTTTCGTATAATAGAATCCAACAATATTTTATTTATACATTTAATATATATATATATATATATACACACTCAATGTTGAGTAGAATGACTATTATAAAACGAACTAGAAATTGTGTGTGACACAATCTAAGAATAGTGTTGCCTATACTTCAAGCAAATACAGTGTGGAGTATAGCACAAGATAATCTTGTTGTAGCATAAAAACATGACATCAAATAAATTAAAAAGAATACTTATCATAAAATATCAGGTTGTTACACTCTACCCCACTTAAAATGAAATTCTCCCTCGAAATTCGTCGGGGATATACATGGTTTTCTACTTGAAAGTTTATTTAATTGAAACCCACATCGCAAAATGAAATACCAAAACTTAAATTTAAAAACTAAAGTATGAAACGTAACAGTTACCCAAATTAACTAATCACTAGGTTTCCACATAGGAGAACATAGGTGAAAATATAGATATGAAAGAGAAATCTAACAATCATGTTCTGATGGAAAGTGGTAGAGAACATGGCTATGAAAAAGCCAACAATCACAAAGCTATATAATTGTGATGATCTAAGGTACCATCTGATTCATCGGATATAAGGGAACTAGGACAACATTTTTGGTTTTCAAGATCATTTCCCTAAAGTTAATGAATTAAAAGAAATATTTACAAGATTTTGGTACAATTTCAATGTTGTTTTTGAATTGAACAATTTCCACTTCATCTCTTAAGAAAATGAAGTTGAATTTGTTATTCGTGAAGCGTTAGCAGATCATGTGATAAAATGATGGGTCATTCCATCTGTTTCAAACAAAAGGTTAGAAAAAGTTATAAGTCCATCTTATGGTGAGATTAATCATATAAGGTTCAAAAAATGGACTTATACTTTATTTATCATACCACTTAATAAAATAAAACTAATTTCCACTGACCAGGGACTTCCTGTAGGCCAGTGGTAGACGATAAAGGCATGTCACACTTCGGTTGTGGGTTCAATTTCCACAGCCTTGTCCAACGCGACGAGTTGTCGCCTGTCTTGCAGGTTGTCCCTTTTTCTAAAACTACATTATAATGACATTACTGAAATAATATTGAAAACAGTCCTAGCCTTAAACAATACTATCTGATGTCTGACATAACCCTTTCCAATCTTTAGACTTATCCAAATTACATCTGTCCAATCTCATAGTGTACAGAAAATAATTTCTGGAAAGGTCACATAACAAGAAAGTGAATAACATCATTTTATCATACGATATATCTTGTTGGTCAGATTCCAAACATGTGAATTCCTTAATTATGTGTTCTCTTGAAACAGAAATTACCATAGAACCTTAGTGAAAACTTGAATGCTTTTAAAAGGTAACTCTTTCCATATACCAAAATCCCAAAATTTCTATATACTCAAAACTGATATAACTTTTTACTTTTATCAGTCATGAGCTCATTTCATTTTCACTTTATCCCTTCATTATGTGCTTATCATCTTATTTCCAAAAACATTTCAATCACTTTTCATGGTTACCGGTACCATATTCTTATAAAAACCACAATGTACCAATACATAAATATTCCAATATTCCACGATACTATATACAACATTATTTTGGAATCCCATTACATAAACACTTAATCATTCCACCAAATCGTTGTCATATTCAACATCGCCAATAGTGATCGCATGGGAAATCCCTTTGTCCTTTGCCTTAAGTGGTTTCTCATGGAGATCACCATTAACCCTTGGATTAGGGAATTGATTAGAAAAATGCCCCATTTCATTGCACTTGAAGAATTGAAGTGTTGGGGGTGCATTCTCTGATGTCTTTTCTTTATCATTAGTAACCATTTTTCCATTACTTCGACACTCAGCTACTCGATGACCTTCTTTTCCACACTTAGAACATTTTATAGACCCTTTAAGACAATCTCCACCATGCTTCTTTCCACACTTTGATCATAAGGAAACATTCATCTTCTTTTCACTATTATTCTGAGATTTGTCCTTGAACTCTACCTTTCATTTCTTTTCAAAAACATGAGATGGATATGTAACACCAACTTCGATTTCTACCTTGATAGCACAACGCACAATTTCTTCATAGCTACTGAAGTCTCTTATAGCTAATTTCCTTTTAAGACATGGTTTTAAACCATTGAAGAATTGATCAACTTTACTTTCTGGTTGGATGATAAAGCCAGATGCATACCTTGCAATCCTTGTAAAATTCGCTTCGTATATACCAAAAAATTCATCATCCTTTTGCTTTAGTTCAAGAAACTCCTTCTCTATCTTTGTTTGAAGAATACGAGGGAAGTACTTATTGAAAAATAAGTTCTTGAACTCATCACATTCCATAGACTCAATTTCATATCTTTGCCTCATATTCTTGATAAGATTCCACCATTGATCAGCATCACCTTCCAAACGATATACTGCTATGATAAATTTATCATGCTCAGAACATTGAAGAACTGAAAATATCTTTTCAGTGGTACTGATCCATTGTTCAAAAACAAGTGGATCAAAAGACCCACTGAAAGAAGGTGGACGTTTCCTGATGAAGGACTCAAAAGAATATTGTTCCCTTCTCTGCTCATTTGGAAGTCTAGAATGATTCAAAGATTGTGTAAGTATAGCAATCATATTTTGAACTCCATATCCCATAACATTGGTTTGTTCAGGAGGACAATCATTGCATTGTCCATTACATTGATCAACATGGTTCCTTCGGGTTCCATCCATCGTCTAAAACCCAAAAAGAATAGTGTGAGAGGCAAAAATCATGATAGGGAAAAAACATAATAAAGGTGGAGTTCCTTCAATATCTAACATCTTAGGTTTAATTCTAAGATCGTTAGCACAATTCTAGGACTATAAATTATACGTATACTTAACCTTAGGGACATCCCTAGACATACCTTAGAAATATATCTAGGGATCTCACTAAAGTTTTTGAATCCTAGTTTCCAAAGGTTAACTAATCCTTTCCTCTGATACCAACTATAGAGACCCAAAACTTGATGTACATGGACATTAAATTACTTTTGCGGAATAGTTAATACATAACAAAAAACAGACACACAAGGACTGTAATAGTTTAGTGTCTTTGGAAACTCAGAATATAAACATCTAATTATGTTGAAAGATCTTCAACATCTCCCATAACGATCTTCCCCTTTTTGTTTCCTTACCAAAAAAATTTCTTTATTTCCTGGGGAAAATAAAACATAAAAAGGATGAGCTCAAATTCTCAGTAAGGGAAAACATAGAGTACATAAAACAATCCATAAACATTTGAAAGAAAAAACATTAAAATGAAATCTAAACATTAAAACTTTGAGCAAAGACATAAATCTTGGATGTAGGTAAGGCATATATCATAAAGGAACATCAATCATGATGAAATAGGAAGGGAATAAAACACGTAATTGTGGAAACCATTCAACACTTGTTATGATTCCCATAGTAGCCAAGGCATTACTGCCAAGACCATCTTAGTGGACAAAGTCCCTTTCTGAATCAAGTTCACTCCTTGTTTTAGTCCTGTAACACTGAACCAGATTAACTTATCATTCCAGCCATGTCTATCTCATTAGATATAAATCTTTACCCAATTAATTGGAGGGAGATATAGGTCCCACCAATCTCATAATTAAATCATTCTTACTTGTTCCATAAAATAAACATACATCATTCATAATAACCCAATAAATAAGAAGGGTTTCCTAAACATCATCACATCTTCACATAATCCATATAAAAGAAATGGATATCATTTCATAATAAGAAAAGTGAAACCATGTAAATCATAGAGACATTATACTTCAAACATACAAATATGAAATAATGTCATCTTAGATGAAAAATGGTTTTGATAAAACACTTGAAATGAATTCTTGAGGAAAATATCCTTTCCTATTCAAAATCAATTTCTTTTCAAAATAAGTCATGAAATTTTAAAAGAAAAGGATTTTGTTGAAAATAGTCATGAAATATTTTAGAGTAAGCTTCATGAAAATAAGGCGTTATAAAACCGTATAAATCCGTTCGTGCAGTATAAGTTAAAAAAACATTCTTCTCATACTTTTGCCGGAAAAGTCAAAAAGTACCTCGTAAAAGAAAGATTCCACACATACCATGTAGTAAAATTCAAAATGGGTAAAAAAGAAATTAAACATACATGAATTTTTTTATAAAACAAGGACATGGATGATAAATATAACCCCATTAAATACTTACGAATAAACAATCTCAGATAAAAATGAGATTGGAAAAAGTTATCCCTTACCTTAGCTTCGATATGCTTTGTATGGATGAAAACCTCTTGTATATTGATTTAAGGACTTTATAGTACCCGTTCTTTTGTAAATTCCATGTTAAAGCAGCGTTTTGGGTAAAATCATTTCATTTATCGTATGTGTTTCGACTTGTCGTTCTTGATATTATTACTTATATCCGGATTTAAATAATTCCAGATTGTAAAAAATTATTTATATATAATATATATTCATAATATACATATATATTATAGATCGATAAAAGGAATTAAATTCAACGTTCATGGAGACGGTAGGCCGTACGTACGCATGAACATTGTTTTCATTTCCTTATTGAATTGAATAAAACTAAATTGATGACATACATATATATATATATATATATACATAAATATAGTAGCATTATTATTTCAAATATTTCATTATTATTCATTATATAAACTTTATAATCATTCATGTATGGTTAACATGGAGAATGAATCTCATCGCGTCGTGGAGAAGGTAATCTGTACGTACGCACAAGCATTGATATCGTTTCTATAATTATTGAATAGAATTATAATGGATGGTGTAATATATCAGAATTAGTATGATGTTATAATAACCATATATAGTTATTATTTGCACCATTATACCCATCGATGTAAGGTGTTGGTGGAAAACGGATTACACCACAGCGTGGAGACGGTATTCTGTACGTACGCACACGTGGTGATCTTGTTTTCCGTAGGATGGATAGAAGGTGAAATAGGGTTGTTTCATATTTATAATAACATATCAGTATATGAGGGATACTGATGTTATTACTTCATAATGAAACAACTAATGAAGAGGGAGTAGAAGAAGAATGTAACTTGAAGAAAATGGTAGAAGGTATTACCTCTTTCTCGATGTGCCTCCTTTAAACTTTCTCCTAAGGCACTAAAATTGGTCTTTGAAGAAGACCAGGACCTCTAGGATGTTTATAGGGAAGTGTAGAAGATAATTTGTCAGGGTTTTGATGAGCTGGAAGGCTCAAATTGGTGTGAGGAGGAGAGGGAGGAAGTGCCCTTTTATAAGGGAGGAGAGAGGCACATTTGGAAATATAAGAAATATTAATTTATATTAAATCTCAACCCCATGTAGAAACATCCAAAATGACTCATATTTTAAGATTAGATTCTATAAGGTTGTAATATCATCATACAATAAAATTTATACATGTTAGGAATTTATTTTAAACATTATCAACTTGATTTATCCTTATTTATCAATTTAACTTTATTTGTGGTAATAATATTCTAAATTTTAAATTATTATAAATAATTACATATGTGTTGTGAATTTTACATAATTTAACAATTTATGACATTTTAGACCATATAAATTTAATTTATAATTTTTAAATATTTTTGTGATTTTTAAACAATTTTATAATATGTTATTTTTATAAAATAACAATAGTGTCAATTTTTACATTATTCATTTATTTGAATTTAAATAAACAATATAAAAAAGGTATGTTAGAAATAAAGGATTTAATAGATTCATAAAATGTAATATTTATCTATAAAATTGGTGGAGCACATTAAATAGTTCATATAATATTTATTTTAATATTTTTAAAACCATTTATTCGATATTTCTCTTAATAAAATAATTTCAACATCACTATTATGTAACCTTTAATGATAATTATTTAATCCTAAAAATTATAAATTAATTCATATGATGTAGATAATTTTATTAGCGTTCTGGAGATTATTTATATCCGATGTTTTATTAGGTTTATCACTAAATTAAAATTATTATACTTATAAGATTTAAGAAAGTGACATGTTGTCACTTTCTTTGGTTTTAATAATAATTAAATTATGTTCATAAAAAAAGCCCATTAAATGAATCTAATCCGACACTTAGGTGATATGGGTCGACTTTTAGTCATACAGTAGGATTTTGGCAGGTGTTAGGGTAATTTTATAATCTTATATTTACCCTTAATTACCCGATTTACCTTTAACTATGGTAAATAAAATTTACCGTAGTTACTATTCATAATGCCCAAAAATATAAAGTAGCCTATTAACATAATTTGGACCCACTAATTCCAAATATGGAATCCATTTTTCAAAATTCAAAACACATAAGTTCTATTAATTAATTTGAAATTAATCCCATTGTTAAGAAAATGTGTTTTAGAAGTTAAAACATTTCCAAAGATTAAAATGTTTTTACCTATGAATTCATTGTGAAATTAATGCTATTGACATATATTATATTAAATGGTAAAAATATATTCTATTTATACTTTAAAAGCATTAAATTTATAATTTAACCATATAAATTATCTCAATGAAAAAAAGTTGTTTTTAATTAAAAATTAGCGTATTTTTACTATTCATCAAAATATGAACGTTATCAGAAAAATATCAAAAATTATCCAAAGTAATTTTTTATATACTGATTCCAAATAATAATTTTATTTTGTCAAATTTAACTTATAAACATGTCAAAAACTATATTTAATGTGGGTGTGCCATCAAAAGGCGGCAAAACTGCATTTTTTGAAAAATAATTATTTTACCCGAAAATTTTATTTTGTTCTCTTACCATGTTCTAGAAAACGTGTAAGATGAATAATAATGTTATAAAATTAAAAATGTAGTTTATACTATTCATAATGGCTAGTTCCTGATAATATTATAACCATATATCGTTGTTTAGTGAAACTCGGTATTGCGTACAACACACGCTATCGAGGAAGGTCACGATTGCGTGTAATGCAAGCCAAGTCAGGGTTGCATGTTGTGCAAGAATCTTTCATTGTTTCGTATAACAGAATCCAACCATATTTCATTTATACATTGAATATATATATATATATACACTCAATGTTGCATAGAATGACTATTATAAAATGAACTTGAAATTGTGTGTAACACAATCTAAGAATAGTGTTGCGTATACTTCAAGCTAATACCGTGTGGAGTATAACACAAGATAATATTATTGTAGCATAAAACACATGACATCAAATAAATTAAAAAGAATACTTATCATAAAATATAGGGTTGTTACATAATCAGTATGGAAATATAAATGACTGAACACACATTCCATTAAATCAATATATTGGCTATCATAATTAGACAAGACATCAATAATATGTAAAGGTAAATATATGAAAATACATTCCATTTAATCAATAAATTGAAAAAAATGAATCTAATGATAATGTAAATATTAATATCTAATGGATAATAATATATGAAAATCTTAATAAAGGTAATGCTTAATAATTGGATTCCATGATCTCAGGCATCACAGTAACTCTACTGTTAACAACATTCATAAGATAGTTTAAACTATAGGTAGAAACCCATTTAATGCTCCCATAATTATTTTTATAATGATACATAATTATTAATTTAGGGATATAATATACTATTCCCTACATGACACTACATGTCCACATAATTCCTCATATATCAAATAAAAAATTTAATTCTTGAATAATGTGACTTATTATCAAATACTACTAATGAGTAAGGAATGTATATTTGTCAATATTTCCCTATAAAAAGAAATAAAATTGAATTTAGAACACCATATATAGAATTGATATATGTTTTAATAAATATACATATCCCAGATAAAAAATATGGATATTTAGGGGAAAATTAATGCCCAAAAAAAAGTGAAGAATTCATGGGAAAGTTAATGACTAAAAAAACAAATGAAGGAAGTGAATGTCAATACATTACTTGGTAAAAATGATCAAAAAAAATCTAGAGAAATTATAAGGATACTATTAATAAAATAGATGCCCATTTTTTTAAGAATAATGTGGTGTTTTAATTGATAAATAGAAATACCATAAAAAGATCGTTAAAAACATTATTGTGAAAAATATCAATTAAAATTTTAAAAACAAATTTTAAAATTAATACATCACAAACAATTCTGAAAATACCTTTCTTAAAAAATAAAATTTTAAAATTATAAAAGAAACATTAAAAAATTTGTTTGGTCAAGATGGCTAGAAATTTCGTTCATGCTATATATGTTAAAATAATGATTTCGGTCAATGTTTCAGTAACATCAAAATGTAATTTAATTTTTAAAAAATATTCCTTTGAAAAAAAAATTTAAATGAAAAAATGGGTAAAATTTAATAGAATAAATCATTTTATAAAAATTTAAAACATTTTTTTAATAATTTTTAGAAAAAAAAGGTTTTGAAAAAAATAGATATCTGGCCAAAGAGAGATATTAGGATAGATTTTATTAAAAACATTTTCTCAACAATTTTAATTACCAAATATTTCAAAAATGGTAAAATTAATTTAAATATCATTAATAAATAGAGGAGAAGAAAATGAAATGGTTGTTTAGGAAATGGTCAAATAAATTCATTCAATTGAAATTAAAGAATAAAAAATCTTGATTAAAATGAGTCTATGAAATAAACCCTTAAAGTGATCATAATGTTGAAGTGAAAATTAATCATTGAATCTATTATGTTTATTAATTATAAATACACATAAAATAACTATAAATAACACGTAATATAATCAAAATTAATTTCAAACATAATATTATAATATAACATAATATAAAGAAGTAATTTATCCTAATCAGAAGAAATTGAGTTCTGAAATTTTTTACTAATTGGTATCTTTCAATTCAAATCCACTTGAATGAAATAATTAATATAGAAACTTCAAATAATATGAATTATTAATAAAAATGACAGTAAATTTCAATTGGTAGTATATTGAACACATAAAAGTGAATTGATGAATAATAATAAATAAGTCTCAATGGAATGTAAATTGAGACAAAATCCCATACCTCATGCTTCTTTTTAGAAGAATTTGATTTAAAATCTTATATAGTGGTTTTAAATAATCTATTAATTATAAAATTATTGTATTATTATTCATAATATCATATATGATCTTTTCATAACATCTAATCACTCTTCCATTAATAATATTACATTATTTTCACTATTTTGGGTGTTAGTTGCCTTGTTTTTTCTTGCGTATTTCTTTATGAAAGACCCTATTATTGTATATATTATATAGTTATATAATCTACCAAATAATAATCATGAAATAAAAATAATTTTTTCATGTCAATTATAATTCTAATATCATTCTTGAAATATAGTTATTGAGAATCAAGTATGTTACATTCATAGAGACCAGAAGGCTTACATTCACATTAGTAACATTTCTATTATTAAATTATTATTGTCAAAAAAGGTAAGTAATAATTTATATGTATAGAATTATAATAATTTCATAGATAACGTATTATTTCATTAAATACAGTTATTTACATCATTTATGAGTGCTTGTGATGAAAGGATAGTCAATCGCTTCGTAAAGGCATTCATCCACACATACACGGACGATGTTATCATATTTTAGTGAGGGAAAAGGTAAGAAAGAATATTATCATTTTATAATGATAAATATGACATGAATATCATAATTATGTTATCTATACCACAAATATTTTTTAAATTTTTTTTACTACATTCCATGTAAATAGTTAGTGAAAGACAAATCACATTGCTTCGCGAGGCGGTAGTCTACCCTACACATGAGCGACTTTATCATATCCCTTGAGAAAAGGAAAGTAAAAAGATATATATATATATATATATTATAATTATTTCATAGGTATAAGTATTTTATAAATGTCATATATATACTTTATATTCATTATCATACAAAACCATAATGGAAGAATGAATGACATCAGTTCGAGAGATGATAGTTTACCAGAACCACAAATAATGATTCATTAAACCATTTGAGGGATGTGGAGATAGTTGTAGGTAAAAAACTTATTATAAAAGAATAAAATTATATGTAATATACTGATGTTTTTATAATAGAATTTGTTTATAATATTTGAATGAGGAATAGAAATAAATAATATAAAAATTCTCATTGAAGAATGTTACCTCTTCTTTGGGTATCCTCCTTAGGTTTGAACCCAATCATTCCTATGAAGCATGCATCAAAAAAATAAAGATTCAAATATTATAGGAGGGTATTTTGGAAGTTATTTGGAATGGTATTGATGAAATAAATGGGTTTTAAAGAGTGAAGAAGAGATAAGAGGTGGCATCCTTTTATAAGTGCGGTGAGTGGCACACATGTAATTTTTTGAAAATATTCAATCATACAACCATTTTTATCATTAAAAAAAAATTAAAATAATAGACCATTATGGATCCTAGAAGAGATAAGATCTAAATGTGGTAATATAATGGGTTTTGAAAGAGACTTTATATCATTTTTACCACTATCTTCTTTGTTTAACCCTCATTAAATCCATTTTTACCTTATTCTATGTAATTAATTTATTCGATTTTTAATATTTATATTGGTAAAAAATTATGTTGAAATTATTATAAATTTAAAATTATTCAAATTAAAAAATTGGAAAATATTTTTTTGAAATTTAATTTACAGAATTAAGAAACATTAATCTAAAATTTATCCTACAGATGTGCTGAGAAAGTGGGGTTTTAAAGAGAAAATATACAAAAGTTTAAAACGTATTTATATAAAAATTCAACAAAAAAATCATTATAATGAACTAAATTGGATTAATTGATATAAAAATGAACTAATTTAACTTTAATAAAATTTAAAATATAAGTTTACTTTTTAAATTATTTAAATGAAAATGCAATATTCAGTTAAAATTTACTATTTTTCACTATTAATTAGAAAATGAAAAATTTCCGAAAAATACCAAAAATTAACACTAAAATAATTTTAAAATGATTGTTTAAATTTTTTTATTTTATAAAATAAAATTTATATAAGTGGTAAAAAATAATTTTAAATTATTTGTGCCAAGCATAACTAATCCGACATTTTGAAAAAAATATTGTTTTTTATAAAACATTTATATTTTATTTTAAATTATTCTTATTTTATTTCTAATAAATAAAAAGCCATAATTTTCATATTTTATTTATTACTATAAATTACAACCAATTTATCAGCTAGGTTACAATAGTATACTATATTATAATTCATTTATATTCTGATTTCCATTTTCTGCATGCTATTAAGAAGATTGAATTTAATGAATTTTATTTTGTGGGTTACTTATTATTAGTGTGTCAAATCACCTATTCTATAGAATACATCGTTCTTGTTTTATAGTTTTGGGTTGTTATATTATAGAAGTGGTATGGTTATTTCAATTCGTGTTCTTTAATTTCTTCACTCCATATTTATATTATAAATAAAAAAATTTGAATTGAAGGGATTATAACATGAAATGTTAAATAAAATGATACCAATTACAATGAATCATAAATTCCTCTTGATAATTTCAAACAATAAATAAATTATAGGATACTTATTTTATGATTTGTTTCATAAAACTAGCGGTTAAAGATTTGCATTCCCCTCAATATCCCTAAGATGATGTTTCTAAAATAGTGTCTAATATATCAGAAGATTTTTTCCAACAACCATTAATATGAATTTTATCTAAAATATTTTTATAAAGATATAATATGTATCGAATAATGAAGATTAAATCAATAGTTAAATATAGAAAATGTATTATAATATTATACTAATGTCTTCGAAAATTATTTCTGTTAATGTTTGTACAACATTTTCCCACTAATTCTTATTAATTAATATGAGAATTTGAATATTGAACTCCATGTAACTAATAAAAATTATATTTTTGGGGTAAATATCATAACAAAATACATTCCATACAACCTATAATTTTTTACGTTTACTTCCCATCTTAATAGTTTTTCCTAATAGTATTATATTGTGGAGCTTCTCCCTTCTTCCAACATTATCATGTTTTCTCAACCTCTCATCTACTGGTTGTTTCTCACCTCCAAAATATTTTCCCCCATCTAATATATTAAAAAAATAAAACATTAATAACTATTTTTTTTCCTTTAGATTGTTATAGTTATCATGTGCATAACCCATTATCTACAAAACTTGTTAAACATTTAATATATATTATATAAGTGATGTAGTGAAAATATAATATTATAAGGAATCAAATTTCATATAAAAAACTAATTACATAAATTTGACATGTTCATTGAAATCGTTTTTTAAGGGTTGATTGCATTTTCCCCCTCTTTTATATAACAAATTTCCAAGTTTGTGGTCCCCTAAGACACCATCTATGTCGGGACCACAATCAAATGATTGTGATGTCTCAATTAAAGGGTAACCCTAAATAAAATTTTAATTTAACCATGTATATATTTTATTAATAAAGTATACAATTGAAAAATTGTGTTTATATGATTTGGATTGTAAAATACTTGTAACTACCATGATTCCATTGGAATGGTTTTCTCTTTTACCCATAATTTTTTAAATTCACCTCCATGAATACCAATTTATTGATTTTAATTTCATTCCTAATATAAACCCATTTAAATCACAAAATTATTTCTTGGAATGTTTTATA
Organism: Viscum album; assembly: GCA_963277665.1. NCBI lineage: Eukaryota > Viridiplantae > Streptophyta > Magnoliopsida > Santalales > Viscaceae > Viscum > Viscum album. The sequence goes on from OY728127.1 coordinate 1,907,952,903, forward strand.
ATTTGACTCTCAATTTTTATCGATGATAAAAAGTATAAAATATTCATGAAAATTTGATTTCTCACCTCTGTAACAGATTAACTCATCAATTATTTATCAAGGGAAACAAAACTATTTGGTACTTCACTGTGATCACATAGTTTCTTTTTATAGAATTTAATAATGTTAATTACAAAAAAATTACAAGACAATACAAGTATAGAAATTAATTTGACATGCAATCAAATCCATTCTAAAATTGAGTTTAGATTTATAGATAACTCCACAAATATGTTGTTTTGAAACATTCTTATAAACCTTGAATTATTTGAATTTAATATCAATTTTTTCACTTGATAGATTCATGTAACTAAGAATTAAATTTTAATCATTAAAATATGGCCTAACATTGATATTTTTATATAAAATATAAACATTATCCATATCCTGCTCTATATCCCTAAATGCAATAACATCTCTTCTAGAAATTCCATCAACCACAAGGTTCTCACCATGCCAATATTTTAGGATACCAATGATATCCATATAGGATATGTAGTCCTTTAAAAAGTCAATGGATTCATCAATAATATATATAATTATATTAAAACCTTTTGGATGACTTAAAATTTTGACATTCATTATTAAAATCTTTATATATCTTCTAATAGGGTAAATACATTAGTAATTTACCTAACTACATAGTTATATATCTCTAAAAACATGAACTATCATGTGTACCATTATTTCAAAGAATTGATATTGAAAAAACATCTCTAATTCTTATAATAATATAGAAATTTACTTTTCCGTTATTAAAAAAGTGACTGAGAGTATAAATTTACAGCATATAGATTTAAAATAGAATAAAATATTGCAATATAAATACAAATTTATTGAGCAGTTTTAAGTAAAATGAAATCTAAATCCAAATTAAAAGAATCATATAAAAAATTAAATTCATTTGATTAAAATCGATTTAACTATAGATTATTCAATGATTTGATATTCATAATATTTGAGGAATAACCCTTTAGAACCTTTACACCATTATGTATGTGGAATAAGTAAAAAACTATCTTACCTGAATAGAGTGTAATTTACAATACGAAGAAAAGTATATATTTCATCATTAAATAGATCCAAATCACCCCTTATCCCCAAATCAATCATGTCCATACAAGCCTTAAAAGAATCATTTTATTTTTCTAGATTTTTAGTAATATGATAATGGAATTATAACATTTATTTTTTTATACATGCATGACATTGTGAATTTTTTTTATGTATAAACAATTCAAATATAGTATTCCATGAAATGCTAATCTCCTCTTCTAACTTATTTTTTTGTAAGGGTTTTTTCCAAAAAATAATTACCAAACTGGTGGAAATATCCTTCACGTTCTCAAAATTTTTAACACCTTGTAATGGAAAAGGTGTTTTACCATATTTTTTATTATCATAAAATGATGTAGTATAATATTTATATTCATTTCATCGAGGTAAAAACTATGATTTCTTAGAAAAAATATCATTATGGAATGTTTAAAACTATCCAATTGTATGCCTTATTTAAAAATGGGAAACATAACATTTTTTAATGTTATATCTTGATAAAGTTTCACAAACATGAAATTAAACTTTTAATAATGAAAAAACTCTTACTTAACGTAAAATCATCATTTTTCTGATAATAATAAATCATAACATATGATTCCCCCATCAATTTAAAATCATTGATCAATGAGTCCAGTTAAATATCAATATCATTTCTAGGTTAGTTTGGCCTTGATATAAATAAAGAAAATATAATGTACATGTGATCTATGAAAAACCATGGTGGAAATTTATAATTTACTAACATAACTATACATTTATCCGGAGTGATAACATGTAAAAAAATAATAATTACATCTATATATAATAGGATAAAGATGTTTGAAGATTCATTTCCCAATTATGGATTGTCTTAATGATATTTATTCCATTGGGGAGAGTCCATTTGGTGAAAAAATTTCTCATTATAAATTTATGTATCTTTATGTGACATCAATTTACACATACTTTCCTTACTTCTATATTTATACATAACCTTTTAATTATTTTAATGTACCATTAAAATTTTGATGTACTTGAATTTTCGTTAACCAAACTAGTCAACTAGAAACAAACCCCTTGCTAGACCAAGACATGGTATGAGGTATGTTCTCAATAACCACAAGTAGGAATCTAGTGCCCATAAATGAATGTACCATTAAGAATGATATTTATCAATAATTTAGCAATGAAAATAGGACTTCCACTTTGAGTTATAGAATGAACACTCCATATGTCACTGAATCATGAGATTGAACATAAACGGTTTTCAAATATAATAAAGATAAATAAGGTATAAAACTAAAAGATTAATTAATTGTAGAATGAGTAAAACCATAAATATATCCAAATATGTTAATATTTATAAGGAAAAAATTAATATAAATATAAATAAAAATATCATTATAAATATTAAATAACAAGAGTAAGAATAATGATATGTCATGATACATAAGGATAATGAGAATCATAACCAAGAAGAAAATAAGTGAAATCTAAAAATGCTCATCAAATTACACATCCAACATACCCGGATAGAATTATAAGGATCACCTGCTACATCCAAGTGAAACTTGTACTAAAACTATAACTTATTATATGAATGATCATAAAATTTATATTAGGTATCATCCCTAGACACTATACATAACCTCCAATAATAGAACTATTTTATTATAGTTTGAAATAAAACTATGAAAATAAGAATTTTCTTTTATATTAAAACAAGTACCAAGAGTTAATTTACCAAAAAATAATTATTTCTTGATATATAAAATCCATATGTTAAAATAAAACATAATTTGAATATTTTAAATAATGATGAAATTTAATAAAAGGAATTAAGTTTCAAAGTAACATTTAAAAACCATGTTAAAGGCATAAATGAACAATTCCAAGCATAAATAAATCTTGCCTCTTTATATTTGAAAAGATATATGAGTTTTAGTTACATATTTTAGAGTATTTTTTATTATTATGAGTTATATAATAAAAAAATGTTTATCCTCAGATATCTACAACAAAAAAACAAGAATATTAATTACTAATACAAATAATCACTAATATAATAAACTAGGAAACAAAAACAAGAAATCACTATGAAACAATAACACCATTAAACAACTATAAATAAACTATAATAAAATAATCACATCACAACCATATGAATATAATAAAAACTTATTATCTTGAGATATACAATCAAAACCATCACTACAAAAGCTAGGTTTTTGGGAGACAATATTATAAAAAACCAAAATAGAATCCAAAAAATTTTAGTCCAATGAGATTCAATAATCTAAAAACTAAAATATAGCCTAATTGGTATAAATGAGAGGAAAAATTCCATAAGTGGAGAATGGTTCAGACATAGGGTGACTAACTATAGTATAATCATAAACTACTATAGTACCCGTACCTTCTTCTCCCACCTATCTATCAAAGGTTTCTCATGATATATACATCTAGGTGAGTATTATAATTTAATACATATCAATGTATCCATAATAAATAATAGTCAAATATCATCCTCCCTTTTGAAAACCCTTCATATAATATTACCATTCCATAATAACATAAATGATATATCAATAACTATTAATTTTAAATAAACTATATCCATAAAAACATCATTTCACTTCACACTTTTAGTTTGTTAGGGAAAATACATTAAGTCTCACATAAAGGGAAAATAATGATAAAATCATTTATCAAAACATGTTAATAGAGAAATAAATTTTTGAAAACAAGATAAATGTTATTAAATATCCCATTTTAAATCAAATAAAATCCTTTAAAAAAGTGAAAAAAATTACAACTAAATATAATTTAAGAATATAAATAATCATTTAAAAAATGGTCAAACATTGAAAAATTATTTGAAAACCTTGAATAGGACATTATTAACATTTATTATAATTTTTAAGAAATTTCCCCATAAATGTTCATTAGATTTATTCAATAAAATATAAGTTTTAATTTTAATCAAAAACATAGTGTTTATACCTTACATGGAAACATAAATTAAACATTTATGCATAGAAAAACAACTTTGATATATAAGAAAAAAATTTAGATGAATCGATGGATCTCTTCTAAAATACCTAATAGATTTAATTCAATATATATTTTATTTAAAAAAATATTAATACTATAATAATTTTTTTTACAGTTAAAGGAAGAAACATGAAACCAATATATAAATTAATTACTCTAAATACATTGATTTTACTCCACAAAGAATAGGTAATAAAGACATTTAGAAGACCATTTTGAACCAAAAATTAGGGAACCCCCATGACAAAATTGCACACCCACAAATCCTAGGTCACCATGACCATCATTGGGATAATAATTAATATCAAATGATGGACTAGGGGAGTGAATATGATTTTGAGGGAATTTACATGAAGAATAATCCCCAAATATAGAACAATATCTTTAGAGAATCCAAGAAAAAAGATCTAATGAGTGGTGGATATGCCTCAGTTTCTAAAAACAAAATGTGGGGAATAAAATGGGAAAAAGGTAGCTTGAATAAATCCTGGAAATTTTTTGAATATCATAATTTTTAATTAATAGTATCTCACATGGTTTGACCAAATGATTTGAGAAATTTTTTACCGACCTTATGATAAATACTATATTTGAGTTGTGCACCACACACGGTTAGGCTACATGATTACTATAAACTATGAATAAATAATGTTTCAACCATTGGTAAGTAACCATATGAAATATTAATATGTATATTTATATAAACTTTTCTAAAATCATGCACCATCGATGAACTAGAAAACATACATATACGATTGAACTACATGGTTTCTACTAACCATACATAAAATTAATCCAAAGAGTTAATTCTAAATATGTATAATCCATGTGGTCTCCACTGAAGAAAAATAACTCAATGTATGTTTAAATCATATAGTTACACATAACCATTAGATTACTACACATCTCAAAAAAATTTCCAATGCATTGGAAATTCAAAAAATAGACTTTTCTGATTCCATGGAAATCAATAATAAAATAATATAAAAATAAAAAAGGATATCATAGTATTATTTTTCACCCACAAATGAAATTTTATCCTTATAAATTGTTTATAGAAGATATTTATTAAAGAAGGTATTAGGTTGACTTTATCATTTGATAAATTGAATAAAAAACAAAGGGATTTATGACAACCCAGAAAACCTGATCCATAATTTTTATATTTATAAATAAATAATTTATCTTTTTATAACACAACCCAAGATCGAAAAGTTTTATAGTTTTAGAGAGTCCGAATACATTCGAGATATAATGATTACAACACCTATAAATGAAGACCAAAACAACTTTTTAGATGGGTCAAACACCTTAGTAGGTCCTCATCCACTATCTTAATTCTATGTGTCCCTAAACCCAGTGAAAATTGGTTTTGAAAAAATTGGGCGACAGAAAAAATCTCAGAAAGGAGTTTTTTAAACCAAAATTAAGAAAAAGAGTGTTTTTTAATTCAATAAAAAAATTGAACATATAATATATTTTACTAATGCAAGATTAAGAAAACATGAAAGCTTTTCAAAATGACATTTAGTTTAAAAGGATTTCAATATATATATATATATATATATATATATATATATAATTTTGAATATATTATTTGATCATTCATAATGTAATTTTAATTTCACTAGAAAATATTATAATCATTCCTAATTAATTCTCAAAGGAACCATGGATTATAGCAAGGATTCTCAGTTCACTCCCGAGACGTGGTGGATATAGTCCTATGATAAATTATTTTCACTCCCCAATACCATAATGTTCTTAAGATAAACCTCATGTGAACCATAGTGTTCATAGGATAATCCTCTTGTGAACCATAATGTGATTGGGATAAATCTACCACACACCATACATTACATCTCATGATATTAACCCATTACCCATTTCGTTAGAGTGATATCAGGGCACACACTTCATAATCATTTCATTCTCATGATAAAGTGTTCAACATATAACATAAAACATGGATTCATATATTATAAAATTTTATTACATGTTCATGGAGTGTGAAATAAATATATATAATTCCCCAATAAATAAGTATATTGGTATACATGTGAATACCCTTGATAGTGAAATGTGTATGATATTCACCACACAATTATTTTTTCTTGGAAAATTGTGGTGAAATTTCTGTAGCATAACAACATGATATTGAAGTCAATGAAATTGGGTTTATGATAAATAATGGGGGATCTCAACATTTATACTTGAAATGGATAGTAATGGGGATAATTAAGAACATATCCCTACATAGAAAGAATATAGAATACAAAACATAAAAGTAATGCTTGATAGAAGAGCAGGGTGGAAGATTTCGTATAAAATTTTAGCATAGTAATAGCTTAGGTAAGGGTGAAAATGAGGGTGTTTAAATGTTATCTCATTTAAATAACATTAACTAGATAGTAATAGAATGATAATAATTAAATGAAAATATAACCAACTGAAATTATATAGGCTAATTTCAAAATAAGGTTCATGGATTGAAGAAATGATAGGAATTTGATGATCTCTTACTTTTTAGGTGATTTCATCACTACCATGTAGGAAGAAAAATAATTTTGAAGAAAGGATAGTTAAACACTACTGATCAATTTTAGGAGAATTATAAAATTAAAGAATAATTTTATAAAAAAATTGAATTCCCTTATTGTATGAATCAAACACAGTAGGATTTTCCTTAGTCTAAAATCACAAAATCAGTAAAACTATGCTAATAAATATAACTAGGTTCACTAAAGTAGCATCCCCCCTTTCCCTAATTCATCATCATATACCCTTTATATATAGAAAACCATATGCCACAAAAAGGTATGAAAAATCCAAATCACTATGAATAGTTTATTCCCTTTCAACAAGGAATCTTTACTTTCCCATAAACTAAGATCATAAATAGAGGAGAACTAGTATATGCGGAACCCTAACCCCCAATTACGTGAATTTAAAATATCTAAAATTAATTTTAGTTCATTAGAATTTCTGTAATTTGAAACACCTTAGAGTCAATTGATTTCCAAGAGAGTCATTCCACAAGTGAAATGATAGATGAAGCCATTGCGAGTAGCCAATGAGGGTTAAAGTTTGACAGAGCATCAGTGGGGTGTATTAGCTTCGTCTACATGTGACTATCCCCTAGTTACAATATTCTAAAACGAGGTTGCTCTATTTCAAAGTTGATACATGAAGACCTCCAACAGGATTGAGGTATTGTCAGTGTAGTTCACATCAAGAGTTATAGGTTGGATTTTTCTTGAGGATAAAGATGAAATGGGGGTCCCATTGAATTCACTAAATTTTCACTATGTGATTCCCCATTTATCACTTTTTATGTTTCCTTCATCTTTTTTATAAATATTTTTTATATCTTATTATGTATATATATATAAATTTTTTGAAATACATATATAAACATATTATTATTTCATTATGAAAAAATTATATTCATAATATTTTATAATATATAATTATATATTTTCCCTCATCTCTTTTATTAAGGGTATCTGATTTTTTTAGAATTCGTAATGTAACACATTATTAAAAATATATGTCGTATATTATATTGTTCTTAAGTAATCAAATTAATGTACTTATATCTATTGCAGTATAATTAATTCATTATATAATTTTATAATTAATAAAACAATTTTTTATTAAAAATTAAATACTATTTAAGTTAGTAGAAAACTGGTTTTATATAAACTTATGAACATATTTTTATTCCATAAAAAACTGAAAAAATTTTAGTGTAAAAATGTAACAAATTTTAATGTTTTAAAATTACACTTTTTGTGAATGAAAATCAATAGAATTTGAATTAAATATAACTTCAAAAAAATTATTTACCTTAATAAATATCAACATAGATCTTTAGATATAAATTAAATATTCATTGATATTAAAAATATACATGTATGTATTCAAATAAATTGTTATTATAATTATTTGATTGTTATAAATTAGACAAAAAATACACATAAATACATTTTATATAAAATTTATTGAATTATTCAAAATTCAAAACATGAATAAAATGTAAAAATGATATGTCAACCAATTGAGTCATTATTTATTTTAATTCAGTAATTTATTTTCATAAGATATTATATATATTTGTACACACAAAATATATTATCTTACCAAGCATATTTATATCAATATATATATATATATATTAATTGTTTCACTTATTATTAAAACTTATATTTATCCCTAAAAGAAAATTAATTAACATTATTTTCAAAAACATTAATTCCAAAGTGAAAAATTATATTTACTAAAACTCTAAATTTTATATTATACCCCCTTAAAAGGATTGTGTCCTTGCAATTACATCACCACACATATAGAAATTCTTAATCTCAATATTTAGAATTTGGAAAACATGGAGCACATGATCTATCCTTAAAAGTAATACCCTTTAAAATTAATATAGGAACTCTAATGTATCCAAGGGTTTCTTTATTTCCTAACCTCTAAAGTTATCTAAACCTCATCTCTGATACCCACTATAAAAACCAATAATACCTGATCCATATTTTTTTATTTATAAATAAAAAATTAATTTACTAATAAAAAAACCATGATAACAAAGTTTTAGAGTTTCAGAGAGTCTGGATACATTGGAGGAATTCTGTTTTACACATCCTATAGAAGAAAAGACCTAAAATACTCTTTATAAGTGTTAAACACCTCAGTATGTCCTCAACCACTACTTGCTTCTACACATCCTTATGCCCTACAATTTTTTTTAAGCCATAGGGTGAGAAAAAATAGCTCTATAAGGGGGTTTCAAAACCAAAAGAAATCCAAATAGTTTTTTCATTACAATAAAAAAATAGAACATGTTATAAAGTTCATTAATACAAGCTTAAGAAAACATTAAATATTTTCAAAATAACATTTAGTAAAAAATGATTTCAATTTAGATATATAAATTGGAAAATAAACGTTGATCATTCATAAAATAATAGTAACTTCACTTGTAAATATTATAAGCATTCATAATTAATTCTCAAATGTATTGTGGATCATATCATGGGTTCTTAGTTCACTTTTGAGACATGGGGTAAATAGTCCTATAATGGATTAGGTTCACTTCATAATCCCATAATGCGCTTAGGATAAACCTACCATGCACTATAATTTGATTAGGATAAAATTCTTAAGCACCATAATGTGCTTGGGATAAACCTCCTACACACCATGCATTAAATCACATGATATTAATAAATTACCCAAATCATTAGAGAGCTATGAGGGCGCACCCTTCATAATCATGTCATTTTCATTCTTAAGTGTTCCATATAGAATATATAACAAGGATTCATACATCATGATATATTATTCCATGATCATGGAGTGTGAAATATATACATGTAAGTCCCAAATCAATATGTATATATGCATAAAGGTAAATACACTTGATATATAAATGGGTATGGTATTCACTACCCAATTAATTTGGCAAGGGAAACCGTGGTGGAATTTTAGAAGAATAACAACATCATATAGAATTTTATAAAAATGGGTTGATGAGAGAAAAAGTGGTCTCTCATCATTTATAAATGAAATGGACAGTCAAGGGGATATATAAGAACATTTCCCAATATAGGGAAAAAATGAAATTAAGAGAAATAACATAAAAGGAATGATTGATAGAAGAGGATGGTGGAAGATTCCTTATGAAATTTCAGCATAGTAATGGCTTTGCTAAGTATAAAAATGAGAGAGTGTAAATGGTCTCTCATTTAAATAAAATTAACTAGAATATAATGGAATGATAATAATTGAATAAAAACAAAACCAATTGAAATTTTATAGGCTAATTTCCAAAGAGGTTCTTGAATTGAATAAAAGAGAGGATGGTGAGGATCCCATACTTTATGGGAGATTTCATCAATACCATACAATATGGAAAATAATTATACATCAAGGATGGTTAGATACTACTAATAAATTTGAGTACTACTAGAAAATTCAAAAATAATTTAATAAAAAATAGAATCCCCTTACAGTATGAATCAACACAGCTTGCTATTACTCAGTCTCAAATCACAAAATCAAAAAAACTAAGCTAATCACTATGGAAAATTTCACCAAAGTAGCATCCCCCATTTTTTCCAAATTCATAATCACAAAACCTTTTATATAGAGATAACAAGACACCCCAAGAAGTTATGAAAAAACTAGATCAGTGTGAATAGTTGTTTCCTTACTAATATGGAATATTTTATTTCACATAAACTATGATCCCAAAAAGTAAAGAACAAGTATACTTGTAACCCTAAACCCCAATGATGTGAATTTAGAAAACCTCAAACTCATTTATATTCATCCTAAACCCTGAAATACAACACACCTTTGGGTCAAGTGATTCCCGGGAGAGTCATTCCATAGGTGAAACAACTTATAAATCCATTCTGAGTCACTGAGGAGGGTTGTAGGTCGACCGACCACCAATGGGGTTCATCATCCTTATATGAATGTGACCATTACCTAGATGTGGGATTCTGAAAGGGGGTGAGTCTGTGTGAAAGACAATTCTTGAGGACCTTTAGTGGGAATCTGGTGTCCCGAGTGTGGAGTGTATCAGGGGTTGCATGTTGGATTTTTTGTGAGGATGAAGGTGGAATGGGGGTCCCGTCAAATTCAACCAATTTCACTTTGGTATTCCTTCCTTTATATATTTTTATGTTTCCTTACTCTTTTTTTCAATATTTATTAAATATAGTTAGTATATATATATATATATTTCCATTTATTGAAATACATATAAAAACATATTTTTTTAATTGACTACTTAGAAAGAAAAAATATTATTATTATTGTATTATTAAAATAATAATATTCACAATCTTGTAAATTATATAATTATATATTTTCTTCCTTCTATATTAATAATGGTGTTTGAAAAATTCATAATATTATGAATGTAATGTGTCCTTAAAAATACATGTCATATATTATGTTATTTTTATGTAATCTGATTAATGAAAATATATCCATATTAATATAATCAATTCCATATAATAATTTTATAATTAATAAAACAAAATAATTAAAAAATAAACACTATTATAGTCATCTAAAATTATGTTTTATATAAACATAGGTGTATATTTTAATTTCTTGAAAAACATAAAATCATTTAGTATACAAATATGATAAATTATAATGTTTTAAAATTACCTTTTATGTGAATGAAACTCTATTTAATTTTAATTAAATATAACATCAAAAAAAAATTATTTAATTTAATAAATATCCACATAGATCTATAGATTTAAATTAAATATTCATTGATATGAAAAATATATATTTATGCATTTAAATAAAATATTACTATTATTATTTTATTTTTGTTAATTAGACATAAAATATACATACCTACATTTTATATAAAATTTATTGAATAATTGCAAATTAATAACATGAATAAAATGAAAAAATGATAAGATAATCAATTGATTCATTATTTTGTTAATTTAGTAAATGTTTTCTAGAAGATATTATTTATATTTATATGCACAAAAGATATTATCTTACAATCTATAGTTACATAGAGATATATATTTATATATTAATTATTTCACTTATTATTAAAACTAATATTTATCCCTAAAAATAAATTATTTAAAATTATTATCAATAAAATTAATTCCTAAGTCAAAGTATTATATCTACTAAAACTCGGGATGTTACATGATCACATGATACTCATTATAAAATGATACAATAAATTTCCCTATTATAATTATCAATAAAAAATCTAGATTCATAATAAATAATTAGCTATTATATCATCCACATGAATGTAGATTTTATAATGTACACTCAAATGTAACATTAATGGGTAATATGAAGTGACTATATATTAAATTAACTAGGAATATTTGATGTTAATAATGCCTTATTCTTAAACATGGTAGGGTTGGGTTAGGGAATTAATTACCCACACTCGGTAGTCTTACAACACCACCTTATGAAGGAACTAAAGAAAAAACCATGATGTACCCTTATTTAGAAAGGATATCACATATTGTTTTTCCCCACTATATGAAATATCCCTATAATACAATTATTATCATAAAAAATTAATTTAGTCCTAAAGATCCAATAGAAGAAAAAAGACTTAGTATAAGAAAATGTTACTGGATAAAAGTTTTATAAAATGGATCCCTTCAATAACTGGGTGAGAAACCATTAACACTACATTAAAAACATGAAAAAACTAAAAATAACTACTAGTAACATTCCATTAACGATTCAATATCACTAAAATAAAATAATATGAACAATAATAATCAAATATCAATGAATAATTTGACACATAGAAATTATATCATCTCAAGTAAAAGAAATATTTGATAAATAATATTTAAAAATTCAATATATAATCAGAAATACCTAAAAAATATTTCTTTATAGAAATTGGTTTAGTAGGTCCAACATGAGGATATTTAAAATATGTATGTCTAGAACTGCATTTTATATGTGATTCCCTTATCCAGAACCATTGTAGAAAACCCAACCAACCTTATATAGGGATGAAATTATGATAATGATAAAAATGATATGTATAAATACGTTAATAATATGAATATTTATATTGTATATGAATAATGATTTTTTATTAAATTTTATTATAACTTTATAAATGATTTTGATTTTGATTCAGTAATGTTTAAATTTTATTTTCATGTATTATCAAAATTCAATTAAGGGATTTATTTTGGGAATAAATATACATATTGGACTATAAAACATTTTAAGTACTGCTTTTCCAATACAAATGTGTTGAGAATATTAGTGTTGTGAAAGAATATGATTTGGGGTTCTTGCAGGAGAATTTCATTCTGGATGGGTTAAAATATGATCCATTCATAATGGAATCACATGTATTACATGTATTTTATGTCTCAAATCTAGTAAATAGGAATTGGTCCATTATTCTACTGGCGACTAAATTAAATATTGGGTCAAATGAAAATTCAATCGAGGATGAACCTTTCATTAATAAATCATAATCAGTTCATTATGGCCCAAATTTAGACAATGCCTTGTATATTAGAGGGGACCAAAAAAGAGGATTTATATTTTCAATAGAGGAACAAAATCCCTAAAACCATTAAAAAAGGGAGTTTAATGAGTTGGTAAAAATGCTTTTAAATATATAATTTTATTCCTCAGAATATTATCTGTTCTCTACTATATTAACATAATCTAACTTAAATGTTTGAAAACTAATGTAGAGAGTTTATTTTGTATATTTCGATGTCAAAAACACAATGGCATAATATACTATTACAATTAAAACCCTTTGTGGGGATATGTAAATATAAAGTTACAATATACTTTATCTATGATAAAGATTGAAATAATACTCCTTAATTCAGACCCATGTAATTTCATTTCTTCTATTTACAAAATTGTGTCTTTGTCTTTGACTAAGACACTACCATATTTAAAACAATTTATTTTATAAGTTTTATGTTCATATTTCATGAAATTCTTCACCAAAAATTTCACATAATTATTCTCCCTCAAAACATTTTTTATCCCTACAATGTTTTCATTTATCAGTTTCTTTAATAACCCCTCTACTACCTTAATTTTAAGAGAAAAAAACCCCCCTTGTCATTAACATAGGTAATCATGTTTTTTTTCACAATAAAATCATTGTCCCCCTAAATAATGTATTATTTCATATTAATTTTTAAATAATTTTTTTAGTACTACTCACATTAAAATTGTTTTCTTATACATGTGGATACTTTTGTTTGAGTTAGGGTGTTCTGTTTGATGTTTCCCATGATTGTGAGAGATTAATATTTTGGGTTTCAAGTAAGATAATGACAATAGGGAAATGGATTACGAATGCATAAAACCATCATGAAAGGGAGAATTTGTACTATTTATTTAAATAAATTTGTCATCAATTTATCTACTATTTTAAGTAAATATTTTTATCATTTCTATCTAATACTTATTTAGTTTTTTCATTGATCTTTTTGGAAGTCATATTTTTATTGTTAATTTATTTTAGAATATTTATATCTATATATAATGACTTTGTGCATAGAAACATCTATAAAAGGCTTCTCCCTCAAAACTCTTTAACCCTTCTAGTGTTGAAATTTATCACTTTACTTTAAATTTCATCCATTGACATTGTAGAAATGGAAGTAATGCTTCCTCATCTCAATAACAGTAGCAATAATGATTTTTTTAATGTAAAAGCATTGTCTATTCAATTAATTTATTCTTTTTTATTTTTTTATCTATTTTTAGTATTACTCACATAATAATTGTTTTATTATACAGGTAGATTTTTTTTTGAGTTGGGGAGGTTTGTTCGATTCTACCTATGCTTGTGAGACATTAGACTTCATGCCAATAACTGATATAATTATAACAAGGAAATGTGTTTTTAATGTATATAACCATCAAGAAAATATGAATTCACACAACTTATTTAATTAATTTTTTCATCATTTTATCTTCTATTTCTAAGTTAATTTCTTTCTAATTTTTATATAATACTTATTTTTTTTCAAATATATTTTGTAAAGTCGTATTTTTCTTTAAACTATCTAAAACAAGGAATAAATAGATATCATGTTCCGTTCTACCAATGTTACCACACTTTCCATTGACTCTCTATATCAAACTCCCAACACCGCAATTCAATGATCAATATGCAGTGATTGAATTTCAAAAAATAAACATAAAGGGAAGCATGAAAACATTGGTATTTTGGATTATTTTGATACTTTTAGATGTGTAAGAATCATCCCCACGCCAGTATAACACAATTTGTGATCAGTATAACTTAAATGGATTCTTTTTTATTTCAAATTGATAGTATCTTTAATAAAAAAGACAACTAACATACTCAAAATAGAGAAAAAAATATTCAGATTAACTTTATACATTATAAAAAATAACTCTATGTCATTTCTGATGTTTAGGAATCAGATTGACCTCAATCCGACACACAATGTGCCCGGTATGATTCAAAGAGTCAGTTATCTGTTTAAAATTAATTTTTTTGTTCAAAATATGTCAATCAACAAAAACTAATAAAATGAACTCGAATATAATTGATAATTTTCTAAAATAATTAATATTTCATTTTTGATTTGTAGGAATTAGTCTCCCATCAAACTGATAAATCATTTGGCTGGAATGACTCAAAGTGCATGTTTCCAGTTTAAAATTACATTTTAGTGAAAAAGACAACTGATGTACTCAAAATCAAGAAAACACACTATTATTGTTTTTATAGTTTATAAAAGTGATCCATATTTATTTTGGGACATGTAAGAATCAGTATTTCCTCAATCCGATATATGGTGCGACTGGTATGACTCTAAGTGATCCTTGTTATTTAAAATTGACATTAATTTTAGTAAAAAGGCAAATAAAATAATAAAAACCAAGAAAAAACATTCATATTATTTTGATACTTTATGAAATCGATACAGAAGTCATTTTTGACATGTATAAATTATCATCAAATAAATCCAATGCAGAAATTTTGTGATATGACTCAGTGTGTCTGTTATGAGTTTAAAATTGACATTTTAGTTCAAAATATGTAACTAACTAAAAACTAAGAAAACAAGATCACATTATATTGATAATTTTGGAAATTATTTATATTTTCATAATGATTTTTAGGAATTAGTCTCATATAAAACAGATGCATGATGTGGAAAGTATAGATTAATGTGCATGCTTCCATTTTAAATGACATTTTAGAAAAAAAGACACGTGTCATACTCAAAAACAATAAAACACAATCATAATGTATTGATACCTTTATAAAATTATCCATATGTAATTTGGGACATGTAGGAATTATCCAAACCTCAATTTGGAACATGGCGTGACCAGTATGACTCCCAATGTGTCTTTAAATTTAAAATTTACTTCATTTTTTATAAAACTAACAACTAACATACTCAAAACTGAGAAATTTCATTCATACTATTTTTATATATTATAAAAAGTTTCCATATATCATTTGGGATGTATATAAATCATTCTCACCTCGTCCAAATGCAGGATGTACTCAGTTTGACTGAAAGTGTCTGTTAGCAGTTTCAAATTGAAATTTTAGTTAAAAATGTGGCACTCACTAAAAACCAAGAAAACATGCTCAGTTTTATTTTTATTTTATTAAAAGTATTCACATGTCATTTTTGATGTGCAGGAATTAGTCTCAAATAAAACCAATACATGATGTGACTGGTATGACTCAAAGTGCATGTTTTCAGTTTAAAAGGACATTTTAGTAAAAAAGAAAAGTGACATAATCAAAACTCAGAAAAATCATTAGTATTATTTTGATACTTTAAAAAAATTATACATAAGTCATATGAGATATATATGAATTATCCTCACATCAATCCACAATACATTTTAAGCAGTATGACTCCAAGGGAATCCTTTTATTTAAAATTGATTATAATTTTAGTGAGAAAGTAAGCTAACATACTCAAAACTGAGAAAATGAATTTTTATTGTTTTTATAATTTATTAAAATGATCCATATGTCATTTGGGACAGGTATGAATCATCCTTTACTTAATATAATTCACGATGTGCCCGATATGACTCAAAGTGTTTGTTATCAGTTTAAAATTCACATTTTAGTTCAAAATGTGTCACTCCCTAAAATCAATGAAATAATACATGGATTTTAATGATAATTTTGGAAAATGTATAATACTTCAATTTTTATCTGTATTAATTATTCCCACATTAACATAATACACAATGTGATAGTTAAGACTCAATTGCATATTTCTAGTTTAAAATGACATTTTAGTAAAAAAGACAAGTGATGTACTAAAAATTGAGAAAAAACATTCATATTGTTTTGAAAATTTATGAGAAGTATCCATAAGACTTTTTAGACATGTAAGAATCATTATAACCTAAATCCTCTGCATAATGTGACTGCTATGGCACCGAATGCATCTTTTTATTTAAAATTTACATTAATATTTTTAAAAAAGACAATTGGCATAATGAAAACATAGAAAACACATTCAAATTGTTTTGATAATTTATTAAAACAATACATAAGTCATTTATGATATATATGAATCTTCCAAAATACAATTAGATACATAGTTTTCTAATAATGACACAAAGTGTATGTTTTTTGCATAAAATAGAAATTTTACTTCAAAATGTGTCACTCATTGAAAACTAATAAAACAAGATATCTATATAATTTTGGAAAATGATTCATATTTCATTTGTGAAATGTTGTAACCAATCTCATGTAAAAACTATACACTATAAGACTGATGTGACTCAAATTGTGTGTTTCCTACTAAAAATGACCTTTTAGTAAAAAAATAAGTGACATTCTAAAAACTGAGAAAAAATATTCTAAATGTTTTGATACATTAGAAAAGTGATCCATAAGTCATTTTAGACGTGCAATAATTATCTTCACCTCAATCTGATGCATGGTGTGGCCGATATGACTCAAAGTATAACTTTTTATTTAAAATTGACATTTTTAGTAAAAAAGATAACTAACATAATAAAAACTAATAAAACTCATTCAGAATGTTTTTAATACATTATTAAAATGATCTATAAGACATTTGGAATGTGTAATAATCATCTTAACCTCAATTCGATGCACAACGAGACTGGTATAACTCAATGTGGGTCATTTTATTTAAAATTGACATTAATTTCAATAAAAATACCACCGACATACTCAAAACAAATATAAAAAATTTGGATTATTTTGATATATTATTACCATTATACTTATGTCTATTGTGATGTTTATGAATCAAGCACACCTCAATCCGATATACAATGAGCACAATATGACTCATTGTGTCAATATTAGTTTAAAATTGAAATTTTATTTCAAAATGTCCCACTTAATGAAATCTAATAAAACAAACTCATTTTTTTATAATTTATAAAAATGAATAATAATAAATTTTTTATGTATATGATTTAGTCTCTCATATAACCAACAGATGGTGTGACCGGTATGACTCAAAGTGCATGTTTCTAGTTAAAAATTATATTTTAGTAAAAAATAAAAGACAAACTAAAAAAATAAAACACATTCAGTTTATTTTGATATTAAGGAAAATGATTCATACATTATTTTGGATGTTTAGTAATCATCAATATCTCAAATAGACCTATGGTGTGTCTGGTATGACTCCAAGTGATTCATTACAATATATACATTTCATTTTAGTTTAAAACAAGTATCACATCCCAAAAATAGAGGAAATGATCTAAAATGTGATGTTGTTGATTTTTTGTCCCACGTTTACACTTTCCAATTGATAAAGGAAGAGAATTTGAAACCTTCTTCATTTATCTAGCCTCTTCTTGTGTCATTTTGGAAATGAGATGGGGTGTCCCTGGACTTTTTTTATTACCATAGAATCCCCAAGAGAGGAATGAAATCTGGATTGTGATTGATCAGTTGCAAAAGTCATCTAATTTTATTTGGATCAGGGACACCAAAAAATTTAAAGACATTGTAATATACATGCTCTAGATATTATGAGGTTTCATTGTATTACCTCTACCATTTTTCCAGATTGGGACCCTAGGATGACCTATAGGTTCTATAAGAGTCACTAAGAGGTAATGAGAACTAAGGTAAGGGTGATTAATTATTTACATCCATAAATAGAAGGTTAAATAGAGCATTCTATTCAGATCATGGAGGATATGATCAATACCAATGTCTTAGATTTTTGTGAAGCAAGGGATAAAAATATGGTACTGTTTGTGATTTTTATAATTATATTTAGAATTCATCAATCATAATTTCTCCCATCAAGTCTTTTTAAAGATACTCATGTAGATAAAATCTTTGTTGGGAATAGTTGGGTGAAACTTCTTTGGTGGGATAGGGTCTCATTCAGGAGATGTTGTAAAGGATTCAAGATATATGTAACACCCCAGGATTTATGGTACGTCTCTTTTTAAATTTAATTTCTTCGACTGCATAGGTTCGACACAACACCACGATTAAATGAACAATGACATATAATTAAGTATCATTATTTTAAAACCAATGTTATAAACAATATATTAAATTGGAGGGAATGAATAGTATTAACCAAATTATGAAATTTATATATTATAAATCTAATAATAATTTTTTTGACATTTATCTAAATGATTTTATAGGAAAAAGATAAGATTGAATTCGATTTTATGTCCTAAAAGGATATATTATTTAAGGCAGTTTTATAGAATTATCCTAATTCACATGTAATGAAAATAAATTTAAACACTTTTATAAATTCAATTGAACAAAATAAACTTCATTTTTAAACGAATAAATTCAAAATTAACTTAGGGTGAATTTTTTGGTATTTTTATGGAAAAAAATATTTTCTTGTGAATAATAAAAAAACCCTAATTTTTATAAGAATGTTATTTTAATAATATTACTAGTATATTTATGATGTGAATAGTAATAAGGACTATGAAATTATATATAAAATTTAGGTATCTTATGATTGAAATTATAATATATTTATATAATAGAATAAGTAAATAAATGTTTTGAAATTGATAAATTATGTATTGAAATTTTTGTGAAACATAAATTTTTACTCACAAATTTACAATAAAAAAATTATTCAAATGAAAAATAATTTTCAAAAAACTATTCATAAATTAATATTTGATTTCTTAGGATTATAAGATGATTTTATGAAAATTTAATGAAATTTTCAAAGTGTCAAAAAAACAGCTATCTTATTAAAATCATTATTTCTCGAGTAAAAGATGATTTAATTTATAAATTAAAATTTTAAAATATATAAAATAATTTTCAAAAAATGGTGTTAATTTTTAAATTCTACACCTCAAAAAATTTCTTGGGTGTATTTTTTGGATTTTTCTAGAAAAGTTGAATTTGTGAATAGTAAAATATGATAATTTACATTATTTTACAAATACATGAATTATTGAGTCATATATGATGTATGGAAAATGTAATCACATAATAATGAACTATAATTTATTATATCAAAATATTTAGTGATAATTATGAAATTATTCATACTCTTGAGGAAAAATATTAAACTAATCTATAAAATAATGAGAAAACACCCCTCCCCTTCAATTTAAACACCACCCTTCACTACCTATTATGACTTGAATATTATCCATGACCACCCTATAATATTACAAATCCTCTTCACCAAGTCCAAGTGGTTATGGTTACAATAGAAGACCAAAATCAAGGTCCCTTAGGGAGGTTCTTTGGGAGAAGAATTCAAGAGGTAAAAACCACTTTCATTATCTTTTAATTTCATTTCAATTTTTTTATTTTCATATTCTATCATCACCTCCTCTGTCCAAAAAATAATGATAACTCAAGTATCATATATATATAATATATTTTTAAATATTTAAATGGAAAATTCACCATCAGTTCTGTTCTCCACTTCCTTTTATTATAAAAATGAAAATTCACTTGTGAGGTGCTGATTTACCACCTTCATGGAAATAATGTTTTAACTTTTAAATTCCTCCTTAAAAGGATCATAATAAAACCATATATATGTTCAGAATAGATTATTACATATTTATTAAATCTTATTTAATTTTCTTGAACCAATGTATATTCATAATATTAACTAATAAAACAAAACTGGTTCTCGATGCTTTAAAAAACGCAATGAATAATATAAAAGATTATCAGCAATGATTTATCTAATGATTCATCCAAATTCCATATAACCATGTAATATTATTGAATTTAATTAATAAAATATAATTTTAATTCTATAAAACTATCATACTTTCAAAATATTTTCCATACATGTATACAAGTAAATCGATCTAGAAAACTAATGAAACGAACGCTCCCAAATGATACAATTGTATCATATAACTCATCAAAAAGAAATAAATCAACTTAATAGAATTATAATAAATATAATACATGAGTAAAATAATTTTTATTTATTTATTAATGGATTTAATTTTATTATCTAGGAATATAAGTACATGTGAATAATGATTTCAGATATAAGTTCTGGGTTTTGTCATCTCACTTTTATTTCAGTGAGATATGACTTATCCACCACTTATATCTTTTGTGTGGGGTATGTCTACAGACCTTTGATGAATCATGTCACTATTTAATTTATCTTCATGGAATTCAATGTTTCATTTTAGGTTTATTAATTTTATGGGACATGCGATTCGATTGATTGTATGTTCTAAGTGATTCTCCCAAAAACTCAATTTTTCATTCATGTTACGATTTCTCTTTCTTTACCCCAATGAAATTCTTCAATATTTTTATATAATTTTTCTAAATTATGTTTATATGTTTTTAAATTATGAATCCATATCATCCATCATTAATTTATGGGATAATACATGTTTTATAAGGTCCCCATTTCAATTCCTCTCATGAAGAAAGCCCAGTTAAAGGGAACTTTCTAATTTTTGACCCATTTTCAAGAACCATCGATAATAATTTTTAAGACCCTATTATTTTTATAAAATCAATTTTTTTTTTTCATGAAAATATATCTTTGTTAATTTCATGTTTTATACAAATTTTTTTTGATGTTTTACATTTTAAAGACTCATTTATATTTTCCTTTAAACCACACTAAAGAGAACCATTTATAAAGTTTCTTAAAAAGTATTTTTATATGTTTCTCTTCAATTAAAAAAAATTAATTCCTAAAACATAATTTCATTTTACTTATATTTTATTCAATTTTTTATACAATTTTATAAAATCATTTAAAGACAAATTCTAAATGATTTTCCAAAAGAAATCTTACTTTAAAAAGTAAAAAAGGTATTTCTCTCAAGAATTCCTCAAAGATTTTATTAGAGTATTTTCATCTATTTCAAAACCCTATATTGAATATTATTATTTATTGAAATTGATCTATTATGTTATCATATACCATATTTTACTGAAAGTATTATGTTTATGGGGATGTAGTATCATGATTCCAGTCTCTATATTATTTCAGATTGTTTATGATTTTGTTTATTGTATGGGGAAAGTCGTTAATATTTCATTTTATAGTTTCAATATGATTGAATATATTGATTATGTTCCACCCCCTTCAAATTTTAAATTCATAAGACTTAGTAAGTGGTGACTGGGGCTAATATATCCTTTTGATGCATTGGTAATTGTCATTGGATGAAATTAGTTAGAGACAAATAGATGACTTTTGATTTGAAGTATTTTTAAAATTTTAAGTGGATAGATCTTGACATAAATTAGACAGGTTTACACACCCATACATAAACTATCATGAGGATATATATTGATAGTAATTATCTTGAAGATATATCATGATAGTGAATACTTACAACATTATGCATTCCATCACTATTATTATTCTATGTGACTATTTAATTAGTTAGAACATCCATGGTTAAGTTTCTATCTATCGTGATTATTTATATGGAATTTTTTATTACATTTTTATTCCTTCTCTATTATGATCTATATGGCCCCAACACTAAACATTTAATAATATTAGGTTATGTTATGAATTCACAATGATGATCTTTTCTGGTTTAGAGTTTTATATAATTAAGACACAACCAATACATAATAACTCAAATCTATACAAAGTGGACGCCACAAAAGAAAAAATCAATTTATTCCACAATATAAAATTTTTAAAAGTAAACATGATTTATTTTTCTTGATAAAAATATTCTTGACTACTTTATTTCTCTTACCCATTCTTATACCCTATGAAAACATTTTAAAAACATGGGATGAACAAAAAAATCTCAATAAGGGATATAAATTATGGAAAGAAAATGTTAGTCCATGCATATTTTAACACTATGAAATCATAAGAATCCTAAAAAAACTGTATAAATAATAAATCATAAAGATAACTTGTGGAATCCATATCATACATAAATTTTAGCTTTCACATATAAATAGGGTGTAACCTTTTTAGTTATGTTGGGAATACCCATCACAGTGTATTCCCTAAATCTCTTAGGAGAAACCTTATTGTTTAACTCCATCTCATTACCAAATTCACTGAAGAGCTATCACAGTTCACCCGCCCTTGGTTTATCATGGAGCCACCCATATACATAGGAAATTACCAAGAAACATAACAAAATCATAACACATAAACCATCCATAAAGGATAAATAAAATTTCCATATAAAAATACTAAGATATCATTTCAAGATATTGATATAATCAATTCATTCTCAAAACCATTTCAATATCCCAATACATTAAAATGTAATGTGGTATTTAATATTCATTTAAAAACATTACGGATTATAGAGGAATCCAAATAACAAATAATAGTTCTCATCTAAATCACTTTTTTCATTTTCAGAATATTCCAAAATGTTGAGAAGCGGGAACCTCACAATAAAATTCAAACACACCAAAACTGGAGAAAAGCCAGATTACAAAGTTAACTGTAGATTTCAAAATAGGAATGATAATAAAGGGGAACAACCAGTGTGTTGTCCCCTCAAGCCCACTTAAAGAGAAAATCATCAAAATGTGAACCACCATTCAGGATAGAAAATTCAAAATGAAACTTTCAAATAGGTCAAAATCACAAAACCTCAGAAAGCACGACATCAAGAACCACACAAGTAGAAGGACCATCTCACCATGGACCAGAATGCCCCTCTCTCCACCATCTCCACATAGTTATCTGCCCAAATTCCGGCCAACATCAGGACCTTCATCATTACCAAAGAAGAACCAAAATCATCATGTACAGAAGCAACAAAAAACGCAAACCAAAACTGAAGGAACTTATAAAGGGAGAATACCACTACAACAATTCCTCTTGGATCACCCGCTGCTCGCACAAACACATACTAAAACCTCGACATAATCCATCTCACCCAAATGACCTAGAAAGGGGAAAATGGACCCAGAAGCTACAACAACGTATGAGTAAAAACGACCTCCACAGCATGCCAAGAAGAACTCAACACCATTAAAAAGATTCCATTGGAAAAAATTTGAAAGAAATTAAATTCAATAGGAGTTGATTATACACATTATAAAAAATGGGGTATATTATCAAAATACACCTTAATAAAAAATTATTGAGATGACGTTCCTTACTAAGAGTCTGATTGG
The DNA here is from genome assembly GCA_963277665.1 of Viscum album. Taxonomy (NCBI): domain Eukaryota; kingdom Viridiplantae; phylum Streptophyta; class Magnoliopsida; order Santalales; family Viscaceae; genus Viscum; species Viscum album. The sequence continues at coordinate 1,907,977,192 of OY728127.1, forward strand.
TCACATACAATATTTATATTACTGAATAATAAACATAGATTAATTTTTAATTGAATGAGATCCTTTTGCATGTTTATTATTTCTTTTATATCACTTATTATGATGTTATAAAAATTGTATAATTATTTAAGTTCATATCAGATGTTTTGTCATTATTCGGTACTTGAGTCAAAAATGAACATGGTTTTGATGTCACTAGTTCATGTTGTCATAATTAAATCATCTAAAAAATTTTATTCATGATATAATCATCACATTTATACATTACTCAAATATTTTAAATCAAACAATTCATTATGGTTATGAACAATGAACAATGTTATATTCAGGGAGATGGTATGCTTTACGTACGCATGAGTAACGTTTTCATTTATCATTAATCATTATGGAAGTAATGTAATTATTATTTTATATTTATAGAATTATCATAATATTATTATCATCATAATAATATTTTAATTATACTTATATATATCATACAAGTGATGTGGTGAATAAAAAAATTCCTCTCACTTCGGGGTGGTGATAATTCACACGTATGCACAGAAGACATTATTATTTTTATGTGAATGGAAGGTAAGAACAAAATTGAAATATTTTTCAATGATAAATATTCCATTAATATCACATATGAATTTTCATTTCATCATTATAGATGATCTATATATAGGGTAATGGAAAATGAACTAAATATATTACTGGAGGTGATAATTCAAACTTACACACAAATGATTAATTCATTTACCATTTGATAGTAGTCGGGATGAATTTAAGAAATGGTATCAAAATAATAACATCAAATTATATTTAAAATACTGGAGTTATTATTTCATATTTTAATAATTTGATTTAATGGAAGTGGAAGAAGAAATAAAATAGAAACTCTAAAAAAATTATACCTCTTCTTCAGTTGATCACCTTTGAAAAACACCTTGAAACCTATAAGAATGGTGTTCTGCCTAAAATAGGGCCTCATGAATGTGGGTAGGGATTATAGGAATATGTTTGGGTAGGTCTTGGATGAACCAAAAGTATTTGTATTTGTGAGTATTAAATAATAGATAATACCTTTTTATAGGAGTTGGGAGGGGCACCATTGCAAAATCTTGAAATATTAAATTAAAAAAAAATTAATTTTTCAATCCAAATGCTTTCAAATTAAAATATATCGAATATAAGATGATTATAGTTCTAAATACTCTCATAAAATAATTTTTATACATGTATTGAGTTTATTTTAAACTTTATCTTTTCATATTACACTTAATTATTCTCTTTTAATTTTACAAGTGGTAACACCATTTTAATTATAAAGAGGGTATTAATTTTACTTATATGAGATAAATTTACCCTAATTGGACAAATAATTAACTTTTAGATATTATAATATCTATTATTTTTAAATAATTTAATGAATCACTATTTTAATAATATCAATTATGTTGATTTATATAAAATTTTATATACTGAATTTAAATAAAATCCAAACAGAGCAATAACTTTGACCCAACCCATTGTATAGTCTTATAACATATCATATGAACCTATAAAATTATTTTATGACATAAATTATGTAATATAATATTTATTTTAATATTTATAATATAATTAATTTGATTCTTTCATTAATAAGGCTGTCACTACGTCCTCATTGTGTCATAATTAAATTTAATTATTTAATGTCTAAAAATTATAAACAAAATTCCATGATGTAGGTAATATATTTATCGTTATAATTAATATTTATAGTCTAATATACCACTTATATGAACACATATTAATTTTTTTTTTCATAATAAGGGTCTTGTTTATGATGATTTTTCCATTACTTTAAAATTAATGTTATAAACATCATAATCACACTCAGGTGGATTACAAAGGCCAAATTTTCATCCCAAGGGTTTTATTGGTCGGCCGTATCTCATACAATAATATTCGGATAAGTTATTGGGTAGCTTTATACTGTTATAATATTATATTTACCCATATTTTCTTGATTTTCCCTTTAACATTGTTAAATAAAAAACTAAAGTTACTATTCACCAAAAAAATTATTTTGAACCTATTAAAGAATTTTTTTCATAATGATTAAAAAAAGTTATTTTTAGTTTTTGAAAATTCAATTAATAGAAGCATAAAAATTAAATTTAATATTAATCTCATTTTTGGAATAAGAAAACGTGTTTTTAAAAAGTAAAAACTATCAAAAGATTGACATGTGTTTATATCAAATTACAATGTAAAATTACTTCCAATGACCAAAATTGGATTAAATGATAAAAACATAGTCCAATTCAACTTTAACACCAACTAAAATGATAACATAAAGATATAAATAAATTATAAGAAAATGCAGCTTTTAATTAAAATGTATCATTTTTCACTATTCATAAAAAATGAATTTTATCCTAAAAATACCAAAATTCAATTAAAGTAAATATTGATGTCCCAATTATAAATATAAAGTTTATTTTAAAAAATATAAAATATAAAATTGACAAAAACTATATTTAAAAAGGGTTCTCCATCAAAAGCTAGTAAAACTACCTTTTAAAAATATTAGAGTAGTTTAAGCTTAAAACTTGATTTATTCTCATTTTAAGCCACCAAAATTTATTATATGAATGTAAAAAATTTAATAAACATGTTTTAAAAAATAGTTAATTCTGTTCATTCCCCCTAATACAACATCTAATAAATAATTACCATTTTAAATAATAATAATAATGTATGCATGGTTTATGTGTTCATTCTCCACTAATAATTACCATCTAATACTTCTGTTCATTCCCCCTAATACATCATCCTTTTGTCTCAGTATCAGAAATTGACTCTCCATATCTACTCATTCTTCATGAGGGAAACTTTTTTCTATTAAAAGTTCATTTCATTCCTTTCATCCCATGTTTTCTATTTCTACCTCCTATACATTTTATTCACTGACCACCATTGTTACTCATCTTCTGAGAGGTTAAAAAATCCCATAAAACATTATCCCTTTCATTGATTCTTAAAAATATATCTTTTCTAAGGAACTTTATCATTGTACATCTACAAATGGATTTTTATCCACATTGAATGTTGTATGTTGTTGTCTCATGAAGTGGTCTAACATTATTCCTCCATGTTGAGGATTAGGATGCTCTATACATGTAATGTTATTTTTCATTACCTAATTCAACTGTCACAGTATAGTTATAAGTTTCTCAAAAAATATTTCAACTCTATCTCCATCATAATTATTTTTCATAGGAGGCAAATCCATACATGGATTGTGTGTGTTGATACTATTTCCATTGCATCAACCAGGTACCATCTCTAAACCATTCCATATGCTATATCATGTAATAAATCAAAATTTATAATTTTGAACTTGTAAAATACTTAAAATAAATTTGAAATTTATTAATAACTAATTTCATAATCCAAAATATTGTTTCTTTTGGGAAAATTTTACTTTAAGATCCTTAATAATTATTTATAAATAGAATTTGAATTATCTTAAACATATCCCCATGGAGTGCCAAACCAGTAGCACATCAATGCAGTAATCTTGTACCAGGTTATGTCTATTCAGGCCTGATGCACCTTGTCGAGGTTGTTACCCCTAAGTACATCCATACGAAAACCACATCTAATTCTAATATAGAGAAAGGGATTTATTCCTAGGAAAACCCACATAATGTATACCTTGCCAAAATTCTATGATATTCTTCTATTGTTGTTCTCAAAATCAATCTTAGGGTTATATTCCCCAATCTTTGTTTTCCAACTCTAGTTTCCTAGGATTCTACAAAACATTATCTGATACCAACTGTAACGACCCTGATGCCAGTATCCTAGAGTCTGTGCTTTACCTTATTATATTGGTACTATGAACAAGTCTTCTCACCCAAAAAGATCATATAGTTTGGTATATTTGGAAAACCATGTAAAAAATAATTGATAAATCACAAAATTGAGTGGAAAAACAACGTAGAAGCTCCAATGAAAATACTCATGAACTCATAGATTATCCCTTCATATCATTTATAAAATATATCTTTTCTACATGGGGAAAGATAATACATGAGAAATGGATGAGAATATCACTATGTGTGAAGCTAAATTTATAAGGTTGGGAAGGAATGTTGTAGACTACATATGTAATACAAGCAGTAAGATTTATTGTTTCATTGATGGGTTAAATCAATTACTATAAAGGGACCTACTATCCCATAATTTCTTATCATATGATGATATAGTATCATGTGCTATCAAGTCAGGAGAATAAATTTCTATGTTTTATGACTTTAAATAAAAAAAATAAGAGAAGATGACATGAGAGGAAACGATGAAGTAATGAAAGAAGGGAAAGAATGATTTTACAACATGTGATAATTGTGGAAAGAATCACCTAGGTAAGTGATTGAATGTTTTGGGTGTTTGTTATAATTATATAGAAAAAGGTAAAAAATAAAAATAATTCAATGGTATAAATGAAAAAACTGATATTCAATGTTTTAACTATAGTGAAATGGGACACTACAATTTTTTTTCCTAAGTGTCATGTAAATATACTTCAGAATAAGAAAAGGGATCATGGTAAAGATTATGCTGTTATTAAATTTGAAGGGGAATAATTAAATTAATTTTTTAAGCTTTATTATTTATGTTGTAAAAGTATCTTATCAATGATAATCTAGTTCTGATTATCATGAGATATATAAGAATTTTATTATAGTTCTTTTTATTTAATGATTTGTAGGAATGAAAGGAGGTCAAGATATTCATAGACTTCTTATGTGTTATTAATAAAAAAATTATGATGTTTGGGAAATTTAATTTTATAAAATTAGTGATCTTTTTACAATTTTTTTTTGACTTTCAATATTTACAAAATGATTTTGAACAATTCTTATGTTATGAAAGTATAGAATAGATTAATTAAAGTTCAAATATTATTATTTATGATTAAATTTTCATTTATTGGGTACATTTTAATAACATTTTTAGTTTTAGTAAACATTTTATAGGATTTAGGATATATTTTTGAACCTTATGATTCATTAAAAGTTCTTCAAGCATAAAAAATCAGCTTTAATATCCATCTCTAGGTGTACGAAATGATGTGAAAATTGATCAAATCACAACAAAAGGATAATATAATTACATAGAAATAAATAAAGTGATCCATATAAAGTTATTATATGGATATTAAAATAATTTCTCAACTCTATAAAAAGGATTTTAGAAAACAAATAATCCAATTACTTTTAATTCTTAGAAATTAGTGGTATTTTAACTTATCATAGGATTTATCGGTTTATAATGTTTAACATTCAAATAAACATGTTCCCTAAAACTCCACATTAGAACTTGATAACAATATTTTCTATTCCATGTACATTATTATCACTTTCCAAAAAATATTTCCTACTTTAAATACTAGTATTATGGTTACCTTCTCATTTCCCTTTCCTATTTATAAAGAGGATATTTTATTAACCCTATTTCCTATGTGTGGATCCAAAAATGGAATTATGAGGTGTCAACATTTGATTTTCGATGTAAAATTTCAAATTGTGTGGTCAAAATTTATTATATGAGGGGAGAATGTAACACACTGATATTTTATGCTACTTATCTTTTTAAATTTAATTTCTTCAACAACATAGGTTTCACATAAGGCTTCACTTAAATGAATAATGATATATAAATAAACATCAATATTTTAAAATGAATATTATAAACAAACAATTAAATTTTAAGGAATGTGTATAATTAACCAAATTATGAAATTTAAAAATTATATATTTAATAATTGTTTCTAAAGCATCCAAATTATTTTATTGTCATAAGATAACATTGAATCTAATTTTACGGATTAACAAGCTATATTTTTTAAAAGGTTGTTTTAGTTCCTTTCAATGGAGAAATTGTTTTAAAACTAAATGTTTAACTTTTATAAATTCTATATAAGAAAATAGAATTTATTTATAAAATAGGAATTTAAAAATTTTCTTAGGGTGATATTTTGGTATTATTCTTAAAATATTTATTTTCTCATGAATAGTAAAAAAATCCCAATTTGTATAAAAATATCATTTTTATTATATTAATAGTCTATTTCTGATTTTAATAGTAAACTAACCTATGAAATTATACATAAAATTTACACATTTTATGACGTAAAATATAATATATTTACATCATGGAATAAGAAAATAAATGTTTTAGAAATGATAAATTATGTATTTGTATTTTTTGAAACATAAATGTTTATTCATAGTTTTATAATTAAATTAAAATTTTAAACGAAAAATTATTTTCATAAAATAAATTCACAAATTAATATTTTTTATATAATTAAAAGTTAATTTTATGTTACGGAATTAATTTTTCAAAGCTTCATAAAAACAGTTATCGTATTAAAATCTGTATTTTTTGGGTAAATGATGATTTTATTTAAAAATTTAATTTATCATATTTAGAAAATTATTTTCATACAAGGACTAGACCACAAATAAATCCCGACATTTTCAAATAAGAAATCAAAAAAGAAATGAAAAATACATAAAAATTCCAAGGCTGGCCTCTCTAGGTTAAAGAAAATCTATTTTAGAAACCCTAAATACAACCTAACACCTGATGTGGAATGATGTTTGAGAAACTGGAGGCAGTTGAGTGATGTTATTCAGGCATTGATTAACTGAGGAGGGTCACCAAAAATAGGTGGATTATATAGAATGTTTATAATATCATGATGGCTTCACAAATGGTTAAGGTTTTCTAAATTGATCAGGACACTTTTATCGGCACTAACATATAAGCGTTGACAATGAGTACCTTTATTAGTGCTCATGTAATAAGAGTTGATAAAAGGAATACTTTTTAGTGCTTAATTGTAAGCGCTGATAAAATTAGGTCTTTAGTATCCCTAAAAAGTGATGATAAAATCAATATTTATTTGTGCTAATGTTTTAGAGCTGATAAAAAGTCATTTTATCAGTGCTTCTTTAAGAGATGATAAATCCTAATCATTATCAGCATGAAAAAAGTGCGGATACAGACCAAAATTTATCAAACCTTATTAATTAAGCACTGATAAAGGATTTATAATTATAATTATAAACAAAAAATTACATATATGTATACATAATAAATATATATATATATAAATATATTCAATATATACCTTTTTTAAATATATTTATTTTAAATTTATAACTATATTTTTATAATTATGGAAATATTTTTTTAAAAAATAATATTTTTTTAATTCTAACTGCATGCATATGTGTATATGCTAAAAATGATTGAAATTGAATAAATTAAAAAATAATTACACTTTAACAATATTGAAAAAGTTGATAAGTTTTGTGTATGTCCATTGAATATAAAAATGATTTAGTTACCAATTTCTGGAATCATTATAACACACATTTGATCTATGTTAAATTGAAAATTCAAACGAAAAATTCAATTATATTTCCATCACACTGCAATTAGTTAGTATTTTCAATTCATAAAAAATTTTAATTATAAAATATTATTTACCAAATATATGAATATTTAATGTGAAGATCATAAATATATTATAATATATAAATCATATTTATATAAACTAATATATATATATTTAATATATAAAATTTATTAACATTAATTTTCATAAAAATAAAATTAATAAAATGATTAATATTTAATAATGTATAATCAATATATTGATTTTTATCAATAATTATTTAATTAATACAATTTAAAATATTATTTTTAAAAAATAATTTGTTATTTTTAATTTATTTAATAACATCATTTTATTTATTCATACCATTATCAGTGATAAAAAAGCATTTGTAAAATATGTCATTATCAGTGTAAAATATAAAGCACTGATAAATGGTACCCTTTATCAGTGATAACAAAAAAGTACTAATAAAGGGTACCATTTATTAGTGATAAAAATAAAGTGCTAATAAATGTTCAATTTATCTATGCTAAAAAAAGTGGTCATTAGAAGGTTAAATTAATTAGTTCTTTCTTTAGAACTGATAAAGATTCCATTTATTAATACTTTTTTTAGTGCTGATAAATACCTGTGCTTTTTAAATCTAGTTTTGTAGTAGTGATTCTTAGCATCCCATGATACATATTGATGCCTGGATATTCAATCCTTGGTTATAAAAGCTCAATCTTCCTACATATGAGTCATATCTAAACAATTCCTTCTTATGCATATAATTCTCTTTTCACATTTATTCACATCGGCCCCCATGTCCTTATGTTATGAAGTTAAACTACAAGAGAGTCCGTCCCTACCACATAATGATAAACTACAAATAAGTAAGTCCTTACTACATGAAATTAAACTGCAAAGTTAATGTCCCTACCACATGACATTATAACTGAACAACAAACATTCCCCTACCACATGATGTTACACTACATAGAAGAATTACATCCCCACTACATGATGTTAAACTATGCAATCCATCACAATCATCCCTTATTAATGAACCACAAAAAATTACCTCAGTTTTCATGATTATATGGTGCTTCCATTATCATTAAATGAACATCAAGCCATAAGCCACAATTCATGCCACATGTGCTTTCAGTTTGCAACAACATCTCACAACCTTTAGAAATCATACCATAATTCAAGGGACACTTTGATTGAAAATTCATGTATGCCTATTGATCATGAATATGCACCTATGTTTGTCCTCCAAATGAATCACTGTGACAAAAGGATTATGATCATTTTGATCCATGACATCACCATGGATGAACTCAACACCTCAATGTGATCTGAACTACACCTGATGAGATTATCCTATATCATTTCTAATTACCCAATCACCCCTGACCCATGGTTTAGAATATTTTTATCTCCGACTCGAGAGGAAGTTGGGGTAAACTTAACCCTGGGTATCCTAGATGGGATCCTGTGAATAAATATTCATGTTATGTCTATATTTTTCATGACCTTAAACTCCCTACACTTTGGTAAAAGTTACACGACTATAAAATCTATCCCATAATGGTCCAAATCAAAATACCTCAAACTACTTGCAAAAGAAACATAAAACATGTCAAGATGAAAACTCATAATGGGTCTTCTGAGTAAAATTCATGTCTTCCCTCGCTAAAATCTTCATCTGTATATTTTAGGAAAAAATTAGGGTACAAATAAATAAGGAATATATATCATAGAGTCTAATCTTTATTCTGAAAAAATCTACAATATTCTCACTGAACCACTCAAGTTCAGGGAAAAGTTATTGTAATGATTTTCACATCTTTTTCGGTATAAGAAAATGTTTTCTAGGAGGTGAAACAACATTTTTGTGTGTCCGAACCCTTCTTGGGTATTATAATTTCTTCAAATCACACTTCATGATTTGTGTTGTCTCAGATCACCATAATCTCTCATGGATCTTGGAAAAGATACATGGCCTCAAGGGACCCTTTTCTTTACTATGAATGAATGCATATGGCTCCTTCATATGAACGTATGGTCGTCAACCAAATGCCTCACTCTTGAAAAAGAACATTTTGATCCTGGTGAGACCTCGCAACACCGTTGTAGAACTGAACAACTCAGTATGATATGAGCTACTCTCGATAGGATTTTCCCATATCCTCATCCTAATCAATTAACATTGGACCATGATGCACAATATCCATACAAAACTATCTGAGCAGGTTCAATATACTCAACCTTACATAACAATGTTTTCTACTATTTATCATGTCCTGAATGTGACACTCCATTATAGAATCTTTGATGGACCATGATTCGTGACTCAAAACCATAGGGTACAGGGCTTGAGCCTCATGATCAAGAGTTGAATTTCCCAAAGGTTCCAAAACACTTCCTAAAGAGGGTTCTTCCCATACCCATCCTTACCATCAAGATGTTCGAGTCCTTAACAATATTTCATGTCCCTTGGAAAGGAGTGGAGATCATATTTTGCTGAACCATTCTATCAAAGTAGAAGGGAGTAGACCCACCAAAAATAGGCATCTACTCTTTTCTAGATAGGAGATCCAGTCTGGGTGAGCCCTAGAAATAACCCAGTGGATCTTGGAACCTCATAAGGTCATGGTAAATACTGTAAATGTTATCTACATATCATATTCAGGGACTCAAAACTCTGGGTTTTGACATATATCACCCATACTCCAACTATCTCGAAAAACTTGGTATCCCTAAATATTTCTCCCCCAACCGATATAATCTCTCTGAATCTTCTATAGCCCCTAGAAAAGATAACTGAATTCTATAGAATCTATTCATTAATATAAATTTATGCCTATGAATTCTCCATATATGCTTATCGTCATCAACCAAATGCATGAATCTGCAAAAGGGGTTTTTAATCCATGCGATCCCTTGCAACACCGTGGAAAACCTATCACCTCAGTGTGTTTTAGGTGGTTTCTAGCATGTATGTACTATATTCCACAGTCATTGATCAGGTCCAATCTAAAATACCCTAAAATAAAGTAGTATCAGGCCCAATCTAAAAGACCCTTTACTAAATCCATATCAGGTCCTAGATAAAGACCACAAAATAAATAAATATAAGGTCTGAGCTAAAATAAGCTAAAATAAAGCAATATCATGTCTAAGCCAAAAAAACCTTAAACTAAAGAAATATCATTTTTGGACTAAAACACCTTCAACTAAACCAATAATAGGTTCAATATAAAGGACCTTAAACTAAAAAAACATTGTCCAAGAAATAGATCCCGAAACGAATGAAATATCTGGTCTTAGATAAATAACCACAAACTAAAGAAATATAAGGTCCAAGCTAAAAGACTATAAACTAAATCAATATATGGTTCCAACTAAAAGTACTTAAATTGAATAAATAAAAGTTCCAAGCTAAAATAACCTATACTAAATCAATATTTGTACCATGATAAAAGAACATAAATTACATCAATTAAATATCTGAGATAAAATACCCTATACTGGAGAAATAAATGTTCAAAGATAAAACACTATAAACTAAATAAATAGAAGGTTCCAGTTAAAAGACTATAGAATATGGTAAGATAATATGAAAGATAAAAGGACTTAAAATAAATAAATTGATGGTCCAATATAAAACACATTAAACTAAAGCAATAGAATGTCCAGTCTAAAAGACATTAAACTATATCTATGTATAAATTTATACAATAAGATCTTGTAAGTCCCACCATATGGCCTTACCAAATATCAAGTTACTCAATCCAAGATAATCATCCTCGATAAAGGAATATTACTCTCCCTACAAGACATGAATTCTACCCAACTATCCTTCTTTAGGTCCTATGATCTCAAGCTAGATGGAATAGATATATCTATTAAGGATATCCTGAGGGTGGTCATTCATGAGTATTTCCCAAGACCAAATCTATTATAATTTCAAAATTCAATTATTGAAATTCATGTTTATTTGATATAACTCAAGGGATGATTATTGCTGGAATATATTATCAAAGTAGTGAAATATCATGAATATCATTGATTAATAGAAACTAAAAAATAAATATAATGTTTTGAAAGCCCATTCACAGACATAGAACGAAACAAGAGGAATCTCCATATACTAAAGTCTCTCATTTGAATATAAGAACTAAGAAAATATTGAAAATTTATGATTTCAAAACAACATATATATTCAGATGTGTCCTTGATTTATACAATCCTATACTCCAAGGAGATCAAAGATTTTCATAGATGATCAGTAGATTAATTCTATGTATTCATGTCTGGGTGATCCTACATTGTCTAGGAAATGGATTCAAGACATGAATTTCCCACCACATCAAAATTTTCATGTTTCTTTAGCACAACCTTCTAGAATTCCTAGAGAACCTGTTGAAACTGGGATAAGTCAACATGAAGGCGGATGATCTCAAACTGAAGAAGAATTATTTCAAAATGAAAACTACCAATTTCAACTTTTTGGTATTGAATATGTCCCGGTGACTGGCTTCCTCTATCTCATGTTTGGACGCTTCCTTCACAAACTTGTCCCAGTTCTAGTTAATAAAAGAGGAATCTTCATTGGCTACAACCATCAATTAAATAATTCTCTTCCACTCTCTTAAGGAGACCACTTCCTTCACATAGGCATGAGCAGTGGAATAATTAAAACCTTTATAACCATGGGTAGGAAACATGCACATAAAGTTACCCAACTAATCCTTCAAATCAAACAAGGGGTCCTCAAAACTATGTCTAAAAACTACTTCCACATGTGGTGCCTCATGAATTGATAGAATGATGTAGATCCCATGCCATTAACAAAAACCATATTTTAAATGAGAATGTATTCTAGGACCATGTCACTTAGAGAAATAGTTTTTCTTATACTTTGATAACAAATATAGAGAACCCACATTTTCATTAGTTTATCTAGTTAGAGGAACCCCCAAGGGATCATGGGAAGGAGCCTCCAATATATGTGGTGAACACACTGTAGTAAGGGATAAAAGGGATTTTCTATCACTATTTTCATTCTTTTCTAAACAATATGGAATCACTAGAAAGTCAGAAGATAATAACAATGTTAGAAACATACATTTATTGTTCACATTACTAAAAAAATACACTACCCCAATCCCATCCTTGAGAGAAGAGGCAGTTCCTTCCTGTGATGAATGGATTCATCGAATATCCAGTGTTTTTTCTTGAGGACATGCTTCTTTCACCACTCTTGGGGACTGTAGAAACAAAAAGATAATATTGAGTGACATGACATAAGTAAAAAAGTTTCTAATATTGATGAAATGTTAAACATATATGAAACTCACTTATATCAAAGATAAAGAGGTAGTATAATAGCTACCTATGTTAGCATCCTCCAAAAGCATGTCCACCTGCTCCGAGTCAAATGGTACGATCACTGAAACATCTATAGTAGGTAACAAACATGATTAAAATGGAACATCAAATACTTATGATTATTGATGGTTTTTTCCCAATAGTGAAGGGTTTTATAAAGAAACCAAATTATTTCACGTATCCTTATAAGTAGATATGTTTTCTTCCCTGAGATATTAGTAGGAACATGTGCATTTTTGAAAAATCAGAATTTGTTCCCAGAATGATTCAAGATAATAGAAGTGTGAAATAACTCACTTAATCAATGATTCAAAGGGATAAGGAACTAAAAATTTATATTTCACTATTTAATTCTTATTACATTCTTAGGAAGTCTCTCCATTGGGTTCTAGAGTTGAAACTATTTCTTTAGAAGAAGTAAGTTTCATCGTCATTTGAGCCTTTTGACTTAGGGTCACTTCATCATAGGTCCCCCAATCACTAACAACTTCCTCTCCTAATGTAGTGTTGTTAGGAGTATATTCAGTGTAAAACAACACCATATTATTTTTATATTCCTTACACTAGTAAAATATATAAAAAATATTTCAATATAGTAGAAAAGGAACTATGACACTTTAAAAACCATAGTAATCATAGAATTACTACTTCTTCAGTGATAGGGTAACCCAGTTCATCCACTCAAATTTGAATTTTGACTAGGATAACCAGTTGGTGAACCAGTGGGGAGAAAAAATATGACTGTTGAAACTCACCAAATCAACATCAAGGAATCATAAAAATGTCCCCAAATCCTCATGATAGTCTTCAAAAATGTCTTCTAGAGGGGCAATGATATAAGTAAAACCCTCCAAAATCATCTATGTGTGACACAATATGCCCCATAGCTCAGCATGTATGCTTTGTTCCATCCAAGAATCCCACATTTGAGATTAAATTGGAAACAATAACCCTAGTGAATCCTCACCTAATGGCACTATGTTGACTATAGCCATGTCAGTAGGTGCTTTATCTAACAATGGTAACCGTCTGACTTCCTTGCGAGGTGGTTCTGGGGATACTGGACCTCTTGAAGCTAGTTTCTTCCCATATATTGGGTTTTTCTCCATAGTCGGTGGTTTGAAAACCATGCTTACCAATCTAGAAAATTTCCACTGGGATATGATTAGACCAAAATCTCTATATATTCATGAGATAAACTAATTGATTCATTATGAGAAGGATGGTTTCTTTTAGCATTAGTCTCATCTCTAGTAGACATCAGCTAAAATTGGTAAGATACCATTAGTTTCTTCTCATATTTAACTTGAAAAGAGTGAGTACATATTGAATGGACCCATATAAATTGGTGGCGAACTGGAAGGGTTCACACCATTCATAGATTATTTCTCCATCAATACAGGTAGAATGAAATCTTTCACAGAGAGATACCACATAAGCCCATGCATCAAGACTGGCCCCACTAATGTCCAAAATGTAACCAGTCAACACTTTCATGTATGACCTAAAGGAGAAACACTCATAGTGGCTTATATAATCCTAAGAGTGTTGATATTTCAGAGGGGATGGTCTTACCCCATTGATAAAATATATGTATGGTATAAAGTGGACATGGGGAATATCCGAAATTTTTAGATATTAATAACCTCCCAAGTGGGCTCCTATCCATCCACATAATACATGGAATAAGAACATGATCATATAAGAAGATCTAAATCAATAAAAATGATGTAGAAGGTGATCGATTTTGGATATCATGGGGATAACTGGCCTGATACGGTGCCCCTTACCATAGAGATCACCATCATGAAAGTGGAAACTCTAACTTCACCCTTTTTTGTCATGGGATGTATGTACCCACCCAGGTATATGGAGAGGAAACCAGCTAGATGAGTGACTCAGTCGATACTAGGGACAAACTCCCGTTCTTATTATTTAAACTTCACTTCCTCAACAATGGGCCAATAAACACCCGATTCACCACAAGAATCCTTTGTAATACATTATTTAGTTCTTTTACATTACATATTAGACCTTTTTTATTTATGAATCATTCTACCCATTTCCTGAAAGGTATATCCTCTGTAGTAAGCTTCTCCTTTAATAGGGACTTCGCAGCCAGCTTAATCAACTCTGAATTTAGAGGACTAGTCCCCATTAAATATTCTGAAGTGGATCGTGGAGGGAAGAACTAATCATACATGCCACATAATATAGGTGCACCATAGATATTATATACATCCCAAAGGATGATACCCACCCCTCCATGAATAAGGTGTAATTTTTGTGTGTCTAGGATCTGATAACTGAACAATCATGTCTTCTATCCCTTGTTATTGTAGTCAAACATCTTCGATATCCATATATCCTCCTAAATTCCGATTTTCATCAACTCATTTCATAATTTAAAAGTAATTTACTACACTGAGAAGGTCCATCCCTAGTTTTTCCATGGATACCATCTGATAGAATATTCCAGTAGGCAGTCCACTTGAAATTCTAATTAGAGGTGGATTTCTATATTATTGAGCATTATAGATGGACATTCCCATCAGGTTTTAAATCATTCATGTAAAATTAGGTGGGAAAAATGTTACTATATTCCCATATTCATGGCCCTATTGGACCAAAAAGTATCCCCCAAAGTGATATTTTACCAAAAAGTGTTGCATGCCTTCAGAATCTACGAAGATGGCATAAAAAATGACTTCAGTTAAGGAATGGGAGAATCATCAGAACGACTAAACCCATAAAGGGGAATGATGTAGGAAATGGGATAGTCTAATAATTTCAATCCCGGAAACGATATCAGGCTCACATGGTCTTACCTAATTAAATGATTAAAAGTAGGATCTATGCTAGCTAATACTTCATCACAATAGGCTATCACTACCTTTTCTTACACTGAAAGCTTATTAGAAGATAAAGGGGAACCAGAACCCATCTGAAAATGAGTAAGTGGCATATTTAAAATAGATGAAATAAAATCTTATCAATGTAAAGACATAATAAAATAGAAACTTCATTCACATCACATGAATATGCCAGGGGTTCATGAATATCCTGATCCCTAAAGGTCTTGTGGGACACAGAACCCCGCAAGGAATCACAAAATCACATGAAACCTTTGGAGACTCATGATTCCCTGAAATAGACATGTTCACACGAATAACATGATAATAAATAGATTATATATCAAATCCTACATATCGTTAAAAACCTTGAATAGAATTGCAGTCCTCAAGGACAATGTTCAAACCATTACCAAAGTGTGGTTCTTAGTTGGATCAAGCCAGCGCCTGAGAAAATATGGTATTTAGAAAGATTTTTCATGAAATGGTTTCATGGATGAGGCTTACAAATAGGTCTCATTAGATATAGTCATGGAATGGGATTGTGATAGAGGAACATGAAGAAAATAGGGAGAGAGCTCAAGACGAATGGTTACTAGTGGGTAAATCTACATTCCACCCCTATATACAGAATTTTTTTGGAATTACAATAGTCTCCAAACATTAGATGAATCACCCAAGTAAATTATTTAAAAAAAAATTCAAATACTAAGGTGGTTCATTTATATTATTTAGAACCAAGTCCTTGTCCCCACAAACATCTTTCCCGGGGGGGGGGGGGGATTAGTTGATTCATGAAAAATGAGCATCAACCAATTCACAAATGAAGAAATGCCTATATATGTGTATTATTCTCCCATAAAAATTAAAGGTAGGAGAAGGTGGATAAGACTCATGGATTGGGTAAGCCTCATAGAGACAATCTATCAAATGACCATAATAAATTCATGTGAATGAACCACATGCATTTCATTGACTACAATGGATCCAATAGAGCCCATGTTAGCAAGACAAACATCTCTTGATAAGGTTCTACGGATAACAAGTTTTCACATGGTGGTAGAAGAATAAACTCCCCCCCAGCCACATTAATTTTAAATAAATGTATGCATGATAATCCTTATGAAATTCCATTGAAAATAGGAGGAAAACATTAAAAAGGAGAAGTCCTATTGTGGTTATAAAACTCACAAGATATATCAACAATGGAGAGAAAGATTTTCCCTAAAACAATTTGAGTAAACTTGATATAACTCCAAAACTTTGAAAAAAAAGAACGAAATAAGTGTGGAGAAGGAAGAAACCACTCATGTTTATAAAAGAAATGTTATTAACCCATAACAATATGAAAGACACCATGATTCTCCATTGACATGTCTTACTCATCTCACTAAAGACCTCTAACACACCATATATGTATCACTAAGGTCTCGAGTATGTATAGGAAAAAACAGACTCCTCCTTTAGCACCCTATGGATAAATAGATGTGATTTTCCATACAATATTCACTCATTCCTATAAGAATATTATTGGTCACATGATACGTTATCAAGAGGTAGAGTAATTGTCTTTGATATTACTATTGTAATCTTTTATGAAATTATACCTTTGTAAAATAAAAAAATGTAATAAAAATAAGAGGTCATGGGAGACTCTCACAATTATAAAAATATTGTGACATGATAAGGACATCCTCAGAATGGCTTTGAAAGACTCCCTTACAAGTCAAATGGATGATATGAAGCACCTTGAAAATCCATACGTGCCTCATGAAATGTCATGGGAAATTCTTCTAGCCTCTCAAGAATGAATTTTAGTAGGAATATTTATCTCACGGAGGCCCTTGGACAGGTCAATATGACAATTTGAATGTCCTTTGACTTGTTTTCATGAGTTAAAAATTACCCATTAATTATAAATAATCCAATAAAAGAGACTTTAACATGATTAACTTGTGTTCACTAAAATGTAAAAACACCCCAGGGGTGATGAAATATAGGGAATCATAATGATTTGTGACGCCAAGGACCTTCATCGACTCCATCCTATATTCATGCAAGATACTCCACATTATAATAGAAATAGTAGGATGGAGAGGCCTATAAATTCTACACCCCTATATGAAAAATCATGACCACTCTAGGAAGATAGATGAATCCTCAGAACTGTAAACCATCACTAGAGATGATTTACTAGAGTGGTGGATCTCTTGACTAGAAAGTTCCATTTGGTAATTTACCGAAGAATAGACAGAGTGATCTTGAACCATGAATAAATAACTTCTTATGATCAATCATATATAACACAAATTAATTTTTTTGGGACATGTAAAGAACATCCCATACACCTACTAGATCATGCAAGACTTAAAATAAAATGAAAATAAATATATAGAAGGCATTCAACATATATGGGATAGAACAATGACTAATTGTTAAATAATTAGGAAACAACATGTAATCTGATCCTCATACACTTCACGTGATCCATATATGACACACCAAAATACAAAGACATGTTTCATAGATCTCGCGATTCTCCTTCAATATGAAATTTATGTCATGAAAAATATTATGGACATGTTAGAGAAATTTACATTGTCCCACTGGTCATGCCACTTTTGTCTTGTGAATCCCTATAGATTCATTGCCTAAATCTTGATATGTTATTTAGATTTGTCACTAGACTCATATTATTGAACCCACACATCTCATCCAAGTCAAGCGATATCACCTAGGCATGTCAACTGGCTCTAATGACACCATCATGGAAGGAAAACTATGTTTCGATATTCCCTCCCGACATGTCATCCAATGCATGAAACACCCTCCAATACATGTGACATTGACTATAAAAAACCATCCTTATATTTCAACAAGCTATAATGATGAAATCATGGACGGTCAAAATGATCATGAGACTGTAAAAACCCGATATTTTATGATAAGTATTCTTTTTAATTTATTTGATGTCATGTGTTTTATGCTACAACAAGATTATCTTGTGCTATATGCCACACTATATTAGCTTGAAGTATACACAACTCTATTCTTAGATTGTGTTACACAAAATTTCAAGTTCGTTTTATAATAGTCATTCTACGAAACATTGAGTGTATATATATATATATATTCAATGTATAAATGAAATATGGTTGGATTCTGTTAAACAAAACAACAACGAAGTCTTGCACTACAGGCAACCCTGACTTAGCTTGCATTACACGCAATTGCGACCTTCCTCGATAGCATATGATGTACGCAATACCGGGTTTTACGAAATAACGATATACGGTTATAATATTTTCATGAACTAGCCATTATGAATATTATTAATTACATTTTGAATTTTATAACATTATCTTACACATTCTCTAGAACATGGTATATGAACAAAATAAATTTTTCAGGTGAAATAATTATTTTTCAAAAAAATGCAGTTTTGCCACCTTTTAATGGCGCACCCACATTAAATCTAGTTTTTGACATGCTTATAAGTTCAATTTTACAAAATAAAATTCTTTTTTTTAATCAGGATATAAAAATTTACATTGGATAAAGTTTTGATATTTTTCTGATAACTAGCATATTTTAATGAATAGTAAAAACACGCTATATTTTAATTAAAAACACCTTTTTTCATCGTAATAATTTATATGGTTAAATTATAATATTTAATGGTTTTAAAGTATAAATAGAATATATTTTTACCATTTAATATAATTTATATCATTATCATTGATTTTACCTTGAATTTGTAGGCTAAATTAATTCAATCTTTTGCAATGTTTTAAACAAAAACCCGTTTTCTTTCGACAATGGGTTTAATTTTAATATAATTTCGACAATGGGTTTAATTTTAATATGAATTCTACCTTTAAATTATTCCTTATGATACAAAAAATGGGGAGACTATTGCCTCATCATATCCTTAGGTTCCCACACAACTTTCCCAAGTTGGTTGATTCAACATAAAAAATTGGCCATGTGAGTGGTCTTGCTTTTTGGCACATTCTCTCTATGGTGCCAAATAACCACTGTTTGTTTCTATTTGGAAATAACCACATCTATTTACTAGAGATGTGTGTTCAGTGCATGTGATGGATCATGTATATACATCCTCATGAGAGATACATGGAACACATCATCAACCTGAAAGATGTTCAGTTTAAACACCAATCTATAATATACCATCCTAATAGGATAACAAATTTCCAAGGAAACTATACACCTTGGTATTATTTTCCCCTCCTTACAAATCTCTTAACCATATTCCATGACGAAATTCATGGAAATAACTTCTCACCAACAACGAATTCCAAACCACATTAATGATTATCAAGATAAATTTTTAGGAATTTCTTTTGAAACCCTTATATGTTATAACATTACTCTAA
Source organism: Viscum album (assembly GCA_963277665.1). NCBI lineage: Eukaryota > Viridiplantae > Streptophyta > Magnoliopsida > Santalales > Viscaceae > Viscum > Viscum album. The sequence continues at coordinate 1,907,997,273 of OY728127.1, forward strand.
CATTATCTTCCATTTCATCAGATATCTCATCAACCAAAATATTTCATTCTTCAACATCATCATAAAATGTTTGAGTCCTAAACTAATTACTATAGAGGGATTTTAAGGATCCATCTAAATTCATGAGTGAAAGCTATTATTGTAAGAAAACATAACCAAAGGAATATATTTATCCCAACCAACTTTATAATACCTAGAATAGGATATAAAAATATCCTAATGAGTTTTATTTTTATTATTATTTTGAATATCATTTTGAGGATGATACACAATGCTGAAACTTAATTCTATATTATGGTTTTGGTGAAGACCCCAATAGATCATTAAAGAAAAACCTAATATCCATATCAGATACAATAGAATGTGGTACCCCATGAGAAATTTCCATTTCTTAAATGTATATCCTATAAATCTGATCCATATATAATCCTTCTTTGATAATGATGAAATTTTATGACTTTGTAAGGTGAATGACAACAACCCTTATGCATTGCAATCTTTTTATGTTTTGGGGAGTCTAATGAAAAAAATCCATGGTTATGTTTTTCGATTTCCATTATCATATTATTAATGGTAATAATATCCACATAGACTTTTCTCTCTCATACTTAACATTATTACATACCTATAATTGAGATATGAACTCTATAATATCTCTCTTTATACCATCCCACTAGAAACACCCATTCAAAATTCCATACATCTTTGTATATCTAGGAGGAATAGAGAATGAATAATTATGAGCCTCCTTTAATATATAATTATTAAAATAATTTATGGACAGAACACATACACAGTTCATAAACCATATCATTCCATCATATTTAAGGATAAAATCTAGAATATTTATCAGTTTATTCTATATCTCTACATCTTTCTTTCGAGCATCATTAATCATCACATGTATAGATGGCTGAAAACTCATTTTACAAAGATAATACATATCCCATTCCATATGGACTTCTAGATCAATATTTTTAAAATAACAAAATATAAGATCTTTTTTGATCATCATTATATATAATCTAGCATGGTCATTTTGACTCAAAGAATCAACCACCTTGTTCTCATTTATAGCATTGTATTGAATTGAGCAGTCATAATCCTTAGTTAGATACAATGATATTCTATAGTTCTTATTTAATTTCTTCTACATTAATATATAAATTAATATTTTTTTATAAATATATATTCCACACTTTTATTTATAATTATAATTCTCCCAAATCATAAAAGTAAAAATTACCACATATAACTCTAAATCACGAGTTCAGTAACATTTCTCATGAACCATTAATTTTCAGGAGGCATAAGATATGACTATTCACCCAACAAGAGAACATAAATCACTCCATTATTTGATGAATCATTATAGATTAAATACCTTTCTCCACTATTGAGTAATCTAATTTCAAATGTACTAACAAACCTTGTCTTCAGTTCCTTAAAATATTCGTCTCAATCATCTATATAAAGGAACTTGGATCCCATACAATTTAACATGGTGAGAGGATTAGATAATCAAGATAAATTATCTAAAAAATGGCTATAATATCTATCCAAACCAAGTAAAATCTATATCTCATCCATATTTGTTTCTAGTCTAATATTCAATAGCTTGTTTCCTTGAATAATCCACCAATACACCCTCTCTTGAGATTATATGACATAAAAAAGAAGCCTATTGTATCAAGATTTTATACTTGCTTAATTTTGAATATAGTTTCTACTTACTTATTTTCATTATCACAATTCACATGTGATATTCATTCTATTCCTTTCCCATTAAATATATAATAATATTGTATATAATGACTACCACAAAAAAATCAATGTAATCCTACAAGTCTCAATTCATTAAATCCATGAATTTTGAAGGGTAATTAGTATGGACGAATGGTATTACTATATTCTCATAGAGTACATTCCATATATGAAATTTAGTCTTAGGTATATCCTATTTCTTTACCCTCAATTTATGAAATCTATAATGAACATCAATCATGGAAAAATTTGAGCTCTAAACAGTTGATCAAATAAGACATCAATACAGGGTAGATAATACTTTTTCTTAATTATGATATTTTTCAGTTCATGATAATCAATTCATAACCACATTGATCCATATTTATTCATAATAGAAATAATAGGTTCACCCCAGGGTGACACAATTGTATTAATGAATACCTTTTCCTGGTTCTCTTGGTGTTTCTTCTTCAATTCATACAACTCAATCGGGTCCATAATATAGAGAGTCTTTGAAATTGTTGTAGCATAAGGTATGAGTTCTATTGAAAACTAGACTTCATGATTTATTGGTAGATTTCACATATATTATGGAAGGAAATAAATAGACTCTAACCCAATAGGTATATCATTGATGTCAAGAGTCTCCCCAACTATCTGGGATAAGTACCCCTTTTGAATAGGAATCAATACCCAAACAATATAAATTATTTACTTCATAAGTTCACATTTATCATCATAACGTTATAAAATCATAGGTTAGTTTAAAATATTAAACATGAATTATATTCCTCTATAATTGATGTGTTATTTATTTAAAAAAACCTAATCAATGACTTAGATTAAACAAAATTCATCTAGAGTGAGAATAAAAATATTATCAAAAAGAAAATTCCCATAAGATGCGACCAGAGAATTAACGTAGACGTTAGATTTGATCATCATACCATTGGGGGATTTCACTAAAAATTCAACATAAAAACATTGATGTGATATTTGGATACCATTATAAAATTATTCAGATATAAATGATTGTGTAGATCTAGAATAAAATAAGACATTATTAGTTTTAGAGTGGATGGTAGGTGTACCTTTCACCATTTATTTATCACACCCCTCATCAGAAATAATGATCATTTGAGATTTCCATTTATCCCTTTCCATAAGAGGTTACTAACATAGATCATCATCATTAACCATTATATTAGGGAATTGGTTAACATAATTCTTATAATATATGAATTTGAAGCAGTAGAGTGTGGGAGGTGCATTATGTAGAGCTATCTATTCATTCTCATATATAGCTAACTTCTTCCAATCACATTGGAAATAAATTTCCTTATGAAATTCGTTTCCACACTTAAAAAAGTTAATAGTACCCTTAAGAAAATGTATTCCATGTTTCATTTCACATTTATAGTATGATGGAAATATCATTATCTTTTATATATTTTTTTATAATTTTTTTCAAATTATATCATTATTTTCTTGTAAAAATAAATGATTTTGGTGTAATTTTGATCTCCATTTCCACCACGATAGAACATTGAATGTTTTATTCATAGATACTATAATCCCTTTTGTCTAATGATATTCAGAGACTTGGTTTTAATCCATTTAAAAATTAATCAACCTTACTTCTATGTTGGATGGTAATACTAGAAGCATATCTCACAAGTATTTTAAAATTGACCTCATAGGTATCATTAGATTTACCCTAGATTTTCTTTAACTAAAAGAATTATTCCTTCAATTTTGTGAGCAGAATATGAGAAAATTACATATTGAAAAATAAGTTGTTAAACACATCCCATTCCATGGATTCAATTTCATATTATTGGCTCATATTATTGATAATATTCCAGAATTGATATGATTCTCTTTAAAAAAAATCCACCAAAATTAATTTTTCATCCTACAAACACTCGAGAATGTTAAATATATTTTCAGTGGTATTGATCAAATGATAAGAAATTAGTGGATTAAGTGAACTACTATAATATGATAGATGTTTACTCATGAAGGGATACATATAAAATTACTCCCTCCATTGGTTGTTATGAAGTTCAACATGATTCATTTCTTGAGATGGTTTTGTAAGCATATCAATGCTATTTTTTATTCCATCTATCATCAAAAATAATTTGGGAGAAATGTAATTTAATATTATATCACATTCATCTTTAAAAAGGATCCTTCAAGTTTCATACATTGATTATAATAAAAATTAATTGTTTGGGAAACAATAATCATAGTGGAGAACAACATAATCTTTCGAAATAATTTAATAGATTTATAAATCATAACACCTTATTTTAAATAAATGAAACCTTATATTTACCATAGTTCATTCATGGTTATCATTTATTCAAATCATTCATGATTGTTTATAAAAAAATGTCAATTAAGTGATCCATATCCCTTGGGAGTGTCAAACTAGGTACGTAGTGTGGGAACATTGACCATACACTAGAATGATGGACACGATATATTTAACCACATCCACATGTATTATCCAGACATCGATTTATTACCAGGAAACAAATATAGTATATTCCTTAACAAAATATTAGGATGTTATCCTATTCATAGACCCAACCTATGTGTTCTATACTATTATTTATAACCATTGTTTCTAAAGGTTAATTAAACCTTTATCTAATACCAACTATATAAACCCATACTTTTTTATAACCACATATTACATCTTAATATATTAATATTCATTACCTAAAATAACAATACATGAAAGTATCATTTAGGTATAGTTCAATTAGAAACAAAGATACAAAAACAACTACTTCATTAGTTAAATAATGTATCTCCCAATAATTGTTTTACAACTATAACCATTTTTAGACATATCATACATAATACCCTTTTTCAAACATGAGTAATGGAAACATAAGAAATAGTGAGATCATGTGCTCAGCAAGGGGTAAACAATAGAGATTTAAACATAAAATAAGAATAAGTGTATGAGAAAATGAGAATAAAATTTGAAAGCAATACACAACATATCATATATCATAAACTAGAGTCATTTTATAATTCTTGTATGTTCATAAGACAGGAATATTAATTGAATCAATAAATTTAACCCATGAGATAAAAAATTGGATTATATTTTATTATACAAATAAGAATAGAAAACAATTTCATCAGTAGGAAAGGGTTATTTAAGAAAATATCATTGTAGAATGAGTTCACTCCCCATATCATAATAGTAGTCCTGATTCACTTCCATGAATATCATTGTAGACAAAGTCCCTTACTGAACTGGATTCACACCCCCATTATAATACTATTTATCTCTTGATTTCCCATCATTACCCAATGAATTGGAGAGATATATAGGTAAACCAATCCCATAATTAAAAGAATAATTATGTGTGCAATAACACCATAAAACATTGATCATATGATATGAATGAAAATAAATGGGCTTCACGAAACATTTATCATATTAGAACCCATGAATTGAAATGATCATCATAACGATTTTATCATAAAAGATACCATAAAAATAAATTTTTTTCATAAAGAATAATATAGTAATATTAAAATATTCTTCAAATTTTTTTAGAAAACATGTATGTGTAGGAAAAATGGAATTCGACCGAAATAGAAAATAAGTTGATTTTTCTTAAAAACACTATTTGGTATATTTTTTACAGAAAGAGATGAAAATGAAGAAAATTATCTATTATTAAAAAATTATAGGAATATAGAATTCATGTGTTTCTTTAGTTTTATATCATAATATTTCATCAATGGAAATTTAATCGTATACAATCCCGATAAATAATGATAATATAACATAAAACCTTTAAAAAATTTATATATTTTGAATCATAATAGCAATAAAAAAGAAAATTATTTGGATATGAGTATCTCATAATTTAATGATGGTAATAATTTAATGAATTTATGGATAGTATATACACAACATAAAATAAAAATGTTTTGTATAATGAATGTGCCCACAGAAATAAAAATGATATAAAAATCCCGTACCCTATCTATAGACAACATTCATACACATTATTACCTCATATATAATTAATATAAGTTTAATATAATTCTATTGTGGCACCATACATATAAACATCATACTATATATGATTTAATTATTAAATTTTATTAACCTTTTATTAAAAATTCCTTGTTAAAAACATGTTTTGGTTAACAAGAACTTTGTTTTTATGTATGGTTTGATTTGTTATTTTTGAAAATTTTTCATTTGTGATGGTTCCAACATAGGTATAATTTTAAACATGATATAAAAATTATATATATTAAATATATATATATATATTAATCTATAAATGTTAGATATAGAAAGTGAAATACACCATTCATGGAGACGGTAGGCCATACATACACATGAGTGTAGCTTCCACTTTATAAATGAATGGTATGAAAGGATAGTAAATAATATAACACCATTAAAAATTAATTATTGTGTAATATATTTATCACATATATTCATTAAATTAATCCATATTTCTATACATGAAAAGCATATGTGAAAAACAAATCATATCACATTGTGAGGCGGTAGTCCGCCGTCCACATGAGTGATGTTATCATAATCACTAAAAATATAATGTAAAGAAGGTATATGTGAAATGATAATTCAAAAAGTATAATAATATCATTAATATCATATATAAATATTAAATTCAATATTATATCCACTCATGATAGGTGGTGATGGAAAACAAATTATATCGGTCTACATGGTGATATTCCACCGTAAACATGATTGATGATTTCATTTCCCAATTAATGGTAGAGTACATGGATATTGGTTATTACATAAAAAAATAATTTTTTTTATATTTTATATACATATTTAATTATGTAAGAATTATTATGACACTAATGAAGGTGGTAAGAGAATAAGTAAAATGGAAATATCTTAATGAAGACAATTACCATCTCATAGAACAACCTCCTTTGGATATCTTATTAAGGACCCTATGTTCTATATTTATAAAATAATAGAACATAAAACATGTGGATAATGATATTTTGTTGGGATTTTGGATGGGTATGGTTGAGAAAAACGGCATAAGTGCAGTGAATTAGTGAGGGGATGATGTTTCTTTTTATAATTGAGGATGAGTGATATTTTTGTAAATATCAAAAAATATTCATTAATGGGAATTCAATCTTAAAAAACATCTTAAAAAATTGATAAAAATATTAAGGTATTTATTACTTGTTCAATAAAAAAATCCGTAATATAAAAAAATGTGTTAAAATTGTTATTTCTTATCCTTTAAGTTTACATAATTTTTCAATTTAAGTTTTCACCATGGTATCTTGTATCTTTTTATTTATCCACATAATTTATTATTTAAGAATAAATTTTAAATGATTTTAATTAGATAATTTGGATGAACTGACTCTAAATATGAATTAATATTTATAAAATAAAAATCAAAGGTGTGTGGAAAATTAATTTTAACACAAGCGCATGTAACACACAAAAACTGATTTTAGCCTTTATCATTATAGTGAATTTTTATTGATACATTTAATTTTTGGGACCCAAAATTAATTTTACCTTATTAAATAATATAATTTACTTATATTTCTAATATTAAATCCATTTTATCAAATTAAAATCATATAATTATTAGAATTTAATTTATGATTAATCTCACAGATGTGATAGAAAAGTAGCTTTCCAAAGAGAAAACTTTCAAAAGTACAGAATGTTTTAATATCATAATTCAATATGAAATTGAATATAATTACATAAATTTGAGTGATAAATATAAAATTCATCTAATTTTAATTTTTATTTTATATTAAAACAAAATATTTTTTATAAATTATTTAAAGGAAATTGTGATTTTTAATAAAAAATTATATTTTTTTATTATTCAATGAAAATTTAATCTTTCAAAACATTATAAAAAAGCAACTAATATATAATATTGAAATATATATTTTTAAAATGAAATTAATTTTTTCAAATAATTTTTTTAATAATGGAAGAAATTTCTTTTATTTTTTCTTCACAAAAAGTTTTTTTGAGAAAAAAGTATTTTCGAAACGTATATGGAATTTAATAAAAATTAGTCCCTTTAATATAAATATTTTTTTATTATATAAAACCACTATAAATAATATTGAATTTTTTTTTGTTCTAATGAATACTACTATGTTTAATGACTAGGTTATAATGGTCCTGCTAACAGAAAAATATTAATAATGTATCATGGATCGTTAAAACTTGTAGTGGTGCATAACCTAATTTATCGATGAAATTAATTTTTTTTGGAAAAATTTTATAAAAACTCATTTTTTACATTGATGGACAATACCATCATTTTTAGCGTAGTTAAACTATGTGACTTATGATTGGAACTCACACTACAATGACACAAGATTTCACTTTATATTTTCATTTAATAAATAATATGTTCGATAGATTTCTCCCCACACAACACATAAATCATAAAATTTGGATGAATTTAAGGTAAATTTATAATTTTTAGGTATAAATAGATATAACATAATTATGATATATTTATATAAATAAGATGAAAAAATAGTTGTCACTTTAAATATCAACTCTACAAGTACAACTACACAACTAATGAAATAAATTTTCGAAAATTTACATCCTTTCAAGTATAAAATATTTATATAAGAATTAAATATTAAAACTATTTTAATTGGTAATTTATTTTAAATGGTAATAATAATAGATAATATATCAAAAGTCGATTTCCTATAATTGTTTTTCATTTATATAATAAATTTATTTAAAAATAGAAATAATAAATTTTTGAATGATAATTTGATAAAATAAAATTTGTTTTTGGATTCATCATTAAAATATTATATTATGGTAAATTATTGGGATTTTTATAAAAAGTATTATTTTTGGGTTAATAGTGAAAAATACTATGTTTACAAATAATCTGAATTTTTAGACATTATTTGTAAATAATTATGAATTAGAAATTAATGAAACCTATTTATAAGAATAAATATACATTTTAATTTTATAATAATATTTTGTTTAATTTGGAAGCCCATATTTTTTTTATAAATTATGTTGTATTTTTTAAAATATTGTTTTTATAACATTATACATTTTTTATTTTAAAAAAATTATAAAATTTCCCAATAAAATATAAAAATGTAATATAATTTTATAATCCATAGGATGAATTTATTTTAAAAGTTAAATTTTAATTTTTGAGCATAAAGGATAAGTTAACTTGGGTAAAAACATGTTACAACTGTAAAATCTAAAATAGTAAAAGTAAAAATGTAAAAGTAAAATTACTAAAATATGATGAAAAAATGCGTGGAAATATTTTTTTGAGATGTTTATAAAACTTATAACTTATCCTATCTATTATTTTTCAATTTTTTCTACAATTCTAATGAGTTACATCCAATTATTGAATAGTTTTGGGCATTTAATAAAATGCCATAGGTTTTCACATAATGAAGGGGAACCCCTCCCCTCACTTTCCCCACCAAAACCAATATAATTTTTACAAAGATATGAAAGAAAACATTATAAAATTTTTTATATACCATTAATAGTGGTTTAACTTCTCAAAATACCACATCGTAAATGGTTAACCCCATTACAAAGGAGATAATTAATGTAGTGAGGTGAAATTTTCAAATCGATTATTACTCATTTCTATTTACTTATTTGAAATAATTGATAGAGAAAATTAAATAAAAACATTTAAATTGGTAAAAAAATTATCATTAGTATAATTTTTTTATTTTAATAATTTTTCAAGAATTATCCACATTTCTCCATTTTATATTAAAAAAAACGAAACTGTTTTCCATATGTTGTGCATGATATCGTCTCCCTGAAGTAACAAGTTCATTTTACTTCACCAACTTACAAGGAAGGTCCTAATACAGTATTAAATATATATATATTATTTTTATTACATATTTTATATTATTAATTGATAACTTACATTACTTCTTTGACCTAGTCGATAGTGACCAAAATCATCTTCAATTGCATGTGTGTGGACTACCGACTCCATAGAGTGATTAATTTATGGTTTAATTATCATCATCACTTATAATGGTTAGTAATAAAAATCAATTTAATGTATAAATATTATTTTTATGACAATACTAAAGTTCTATATATTAAAATATGAAAAAAACTTAACAATATGATCAATAAACAACTATGGTAAATTCCATCGTCCAAAAGAGCATTATTTGAGAAAATAAATTATTACTTCATACTTTGAATTCCCATCGTATGAGTTTTTATATTCTTCCAATACTATAAAATTATCATATATCACAATAATAAACATTAGATAATATCATTATGGTTCTCCTATAATGAAATTATAACTAAATAATATCATAATCATCAATTTATTATTGTATGTTGTTGGTTGGGTTGGATTGAGAAACTATTTGAAAAATGTTATAAATTTATTTAACGGATGAGTCTGTGAATTTATTTCTAATAACATATTTTTTTAAAGGTTAATATACTTTCATTCTATAATGGTTTGATAAAAATTAACTCATTATTTAAGAAAATAACCTTTTTTACTAAGAATCATCGAAACATGATCATCTCCAAATTAAAATTAAAAGATCATAGAAAAAACAAAATAAAATGATATCAAAATATTTAAATAATAAAAAAATATAATATATTTTACATTTTATTTGTTTAGGAAGGTTAAAATTTGAGATAATCATGAATAACAACACCATTATTATTAAACTAGTTCAAAATGTTGATGATTACACACAAAAGATATTTAAAATAGATAATAATAAACAAACATGAAAGTAGGAAACATGTATAAATGGTTTTTATAAAATTTTATAGACATAATAAAATTTCTTTGTTAGGGAATTAATATTTTTATGTTTTTTTAAATTAAAGGTTCTAGTGTCATCAATAAAGTTTAAATTCAATATAAGGCTTTCTTTTTCTTATTTTCAAATCCATGATACATTTTTGATATTGAAAACCGTAATTTAATTTTTATAGTGTATTAAATAACCTATTTAAATCATGTATAATTAATATAAATCATTTCCTAATAATTTTCTTTCAATTACATGGTAAACTTATTATTCTTACATTACTCTTACATTAAGTGTTTATGGAAACTTAATTCTCATTAATTGAGTTATGATTGTTATTCTAGAACATATTTCATATATTTTGAGAAAATTATTCCCTCTGATTATATTATGTTGTAATTTCTATTTGAATTACAGATATTTACATTTCTAATAAATAACCACATTTTAATTGTCCCATTCTTTATGAATTATGAATTCTATAATATCTTTTGTTAACTCAACTTTCATTTCATTATATTAAAATGTTATTACTTGAGGGGTATTAAACTATTTTTGATAAATACATCTACATTTTTAAACAAAAAATTCTTATTTTCAATATAGGTAAAATTATGTTTTTAACTCAAATATTCCTTATCAAGGAATTTATTTTTCATAAAATTGAAAATATTTTAAGATAAAAATATAATCTCTATTAAATATGTGTTTTCCTATATTTCCATGTTAATTATTTTTTAAAACAATATCCTTTTATATATTCAAACAAAAATATGTTTTTACTTATAGTACCCCCATATTTCCCTCTCATATTTTAATTTGGAATCTTTACTAGCTCTTTTACAATGTGGATTTTTACTAAGGGAATATAAAAATATTCAATAATTTTTTCATCCATTAAAATTAAATGGTTTTATCATCAACTCAAAATTATTTATTATTTCATTTATGTATTTTCAACGAAATTGTGTTTGGAATACTAAATAATAAGGTATCTAAAATTCTTCTCTTTCTCTTAAAATTTGATTTGGTAGAAATTTATTCGTTATCTTTTATAACAATATTTGGAACAGTTTTTGTGAAGATTTTATATTTTAATCACTATTTACCCTTTAAGTATTATCTTTCATGAAGTCATATTTTGATCACTCCATATATGTTTTTATGATATGATTCCTTTTCTAAAAATAGTTTTTTTAGAAAAAATTATTTTATAAGTTCAGGTTATCTAAATTTTGTATGGTTTAAGAAATCCATTCTCATCAAAGTTTCCATATGATATGACAAATGAGTTTTTTTAATTATAACACATATGTATGAGTGACTGATGGATGGGTTCCAATATATTACTCCAATTAATTGTTCAGTATTTTACATCTCATAATAAATGGTGGTTGAGTGAGGGTATTTTTTTCATAACCTAAACCATGAACATTGTGTTTTCTCATGATATATATTGTGAAAATTTTGAGTATCACAATATGAAGTGTAGGACATTTATTTTTTCAAAATATAAAGAAACATGAATCTTGGGATTTTTTTTCACAAAATTAATGGTGGACATTTTGTTTATCAAAACATGAATCATGGAATTTTCTTATTCATAATTTTAAAATTTATTTTTCAAAATGATTGTTCTAAATATACTTTTTATATTTATTTGGATTTCAAGTTAATTTTCTATTTCATATAGATATTATTTTACTCTCTTGGATCATGTTTTATTTACCCATGTTTCCACACTCATTTGAATTATGTATAATGATATTTTATGATTTATGGTAAGACTTATGATCTAGTTTTTATTAGTTATATGTTTATAATGTATCCTAATTATACCTATAAGATCAACTTATGATCACTTTTGAGGTTTGATTTCTAATACTAATGTTTACCCTTACAGATCATTTGAACTAAGTCCTTTATTTTCTTTCTACCCCTAGGTTAGTGAAGAAAATTATGTAATATATAGAAGATTTTTTATTTGTATAATTTTTGGGAGATTGTGAACACTCGTTATAGATTAAATTATTTCTATCATAGTGGGGGGGGGGGGGGGAATAAAATGTTCATTAGTAAAAATTAAATGAATTTTGTTAATAATGTTTTTCATAATTATCTAAAACATTAAACATGATGGTTATTTAGAATGTATAGTAATGTAATATTATTTTAACATCATCAAATTTATAAGGTCACATTTTCAAGAATCTATAGTTGGTATCATAGAAGAGTTTAGATAAATTTTGAAATTTGTATTATATTAAGTGTAAATTAATTTGGATTAGAAAATGTCAAAACTGTTTTGTATGTTATGGTTGATTATAATTTTAATGTTATAGAAAAAAATGGGTCATTTGAGGTAATATTATGTGTGTTGGGATAATATAGAATTAGTGAAAGCCTAAAAGATTAGTCTATGGGACATATCTACGTATATTATAACATTATAAAGTTTTGGTAAATTCAATATTATGGTGATTTACTAGAAAGAACATCCATTTATAGAGACTATATGTGGAGTATATCTCTGAAATAGATGTACCTAGGGGTAATAACACTAAAAATAGTGTATTGGGTATTAACCTAATTGTCACCTAGTTCTAGAAAAAGAGGCCAAACCACACAATTCTTTTTCCACCCTCAGGTGGTATATTTTAATCAATAAAATTCTCTTTATGAACTGTTATAAAGGATTTATTTCCTAATTAATTTTTAGGAATTGCTTTAATATGTACAATATATACTAATATAATAAAATATCGATTGAAAAATATTATCGTAGGTTGAAAATAATTTTTCATTAGACATGATATATTTGCTTTGATTTTTAATATTCATATGATTATTTGTAATAAGTTTATTGATAACCAATTTATGCTTTAGTATTTCATTGAAATAGGATCATGAAAATGAAGCTAACATAGGTATTTATCTAGAAATCGCGATGTATTATAACAGATTAAGGGGGATTAATTAAATGTTTAAAATTCATGTTATGTTTTTAATATTATGGAAAATGTGGGTTTCCTAGTATTACTTATGGTAGCGAGGTATATTTTTTTAATATAAACTAATTATTTAAAATAATTGCTATTTTTCAGAAAAATTGATATTTATCAATGATATTCTGATATATTCTAAATGGTATTTGGATTATCTGAAACATTTCAGGTTTTTTCTTCATTGATTAATCTTTAACGGTTTGTAGACATATATTAAATGGAATTAGTAACTATGAAATGTGATTTTTAAAGGGTTATATGTGGATGATAACAATTGGAGAAAACTTTTTTGAGGTATGGAATAAATATTAAGTTCAATATAATATTAATTTTGAGGTAATAATGGGTTGATTCATTTCAAAAAGTTGTTTAGATTCTATTGATAACCAAGAAACATGATATTTATTGAATAAAAAAGTTATCAATGTAATATTTGATGATGTTTCTCTCATTATTTTGATTATGATTTATATTTAATGGTTTGAGATATTATTAAATAGTGTCTAATTTTAATTGAGGGTTCATTTAAGTGTTAATTTAAAAAACAATATATGGTTTAATTTTTATTTAATTCTTTAGATATTTATATCATTCCAGGAAAGGTATATTTTATATAGTGTATGATTTATGTCCATACAGACCTGAGAAAATTACTTTCTAAAATATTAATGTTCTTTATGTAAATATAATTTTATTAATATAGACTAAGAGAGTTTGGTAGGTGTCATTTTAGAGGTTATATCTGGAATTATTAATAAGAAAATAATTATGTCACATATTATCAATAGTTATGAATAATTAAAATTACAAGGAGGAAATTTATTTAGTGGGTGGGGAGAATGTAATGGATGATATTTAACATTAATTTTTCTATAAATAAATACTATGTTTGTTTTCTTACTCAACATGAAATGATGAAACAAAATAATATATACTATCATTAGTTAGTTAAATAATTGGCAGGAATAAATGGATGAAATTGAACTATGATATATATATATTATGACAAAAAAATAACATTCAATTTAAATATTGACTCAAATAGTACAACTGAAGAAATCATAAATTATTTTTTATAAAACATTAATCACTAAATTTAAAATAATATTTGATATGAATAAAGATTAACTGTACTTTAAATAATAATTTATAAGAAATGGGATGAAGAATAGACAACATAGCAAAAGAAAATTTCCTATAAAAATAGTATTCAATATATTTTCTGTTTTTAACTAAAAATAAAAGTTTTAAATTTTAGGATGATAATTTGAATAAAAAATCAATTTTTGATTCATAATAACAATATTATATTTGGTTAAATATTTTTTATTTTTTTAAAATGATTTATTTTGAGGTGAATAATAAAAAATTAACTCGATACAAATAACCTAGCTTTATAGAACATATTATTATATAAGAATAAAATGAAAATTTATGAAGCCTTTTAATTTACAAACTCATATTTTAAATTTTGAAATATAAGTAGTATTTTGAAAAAAAATTATTTTTAATACTTTATACGATTACTATTTTAAAATAAACCATTATCACTTTTTATAATTGATTAAAAGATGTATTTAATTTTTTTATTATGTCCAAAATATGTAATAAATCCTTTTTTTTCATAAAGGATAAGTTACCTTAGGAGAAAAACCATTTACTATTGTAAAAGAGAAAATGGTAGATGTAAATATTTAAGAATAAAATACATAAAACAAGTTTAAAATGAATTTTGGAATTATTTTTTGAGGACTTGATCTACCTTAAAAATGTTCAACACCACTATTTATTAAAATTTTAACCAATTTCTTTGATAGTGACATCACATTATAGTAATGTTTTGGGTATTCAAAAAAATTACATTCCTTTTCACTGGTAAAAGGGATAGTAATCTCATTGTTTTCCCTCACACCACACCCACATATTTAAGACCAAAATCTGCCAAATCCTCTCTTTAAAAATATTATAAACCATTAATAGGTTCTAGTTTTTTTAAAATACAACCTCTTAAAGGCTTAACCCCTATAAGAAAGGATATAATTCAAGTAGCGATGTACAAATTTCTAACTACTTACTTCTCATTTCTATTTCAATATGTTGACTACTTCTACATAAAATTACATTACATTGTATTAAATTTTTTAAATTCGTATCATTATCATACTTTTATGTAATTATAATGATGTTATTTAAAACCAAATATCTTTATTTTCTTTTAAAAAATGAAAATTTTAATTACCTATTGTACATACTACCATATCCCTGAAGTATTGTGTTTTTTTTCCTTCTTTCTATTACAGGGATGTTCTTAATAGAAAATTTAATATATATTTTTATTTTTATGAAATATTTTATATTCCTAAATGAAAAACCATGTTTCTAATTTAAACCATTCAATAGAAAATTAATTCATCATATGTGAAAACAACCACCTCAGTGGAAGTAATCATTTATTTATTTAGTAAATAATAATTTCACTATAATAAGGAATTAGAAAGAAAAAACCTCAAGGAATCTTATAGAAGTGGTGACCAATAGAATCCCCAATAAACATATCCACTACGCACGGGGGAAGGGATACAATGGTATAAAAATCTTTTAGGGGATGTGGAGATCCTCATTTGATATAGAATCCAAGAAGTCATCCACTCAGTTACCTTTTCACCATGTATGGAGGAGCTCTGTGTCATTGGAGAGAAGATCCTTTCATTTTAGGATCATGAAATTATTGATTATATATTTTATTTTCCTTAAAAACATCCATGTATGGAAATGAGAATTATTTTAATGGATAAATATGATGTTTATAAAATTATTATTGTTCTTTTAAGTGAATTTTAAAAACCTATTAATTGTATGTGTGATAAAAATCTTTATTAAATTCAACCATCAAAAAGAGTGTTCGGAGAGGAGAAAAATTCTTCAATCTCTAAAGTAACATATAATAGGATATAAAAATCTTGTAATTATTTTAAATAATGATATATAACACAAGTAAGAACAAAAAAGTAACATTGTGGTTATTTTAAAATTATATTTCGTGACAATCACTTCATAATAATCTATTAAATATGTTTTTGTATTTTGGGTTGGTTTTTCCAAATACATGAACTATAATATCATTTTATTAATGGATGAGATTAATAAATTATATTCTGGTAGTATATGATATAAATAACTAAATAATGTGTTGTTTTTTCTAGAATGGTAATATAAAAATTTACCTCACCACATAAAAAATACCATTTATTCAGTAAGAATCATTGAAACATGCTGACAACAAAACTCATAATCAATTATAAAAATTGAAAATCCAATAAATTTAATTTATAAAACTAATTATTTATAAAACATCAATTATATTTCCTTGTATTTTATAGTAATTATTAAATTTTGGAAATTAATGAAGAACAATATTGTTACCTTAAGACTAGTTCACAATGATCAATATTACACACACCCAATATTGAAAATAAATAATTAATAACAATCATATATATTGGGAATAATTGTAAATAATTTTTTTAGATGGATATAAAAATGAATTAGTTACTAAAATTGGAGATTAATGTGGTTATGTTATTTATACAACACTTTATAGTGTGATTAACTAAATGTGATTTCATGGTAATGGTTTCTTGGTCTCATTTAAAATCCAAAAGGCATGATTGATATTGCACAAACTAATTTCCTTAATATGGTATATTCACTACCCAATTTACTATATTTATAATGAATATCCATCATTTAAAGATACATTAATTTCAATTTCATGGTAATGTTATTATCCTTACGTTTTCATTATCATAAGTGTTTTTTTGAATCTCAATTCTCATTTATTGAGTTATGATTGTACTTCTTGAACATATTCCCTATAATTTGGGTATATTATTCAATTTTATTGAATTATGTGTTATTTAAACTTATAATTTTTATATACACAATATAAACCCTTTCTAAATGTCCCTTTATTTTTGAATTATGGAATTTGTATGGAATTTTGTTAACTCAAATTTCCTTTACTTGATTTACAATGTTATTCCTTGATCATTTTTATTTTATATATGATAAATCATTTTAATTACTATTTAATAAGATATTTCAACTTTCTTATCTTAAGAAAATGATTCTTTTAATACAATGGAGATTTGTCAATGAATTTATTTCCCATAAAATAGAAACCATTTTAAGAGAAACATATCATCTCCATTAGAGATGGGTTTTCATCTATTTCCGTGTTCATTATAACTAATTAATTTTACTTTATTATTTTAAAAACAAAGTATGTGTTTACTAATGTGACATATATATTTATAATCTCTTATTTTAAAATATATTTTTACTTCTACTTTTTTTATGTGGGATTTCAACAATGAAATTATTATCTATTACAATGGTTTTTCATAATTTCCAAAATTAAATGTATTATATTCCACTAAAAATTATTTTCATCAAAATTTATTTATTTTCTAGTATCTTACATTATGAAATATTTATTATAATGGTTTAGGAATTATTCATATTTCATTCATAAAAATGTTTTTGAGATTAATGTGTACATCATCTTTTATAATAATATTTTAAAACATTTTGTGAAAAGTCTTATATTTTAACTTTTATTTACCCCCCACAATTAATATTTCGTTAGGTTATATTTTTTTACCCTATATAAGTTATTATGATATTATTATATTTTGAAAATTATATTTTTAATATCCTGTTTTTTAGGTTCATGTTATGTCATTTCTATGAAATTTTTATGAAACCCAGTTTTTCTATTGGTGCTAGATGATATGCTAAATGTTTTTTTAATGTGGCACACATATATAAAGATTATTGAAAGGTAAGGTCCTATATATCCCCACAATTCATTGATCAAGGGATTATATCTCATGAGACAAGGATGTTTTTCAATATTTGTTTTTAACAACATGAAGGGTGAATATTATGTTACATCAAAGTAAAAATCATGAACATTGTTTTTTACAACATGTAGTGTGGAAATTTTGTTTATTTACAACATGAAGCATAGATATTTTCTTTTATCACAAAATGAGGCATTATAATTTTATTTTTTCTTAATATGAAGTATGTGAATTTTTTTTAAACCATTAAGTGTGGAATTGTTTGTTGTTCACAATGCTATAATTTATATGTGCTTATGTTCATTCCAATTTTGTTGTTGTTGTTATAATAGGTTTCAGGGGTACGTTAAATTTCCAAGCCATATTCATATTCATATGATATCATGGATAATGATTATTGAATCACGTTTACTCATTATTTTGAATCATATATTATAATATTCCAAGACTTCTACCCTGATTTATGATCCATGATTTGTTGCTTATATGATACCTGTATACCCTGGTTATACAATATAATTATATTATGATTACTAATGATATTTTTTTTCTAATGATTATGTTCACCCTTATTGATAATCTAATATCACCCTTTCTTATGTTTTCATAACTCAATTATGAAGATAGAAAAATTATATAATATCTCAAGTAGTTTCTTATGTGGGTAATTTGTGGGACATGTTGAAGACTCATTATAGTTTATAAAGATTCAATAACTTTGAAAAATGTGTCAATTAGTTAATATTTAATGATTTTTTTATTTAATGTTTTTTGTAATTTTCAAAAACTATAAACATAAAAGGTATTTTTAATACATTATTATGAAACATTTACATTATTTTATGTAATTTAGATGGTTACGTCTGCAGTCTTCTATACACATTCTGTTGGAAGGGTTTTGATATCAAATGGAAGTGTATGAATCTATTGTTGAAAATTTAGATGACTAATGATAATATATATCATGTTAATAATGAAGAAAAAATGGTTTATTAATTATGGAAGAATAACAAACTATGAATGTAGAGGTTATAAAATATCAATAAAGAAATAATGAATGTTTTTCAAAATTCAATAATATGGAGGGTATTTTATTATTGTGGTTAGACTGGGAAATCCTTTTTGATTCATGTTTAAGGGGAATAATTATTTTGAATCCATAACCTACATAGCATAAAAGGTTATCAATTTTATAAATTTGATTCACATTGATGTGTGTGGTATTATTGGTCATTAAGGAAAAAATGTTGAGAGATATTTCATACTATTTGTGTGTGATTATTATATTATAAGTTGTTATGTATTCATTTGTCCAAATATGAATGTTTTCGATTACATTAAGAGGTTATAGATAAGAGTAGAAAGTGAATTAGATGAAAATTTAAAATTATTCGATCAGATAATGGAGAAAAGTACATTTCCTATGAGGTTGAAAATTACTTGAAAAATGGAATTAATCATGAATTAAATTTAGTGACAACATCCAAATACAATGGGGGGTGTGGAATGAATAAATCACATACTAAAAACTTTACAATGATACTGTTGATAGATAGTGGTATCTCACAAAATTCATTACAATGAAGTTTTTCAATTTCTATAATTAGAATATAATATTACATAGTCTAGGGGTAGAAAGGCTTCAATGTGAAATATAGTGTTGAATTAAACCATATTTAAATAATCTCTTATTATCAGGAAAAATTAATTTTGAGAAATAACAAATAAAATAGAGGAAATATGGTGATGCAGCAGATGAAGGTATGTTCCTAGGATACTAACCAAAGAGTAAGGTCTATAAATGTTTTAATAAGGGATTAATATGTTTTTTGTGATTAATAATGAAAATAAAATTTATAATTAATGTAAAGTAGACACTGTAAATTCTACTTATGTTGATGTTATTGATGTTAGCAGATATAAAATTATAGATTTGGGATAATCTCAAAAGACTCATAATGATGATGTTTCATAAATTGAATTTATTAATAGAAAAGTAAACAAGTTAGTCTACCCATGAATAATTAAGTAAATAAAAGGGCTCAATTTGGTCTATGGAATATCACTGGAGAAAAATATTCATGAACATAGACTTGAAGGAGGAAGAGAGTAGAGAAAACAACAATATTCTCTAAAACAAAACAAACATTGTTTGAAGAAGTTTCAATTTATGAATATTGGGTGAAATATATGAAAAAATAACAATATCAAATTAATAAATGTTACAATTGGGAACTTTTGGAAATAAATTAAAATCACAAGGTGATTGGAACAAAGATGATCTTTTAGAAGAGGCTACATAAAAATGAAAATGTTATTAAAAATATTTCAAGGATTATATTTAATGGAGATTATCAAGTTAAAGTCATTGGTGTCCAACACAATTTCACTCAAATAGTGAGAATGAAATCTAATAAGTTCTTTTTAGTAGTTTTTATACATAAAAAGTTCAAATTATTTAAAATTTATGTGAAGAAAACATTTAAAAATAGTGATTTGAATGAAGAAATATATATAAAGAGAAAAATGTTGGATTTAGTCTTCAAAATGATGAAACTATAGTTTTTAGGTTAAAGAAGTCCTTTAATGGACTAAAATAAGTACCTCGTACATTTTATACATGTTTTGATGATTTACTATGGTGTTCAGTGTCAAAGAGAGTAAATTTCATACATAAACAAATATATAAATTTATAAAGTGGAGAAATTCATGGTTCTCTTTAATGTGGATGATATCATATTCCATGTAATGAAGTATAATTTTATTGATATATTTTAATTATTGTTGATTTTTTATCTTGTAATGTTAATGATCCGATATTTTAAATTCTTTTCGGTGTTATAAGTTCATCAATATGAAGGGAACACATTTATATTAGAAATGAAGTATGAAAAATAAATTTTAAAGAAATTTATAATGAAATAGTGAATGAATATTTTAACTCCAATATTAATGGGGAATAATTATGTAAAGTATAAAAACAATAAGGGAGTAGAATATACATTTTTTATAAAAATAATTGGGTTATTTATCTTACTACCACTAGGAATGATATATTATATGCTACATGTTTGGATGAATGTTTATAGAGTTTTACAAAGAACAATTATCTTAATGTTATTATGTGAATATTGAGGAAAGTTAAGGGAACTAAAAATTATGGTTTAATCTTTGAAACAAGAGGAAATATGGATTTAATGTAATATTTGGATACTGATTTGGATAATGAATTTTTAGATTGAAAGAAAATAAGTGGATTATCATTTTATACATGAAGAAATTGTGTTGGATAGATAAGTAAGAAATAAGATTAGGTTTCATAGATTACATATTAATTATGGTATATCTCTATTAAAAAATTTTGTTTATACTTTTTTTATGAGGTATCATTTAAAATACATTAGTGAAGTTTTAAGGAAACTATAGACAATTCAGTGAAAAAGTAATATTGAGTCGTGTAAGAATATTTTCAACATTTTTTCTTGAAGAAAATTGATATTTGATACTATATTATAAAATAGATGGTGGGGAAAAGTATTGTGAATCTAGAACTTGATAAAACTAAAAATTAGGTATAAGTTGTCTTTATAAAACTGTTTCTAGATCATCTGTGGTAAACATAAAAGTTTATCCTTAGAATTCAACCACTATCCTATAATTAAAGAGGTTCAAATTTTCTCTCTTACTATTAACCTCAATACTATATTTTATTACAATTTTTTATTGATGTTTTATATCTATTATTGAAAAAAATCATATTGGGGGAGATAATACTAAAGGGGTGTTCTATTAAATTATATCTATTTAGCGAAATTAATGGATGATTTTGAGGTATTTAGTTATTTATATTATTTTTTACTCCAATATCTAACACATGTAGGATTAGTGATTAATTTAATTCATTTAGATAATATTTTAACATAAAGGAATCATTATGATATTTAGGAATGGTTTGAACTAATGATCCTTTTATTTTTTTTAAAGGTTAAGAAAATAAAAATGGAGTTCTAGGAAAGTATTGTTATAGGGGGAAACTACATATTAAAGAAAATGGGATTTTTATGGGTATGAATGAGGTTGTGACTAACCATATACTCAATAATAAAATTCAACACGGGGGATTGAAACAACTGTATGTTTTTTTTGTAAAATTTACTGTCAAGGATATGTTTTTTTCATTTATATTTTCATTTATATAACTTCATGTGGTGATTTTTTTGGGATTTTTATTTATATAATAACCATTGGATGTAATATGATGCTTCCTAAAGATTTTAGAAGAAGTTTAGAGATCTATTTTGAGAATTTTTGATGGTATAGTGGTTTCACTTGGATAACCATTTTCATACCGATAATGAGTTTTATGTCAAGAAAGGGTAAATTTAATTCTACATAATGGTAAACTGGGGACTCGAGATGAATGATACATGTCATGAAACAGAAAATCACACCGTAAATAACATTTATCTATAAATTATATATTCCATGACTAAAACATTAGTCTTTTGAGGCTGTTTTAATAGATAATATAAAATCTATCCATAGATTTGTCTCGTTGTGATGTCAGTGACATAATGTAATGAAAACTATAAGATTTTTTAGGTAATAGAGAAAGAAATTATCCACAATCTAATACTATATGTCACATTATAAATGAATATGAGATAATTCAAATGTTTCTGGAGTTAAATTTATTACCCTAGGAGGAGCTAAGTTGCAATGCGACATTTTTTTATAATTTTTTTTCTTTATATGAAACACTTATTGTAAAACCCTATGTCTATATTGGTGTTTGGTTTTTGAGAAAAGCATGAGTTTTCAATTAGTGGAGGGGTAAAATTTTCTATCTGAATCTGGCCTTGAATTTTTATGGTTGGAAACCCTTAAAAATGAATTTTTGGACATTGAAAGTGGGGTTATATGGGTTCTAGAGGTCTCAAAGATGTATGCGAATTTAGAGCGGTGGTTGAGGCCTAAAAACAAGGTGTTTCAGGGCTAATGGATAGCCAGTGGCCTTCTAGTAGGGGTGTATGTCAACCTAGAAACATCAACTATTCAGTTCAGCTAGAACTAGATAGTTATTAGACAACCAGTGGGATCTAGTGTCCATTATTTTTATAGGGGAAATGGTCATTATGTCCACTCATTATTTTACATACTAGCAATATTTTTGGGTTGTCTATTCCATTTGTAGTGTTCAAATATAACCTATCTATCTTTTTCTCTATTCCAATTAAGTGGATATCGCTAGTCACTCATTTAAGCTAGAAAATTGATGCAATGTCTCACCCAAACCCACTATACATTGTATGATATCCAAAAGTGAATTGATATTTAGTGGGGAAATATTAAATTGGAAATTAGTTGTTTTGATATAATTCATGAGTGGTGTTATTGACTAGATTGGAATGGAGGTGTCCTGGGTTGAAATTTCCCTTTCTTGGATAGTTTCATGGGGAGTTCACATTCCCTAGAATCCTTTTCATTTTGGCTACCTAGTTATGAACCACTTCCATATTCCATTGGACCATAAATCGCTTCTCCCATCAATCAATATCAATACGTATACAGCCCCACTCCAATTGTCACATTAGTGTTTTGAGATGGATTTCCAAGTTGTTTTCCGTATACCATTCCATCCCCATTACCCTTAGAATATAAGTAACTTAGTGGATTGAACCAATTGAAAAAATTGATTCCATTAGGTTTTCTAGATTCTTTAACAGATTTAAAAAATAGGTTGTTTTGTATATTCATTGGAGAAGGTTAGAATGGTACTGATATCTTGGGGTGACTCAAAACTTAGAATACGGAATGGAGTGAAATGCCAATCGAGATTGGAACTGCATTGAACCACTAAAAAACAGTTATTATGGATAGAATGGTATTTCGTGCAAGGAAAAAAACAACCAAGGATTACATGACAAGTAGGGTTCAAGTATAAATAGTGGGGGTGTATTTGAAAAAGGCACTAAAAAAGGAGTCGATTGGCACCCACAAGGACATCATACTATATCATCTTTTTGATATGTTAATTTCCATTGATTATCGTATTGAATGGATTTGAGGTTGATATAAATAACAAAAAAAATTTAATCATATATTCGTATGATCCCCATTGTTCCAAAATGATATTCTAATACAAGAAGACCTTTTTTGTAATTTTATTTGTTCTTGAAACTACCCATAATTAAAAAAATGTTGTAATTGACACTAATTTTTCAGTACTTCTGATCCTGGATTGGTGGACTCATAGATGATTTTGATTATAGATTAACCAAAAAATTATATATCTTATATTAATGTGGATATCATACTATTAGAGTAGTGTATTGATTCCATTGGGATAAGGGTACTTAAGTGTGGACCTAAACCAGCAACCTCAAACATGATATATTCCACCAATTCAATAAAAATGATATAAATTGAGTCGAAATAACTATTAAAATTTGAAAATGCTCTGATCCCCCACCCATGTATTTTTTCCCAAGATAATATATATATTTTTCCATGGGATGGGTTTACAGTAGTGGAAATGGATGACTTCGATGTGTATGAAGGAATAATCAGGCAA
Source organism: Viscum album (assembly GCA_963277665.1). Lineage (NCBI taxonomy): Eukaryota > Viridiplantae > Streptophyta > Magnoliopsida > Santalales > Viscaceae > Viscum > Viscum album. The sequence goes on from OY728127.1 coordinate 1,908,022,314, forward strand.
TACCGGCTAATGAGCTCCTCCTGTTGGGAGAGAAGCCATGTATTATCTAAGGGAGAATTATGAGAGAACCATCAAAAATTAGGGTTTCTCCCTTTCATTTTAAAAAGGTGGTCAACTAGGGAGATTCTATATTTGTGTGTAATGCATTGGGGAAACGTATTGATGATAAGGAATAAGGGTAAAGTTGCCGAGTAAAGATAAAAGATATTATGAAAGAGTATAAGGATGTGATGCCTAAAAAACTATAGAAGGGGTTACAAACCTTCATTACACTACTATAACTGTCCAGATCCTAGGAATCAACCTGTTATTCTCTATGTTTATACAAGAGAATACATTTTTCAATAGTGTATGCGATACACAACTCCGAACAAAAAAATCACTGATTAACTAAATATGAATGTTATAACCTCCCTATTAAATTGGTGGAAATGAATTGTAGTAAATTATTAAAGAAAAATTTTATAAATATAATATTCATCATAAATGGGATTACAACATCTTTCCAAATAATCCCTCAATTTCTACTAATGTCATTTTATTTTTCACAATATGTGTTCTCCAAAAATGATAGTTATTTTTTTATATCAAATGTTATAATTAATTTCATGAAAATTTAGAAAATTATTTGATAAAATGAACTGAATTTTTTGATTTCAACATATTAATATTATAAAAGTGTTTTATTTTTAGATTTCTCAATAAAATTGATTTCTCATTGCATAGTGAAAATTACAGTTTTTAAGTAAAATTTTTATTTATTTTGATAAATTAATTAATTTCAAATTATAAATATTTTTGTAATTTGATTCTAGGGTAACATAAGAATTCTTTATTTATATTTAATTAAATTAACTGCATTTAAATCATATTATAACAAGTTTTTTTATAATATTATTTTTAGGATTAAAAACATATTATCAGGAAGTTGTTTTAAAATGGATCATGTTTCTTCATATAAGTTTGGTAAAAAACCCCATAATGAGAAATTATTTTTAATAATTTTTTAGATTATAGATCAATCTTTATTAATTTAAATTTTTGGAATGATGAATACTATTTATAATGTTAATGTAAAATCATCATTTCCTTAAAAAAATTATTTTTTAGAAAACCACCTTCTGTCATGCCTGAGGGTTTTATATGAAATTAAATTAATCCACCAATGTGAATTTATTTTACTAAAATGGATTCTATATTTATTAGAACCATAGTTAATGTTAAATAATAAGTTTACCTTAATTTTTGTACGATATGAATGACAACTATAGTAAATATTTATTAGCAAGGTAAAAAGAAAATTAATTAATTGTGGGTAAAAATAATTGAACAATGATTAGAAACAAAGTAATAATAATAATGATATTTATATTTCCTCTTCATCTGTATAATGATTATATATTTATTCCTTAATTTTTTACATAATAAATGATAATTTAATTTTTTTTAAAAATATTATTTTTTTATAGAATAAAAAAATTATTTTTAATTAATATTAAATTTTAATTAAGGCCACTATTTTGATGAACTAATGGATAGTTTTTATATAAATATTATTTTAATTAAGAATTATTAACCTATTTATATTAAATATAAATGAACATATTATTTTTATGCACTCAAATGTAAATTTAGTAATGGTACTAAAGTTGTTATTATTAAAAATACCAACATTCTTCAATAAATATTGATTTTATTTAAAAGTAAAAATTAAAACATTTATAAAATTATTTGATTAAAATAAATTTAAATTTTGGAATCAGAATTCTAAAATTACATAATGGTGAATTTTTCATAATTTTATGAGGTATTCGAAATTTTGGGAAAAAATTAAATACTATATAAATATATGGTGTATATTATTACTTCATAATTACCAAAAAGTGATATAATAAAGACAATAAAGGTATCCAATACCCAATCAATGTTTTATATTTAAAATAATTTTATTTTCTATTTATTTTAATAATTTTATAAAACCATTATGAATCCTTCAAAACCAATAAAATATTGTATAATTCAAAAACCATTTATTTTGGATCATGACTCACATCCACATAATAAAGGGTATTAATTTATTAAATTCTTTAATTGGACATATAAAATAAATAAGACCAATCCTATTTGGTTTTAACCATCAGATAATCCATGGAAAGGTTTCTGGTTCTGGTTATTTGTTAAGATATAGTCCAAAACCTATGTTTGGGAAATGATAAATAATTCCCCAATAATTTCTTTTATAAACCAACCTAATATCACATTTATCTTCACTATAAATTATTGTATCACATCCTTAGTCTTACCTCCCATCTCTAGAGTCTGCCTACGGTGTCCCAATGATCTCAAGAAGCTCTTCCCAATCAATTGGAGTCACACATTCTCTTCTTTATTCAAGTTTCATTATTATCTTATACCTTTTATTTCCAATTCCTAATGTTGGGATATGTGTTTCCATCATCCTATTACATCCAATTTTATGAGCAAATTATTGGACTTCACTTTCTCCCTCAGTAATTCATTTTATGAATTTTTATGTGATGTCGTTATCTTTTTGAAATTTTACAGTGATTTTCCAGGACAAAATAATTGTGTAGTGAATACCATAACCATTTACTATTAATGGTTTTCACCTTTACAAACTTATAATTATTTTACCTGGGACGTACATTTATTTATTCCATTGTCCTTTATTGTGGAATAAATTTTAATGAAGAATGAATCCATTTATTATGATATATGTGGCTCATTTTTGTTTAAGAATGGAATGAAAGTGATAGGTGCACTCGAAATTATATAGCTCTCCAATGCACTGGGTTATTCTTAGTCTCATGAGATTTTATGTTTTGATTGGCTGTAAACCTGATTCCATTATCGAAATTTTTCCATCATGATATCATGGAAGATAGCCATGACGTATGTTTATGATGTAATTTTTTAGCTGTTTCCACATTTCCCATGATTCCTTTATGATTTTCATGCTATATAATGTCTCATTGGTCATGTTTATTATTGTAACTCATTTTATTCCCCTGTTTTTTTTCTATTACTTTCTTCAGGTTATTCCATGTTCATTCCATTACTAGATTTATATCTCACTCCTTTCTTATGTATGTCCCTAGGTTATCCAATGCATTTTTATGTATTGTAATGTTAAAGAATTTTTATATTTAGATTATTTATTTCCTATTTTATGTTGATATGTAATGTACCTAATTCATAAAGACACCATAAATCTCAATATTCTAGGTTGTATTAAGTGTAATATTATGTAATAAATTTGGTATTATTGTGAAATAAAGAGCAGTATTTTCATAAACCTCATTATAGAGACCCATATAGGATAGCCTCAATAGAGAAATAATAAATTGATTAGAATAGGAGATTCAATTTTCAAATACGGTTAAAGAATATCGCTAAAAAAATATCCAGTCTTGTTCTAGAAAAATCAGGATGAGTCATCATTGATGTGTGATGATTTTTGAGCTATAAATAAGGTGATTGTAAGGAAAATTAACCCCTAACCCATTTTTTAAATTAAGTTGACCAACAATAGTGTTCCATGTACTTTATAAAGCTTCATATGTGCTCTTTCTATTATCAAGTAAGAATTCTAGAAGGATTTGATCATATTGCAACCTTATAAACCCCTTCTAATTCCTACTAATTTTGTTTGGGCTGACTATTTTTCATGTTAAATTCATAACCATGATTCATGAATTATTCCATGAATACATTGAAATTATTGATTTGTTCTTCTTAATGATATCTTGGTAAACAATAGTAAATTAAGAGAATATATGGAGAATTTCTGAAGTGTATTCCAATGGCTAAGAGAAAATAAAATATTTATAAAACATGGGAAGGTCGTTTTTTCTCAAAAGAATATATGATTCTTGTGACATGTGTTTGATTAGGGTTCTGTTGATATGGGTGATAATAAGGTGAAGAATATTCAATTGAGGTGCCATTTTTTGCAAGTGATGTTCCTTCAGTGGACTTACTAACTCTTACTGCCACTTTGTGGGTGGTTATTCAATTATGGATTCTACCCTAACCCAAAGAAAATGTGAAATGGAAATGAACACCATGAGGCCTTTGAAAGACTGAGAAGAGAAATTTATTTGAAGCCAGTGTGGTCTTGATAACATATTAACAAATATTTTGAAGTAAATACAAATACGTATAATTTTTTAGGAGGTTATTTCATTCCTGAATGACATCCAGTGGAAAAGGAGTGTTGAATGTTGAATGCCAAAAAGTGTAATTATATAACTAATATGGAGATATTATTAGTGGTACATTGACTTATGGTGTGGAGGTATTGGAAGTAAATTTTTAGTGACGGTAGACAATACAAGAGTGGGTCACTTATTCACACAGCTAAAGATGAGTTCAAACAAGACATGATGGAAAGAGTTTCTAACTGAGTTTGATTTTGTATTCAAACACAAGGAATGATACCTGAATATAATGGTATATTTTTTGAGATTAAATGAAGAGTTAGCATCATTTTATTAGTTAAAATTTCAGTGATTCATGTTGATTCCTAGATCTGAGAGTGCATCCTTGAAGAAATGTTAGAATATTATGAAACATACAGAGGAAGAAAATAAATGATTGTTTTGGGAGATATATTAGAAACTATGGGCCAAGAATTTGAATGTAATTTCAAAATAATTCTGTTAAAATAATGTAATTATACATTATATAAAGATTTGGGAGTGTACCTATGATTTTTTAAATGTGGTTTCTTATTTGAATCAAATCAAAGAATTTAAAAAATGTTATGTGTGACCTTTTATTCTCTGGTAAAAAAGATAAGGTTGATAGATCAAATCCTACAGGGTAAATGGAACTATTACTAGTACCTAATAGGCCATAAGATATTTTTTTAGAATTTATAATAGGTCTTATTGTTTTCAATAATTTTTCTTCTATCATAGTGAGTGTAGATCAATTTTCAAAATAGGATATGTTTATTACAGTTCTATGATACTGTGACGCTCATGTTAAAATTTATTTATTATTCAAATGTATTGTAAGTGGGGGTGTTCCAAAAAGTATTATTAGGGAAATTTACCCAAGGTTAATAAGACGATTTTTGAGTTAAGTGTTTAACTATTAGATGAGTACTAACTGTCCTGACTAAACTAATCCTTGACTCAACACACAGATAATGATGGGACGTAGGATGGGATGAATTAATTGCTCAAAAGTTTATCACCATTTAAGAAACCAAAAAATTACATATTATAGGATCACATATTTGTAGATGTACAAATTTCTCTAAATATACTAAAATAAACTAGAAAAATGTGACGGGATAAAAAAGATACAATATGAAAAGGAGAATAAGATTCTAGGGGTTCATGATTTCCTTGATCACTATGTGTCCAATCAAATCCCTTTGGAAAATAAAGACTAATCATACATGAAATTATGTCTAATGAAAAATAATAATATCAACTATAGGATGAAGGGATATGAACATATCTATTGAATTAATTTTTTATTCATGAGGAAACTCAATAGATTAGTTATTCTATTCTCTCTAATAATAAAACAAAAAAGTGACAATCTATACTATAAAAGAGAAAAATGTAATTACCTAAGCTATAACCTAAGGGAAAAACCTGAATGCGATTGACACTACCAACACCAAGTAATTGGTCTTATTCAATTAGAGTAGTCCCGACTCTCCCTCTATAGAAAAATCCCTTCTTATTAAATCAATTCCTTATCCCTATCAGTATGGAGTTAAGGGAACATTAGATCTTGAATGTTTGATGATAAAAATGACAATTTATTAGCTTAAGTTGTAAGAAAAAATATTTTGGGAATATGATAATAGATCCCAACTATGTTTAGGAGTATCTTATTCTATACCCAAAGGCACGTATAAATATTACTACCCTAGGATACATAAAGTATCCCAATATATACTACCTATATTATACCAAGGATATGTGATGTATCCTAGTGAGTACCTGGTCATTTTATGCGATACCTGAACTATCATAGACCATGTGGGACATGGTCTAACCATGTTTTTTCTAGTAATTTACTAGGATACATGATTTATCATAGGTCTACTTTAGTCTTACCTATCCTGGTCATTTCATGGTGCTCACTGACCAGGGCAGAGAGCACCTAGGATATATAAAGTATCCTAGTGTCTAATACCTATATTATATAGAGAGAACCCCTCGTTCTTTGTAGTTGGGTTTTAACAGACCTTTTGGGACCAATCATTAATTTACCAATGTTAGAAACCAAATTTACCATAAAAAATGGTGGTTCCAATAAATATGAGTTGTTTATAAATGACTCAATATCGAAAAAATCAACAAATCCTTCCCAATAGTACAAATTTTCCTATAATTCCCCATTAATTAAATAATTAAGAGGTGGTATGAAAAAAACATTAGGTTTGGAGGATGAAATTTATTTGAGGCAGAAGTCTGGAGTTATTTGGGTTCACAAGGGTGACCACAACACAAAATGTTTCCACGACACTTCCATATATCATAGGAACCATAATTATACTATGGAAGAATTTTTGGATGATGTAACTAGAGTTCTATTTTCAATAAGGGAGGAAGGGGTGACAAAAGAAACAATATCATTCATTACTTGTCACATTAGAAAATCCCTCCTTGAAGATTGACTAATCACACCCTTGATAGGAAATACTCTCTCTTATATTCAATTGATGAATGAAATACTCCAGCTGGGCTAATGTAGGCATCCAAAGAATCAATTAATTGAATGGAAATGCCTCTGTGTAGGAAAAAATCCCTCAAGATATCATTGTAGTATTTTTTATTTGATTATGTCTGTTGAAAAAGAATGTTTCCAAGGATATTTGTGGTGTTCTAAAGAGATTATTGACATGGTGTGTTGACAAACATCCCTAGAAAATTAATGGATTTTATGGATGTGGTATAAAAAATTGTGGGTACAAGGTAGTGTTTTTCCTAGTGTTTTCCAAATTTTTGGGGTCCCATATTTTTTGGATCGGTAAATCATCAAAAAAGTTTGATATCCATGAATTCCTCAAAAAAAATGGTAAAGGATTGAGTTTTTTTATAAGATAAGGTTTTGTAAAGGGAGTTTCACAAAGGTGTGGATCATTACAAAGGTGTATAATGAATACAAGAGGGTTAATATTAATATCTCAATGACTACGATAACTGGATCACCACGAATGGGTGAAGGGTTGATAGTAGTTATCTTCAACTATGAGAATCTTTAAGAATGGTTAAATTACTCTGGCTCTTCATAAAAATAGGGAGCTTTCTGAATGATATTGGAGAGGTTTTTGAAAAGGTGAGGATGAGGATGAAAGATTTTGGAATGGGAGGCAATTCCTATAAATAGGCCTCTACCCCCTTAAAATATATTGGAAATAAATAAAGAAGATTCAAAAGATCTGAATTCATTAAGGCTATTCAAGATGGTTGTTCTTTCAAAAAATTCCATGAAGAATGTAAGTTTGCAAAGGCTATAAATGATGACCGAAAGATATATGAATCACAAAATTATTGATTTTTGTGAAGGATATTAAATTTTAATAAGATGTTGTAATAATCATGAAATTATTGATGTTCATGAAGGCTATAAAAATCCAACCGAAATTTGGGTGCTTCACAAAGGCTATATATGATTTAAGAAATTGTGTGAGCTTCATGAAAGGAGTTTTCTTCATGAAATATGGTTGAGCTTTGTAAATGATGTGATATTCAAAAAGGTTGTGGGATTCATGAAGGCAGTATACAGTTATGACAAATTAGGAAGTTTAACGAAGGTTGTGTGAACTTCATGAAGGTACTGAGGATCATGAATGTGTTGAAAATGTATTTCCTAGAAAATATGTTATTATGTTACATTCATCAAGTGGATGAATGTGGGAACTCACTGCAGAGTCTACCTAAAATTGAGGATTCATTAATTTTAGCTAATTAAGGGGTCCACATGTTCATAAACTGTGTTTGAATCTATTATGGTATAGTGTGTAATGGAAGAAGAAGAAGGTGATCCTATCCACCCACAGTGTGTCGTATAAGTAATTATTGAGGGAGTAACCCTTGTGAAGTGGTGAGATATACCTAAACATTGTAAAGGATGTTAGACTAAGCATATATTTGATCAATCCCTAACCCTAATTTGGATGTGTGACTTAGTTTATTTGCAACATTTTCACATTCAAATTGAATGCTCCTTGGACATATCCCACTGAGGGTGAAATAAGTAAAATGGTTTCTTCATGTTCATGATATCATATTTTTTCATATATTTATATGAAAACTGTATAGAATAGTGTTTTTAAAGATGAAACAATATCCAAAGAGGTAGTTTTTTTAATCAGTTATACCCTAATTCACACCTTCAAAGGGTATTGATCCTTGTTGGGATAGTAATTGGTATTATAGAGAAAGTTTAATATCACTAGTTCTGTATAAAATGATTAAATGTAAGTTATTAATCAAAAATGGGTTTTGATCAATGATGTCAACAATTTTCCGCTATGGAAGAATTAGATACAAAACTTCTTCAGATCATTTTTCTAGGGATGTGTTTACAGCTAAAATGCATGGTGTTTATGCCAGTATAAAAATTAATGATTTATCAGAAGAACAATATATGAAATTGGATGTTCATGCCTAATCAATTATTTAAGGGGAGCAATATCCAATTAAATCTATATTAAGGTGATTTTGTATAAGTGATCACATTCTATGTTGGAAAATATGAAAAATATTTATGATAGCAACTCAAAAGTTAAATAATAAATGTTTAATGTTATATTGAACAAGTGTGAGGATATGAGAATGCACCCTAAGGAGTCTGTTGATGCATTATTAGACCAGGTGAATATTATGGTGGAAGACATTAATGGTCTAAGAGAAATTATAGAAGATACAATGATTTTTAAGGGCATCACGAGAATACTTCCACCTCAGTTAAATATGGTAGTTTATAATTTAGTTGATAATGATCCAAAGGAACTGACATTGGATAGAATCCACAATACTTTTATTTTATATGAGATGACAATTGATCATAATGGGTAAGTTAAAAAAGGGTAGTCTTGTGAATTTAAATTCAAGGCCATGAAGTACATCACTATTTAAAATGGGAAAGAAAAAGAAAATATAGATAAAATCATGCCATACCATTCATCAAATTTACATGGATAAATATAATGTTCAATGGGAAACTCCCACTTTCATGATTTCGATGCATAAAGGTTATAAATCTTGTCGTAAGGACCCTTGAAAAGTTTATGTATGATGATGAAGATGATGTCAAAATTATCATGATGAAGTCTTCAACCTATGTGAATGGTAAGAAAATTTTAATGAAAAATTTCTTCAAAATGATGAATCTTCTTTCAAAAGAATTTTAAAGTTCATAAGAATATGAGATAGAAGAGTTTAAGGACTATAAGGATGATGAATAAAATGTTGTGGTGGTATTTTTCAGAAATTTTCAAAAAAGGGAATAAACTAACAATGATGATGGATTATTTGAAGGAATATTTGACCTTCAGGATGAATTATAATACACACCTAAAGAGGTATAATTGGTTAGATCTAAAAAAAATCCAACAGGGTGGTTCATTATTTCAAAATCTTTATATAGTATCTAGAATAAGTGAATTCTAATCTAATAGATTAAATTTAAAAGCTTAAGAAATAAATATTACAGAAAACATATATGATCATTGAGTAAAATATCGATATTGATGAACCAATATGGTTGATCAATGGTTTGAATAATATAATGAAATATTAATGAAAACACATTGAAAATATTGAGGATGTGGTTGTCAGACTATGAAGGAAATTGAAATATTAGGTGAAATGGTTGACTCTAAAAATAACGGATGAACAGGACGTAGAAAATGGAAAATTAAAGTTCAAATATATGGTGAAATAGGAAAAATAATTTTAGGGGATGGAAACCATATATCTGAATGTTTTAGCTAGTTTGGGGATTGATCGAAAACAAAAAGTAGTAATTGTTTAATTTCGACCACAAGCACCCTCTCTGATATAGTAGAATGATTTGTGTATGAATCAAAAAAGGATGATTTAGAGAACCTATGATAAAAATATTATTGTATTAGTGAATCACATGAATTCACCCTACATTAGATTTATTATTTTGGAATGATGGGACACTCACAAAATTTCTATTCAATATCGAAGAGGTACTGAAGGGAAAAAGACCAATAGAGGAATCCATATGGGGTTCAATATTCTAGGATATCATTTTATTGTAATTTTTTCAAGTGTGGAGGATTGGGACACATACAATGAAGTTTCTTATCAACAATGTAGAAGAATCTGTCAATGTAAACTAAATTTGGTCATAAATAGTTTCCTAATGTATTAGAAAATGAGCTCAAATGAAGAAATCTATTGGAAAAATTACAAGATGAAAGTGGCCTATCATAATATACGAATAATCAATAATATCATTCAATGTCATGGATAAGAAAGAAAATTGATGAACAATAAGTGTTGAAGATATTTATTTCAAAGCATCAGATCGTAATGGAATATGAAACATTGATTTTAGATGCCCCTCCAATATGATATGAAATACAAAAATTGTGATAGGAGTCCGATATGAAAAGGAAGGTATTATAATATTTGGTTTTGATGAAGGTCTAAAAATTTTTGGATCTGGAAAATCCATGTTTGGGGGAAAATAAATGAGATGTGCATATGTCTTGGTTATTGAATTTCTAATTCACAACTTGTAAGTGTAAGTCTATTATGTGACTAAGGACAAGAAATACTGTTTTCAGAGAAATTATCTATCATTGAGGAAAAAGATTGTGTAGTGGTTTCGTAAGGAATGCATATGGAGGGTATTTTATACCTTTCAAGTGGAGAAAAATTCATGTTCTTTTTAACCAAGGTAGATGAAAACTAATTTGGGCATACATGTCTTTCCCACTTTTTCCAAACATCATTGGAAGATCTAGTGAAATATGGTTCTTCTTGACCAAGTTTTCATGACATTTATAATTGATTATGCTTTTAAATGTGATTTAAAACATAGGGTAGACCCTAGGTTATCTCCCAAGTAGATTTGGTGGTTTATTGTGTGAATTTTAAATAAAAAGTACAAAAATAGGTGGGTGATTTTTGAAAATGTTTTTAAAAGTAAAATGACATAATTTAATGAGTTAAATAGTTTTAAAAATAGTAGATTTTGAAAAATAAATGATACTTATGTTATAATTTGAAAACTACTACACCACATTAAATATTCCATGATCTTAATTGATTATTATGTTTTGGTGTAATCCTTGGGATAAGGGTTATCTAAGATCTTGGGTATCCACATGCCTTTATAATGATGAAAATATGTCTAAGACTTAACATACAAAAATGTAGTCATGTTTAAACCTTATAGAATGCTTTAATGATTTTCTCAGAACACTTAAATCTCAATTGTTTGGGAAATAAGAGGATCTTAATGGTGTCAAATTATAAAAACAAAAGCTACACACCTAAAATTACACTCTGAGCACTTACAGAATAAATTTTTTTTCAATTATATTTATGAAAAAAGATAATATAAATATAAAATAATAATTACAAACTATATTAAATAGAAGAATACTAAATAATTATATGATACAAATTCATCTTCAGGTTTGTAGCTCCCTTGCAATGATCACCAACCATATAGCCTACCATCAAGTGGAGGAGGAATCTTGGGTGGATATCATTCTTCATCGTTGACCCCCTATGAATATTGAGAACTCCAAAAATTATTGGGTGAGGAGAGGACTCATATAAATCTCCAAAATAGCCTCACCTTTACTCCTGTTCAAACTATAAAATGAAGTACCCAATGTACCCATTTATATCCAAAATGATAAGTGGTTTTAGGCACCCAGATATCAAAATAAAAATTTCCCATGGTTTGGGGATGGAAAAAAACATTATATAACTTTTGAAAAAATTACAAAAATGATTCCCCACCTATTGAATATCTCCGCAAAAAAAATTAACTTCATTTGGAAAACTATAATGTTAGATATGGATGAAATATAGAACCTAATTTTTTTACTTTGAATAGAATATTTTTCTTGGATAGATCGGTTCATCTGTCTCCCACAATGGATGAATTGTGATTGGGTGCCTTTAGAAGTGTTTTATCCCACTGAATCTGTCATTATCCCACAAATTTTTAGCCAAATTTTATATATAGATTAGATTTATTGTTTATTTAATTCTACAGGTGTGCTTATAATCCAGAATAGTTTGTCCCATTTTATTTCTACTGCATATTGGGCCTTTAAAATCACTAACCACTATAATGAAAACATTAAAACAATTGAATGATGTCTTTATCAAAGTCATTATTATATAATTATGGAATAAAATATGAAGGGAATTTTTTATAATAATCTTAATTAAAAAAATCAATTAAATATAGTGGTGTGAGGGTGAAAAAAATGAATCATGGTGTGATCACACCCCCACACCCAAAAATTTGCACTCCTGAGAAAAGTATTATTTGAAAAACGTATTCATGAAGAAATTACCAACATCATGATGATTTACTAGTTAATGAAAAATTAATTCTTCATAGAAATGAGGTCAAAGAAAAAATCACACTAATGAGTTAATCTAAGTGTTCATGGAAAAATATGTCTCGTAAATTGTAGTAGAACCAAGTTAAAGTGTTAAATGATTCCAATTTGAGAAAATAATTAAAAATTCAATAGTGTAACTAAATCTCCATGTGTGTGTGAAACAACTAATTCATTCTATTATTTTCAATTTCTATCAATCAAATATATTTTATTTTATAAAAAATCATCTAAAATTATTTTTTCCACTGAAACCAACCTACATATATTACTATAAATATTTAAGACACACTCACTTATGAATTACATGAAATCAAAACATAAGCTCCAGACCAAGATATGACAATATGTTTTAAATTTCTCTACTCCCCTAATTTTTTATTATTGTTTTTTTTCAAAATATGAACATGGAAATAAATATCACATTCATCAAGAAACCATTGTTTAATCTCCCTAAAAAACTAATTTTTATAGTTATAATAAGATCTAATTTCAAGGAATATTGGGTTTTGACCTTCCAAAAAAACAACCCAAATTTTGGAGTTGTTATTTTTGTTTATGTTTTATATTTTTTTAATTTTATTTAAATAATTTTTTTTGAAGTTGTACAATAGTCAGATAATAGACATTCACACACAGGTCAATCTGGTATAGTAATGAAAAATATCAGATAAGTTACAAACATGGAAAAATAATTTTTGAAAGCTAATACATATTAACTTAATTTATATTTACATTCAATTGAGTAAAAAAATTAACACTTCATTGTTGGATGAAAACATGTGTGGAGATATCAAGTGAAAAAATTTCATATAAACTACTCACATAAAGGGAAGCATATTTCTCAAAGAATTTAAAATTATAGAACGATTTATTTCATCGTCAAAAAACCAATTATCAAGAAAGAGTCACACATCAATGCTAAATTTCTGATAAAACAATGATTCTATTAGTGAATTTTTTTTAAGTTAAAAGAATGAAATAGGGATATTACTCTTGGATTTCACATAATTTTCATGATTTAGGGGGAATAATATATTCCAGGGTTATATGGTATTCATAAATGAATGTTCTGGAAGAAAATTGATGTTAGTTGGCAGGAAGAATGGTGGAGGTAAAAAATGTAAAAAAAAGAGAAAAAGATAAAAATAATAAATGTTGATTTGAAATCCTAACTATCCCATGAATGTACAAATCTCCCCCACCGACTCCCACACCTAGAGTGTCAAACATCCTCAATGAAAGAATAGAGAATGTAAAAAGGATAGATAAAACCTGGTGTGTTTCATTGGTAGTTTTCTTCTTGAACATGGATTTCCTCCATTAGGGAAACTAGAGGGGCTTCGTGAAATTACATCCAAGACATCCCATTGATAGTGAACGTTTTTTGTTTCTTAATTTTTAACCTAAACAACCCAAATGTTATTTTCATTAGTAATAGTGTATGGGAAAAACTAGTGGGAATAGAAAATACCTAGATGTAACATCATCCTTTCATTTAAAAGGAGTACCTTCTACCCAATGTGTAATTCATAACGAATGATGAGGAGTTCATGGGAAGACTTGGTTCTATACTTATAAATATACGAGTTCTCATATGATTCTCTTTGAATTTCCTCTAGCCCTGGAATCTATAACTTCTTCTGTGCACATACTCCACAAATTTTAGAATTTCATTATATAATGAACCTTTAGGCTTTGTGATCTATCTCAATGGGGAGCTGAAAATTCATTCCAAAAGTCATGCTGATAATGTGAAATTCCAATTGATTTATTAAAATTAGTATGGTAAGTCCAAAATGTACCATTCTGTCTAAGACGCCAATATATATTTTTGTTCTAAATTTTTTGTTCATGAATTTATTTTACCTTTCTATTTGACACTTCAGATTGAACATCTTTTCATGGGTGATATAAAGTAGACACTCGATTCCCCACCCCATACAAAAATAAAAGAGATTGAATTGTTCAGTTACAGAAATGAAAACCCTAGTCATTGATGAAAAATTTAGGTAATATGAACCTATATAAAATTTGGTTTCCCAAAAAATAAATATCTATCTTGGAATCATTATTCATTATGGCTCATTCCTTAACCCATTTGGACACAAATTCAACAACGAAAATAATGTACAATTTTGAAATGAAACTTGGATATGGCCCCATAAATAAATTCCACAAATATAAAAAATTTCAATAAAGAAAAATGTATTTTGTGGAATTTCCTTTCTCTAAGAAAATTATCCATTATTTAATAGTGAGTAAATTATTTGCATAAGTCCTGGGTATCCCGAAAGAGTGTTTGAAAAACGAGATTAGAATTGAGAAACCTTAAGAGTAGTCTATTGGGGACTAAAATGGACCCCATCAGAAAGAGTGTGGAAGAACATAAGTATAGGTTGAATATCACTATCGAGAACAAAACAACCAAGGACATGAATTCTATATATTTTCTAAAGGTAGGGGTAATCCAAAAAGTACCATCGAGACTAATGTTTTATGATGCAGTCATGGTTTATTTTGAAAATAGTAGTAATTCATGATGGTACTAAATAATTTACAATTTAAACATACTAAGGAATAACATCCCGCACTCGATACAATTTTCCATCAGAAAAAAATTCATTTATGAGAATAATATGGGTTGATTGATATACTATTCATGGAAGGATCTTACTAATATGAAAAACCACCACATTCTCTACCCCTTTTTTATCACAAATTTCTTGATTAAAATATTGAAGTAGGATCATCCAGTGAATGCGATGTAGTTTAGATTCTGGTTTATTGAGGAGAAATTGGAGGGCAACATGGTCTGAGAACACATTTACATTAGATCATAAAAGTTACTACCTGAATTAATATAAGGAAATTATAATGGAAAAAAAAATTAATTTTTAGTTGTGGTGTAGTTTTCTTGGGTAGGGTCCTATTTTCATGATGTATTTTCTATGACATGTGGAGCTTGATCGACTCATTGTGATAAGACAACCTCAGCTTTCTAGATATATGTGTCACAAATGATCATAAATGGTAATTTCCATAGATGTTAAAGAATTACCAAGGGTGATGTGAGACTATATTTCAATTTATTAAAAGCATCCTCACATTCTTTTTCAAAAACAAAATTTTCCTTTTTAGAGAAATAAAGAGAATCGAAGTGTAATATTAAAATTTTTTTTAATGGAATGAAGAAATAATAAAGAACTACATAAGAAATATCACACATCCTAGACAATATTAGAAAAGGGTATGGAAGAAATTATGTTCACTTTTTAATTATCTACTTTGATTATATCCCCATAAAGGACATGTACAAGTACCCTATCACACCATGAAGTGGAATTGGTCATAATTTAATAATAGATTATTTTCAATATTGTGAATTATGATAGAATCAATACTAACTCATAACTAATCAAATGAGGATCCCTAACTAGTGAAATAATGCATTAGTAATTCCATTCAATTATCCAAGTAATCAGAAAAAATACAAACCATACCGTGTTGGAATATACTTCAAGAAATTCATAGAACAAATGGAATCCTCCTAAAAGAAATTATACCCATGGGGAAAGTAAATGCTAGAATTTCCTGATCCTCAGAGGTGATATGGATATGAATTTATCTAGAATATACATCAGGGAACATTTAGCAGGACTTCCCTACTAGACTCTAGAATATATTTAATAAATGACAATGGGAAATGGTCTTTAACAGTGAGTTAGTTTAGTCAATGATAGTATATACAAACACACCATCTATTCTTCACACTGGTTGGAAATAATTCATTTTTTCTTTTTTTATTACTATTAGACATGTTTTCTTGGGAACTAATTACACTAGAACAACCCATTTGATATCATACATGGGTTAAATGATTCCAGAATCCAATAATTTTGTTACATATATTTTAACAACTTCTAGGGGTTTGGATTTAGTCGATGTTTTTCCTAACTCATTAGTTTATCCTCACCATATAATGTTGAATTATTCATGAAAATTGATGTGGTAATATTAGGAATGTGGGAAAGTTTCCATCCCATTGATTTTTTATACTCCATCATAAGGTTAGGAAGTCAAAATTCAAACTTTGGACTGAGTGAACTAGAAAAGACGACCAGTATCTTGTTTCCATTCTCAAGATATGAATATTTATAATTAAATAAAATAGTTATAAGATCTAAATCAAGATTATTTTGGATTTATGGGAGTGAATTTGAAAGTTAGAGGTCACCAATCTCATCTATCTTCTTAATGGCAACATCCTCATACGAGGAAGAAGCCTTTACAAGCATAAGAGTTTCATCAATGGGCATGGGATCCTTAATTACCAAGAAATAATCAATTAAAGAACATGAAATACATTTTTGTTAACCAATACAACATTCAATTCATGATTCATTAGCTAGAATTTTTATTAATGATGAAAAATCAGAATGGGGATCAAGGGAAGGAAGTGATGTCATTTAGGGTAAGGGTGAACATAAATTGAATTAACTGAAAGTGAGGAATGTTCTTATGAGGGGTACTTCATGGAATTAAGGATGTTGAGGTGAATAATTTCACCACCAAAATTGATATAAACTATACCATTATGGGAATTAATTTTCATTTTCAATGTACTAATGAAATTCGTCCCTAATATAATTTGGGCATGTCCATTCATTTTTTCATCTTCCATTTTAATCACATAACTGTCCATATGAAAAATAAAAATTTTCACCCTTAAATGAACATCGACTACTACACCAATGGTGTTTATAGTACACTGGTTCTCTAGTTGAACAAAAATTCATGTGGGATTCAACTACCTAACCAATAAAAAGAGAAAATGGAGTGATGAATCACATTTAAAGAAGTACCTAGATTAAGCATTGAATTAGAAAATAAATACTGTCCAATGGTTCATTGAATCAAGAATGTTCTGGGATCGTTGAATTTTGTCAAAATTGATGGCTTAATAAATGTCGATATGTCCCCCCAAGAAAAAATTTTCAGTGCCATGAAGTTCTCTTCGATATGTACACATATCCTTGATAAACCATTCATATCATGAAAGTTACTCCATGATATCGATCAATGGATTGTTAACCTTTAATTTTCTGAATTTTTCATGGATATATTTATATTGTTTAATTTCTTTTTTGTTTCCTTGGGTTGGTTTCCATTGGGGAAAAGGTAGTGGAATTATTTTTCATGATTTATCATCAAAATGTAATATCTTTACATTGGAAAGAGTTTTCTCAAGACATGGGTTTTCCACTATTAGAACATTTTTAGTGGTTGGGATGGTGGTTTCCTCTGGAGGGGATGACTCTAATGGAGGGTTCATTTGGATTTTAAGTTTCATTCAACTCCTATGAGTGATGGAAATAATATTTTTCTTATCCTTAGGTTTGAATATTGTCAAAGAAGTTAGTTTACATGACTTATGAATTTGGATATCCTCCATTGAGTTGGTAATTTAGTCTAATTGGGTTTTTAGGTTTTGTATGGATACTTGGTTTATTTAACAAAAATGGAAAATATTTACAACCATTTATTTCATTATGTATTCTATTCTAGGTTAATGTTTTAGAGGGTTTTTTTTGAAAGTCCATAAATGTGGTTGAGGATTTATAGGTGGTGGTGTTGGATGACTACCATACCGTATGTAGTTACATTATTGTTGAGGTTGGTTTGAATACCACTATCCAATAAGATTTTTTCTCTTTTTACCAAGGGTTGGATGGATAGTATGGTTCTTTCCTAACAGGTTAGTTAAAGGGTAGTGTAAGAATATTTCATCACAACTCTTACAATTTTCTATTAGTAGGCAATAATGTCTAGAATAGTGGGTGTCAACGTAATGGATACCACAACGTATGGGAGGAGGATATTGATATTTTCCTTGGGAAGGAGAAAGTTGTTTGAGAAGAGTACTTACCTCTTCAAACTTTGTGTCTATCTTCTTCTTAAATTCATAACTCTGTACCTCATGGACACCAAAAATGGGTATAATGGACCTTGAACCAAATTTTTGAGTTTTATGCACCACGTTAACAGTTTGGTTCGTTAAAGATATTGGGGTTTTATCAACTATTCCACCTCATACATTAGCATCAATCATGTTTTGATCAACATGAATTAAGCCTTCATAAAAACACTATATTAAATGATGATAACTTATTTGGTTGTGTGGGAAACATGAAAAAATACATTCAAATCATTCCCAGTATTCTTGAAGTGTTCCTATTTTATTGTATTATCCCACAAACATCTATCCTTATTCTGGTAGTTTGGTAGGATGGGAATTATTTTTCAAGAAAAAGGTGTTTTGTGTTTTCCCAACCACTAATTGGGGAATTAATATAATATAACGAATCATTTTTAGTTTCTTATAACAAGAAAGGGAATAACCTAATCTTTAGTTATTCTTCATCAACATTGAATGGTTTTAATTTTGAACACACAATTTAAAATTATCTTAAATTATTATGTGGGTCTTCTCTAGCCAGTCCATTGAATCATGGTAATAAGTCAATTAAACTAGATTTTAATTTGATATTTTCTGGTTCTCCATGTACTTGAATATATGAAAGATGGATATCAACATCATATAAGGTCAGTTATTTTAGTTTAATTTTATTTTCTATCATGTTATACACATTATGTCCATCTTCTAGTTTGGATCCAAAATAAAATGGGATTATAAAAGTATCAAGGTGAGGTGTGTCCTCCTTCAGAGTGTTGTCGTGTGTGTCTCGGTGTCTCTAACATAGGATCCTCTTCGTTTCTAGTTCAAAATGAGGTAAATATACCAAATTAAAACACATCATATAAAGAAACTACACAAGAAATAAATTAGAAAACAAATATATATTTAATGGTATAATAAAAAAAATCACAAAAATTTTAAATTTCTTATAAAAAACAAGCAGTAAAAAACTAAATCTCTCTCGAAAAACAACACTAAAATTTTACAACGTTTTAATGAAATTTCAAGTTGATTTTATTTTTAGAGGTGATTTATAGAATATGTAATTCCATATATCTTATAAAAGGATATTTTGTGATTAATAATACATATTTTTAATGAAATGAAAAAAGAGGTGTTGGTTTTGAAAATATTTTTAAAATAAAATAACATTATTTAAAGGGTAAAATAGTATAAAAAAAGAGGGTTTTTGAAAAATATAAGATAATAATGTGATAATTGATAAGTTACTACCCCACTTGAAAATATATTTATTCATAATTTATTATTAAGAGTTGTTTTATTTCTTTGGTTGAGGGTTACCCAAGGTCTTGGGTACCGGCAAGCCTCTAAAAGAAGAAATTAGGACCAAACCTTGACATAAAAATCATTTAGTCAAGTTGTAGACACATATAATGATTTGATATATTCAAGGAAAACTGAAATCATAAATTTTTTCGAAATAACATGATTCTTATGTTTTCTAATTTGAACAACAGAAGACACACAATTAAAATTACACACCGATCAGTAATGAAATTATTATTTTTTCAATTGAATTATTTAACAAATGTTAAGATACAACTGAAATAATAATTTCTACCCAAAATAGGCATAAAAAGTAGATAATTATTTGTTTTAACTCTTTTTTCATGTTTGTATCACCCTCACAATGATCAGCCACCATTTATCCAACCCTTGAGAGGTGGAGGAAGCTCTAGAGGACCTCATTCTTCATCCTTGATCCCCATATAAAAATATGGGTATCCAAAACATCTAGTATGGGAAGAGGAATCTTCTAGGACTCCAAAATAGAATAATATCTCATCCAGGTAGAACACTCAAATGAGTTACCCATGGATCCCATTTATAGCCAAAATTAGAGGTGGTTTTGGACACCTATATTTCGAAATACCAATTAGTCCATGGTTTTTTCGTGGGAATGCATCCTTATATCACTTTGGAAAAAATTTAAAATTATTTTACCATGTATTGAAAATCTCCATAGATGTTTTCATCATTTTAAAAATTAAACCCTATGATATGGATGAAATAGAGTACCTAACTTTTGAAATAAGGCATAATATTTTTCTTGAAAAATCGGTATATTTTTATCCCAAATTGTTGAATTGGAATTGGGTGTTTTCATAATAGTTTCATCCCACTGAATTTAAATTAATTAAAAAAATTGTAACCTAATTAGATGGTTTGAGTATCTGTAGTTTCCATTTTATTCTACTCGTGTGATTGGAATCTTGCACAATTTGGCTCATTTTCCATCAAATTCATCTTAGGATCTCCAAATCACCTCCAACTATGAAAAACATCAAAAAAGTGAAATACCCATTTTTTTAAATGATAAAAATTAATGATTGAATAAAAAATGAAGTGAATGTTTTTATAATAATTTGAATTTACCAAACAAAATAAGTTTAATTCAGTTGTGTATGGGTGAAATAAAATAGTGGACCATGGCCCAATCACACCACGAAAATTAAATATTTTCACTCTAAGGAAATTATAATTTTTAAAAGTATGCATGGATATATTCCCAAAATCATGAATATATAACATTAAATTAAAATTTAATTCTATATAATAATGTGATCAATAAAAAAATCACACCAAGGAGTTATTATCTATGATCATGGAAACAGATGGCTCATAAATTGTATGAGAACAAAAATCAAGGAGTTGAATGATACCAATTTGAGAAAATAATTCAAAAGTGAAAAAATTTCAATAAATATTCATGTCTGGTTGTGATAACCATTTCATGTTATACTTTCCACATTCTATTTATTAAATATTTTTTATTTTAAAAACATTCTACTTAAATGATTCTGCCCACTGAACCAACCGTACATCGTTTGAAATCAAATTTTAAGACCCAATCACTTAAAAATTCAGAAAATTCAAATATAAATTTCCCAACCTAGATATCCCATTTGTTTTACATTTCATCACTCCCATAATTTTTTATTATTTTTGTTTTTTTCAAAAGTTTAACTTAGAAAAAAATCTCACAGTAGTCACTCAATCCTTATTTAATCTCCACACAAAACTAATTATAGAAGTTATAAATGGATCAATGGTCGAGGAAGAGTGGTTTTTAACCTTCCTAGTTCACAACCCATTTTTTAAGTTTTTTTTTAATTTTTATTTATTTTTATAGCGTACAGTATTTGGATAATAATACATATGTATTGGTCAAACTAGTACAGTAATGAAAATGTTCGGATAAGGAACGGATGTGTGAAAAAATATTTTTTTAAATATGATAAATATTAAGATGAATTATATTTACCTTTTATTGTGTAAAAAAATCACACATCATGGTCAGTTTAAATATTTTTTGGTGATGTATTCTTACCCAATTTTCCCATAAACTACTCACAAAAAGTGTAAAATTCTTTTCAATAGATTAAAAATGATAAATACCTTTATATCAACCTCAAACAACCAATTTTTTTAAAAAAATACACACCTCAATGTTATATTAATCATAAAAAACCAATTCATTTATTGATTTTTCTATGTTAAAACAACTTGCAATAAATAAATTTCTCATGAATTTTGAATAATTTCTATGAATAAGTGTGTAGAAACCTGACCCAAGAAATCCTAGAGACAGTGTCTCCTATGAAATACATTGGAATGATTACAAGGAATCAAATCCTGAAGGACTAATAGTTTAGTAGTCTAGAAAAACTATATACATAAATCATACTAGAATATACTAATTACAAAATAGTTTTTCTTCATTCTAAATAAATAACTTACAGAATAACTTTATATCATCTAGTATATATCTACATATCATTCATAGTATGCTTCATGGATTTTAGGGGAAGGAAACATAATAAGGGTGAGCTGAAATTATTAGTAAGGGAAAAATATAGCTTAAGAAATAATTAATCAATGAGAATTGTAATTATATTATTGTAAAGAATAGAACACACTTACAATATAATCATCAAACTTAGATGGAAGTGAGGATACAATATAGAAATATAATAAATGAAAAAACATACCATTCAAATAAATAGATAAGGAAAATAAATATGGTAAGGTAAAAGATAGAGAACACATGTCATTTCATCAATAAACATAGAATGAAATGAATCCATAGATTTTATCATGTGAAAATCTCATGGAAAATAAATAATTAATCAAAAGAAAGGTAATTATTAATTAATTTAACATTATGTATTAGTAAGGATAACAATATAGCGGAAACTTTCATAATAAGCATTAATATTTAAGGCAATGTAAGACTAGAACAAAAGCCTTTTAAACTTGAACTTATGTATAAAATGTCTACGATAAAATCAAATAATTTCATTTACTTATTCGCATGGATGTTCTACTTGTCGAATAATCACATGCAATATAAATATCCACTTTCATAATGATGGAATGCATAATTCCATACATCATAACAACATAGTTAAGGACTTGTGCCAAGACTACAAATAATATTTTGTCAAGGACTTGTTCCGAGACACTAGTTTGTCTCATGGGACCTAACGATGCATCGATGAGCTAGAGAAGGCTCCAACCATGACTTAATAAGTCCAATGCATTCCAAATATGAAAAGGTTCAAACATAACATAAATATTTGTATTAAAACTAGCATAAAAAATTTCAATTATTTATCCATAAACCATGAATGGTGTGAAAATAACATCCACAGTGAAACATATCACAAAACCTTCTATAACGCCCAGACCCCAGTTACCTAGAGTCGGTGCATTATTACATAACATTGGCATGATCACAAGGAAGATCAAATCTCGAAAGACCGATTGGTTTAGTATTCTTGGAAACACTAGATATAATCATATGTTTTACATTACATCATCAAAATGAAAACTACAATAACATGGTCTCCTTAGTCCACACTCATATCCTCACTGACTATTCTTGCAAGTCAGTGATAATACACTTCTTCACATCCTGGGAAAAACAAAACATTGAAAGGGGTGAGCTCAAATGCTCTGTAAGGATAACAATATAGCGGAATATTTCATAAGAAAAAATAAGCATTTAAGGCAATGTATAACTAAAACAAAAGCCTTATTAAACTTGATCTTCAGCATAATATAGAAAAAATTAAAATAAAATAATGCCATTACTTACTCACATGGATATTCTACTAGACGAATAATCACATGAAATATCAATAACCACTTTCATAATGAGGGAATTTATAATTCCAGACATTCTGAGACATTTTTTCAAGGCCTTGGCCAAGACGTCTAAAGTGATTAAGGCCTCGGCCAAAACCATAAATCAAATTGGGAAAGGGCCTCAGCCAATTCCACGTCTTGTTGTATCATGAGACCTACTGATGCATCGAAGAGCTATAGCGGGCTCCACCCGTCACTTATTAAGTCCAATACATTCCTCATATGAATAGGTTTAAACATAACATAAATATTCGTATTAAAACTAGCATACGAAATGTCAAAAATTTCTCCATAAACTATGGATGGTATAAAAATAACACATCCACAGTCAAATATATCAAAAATGTTCAATGGAAGTTTTGTATCATAAATCAATTTCAATTAAACTTAAAACCCATCAAAGGATGTTGACATAGATGAAATCAAATCTATTTGAGAGAAATATCTCTATTTTTTTGAAATCATTTAAAAGTACCATAATAATACATTTACTTTGAAAATATTCTTATAAGCTTGTAAGGGAAGATTCAACGAAGTTATAATGGCGGAAAATAGCCGCACCCGCCATATAAGTTAAAAAAACATTCTTACCATAAATTGGTCAAAAAGGTTAAAAAGTTAATTGTTTGGAAAAAGACGGTAAGATTCCTTTCAAAAACGTATAATGGTATACATGGCTTTAACACATATTCCATTTAATAGTAAAATTTTTTTGAAAGACATTTTTAAGAAACATGGATGTGGATGATAACGAGGTCCCAGTAGATAATTATGTATAAACAACCTTGGATAATGAAGAGGTTGTGAAGTAAACCCTTAACTTGTAATTTTCCTGGGTTGGGGTAGTTTAACCTCCTGTATAATGGTGAAATAATTGTTATTAAATTATATAAGAATCATATACATTCATATGATATCATATATGATCTTTTAACATTGCTTTGTTAATAATATCTTAGATTTATCGTTGTTTCGGGTGTTAACTTACTCGTTTTCTTTTATATGTTTTGTTACGTAAGTCATTTTTTTCATGGATAGGTTGTATATTATTCATATCCAGAATGATATCATGTCCTTAAACATTATTTTTAAACCATCAAATGATAATTATACTTGAATGGATACGACAGAGAATGAATCTCATCGCGTTCGTGGAGACGGTAGTCCGTACGTACGCACGAGCGACAATATCATTATTTTGATATTAAAATAATATATAATTGGATATTATATCATATATACAGAATAATTATCATGTTATATTTATTATTTACATGAATTACATATCATTATTATACCCATCTAAATAATAATATATTGAATAACAATTACACCACGACGTGGAGACGGTAAGCCGTACGTACGCACGTATGGTGACATGTCATTCAAATGATGGGTAGAATAATGAATATGGTTGTTCCATATTTATCATAACATCATAGTATATAGAAGATACTTGAGTTAAAATTTTATAATTGAAATAATAAACAAAGAGGGAGTGGAAGAAGAAAGAAACTTGAAAGAGGGTGATGAAAACGTCACCTCTTCTTCGGGTTCTTCCTTTTGATTTATCAAAAGGACTCTTTAGGATGGCTTTCTGACTAAAGTAATGCTTCTAGGATTACGGGAGGGAAGTTGGGAGAGTATTTGGGAAGAGGTTTCCCGAACCAAAAGGCTCGAATGTCTGAATAAGGTGGTATAGGTGGGGGCCTTTTATAAGAGGAGAGGAGGGGTTCTTTTGGAAAGATTAAAATGTTACATTATTTTGAAATGATTTTAGGATTATAAAGGTCCCAAAATGATATATTTCGAGGATAAGGTGATAAGGGTTCGAAATATGCTTATCCAATAGGTTTTTGACAAGTGTAAGCCTTAGATATTACATTATCTATTCATTTTATTTAAATTGTTAATTAATGAGGTAAACGCTGCATCATCATTGTATCATAAAAACATTAATTTATTTAATGTCTAAAAATTCTAAAAAAATAACCATAATGTAGTAAATCCTTTTAGCTTTCCAATGAATATTTATGGTCAAATATATGACTTGTATAACCCCATTTAAAAATTGTTTTAGTAAAATTACTCATGTTTGTGACATTTTTATTTTAACATTAAATAAAATGTTTTTAATGTCATTTTCCCAACAAAGTGGCTCCATGGGGTCCCCAAGTTGACCCATGGATTTTCTTGGTCGTACATTACTCATCCAATGGGGGTAGGACATGTGTCAAGCTCATCTCATATTATTAAAACATTATTTTTACCTTAAACTACAGTAATTACCTCTAATCGCGATTAAGAACTTAAAAGTTACTATTCACCAAAAAATTATTTTAATCTCATTGAACCACATTTTACTTCTTAATGAAAACCATGTATGTCGGATTTTTGAAAATCAAATCACAGAAGTGGTAATATTTCATTTAAACAAAAAATCAGTTTTTTAACTACCACTTAGTGGTTTCACTATTCATCAAAAATTGAAGTTTTTCAGAACAATGCCAAAATTTAACCCTAAGATATAATTGATATTCCGAATTCAAAAATGATGTCTATTTTATGAAATTCCAAACATATAAGTTTCATTAATTAATTTTATAATTAATTCCCGCTGTCACAACAAATAGCGTGTTTTTAAGAAACAATATATATCAAAAGATTGACAATTGTTTATGTCCAATTTCAAAGTGAAATTAATTCTAATGAACACCATTAGATAAAATGGTAAAAATATAGTCTAATTATACATTAAAACCACTCAATAGTATAACTTATCACTATAAATTATTTTGATTAAAAAAGTTGTTTTAAGTATTTTTCACTATTCATAAAATTTTTGAAGTTCTCAGAAAATTACAAAAAATTCAACATAAGCTAATTTAAATATTAAGAATACAAAAATGAATTCCATTTTGAAATATAAATTTTATATAATTACAAAAAGTGGTTATTACTATTCATAACCGCTACTTTGATTAGTTGCGGTGTTTTAGAACTCGAACTTGCGCACAATGCAAGCTATTGCATTATTGAAAGAGAGGCATATCGTGGAAGCTCAGGGTGTTACATTCTACCCTACTTCAATAAATTGCGTCCTCACAATTTGATATTTTTCTTTGAAAATAAAAGGTTGAAAATAGAAAATACCTTTGTGGAAAACCCACATCGGAAATAAGGTTAATAAAATTTAGCCTTAATAAGAGGGAAATGGAAATAAGAAAGTCACCACCAAATTATGATCTCGATAAGGAGAACATTGGTGGAAATTAGAGACATATAATTGGAGGAAAAACGTAAATATTTGTAGGGAGTTATTGAGGTCATCAATCACAATCAACTGTCAAATTGAGGGCCTCAATGCCTTCAATCTATGTTTATTTAAAATATCATCAGTTCAACAAGACATAAGGTATTAGGATAACACATTTTTTTGTTTTAATATCCCTTTACTAAATTTTAAGAATTAATTTATTCGTTGAATAAGAGATAGGTATATATATATTTATGCTTGACAATTTGAGTTTCAACCTTCAACTCATCTTTCACTCAAAAAGATAATAGAACTCAAAAATATTATACTTATCCTAATTGTATAAAGTTACAAATGTTAACACATACCATTTAGATTAGTAAAATTATTTTGTAATAACCAGGGACTTCCTGTAGGCTAGTGATAGGAAATAATGGCCTGTCGCACTATGGTTGTGGGTTCGATTCCTGCAGCTTTGTTCGACGCGACGGTTTATGCCCCACCCTACAGGTTGTCCTTTTCCTAAAACTATAGTATTATAATATTCCAAAAATAATCTTCAGAAATGTTTTAACCTTAAACAATACTATCCAAAGTTCAACTTAATCCATTCCAACCTTTATAGTTATCCAAAATACCTCTGTCCAGACTTTCTCTAAAGGGTCCTTAAATTCCAAAATCATTTGTAACATTAGATTCCCTAAACAAAGTAAAGTTTATCTTATTGTCACATACTAAAAATATGATTTCCTTCATCATATTAAAACCATAATGATAACCAACAAGTACTGCAGTACAATCCTTATATATATATATATATCACATTATTCTAATAACCAGAATATAATCCATGAGTCCAAAAGCACCAATACATTAATTATTCTGCTTCAACTGTAGTAACAGCATAAGATTTTCCTTGATCCCTTGGCCTTTTCTGAGGTAAGTTTCCTTGACGCTTAGGACATTCATTTGCATAGTGCCCCATTTCCCTACAATTGTAGCATTCAACATTGATAGCCTCTTTCTTTCCCTTGCAGTCACGAGCCTGGTGACCTTTTTCTCCACGTTTATAAAAAAATACCATTCCTTTTAGGCAAGCACCGAGGTGATTCGTCCCACAATTATCACATAATGGAAAATCCTTCTTTCCCTTTTTCCCTTTATCCGTCTCTTGTTCCACCGTTCTCTTCTTCTCTTGCTTTACTTTGTTGTCATAAGACTTAGAGAATTATTTTTCTATCTTGATAGCACATGAGACAATATCTTCGTATGATGAGAAGGATTGTGAGACTAATGCTCGACGGAGAAATGGTTTTAAACCATCAAAGAAACGATCAATCTTACTCCTTGGTTACATATATAATCCGCAGCATGCCTCGCTAACCTTGTAAAGTTGGCCTCATACTTTGTGACATTCTCATCCTCCTTTTGTCTCAGACTCAAAAATTGTCTTTCCATATCTGATCGATTGTCACGAGGATAGTATTTTTCTAGGAAAAGCTCTTTGAACTCCCTCCATTCCATATTCGATATGTCATCATCTTCCTTTGTGTTTTGAATCAGCGACCACCATTGATCAGCATCTCCAGTGAGGCGGTAAACTTCCATGAAAACCTCCTCCCTTTCGCTACTCCCCAAGGCATGGAATATTTTCTCTAAGGAGTTTATCCATTGCTCAGCAACTAATGGATTTGTACCCCCATTAAATGTTGGCGGTTGTTTCCTCATGAAGCGGTCTAACATTGATCCTCCACGTTGTGGATCAGGGTGATCCATACGAGTAAGGTTATTATTCATAACTTGAGTGAGTTGCCCCAGTATGGTAATAAGTTGATCAGCACCAGTTGTATCTCCAGATCCACAATAATTATCTTGAGCAGGAGGGCAATCCCTACACGGAGTGCGTGCATTGATACAGTTTCCATTCCTTCCACTAGGCGCCATTTCTAAACAATGGTATAAACTAGATTAGTTTATGAATTAAAATACATAATTCCATACTTATAAAATACTTAACATAAATTGAACTATTTATGGATATAATCCATAATCATAAAAATGTTTTCTTTGAGGAAGTATATACACATAACCCTTCATAGTGTTTTGTATTGAAAATGAGAATTATCCAAAGCATATCCCCTGGGAGTGTCGTAACCAAGACTGCAGCAAGGCCCGTTGTCGTGCACCAGTTCCCGTTCGAGTCAAGCACAAAGTGGTGTTTTCGGGTTTTAACCCTAGGTACATCTGTGCCAGAGCCGCCTCTACCTGCTCGTATCCAGACAGGGATGTATTTCTCAGAAAACTCACAAAATTTCTACACTACCAAAATTTTAGGAAGTTATTCTATACTAATCCTCAAAGTTCATCTTAGGTATACATGCTCTAATCAGAGTTTGTCTAAATCTAGCTTCCAAGGTTTGTACTAAACTTCCTCTGATACCAACTGTAACGCCCAGACCCAAGTTACCTAGAGTCGGTGCATTATTACATAACATTGTCATGATCACAAGGAAGTTCAAATCTCTAAAGACCAATTGGTTTAGTAGTCTTGGAAACACTAGATATAATAATAAGTTTTACATTACATAATCAAAATGAAAACTACAATAACATGGTCTCCTTAGTCCACCCTCATATCCTCACTGACTATTCTTGCAAGTTAGTCATAATACACTTCTTCACATCCTGGGAAAAACAAAACATTGAAAGGGGTGAGCTCAAATGCTCCGTAAGGATAACAATATAGCGGAAACTTTCATAAGAAAACATAAGCATTTAAGGAAATGTATAACTAAAACAAAAGCCTTATTAAACTTGAACTTCAGCATAATATGGAAGAAGTAAAATAAAATAATGCCATTACTTACTCACATGGATATTCTACTAGACGAATAATCACATGAAATATCAATAACAACTTTCATAATGAGGGAATGTATAATGCCAGACATTCTGAGACATTTTGTCAAGGCCTCGGCCAAGACGTCTAAAATGATTAAGGCCTCGGCCAAAACCATAAATCAAATTGGGAAAGGGCCTCGGCCAATTCCACGTCTAGTTGTCTCATGAGACCTACCGATGCATCGAGGAGCTATACTGGGCTCCACCCGTCACTTATTAAGTCCAATACATTCCTCATATGAATAGGTTTAAACATAACATAAATATTCGTATTAAAACTAGCATAAGAAATGTCAACAATTTCTCCATAAACTATGGATGTTATAAAAATAACACATCCAGAGTCAAATATATCACAAATTTTCAATGGAAGTTTTGTATCATAAATCAATTTCAATTAAACTTAAAACCTATCAAAGGATGTTGACATAGATGAAATCAAAGCTATTTGAGAGAAATATCTCTCTTTTTTGAAATCATTTAAAAGTACCATAATAATACATTTACTTTGAAAATATTCTTATAAGCTTGTAAGGGAAGCCTCAACGATGTTATAATGGCGGAAAATAGCCGCACCCGCCGTATAAGTTAAAAAAACATTCTCACCTTAAATTTGTCAAAAAGGTTAAAAAGTACATTGTTTGGAAAACGACGGTAAGATTCCTTTAAAAAATTTATAAGGGTATAAGTGGCTTTAACCCATATTCCATTTAATAGTAAAAATGTTTTGAAAGACATTTTTAAGAAACAAGGATGTGGATGATAACGAGGTCCCGGTAGATAATTATGTATAAACAACCTTGGATAATGAAGAGGTTGTAAAGTAAACCCTTACCTTGTACTTTTCCTTGGTTGGGGTAGGTTAACCTCCTGTATAATGGTGAAATAATTGTTATTAAATTATACAAGAATCATGTACATTCATATGATATCATATATGATCTTTTAACATTGCTTTGTTAATAATATCTTAGATTTATTGTTGTTTCGGGTGTTAACTTACTCGTTTTCTTTTATATGTTCTGTTACGTAAGTCGTGCTTTTAAATCATCAAATGATAATTATACTTGAATGGATACGACGGAGAATGAATTTCATCGCGTTCATGGAGATGGTAGTCCGTACGTACGCACGAGCGACAATATCATTATTTTGATATTAAAATAATATATAATTGGATAGTATATCATATATACAGAATAATTATCATGTTATATTTATTATTTACATTAATTACATATCATTATTATACCCATCTAAATAATAATATATTGAATAACAATTACACCACGACGTGGAGACGGTAAGCCGTACGTACGCACGTATGGTGACATGTCATTCAAATGATGGGTAGAATAATGAATATGGTTGTTCCATATTTACCATAACATCACAGTATATAGAAGATACTAGAGTTATAATTTTAGAATTGAAATAATAAACAAAGAGGGAGTGGAAGAAGAAAGAAACTTGAAAGAGGGTGATGAAAACGTTACCTCTTCTTCAGGTTCTTCCTTTTGATTTGATCAAAATGACTCTTTAGGATGGCTTTCTGACTAAAGTAAAGCTTCTAGGATGAAGGGAGAGAATTTTTGAGAGTATTTGGGCAGAGGTTGGTCGAACCAAAAGGCTTGAAAGTGTGAATAAGGTGGGTGCCTTTTATAAGAGGAGAGGAGGGGCTCTTTTGGAATGATTAAAATGTTACATTATTTTGAAATGATTTTCGGATTCTAAAGGTCCCACAATGATATATTTCGAGGATAAGGTGATAAGGGTTCTAAATATGCTTATCCAATAGGTTTTTGACAAGTGTAAGCCTTAGATATTACATTATCTTTTCATTTTATTTAAATCGTTAATTAATGATGTAAACGCTGCATCATCATTGTGTCATAAAAAATTTAATTTATTTAATGTCTAAAAATTCTAAAAAAATAACCATAATGTAGGAAATCGTTTTATCTTTCCAATGAATATATGGTCAAAAATATGACTTGTATAACCCCATTTAAAAATTGTTTTAGTAAAATAACTCATGTTTGTGACATTTTTATTTTAACATTAAATAAAATGTTTTTAATGTCATTTTCCCACCAAAGTTGCTCCATGGGGTCCCAAAGTTGACCCATGGATTGTCTTGGTCGGCCATTACTCATCCAATAGGGGTAGGACATGTGTCGAGCTCATCTCATATTATTAAAACATTATTTTTACCTTAAACTACAGTAATTACCTCTAATCGCAATTAAGAACTTAAAAGTTACTATTCACCAAAAAAATTATTTTAATCTCATTGAACAACATTTTACTTCTTAATGACAACCATGTATGTCGGATTTTTGAAAATCAAATCACAGATGTGGTAATATTTCATTTAAATGAAAAATCAGTTTTTCAACTACCACTTAGTGGTTTCACTATTCATCAAAAATTGAAGTTTTTCAGAACAATGACAAAATTTCACCATAAGATATAATTGATATTCCGAATTCAAAAATGATGTCTATTTTATGAAATTCCAAACATATAAGTTGCATTAATTAATTTTATAATTAATTTCCGTTGTCACAACAAATAGCGTGTTTTTAAGAAACAATATATATCAAAAGATTGACAATTGTTTATGTCCAATTTCAAAGTGAAATTAATTATAATGAACACCATTGGATAAAACGGTAAAAATATATTCTAATTATACTTTAAAACCACTCAATAGTTTAACTTATCACTATAAATTATTTTGATTAAAAAAGTTGTTTTAAGTATTTTTCACTATTCATAAATTTTTTGAAGTTCTCAGAAAATTACAAAAAATTCAACATAGGCTAATTTCAATATTAGGAATAAAAAAAAGAATTCCATTTTGAAATATAAATTTTCTATAATTTCAAAAAGTGGTTATTACAATTCATAACAGCTACTTTGATTAGTCGCAGTGTTTTAGAACTCGAACTTGCGTACAATGCAAGCAATTGCATTATTGAAAGAGAGGCGTATCGTGGAAGCTCGGGGTGTTACACCTTCAATACAATATGTATTTTTTGTATCATAATAAGTCAACATCAATTAAGCTTAAAATCCATCAAAGGGTGTTGACATAGATGAAATCAAAACATTTTTTAGAGGAATATCTCATTCTATTTTGAAATAATTTAAGATTAAAATAATTATAAAGAAAACATTTTTGGTGAAAATATTCTTATAAGATTTTAAGGAAATCTTCAACAATGTTATAAAGGTGGAAAATAGCCTCACCCGCCGTATAAGTTAAAAAAATATTCATAAATTAATTTTGTCGAAATGGTCATAATGTACCTTATTTGGAAAATTATGGAAAGATTCCCTTCAAAACATATAAGGTCCAATAAGGGTATAAATTACTTTAACCCATTTTCTAGTAAATAGTAAAAATGTATTGGAATAAATTTTTACGAAACATTGATGTGGATGATAAATATGTCCCATTAGATACTTACGTAAAAACAATCTCGGATAGTAAAGAGACTATGAAATTAACCCTTACCTTTTACATTTCCATGGTTAAGGGTTGGTTAACATCCTATATAATGGTGAAATAATTGTTATTAAATTATACGAGAACTATATACATAAATATGATATCATATATGATCTTATAATATTTCATTGTTGATGATATTTTAGTAGTATCATCGTTTTGGGTGTTAACTGATTCATTTTACTTTATATGCTTTGTTATGTAAGTAATGTTTGTTATAGATAGGAGGTATATTATTCATATTCAGAATGTTATTATGTCTTTAAACAATATTTTTATTCATCAAATGAAAATTGTTCTTGAATGGATACAATGGGGAATGAATCTCATCGCATATGTTGAGACGGTAATCAGTACGTACACACGAGTGACAATATTATTCTATTTATATTAAAATAATATATAATTTGATGTTATATCATATATAAATAATCATTATCATATTATATTTATTATTTACATCATTTATACTCATTATTATACCCATCTAAATGATGACGTGTTTGAATAACAAACTACACCACGACGTAGAGACGGTAATCCGTACGTATGCACGTATGGTGACTTTGTCATTTATAGAATGTATAGAATAATGAATATGGTTGTACCATTTTTATAATAACATCACTATATATATAAGATACTGTAGTTATTATTTTATAATGGAAACAACATAGAAAGAGAAAGTGGGAGAAGAAAAGAACTTGAAAGAGGTGATGAAATATTTATCTCTTTTTCAGATTTGTTTATTTTCATTTGATCAAAAGGGATCCTTAGGATAAATTTTGGACTAATGGAAGGCCACTAGGATGAAGGGAGGACAGTTGGGAGGATATTTGGGCATGTGTTGTCCGAGCCAAATGGATTTTAAGGTGTGAATTTGAGAAAAGGGGAAGTGCCCTTTCATAAAAGGTGTGAGAGGAACCTTAGGAAAAGATTGAAATATTATTTTATAATAATACCATTTTAGGTTTCTAACGGCTCCAAAATTAATTATATAATGGATATGGTAGGAATGGGTCGAAAACATCTCAATAAATTGGTTTTAGACAGGTTTAGGTCACTATATTAACCTTATCTTTTAGATTTATCTCTTAGTTAAATAGATTGACATTTACCATGTCTCTTTGTATTTTTATATTATATGGTTAATAAACATACTATAAACTTCCAAGAGAACCCCAAAAGGTTAATTAAAGATACTAATATCATAATATAAGTCTTTTGGCCAAACCTTATATTTTTAGGATTATTATATCAACCAATAATATTGTATTTGTTTTAAAAACTAATTTTTGTCAATTTTAACATTAATTAATAAATTATTTTTGTTAAAGCCCTAAAAACTTTATTACATCAAAATAAATACATTTAATAAACCCTAAAATGACATATTAACCAATAAAATTAGTGGAATTCATTAAATGTCTCATATTGTATTTATTTTTATATTAATAATATTACTTATTTTAATCTTTAATTAATATTGTAATTACTGCATTATCATTGTGTCATAAATTAATATAATTATTTAATGTCTAAATATAATAAATAAAATACCACTATGTATGAAATATATTTATATTTCTAATGAATATTTATAGTCTAATTTATAAGGTTTGTAACCCTATATTAAAAATGTTTTAGTTATTAAAATTTGAATTTAACTCTTTTAACTCTTCTTTAAATAAAATAACAATAAATGTCCTAATCTAATCCAAGTGGAAAAAAGAGGTTAATATTTTACTTATAAAGTTTTTTTTGTCGAATTATAGTCATCCAATAGAATTTGGATGTGTTTTAGGGTAATGAAAGTATCATTTTTACCCTTAATTACCCTATTTACTTTTAACCGTGTTAATTAAAGTAAAATGTTACTATTCAGAAAAAATTATTTTCATCTTATTGAACCACATTTTATTTACTGTTATCACCCATGTATCTCATATTTTGGAAATTCAACTCACATAAGCAATAAAATTATGTTTTATACAAATTTGGAAATTCTCCTAGGAGGTTGTTAAAGTTGGTAAAAGGTTTGATAAAATTTTATATATCTAAACTCATTATAAAATGACTACAATGAATTGAATTTAAATTATATTGGTATTATATATCTATTTTGACCTAAAATAAATTTAAATAAAATAAATAATTATTTAAATAAAAAGTTTGTTTTAAACAATAACTCAGTGTTTTTCTCTATTCATCAAAAATTGAAATTTTTCAGAAAAATACCAAAAAATCACCCTAAGCTAATTTCAATATTACGAATCCAAAAATTAAGTCCATTTTGAAAGATCAAATTGATAAAATTATAAAAATTAGGTATTACTATTCATAACGGCTAGTTTGATTGGTCATGGTGTGTTTGAATCTTGATGTTGCGTACAATGCAAGCTATTTCATTATTCAAAGGGAGACATACCATGGAAGCTTGTGGTGTTACATTCTTCCCTCCTTCAAATAATTTCTTCCTAGAAATTTCTAGAATATTACTGCATAAAAAGATTTGTGTGGTTCTTCATCATAAGTTCCCCATGTTCCCACGTTGCCTCTTCCATCTTGTGGTTTCTCCACAGAACTTTTACAAGATGAGTCGTCTTGTTTCTCAGCACCTATTCTCTAGTATCAAGAATTTTTACAGGCTCTTCACAATAAGACAGATCAGGTTCTAGTTTAATTTCCAGAAGGTTGAGTACATTATTTGGGTTAGGCATGTATTTTCTCAATAGTGATACGTGGAACACATCATAAAATTTGGAGAGACTTGATGGTATTGCCAACCGGTAAGCTACAACCCCAATTTGTTCTAGAATTTCGAAAGGTCCTATATACCTATGTATTTTTTTACTCTTCTTACCGAATCGTATAACTCCCTTACATGGAGATACCTTCAAGAAAACAAGATTTCCTAATTGAAATTTCAAATCCTTCCTTCAGTTATCGACATAACTCTTATGCCTACTTTGTGCTGTTTTGATGTGGGTTTTGATAACCTTCACATTTTTCATCGTTTCCTCAACAAGTTCTGGGCCTACAAGTTTTCATTCACCAACATCATCCAAACAAGTTGGTGTGTGATATATCTTGCCATATAATGCTTCATATGGTGTCATATGAATACTTGAATGGAAGCTATTATTATAGGAAAATTCTACCAGAGGTAAATATGGATCCCACATTTCTTGAAAGTCAAGTGAGCAAGATGTCAACATGTCTTCTAAGGTTTGAATAGTCTGTTCTGATTGTCCATCTGTTTGAGGGTGGTAGGTAGTGGTGAAACAAAGTTCAGTATCCATGGATTTTTGAGGACTTTTATAAAACTTGATGAAAAATGGGTATCATGATCAGAAACAATCTATAGGGGTAAACCACGGAGTCTTACAACTTCATTAATATATAGTCTTTCTAAACGTTCAAGTGGTAAATCTTCCCTTATATAATGAAAATGTTCTAACTTGGTAACACGATCAGCAATGACCCATATTGCATCATTCTTTCTAGGTGTCTTTGGTATCCCCATGACAAAGGCTATCGTAATATTATCCCATTTCCACTCAGCTGTGGGAAGAGCTTTCAAGACTACTCCAGGATATTTCCTTCCAGCTATCACTTGTTTAAAAACCATACATCATGACACAAAATCATAAACCTCCCTCTTTATGTTGTCCCACCAAAAATGTTCCATCAAATCTCTATACATATTAGTGCTACCAGGGTGTATAGAGAAATTGGAGCTATGAGCATCATCCAAAAATTCCCTTTCTAGTTCAGGTATGTTAGGAACACAATGTATCTTCCCAAATTTCAAATTCCATCTTCATATATAATCTCACTCAATCTACCATCATTCATAGAATTAATTTTCTTTGGAAACTCCTCATTATCATCCTGAGAACTTTTTATCTTTTCTAGTGAAGATGTTTTGGAAAACTTTTGAAAAAGTATTGATGTTTCACCTTCCATGATTATTCCCATATCCATTTTCACTATATCTATGAAAATAAGATTTCGTTCAACTATGATCATGTTCAAAACTCCATGATCCTTTCTGCTCAAAGCATCTTCCACCTTATTTTCTTTCCCCGGGTGGTAGTGTAATTTGCAATCATAATCCTTGATAAGTTCAAGCCATCTCCTTTGCCTCATGTTGAGTTCTTTCTATGAGAAAATATACTTCAAACACTTTTGATCGGTATATATCTCACATTTTTCACCATTGAAATAATGTCTCCATATCTTCAAAGAAAATATTATAGCTGTTAACTCAAGATCATGAGTTGGATAGTGTGGCTCATGAATTTTTAGCTACAATGATGTATAGGCAATAAATCTATCATTCTGCATAAGGACACAATGAAGTCCTTTCTTTGAAGAATCACTATAAATAACAAACCCATCATTCCCAGATGGTAAAGTCAAGATAGGATCATTGACAAATCTTTTGTTCAGTTCTTCAAAACATTCTTCACACTCTTTTGTCCAATCAAATTTAACCCCTTTATGTGTGAGCTTCATTAATGGGTTATCCAACCGAGTAAAATTCTGGATGAAACATCGATAGTAACCTGCTAAACCAATAAAATTGCATACGTTAGTTATACTCGTCGGTGCAGGCCATTCTTGGATTGCCTTGGTCTTTGAAGGATCAACAAAGATTCCATCCTTAGAGACAATATGGCCAAGAAAAGAAATCTCCTAAAGCTAGAATTCACACTTGCTAGATTTCCCATATAATTCATTTCATCTAAGACTATTTAGAATAATGCGCAACCGATTTTCATTATCTTCATATCTTTTGGAGTATACCAAGATATCATCAATAAATACCACTACAAATTCATCAAGATATTCCTTGAAAAATCTATTCATTAGATCCATGAAGGAAGAGGGTGAATTATCCAATCCAAAAGGCATTAATATAAAATCATAATTCCCTTACCTAGTTCGAAATTCTATTTTTGGAATGTCTTCCTTTTTTCACACACATTAATGATATCCAGATCAAAAGTCAATATATGGAAAATATTGAGCTCCATGAAGTTGGTTGAATAAATCATCAATGCAGGGT
This sequence comes from Viscum album, assembly GCA_963277665.1. NCBI lineage: Eukaryota > Viridiplantae > Streptophyta > Magnoliopsida > Santalales > Viscaceae > Viscum > Viscum album. The sequence goes on from OY728127.1 coordinate 1,908,060,836, forward strand.
AAGGTATACTTGTTCTTTATTGTTATGTCATTGATCTCCCGGTAGTCAATGCACAACATCATAGATCTATCTTTCTTCATAAAAAAGAACAGGGGATTCCCATAGAGAAATAGTAGTGTGAATAAATCCCTTATTACTCAATTCTTATAGTTATTTATTTAGTTCCACTAATTCCACAGTGTCCATTCTATAAGGGGTCTTCGATATGGGGCTTGAACCAAGAATTAAATCAATGTAAAACTCAATTTCTCATTCTGGAGGATGTCCAAGTAAATCATCTAGAAACACATCAACATATTCTTTCACAATAGGTATGTACTCTATATGAACATTCGTTTCCTCACCCAAAGTTATTTCATTCTCTTCCTCCCCAATAATTGAATTCAGTTGTGCTACTGGGGGAGCATCTTGGCAGGAATTAGGTGGTGACGTTTCTACTCTAAAGATAAGGTACTACTTATCATCATCGAGAATTGTAACCTCATTCTTCTTATAATAAATTTTTACATCATGGTTTAAAATCCAATCCATACCAAGGATTATATCAATTTCAATAATGGGTATTATGATGGGATCATTAGATAATGAACATTTATATTCACTAATGGGAACCGATTCAGAAAACATTGTTGCAATGATACTTCCCTTAGGTGTATTGACTGAAAACTCCCTTGATATGTCAAATTTAAAATATCTAATTTTCTAAGAAAACTGGGAAGATATGGAAGAATGCAATGATTCATAATCAAATAAAGAATTTTCTAAACTGGAGGAAACCATTATATTAACTGCCGCCACATCTTTTAGAGATTCAACCTCAGCATAAGTGATAGCATAAGCTTGGCCTTGATCCCTTGGCCTTTTATGAGGTATGTTTCTTTGGCGCTTAGGACATTCATTTTCATAATTCCCCCTTTCTCTATAATTGTAGCATTCAAAATTGAAATCCTCTTTCTTCCCCTTACAATCACATGCTTGGTGGCCTTTTCCAAAACACATGTAAGAGACTCCCATTACCTTCAGGAAAGTACCAGGGTGTTTCTTTCAACATTAATGCATAATGGATATTCAAATTTTCTCTTCTTCCCTTTATTTCCATTTTCAGTGTGTTCAGCAGATCTCTCCTTCTCTTGATTTGCTTTAATTTAATAAAACTTGTATAATTCCTTTTCTATCTTGATAGCACTTGAGAAAATATCTATGTATGAAAGGAAGGATCATGAGACTAATGCTCATCGGAGAAATAGTTTTATCCCATCAAATAATTGATCAATATTACTCATTGGTTTATATATATAATCTGTCGTATGCCTTGATAACCTTGTAATGTTAGCCTCATACTTTGTGACATTCTCATCCTCCTTTTACCACAGACTCAAGAATTTTCCTTTCCATATCCGCTCGATGGTCATGAGGAAATTATTTTTCTAAGAAAATCTATTTAAACTCCCTACATTCCATATTTGATACATCATCATCTTACTTTGGATTTTTAATCAATGACCACAATTGATCTGCATCTCCCATGAGGCGATAAACTGCCATGATAACTTTTTCCCTTTTGCTACTCCCTAATGAATGAAATATTTTCTCTAAGGAAATTATCCATTGCTCAGCGACTAATGGATTTGTCCTCCCATTGAATTTTGGTGGTTTTTTTCCTCATGAAGCGGTCTAATATTTATCCCCCATGTTGTGGATCAGGGTGCTTCATACGGGTAAGGTTATTATTCATAACCTGAGTAAGTTTTCCAAGTATGGTGATAAACCGATCAATGTTGGGTTTTCACCAGCTCCACTATAATTATCTTGAATATGAGGGAAATACCTACTTTGATTACATTCACTGATATGGTTTCCATTCCATCCACTAGGAACCATTTCTAAACGATGTAATACACTAGATTAGTTTATAAATCACAATACATAATTCAAACTTGTAAAATAGTTAACATAAATTGAATAGTTTATTGGAATAATCCATAATCATAAAAATGTTTTATTTGAGGAAAGTATATAATCATAAACCCTTCATAATTATTTTAAAGAAAATGAGAATTATCCTAAGAATATCCCCTGGGAGTGTCGTAACCAAGAGTGAAGCAAGGCCCATTGTCATGTATCAGTTCTTGTTCGAGTCTAGCTCAAAGCGGTGTTTTCAGGTTTTAACCCCTGGTACAACTGTGCCAGAGCCACCTCTACCTTATCATATCTAGACTAGGATGTATTTCTTGGAAAACTCATAAAATCATTATAATACCAAAATTCTATGAAGTTCTTTTATACGATTCCTCAAAGTCTATCTTAGGATAATGTGATCTAATTATTGTTTTTCTAAATCTAGCTTCCTAGGTTTGTACTAAACTTCTTATGATACTAATAGTAATGCCCCGACCCTAGTTACCCTGAGTCGGTACATTAAAACATAACATTGTCATGATCAAAAAAGATAATGTCTCAAAAGATCGATTAGTTTAGTAGCCTTATAAATACTAGAAATATTCGTAAGTTTTAAATTACGTTATAAAATGAAAAACTACTAAGACATAGTCTCTTTAGGATACACTCATATCCCATAGACTATCCCTACAGGTCCATTATAATATAATTCTTCACATATTGGGAAAAATTAAACATAGAAAGGGGTTATCTTAGATGCTCAGTAAGGATAACAATATAGCGAAGAATTTCATAAATAAGCATAAAAATTTAAGGAAATATAAGACTATAATCAGAAAATTTTAAATATGAACTTCAGAATAATAAGGAAAAGATAAAATCAAATAAGGCCATTACTTATTCATATGGATTTTCTACTAGTCAAATAATCACATTCCACATCAATAGCCAATTTCATAATGATGTAATGCATAAGGAAAGACATCATAACCACATAGTTAAGGTCTTCTTCCAAGACTATAAATTATATTTTGTCAAGGGCTTGTTTCAGAACACTAGTTTGTCTCATGAGACCAACTGATGCATCAAGGAGCTATAGCGGGCTCCACCGGTCACTTACTACGTCCAATGTATTCCTCATATGAAAATGATCAAACATAACATTGAAATTCGTATTAAAATTAGCAAACGAAATGTCAATAAATTCTCCATAAACCATGAAAGGTGTGAAAATAACACATCCACAGTCAATAATATCAAAAATCCTTGAATACAATATGGAAGTTTTGTATCATAATAAATCAACTTCAATTAAGCTTAAAATCCATCAAAGGATGTTGACATAGATGAAATCAAAACATTTTTTAGAGAAATATCTCTTTCTTTTTTGAAATCCTTTAAGAGTCACATAATTTTAAAGAAAAAAATTAATTTTGAAAATATTCTTATAATCATATAATGGAAGCTTTGACGATGTTATAATGGAAGAAAATATCTGCACCCGCCTTATATGTTTAAAAAAACTCTTACCTTAATTTTGTCGAAAAGTTCATAAAGTACCCTATTTGGAAGACGACGAAAAGATTCCCCTCAAAACATATATGGTAAAATAATTGTATAAATGAATTTAACCCATTTTCGAGTAAATAGTAAAAAAAAATTGGAATACATTTTTAAGAAACATATATGTGGATGATAAAGAGGTCCCAGTAAGTACTTACGTAAAAACAATCTCAGATAATAATGAGATCGTGAAATTAACCCTTACCTTGTACTTTTCCTTGGTTGAGGGTAGGTTAAACTCCTATATAATGGTGAAATATTTTTTTATCAAATTATAAAATAACTATATACATGAATTTGATAACATATATGATCTTTTAATATTTCTTTGTTAATGATATCTCAGTAGTATCATCGTTTCAGGCATTAACTGATTCATTTTTCTTTATATGATTTGTTACGTAAGTAGTTTTTGTTATTGATATAATGTATCTTATTCATATTCAGAAAGATATTAAGTATTTAAACATTATTATTAATCATCAAATGAAAATTACTCTTGAATGGATATGATGGGGAATGAATCTCATCGCGTTCGTGGAGATAGTAATCTGTACGTACGCACGGGTGACAATATCATTCTTTTGATATTAAAATAATATATAATTGGATGGTATATCATATATAATGAATCATTATCATATTATATTTATTATTTACATAATTTATACAAATTATTATACCAATCCAATGATGAAGTGTTTGAATAACAAACAACCCCACGATGTGGAGACGGTAATCTGTACGTACACACATATGGTGACTTTGTCATTTAGAGGATGGATATAATAGTGAATATGGTTGTACCATTTTTATAATAGCATCACAGTATATATAAGATACTGGAGTAATTATTTTATAATAGAAACAACATAGAAAGAGGAAGTGGATGAAGAAAAGGACTTGGAAGAGGTGATGAAATATTTACCTCTTCTTCAGGTTTTTTTCTTTTGATTTGATAGAAAGGGCTCTTTAGGTTGTCTTTTTGACTAAATTATGGCCTCTAGGATGATGGGAGGATAGTTTGGAGGATATTTGGTCAGGGTTTGGCCAATCCAAATAGCTTTGAGGGTGTGAATTTGAGATAAGGGGAAGTGCCCTTTTATAAGAGGGTTGAGGGGCACCTTAGGAAAAGATTGAAATATTATTTTATAATATGATCTTATTCTGTTTATAATGGATACAAAATGAATTATTTGAAATCTATGGAAGGTATGGGTCGAAAAACTCTCAACAAATAGGTTTTAGATAGGTTTGGGTCACTATATTAACCTTATCATTTAGATTTATCTCTTAGTTAAATAGATTGTCATTTACGATATATCTTTGTATTTTTATATTATATGGTTAATAAACATACTATACACTTCCAAGAGAACCAAAAGTGGTTCAGTAAGGATACCCCCCTAATTATATAAGTCTTTTTTCCAATCCTTATATTTTTAGGATTATTATATCAACCAATAATATTGTATTTGTTTTAAAAAGTCAATTATGTCAATTTAGACATTATTTAATATTTGATTTTTGTAAAAGTACTAAAAACTTTATTACTTAAAAATAATTACATTTAATCATAAATAACATGTCATACTAACCTCTAAAATTAGTTTAATTCATTTAATGTTTCAAATTAGATTTATTTGTAAATTTATAATATAAATTATTTTAATCTTTCGTTAATATGTTAATTACAATATCATCATTGTGTCATAAATAAATTAAATTATATAATGTCTAAAAATTATAAATAAAATACCATTACTTAGGAAATACTTTTATATTTCTAATGAATATTTGTAGTAGAATTTATATTGTCTATAACGCTACATTAAAAATGGTTTAGTAATTAAACTTTGAATTTAACTCTTATAACTCTTCTTTAAATAAAATTATAAAAAATGTCCTAATTTAATACATGTGGACCAAAGAGGTTCATATTTTATTCATAAGGTTTTTTTGGGTCAAATTATACTTATCTAATAGAATTAGGACATGTGTTAGGGTAATAATAATATCATTTTACCTTTAATGACCCTATTTACTTTTAACTGTGGCAAATAAATGTAAAAAGTTTATATTCAGAAAAAATTATTTTCATATTATTGAACCACATTTAACATACTAATATCAAATGTGTCTCTCATATTTTTTAAATTTAACTCACAGAAGTGGTAAAATTATGTTTTATACAAATTTGGAAATGCTCCTAGGAGGTTGGTAAAAGATGGTAAAAAGTTCGATAAAATTTTATATATCTAAACTCATTATAAAATGACTCCAATGAATTAAATTGAACATATATTGGTATTTTGTATCTATTTTCACCTAAAATAAATTTACATAAAATGAACAATTACTTAAATAAAAAATCGATTTTAAACAATAACTCAGTGTTTTTCATTATTCATCAAAAATTTAATGTTTTTAGAAGAATACCAAAAAATCTCCCTAAGCTAATTTGAATATTCTGAATCAAAAAATGAAGTCAATTTTAAAATATAATATTTATAAAATTTCAAAAGTGGTTATTAATATTCATAATGGTTAGTTTGATTGGTCGTAGTGTGTTAGAATCTCAATGTTGCGTACAATGCAAACTGTTGAATTATTCAAAGGGAAATGTACCATGGAAGCTATGAGTTTTATAATTTATATATATATTTTCATTTTTATTATTAATTTAATTTTACTTATTACCATGTTTTATAAAACTACTTAAACCATTAAGTTTAAATCAAATGTTTTGACCGAATTCAGTTTTAATGTCAAAATAAACTTTACTAGGTCAATTATGATTAAAGGGGTTATTATATAACATATCTAGAATAATAATAATCATGAAATAATTATTATATTAATTAATCAATTATAATTTGAAAATCGGTAATTAAATATGGTTATGAAAAATGAAATAACATTACATTCAGTGAGAAGATAGGTCGTACATCCACATGAGTGACATTCTAATTTTTCAATGATCATTATGGAAAGAAGGTAAGTATAATAATATATTTACATAATGATAATTATATCATAAATACCAAATTATTTCTTCATATATACTTATATATAAAATTCTTGTGGAGTAAAAGGAATCACATCGTGTCGAGGTGGTGATAATCGACACGCCCAAGAACGACATGATCAATTTTTAAGTGCGTATAAGTGTGTAATAAAAAATGGTCTATATTATATTTATATAAATTTAATTATTTAACTAATATAAGATAGGGTTTTTATTTCCATTATATATAATTAAAACCATAATTATTTATTCTATTTAAAGTGTTGATGAATCACATCACTTTGAGGGGGCGGTAGTCCACACTTCCTCAAACGATGTTATCATATTAACAGAAATGGAAAGTATTGAAGGTGTGTGTTATAAAAGGGTAAACTAATAATAAATAAATAAAAATAATTTATATAATATATAAATATATTTTCCATCATAATTTTTTCCATGTGAGGTTGTAATGAAAAAAATGAACAATCATCATTTTGTGAGGTAGTAGTTCATCATACACAGAAAAAATATTTTTATTACCCATTACATGGAGGTGTGTGTATATGTAGGTTGAAAACGTTGTATAATAAAATAATAATATATTTATTATATAGTTTTTTTTTCAACAATAGAATTATAATAGTTTATGGGTTGGAGATTGGAAATAAAACTAATTAATCTTGAGGAAGTTTGTTACATCTTATTGGGGTAATTCCTTTTGGTTTAAACCAAAGGATTACATGGATTTATTTATTCCCAAGGTTATGATTCAAGGATTATGTGAGTTCTATATAGGATATGTTTTTTCAGATCTTGTTCAAGACAAAGTGTCATGAGATGTGGGACGAAGTGGGAAGATATGAGGCCTTTTTATAGTAGAGGAGTGACAATGTTATAATATTTTCACAATGGATTTCCACGCATGTTTTTCAAGTTACATGTGTATGCAATGATTGTCCAATTTAGATCCAAGAGAAAATAAGGTAGATTTATATTCATCAAATATCTCTTGTAAAAGTGTATATGTCATTTTTGTCCACAAGGTTATTGTTTAGTCCCTTATTAATCATAATTTAACCTTAATCATTGTAATTAATTTTAATCATTTTCAAAAATCCTTTTGAAAAAAACATACAGTTTTATTATAAATTATAAATTATTATTATTCCAATTATTTAATCCATTTTTCTAAATAATAATCATATAATTATCTAAAATTTATTGAAATTGAGTCTTGTAGGAGGGATGACAATGGAGGTTCTTAATGTACAAATGTTCGATAGTTTTCTTTGTTTCTATAATCAATTTCAAAGTTAAATTTATCAAAATCCAATAAGTATTATTAATTGATAAAAATATGATCTAATTGAAAATTAAAACTAATTAAAAATATAATTGAAACATATAAATAAAAACGATGTAAAAGAAATTTTGAACTAAAATTCTGTATTTTTAATTATTCATTTAAAAATGGTATGTTTCCAAAAAATATCGAAATTTCACCCTAATCATGTTTCTGTGTTTATATTTCAAATATAAAGTTTATTTTTACATATTAGATAAATAAATGGGTCAAAATTTTAATTTAAAATAGATTATCCATTAAAAGGTTGTAAAACTGCCTTTATAAAAATATATGTTTTTATCTGTGAAAATGGATTGTTCTAATCTAATTTTGATAAAACCTAATTTATGAATATAAAAATATTTTATTGAATATATAAAATATATATTTCATTAATATAATTCACTAATTTTAACTAATTATGTTTATTAAGAAAAACCACTTTTGGAAGAATAAAAATCATAATATTTTTTTATATTCAAGTTGTTCTTATTTTCATTTCTCATTAATTTCTAACCAATGAACTCATTTTATCTTTATATAAACCATACATTTTAATAATATATTTAATAATATTCATAAACTTTTATATAACTTCTAGGTTAGATCATATTCTATTAAATAATTATTTTTTAATAATATAATTTTATTTACTAAAATTGGGTCTTCCGTGTTTAATAATTTATCAAGGAAGGTTGGTTAGAGTGTAATATAATATATCATGGAATGCATATCTTGTGTGAAATTCAATATAACATAGTGGTGTGTTCATTAAATTCAACAAAACATTTATAATTATTTAATATTGTAATTTATCAGGTTAATATAGTACCTTTATACACATGGTGTTGTGTGTCATAAACTCTATTGAATACAAAGTTTTAATTTATATTTTCTAGGTTATACATTTTACCCACATAAATTAAATGGTTTCCTCCCAATTTAAACTCATCCTTGGTAATATATTGTTTGATAATTCCAATTCCTAACTCCCACATCATGAGGGGGTTCATAAAACCTGCTCATGATAAGAGAGAATGGGATGTACAAAGGTCCCATGGGCTACCATGTAACTAGGTCTCTAAGTAGAAGAATATTAGTGTGAAGTGAAAATATGTATTTGGAGTAAATTTTTAAATATTTATAGGTAGTGAATGAGATAATAAATCATAAAAAATTGAATGATCAATTTAAAGTTGAGGTCCTCAAAGCCATAAATCTATGTTGATTTATTAGGTAGTAGATTCAACAAAAAAATAAGGTATTAAGAATTCTTTTTTGTTTGAAGATACTTTTCCTAATTTTTAGGAATTATTTTACTAACATAAAATATATGTAAATTTACATATATGATACATTTTAATTTCATGTGAATAATTCCATCTTTTGGTTGTTCTTCAATAAAATTCTTATTCATCCCTTTTCTCATAGAAAATAATTACCAATAATGAATTATTTTATTCATGATGAACTAAACAAAAAATTTATAGGATCATAAAGTCTATAAAAGAATAAAACCTCTAACTAATTTTATCCAACTATCTTACAAAAAAAATACGTTTTATAGAATAATTTATAATCCTAAGAAAGTGATATTACTGGTTCACTATTAAAATTTATTCATCAAATTGATTAACTAAAAATATTGAGAAATTAACCATGACATTTCCTAGGTTTTTGGTTTTGTGAAACGCTAGTAGTCCTTCAGTCATTGGTTAAAACACATGTCATTTCCATATTTTATTCGCTGTCACCCGATTTACATGATGACCTTTTCAAAATCCATATTAATATAATTTCCAAAAATAAATCTTATGGACATATTTGAAATGAGGTTAATAAATAAATATCCTTTTTACTATAGTTTTCAATATGTCCTTAATACATAAATACTTCATCCATTTATTTTCACAAAGATTCTTCTTGGGTCTTGAGTTTATGAATAATATCATCAATATGATTTCTAAATCATGGATCCAAATTTTTAATCCAAAAGACCTTGATATTAAACTAGGATATTAATTTTCTTTTCTATTCGAAGTCTTCATAATGGTTTATACTGAAAATGTGGATTATCATAAACATATCCCCAAGAGTGTCAAACCAAGTTCATTTTAACGACCGTTTTCATTAACTTGGATAACCTAAGTTAGGCTCGGAACACCATGTCAGTGAAATTAATCCCAAGTACGACTATGTGAGAACCACATCAATATGTAGAATTCATGTAGGGATGTATTTTTTGGAAGACCCACATAATCTCTAACTTAACAAAATTCAAGGATGTTCATCTATAATAATCCTAAATTTCTACTTTAAGGATATGTTATCTACTCTATGTTTTCCAAAATATACTTCTGAAGGTTGATAATAAACTTCCTTTTTACCAACTTTAGATACATAGAACCAGAAACCCTAAAGATGTTGTCTTCTATCAATTAGATTAGATTGATTACAAGGAATCAAATCCTCATGGACTGAGATTTTAGTAGTCTTGGTAATCGAGAGACATACCTGGGAAAATAATACAGTAATTAAAACATATTTTTTTTCTTATTTCTAAACAAATAACTTCAAGGATAACTTTATTCCATAAATTAAATCGCTACATATCATTTATAGTAAGCTTCTTGGATTCCTTGGGAATGAAACATAATAAGGGTGTTCTCAAATTATTATTTATGGAAAATATAGTAGAATAAATAATAAATCAATGATTATGACAGTTATGGCATGGTATATAATAGGACACAAATAGCATATAATCAACAAACTGACAAGGAAGTGCATCTAAAGCATGGAAATGTAATAAATGGAAACACATTACATTCAAACAACTAGATAAGGCCAAATAAATATAGAACGATAAGAATATGAAATCAAATTCCATTTAATTAATAAATAGAGAATGAAATGAATCCATATATTTTATCACATGAATATATCATGGATATTAAATTTTGAATCAAAATGGAGGTAATGCATAATTATTAGACTACATGTCTCAGGCACATGAAAACCACTTATGCCAAGAGACATCAATCAGAATGATTAATCTTTGGATAAAAACCCATTTAATTTTCATTTTTTTTGCACATGAGAAACTATTGATGCATCGAGGATCTATATAATGTTAAGGCTCTACCCATGAATTCATGTCTAATGCAGCCTTCATATCATGTACTCAATTTAATTAATAAATAATACTCTTTATCAAATATCCGCATTGAATGAAGAATACAGATTTTTCTATATTTCCTCAAATAAGAAAACAATTATAAATGTAGAAAATGTATGTAAATATGTATACAATTTAAGTAATAGTAATATCCTTGAAAAATGTAATGGATAATTTAGGGAAAATCCAATGCTCAATGATCATAGGTGATTGAATATTTCAAGGGGACTAAAAAACGAAACAAGGAAGTGAATGTTAATGCTTCATTATGAAAATAAATCAAAAACCATATAGATGATGAAATAGGATGGTATCAATACACCTTATCTTAAATGTATTAAGAATAAGTTTTGTTGTTATTGTTGAATATAAATACTATAAAACTATCTTTTAGAAACTTTCACAAGGAGAATAATCTTTAAACATCTTAAAGTGTCCCATACCACATTAAAGCATTTAAAACATAACCCCCCATTAAGGAATGACATTAAATGAAACTTCTAATATCATGAGAATAAAGATATTCATGATATTATGTGTCAATGTGTAGTATATACACCATATAAAAGTTTTCTGGTGCATAACAACCAATATGTCCCATTATAATTTAAATTGAGATGATATCCCTTACCTTGTGTTTCCTTTCAGGTGAACATCCTTTAAATTACTATATAATGAAAATATGTAAATTATATAATTTCTTCAGAATATTTTTCATGTTTATAAATACTTTTATTTCACATGTTACCTTTTTTGACAACTACTTATCAATTATGTTGACATCGTGTGTAATGAAAAAATTTGGTTTATGTGTCAAAATAAAATTTGGTAGGTCAACTATGATCAAAGTGATAATTATATAACATCTCCAGAACAATAATCATGAAATAATTATTATAATTATACATCAATTATACTTTTAAATTAAACCATTTAATATTATTATGAATAATGAATCAATGTTATAATCATGGAGACGGTAGGTTGTACATACACATGAGTAACATTCTCAATTTTAAAAGATCATTATATAAAGAAGAAAGTGGAATAATATCATTAAAAATTGAATATTATATCATAAATACCATATTATTTAGTCATATATACTTATATATAGTGTTATTGTGGTGTAAAAGGAATCACATCCTGTCCAGGAGGCAGTGGTCCACACATCCTTGAATAACATTGTCACTTTTTTAGTGTGAGTGAGAAGGTAATAGAGAATATAACATATATTATATTTCCATAAAGTTAATTATTTAATAAATAAAATATATAGGTTGTTTATAACACATATTTTTAATTATAACTATTTTTTATATATTACATTTATAGTGTTAACAAATCACATTCCTTTCAGGGGGAGGTATACCACACATTCTCAAATGATGTTATCATATTAACTTAAAATGGAAATTATTAAATGTATTTGTAAAAAAAGGATTAAATAAGTATAAATACATAATAAATATCATAAATATCATATATAATTATATTATTCTCCATAATTTCCACCATGAGAGGTGGTAAGGGAAAAACGAACAATGGTCGTTTTATGAGGTTGTAGTTCACCATTCATAGAAATGGTATGTTCATTAAAAATTACATGGAAGTGTGAGTATGTTTAGGTAAAAATATTATCATAAAAACATACTAGTATATGGAGGATACTTTTATTTTGTAGAAAATCATATAATAATATGATTTTAGGGGTTCTTGAATGGAAATAAAACTAAAAACCTTAAAGAAGTTTGTTACCTCATATTCGTGTAACTAATTTTTTTTTGAACCAATGTATTCAATGGAATACATTCTACCCAAGGAGAGGATTATATTATTAGGGGAGTTATGTTCAATAGATATTTTTAAGAGCTTTATAATTCAAGGATTCTTGAGAGGTGTGATTAAGTGTGAGGAGAGGAGTCCTTTTTTAGTGGAGGAGGAGTGACACTCTTGTAATATTTTGACAACAAAATTATATGAAAAGTTTTCTTGTTTAAAGTGGATAAAAATTGGTAAAATTTCAATAAAATAGAGTATTGGTTATATATAAGTCCATATAATATATCTTTCACAATTTTACAGATCATTTTGTTCCTTAAGGTTAAGAGTTAGTCCCTTATTAATTTTAATTTAACCTTAATCGTTAGCATTATTTTTATTAACTTTAACTATTATTTTTGGTCAGAAAAATATTGTATTATTATATATTAAAAATTATTATGATTCAAAATATGGAATAAAATTTTCCAAATTATAATCATAGAAGTTGCATAAATTGATTTAAGTTTAATCCTACAGGCTGGATGACAATATGAGTTTTTAAGGTAAAAAATGTCTGAAAGTTTTCTATGTTTCTATAATCAATTTAAAGGTAAAATTTATCAAAATGAAATAAATCGAAATAATTTTAAAAAAATATGGTGTAATTAAAATTTAAATCAATTTAGAATTAAAATTTATTCTTATAAATAAATTAGATGAAAATGAAATTCTGAACCAAAATTCAGTATTTTCAACTATTCATTAAAAAGTGATATGTTTCTAAAAAATATCGAAAATTCACTATAACCTAATTTTTATGTTTATATTTAAAATATAAAGTCTATTTTGACATATTATAACAATTAAATGTGTCAATATTATTATTTAAAATGGGGTCTCCATTAAATTTTGATAAATTTACCATTAAAAAATATAATTTTTATGTGTGAAATTGTGTTTGTTCTTATCATGTGCCTATAAAACCTAATGGATGAATATAAAAATATTATATTAAATACATAACATATATACTTATTTAAAATAATTCTCTAATTATAATTAATAAATTTTATTAAGAGAAAACTCATTTGGAAGTATAAAAATAAAAATATTTTCTTTTATATCTATTTGGTTCTTATTTTCATTTCTCATTAATTGGTAACCAATTAATTCATTTTATGTTTATATAAAACATTAATTTTTATAAGATAGTTAATAATATTCATAACTTATAACATAATGTCTAGGGTATATCATTTTATATTAAATAATAAAATTATAAAAATACATTATTATTTAGTGAAACAAGGTCCTACTTGTAAGACCATATATCGAGGAAGGTAGCTCTAGAGTGTAACAAAAGCTATAAAAGATTTTCTCTAATGTGTGTGATGAAAGATAACTTAGCTTTTAATTCATTACGAGATATATAATATATTATATTTATTTATGATTTTAATGTACCGGGTTAATATATTCATTTTTTACATTTCGTGTTGCATGATATAAAAACTATTGAATAAAAAGTTGTACATTAGAATTTTGGGGTGTTTAAAAGTGGGCATTATAATTTCTATGATTATGTTGGAATCAAATGTGCATATTCTGGAAAAAATGTGTGGTTGGGAGGGGGAAGTAAAAATACTATACAACAAGCGGAAAAGAAAAAAATAATGAAAGATGATAAAAAATCCTAACTAAGCTGGAATGTACCCCCCCCCCCCAGAGCGTGTTGTGTCGTCACTATAAGAAAATAAAATGTGGTAATTAAGTATAAAAGTAAGTGTCTTTAATTTCTAGGTTTTTTTTGAAATTCAATTTCCTCCATCAGGGAATCTCTAATGGATACATGAAAGTGCTTCTACCACTTCCCATTGATACTGAATATTTTTTATTTCATCATTTTGAACCTAAAAAACAAAAAAATGGATAAATTTTAGATATAGTGTATGAGGAAAACCATTTGGAATAGATCTTACCTAGACAAAAATTCATCCTTACATTTAAATAAATGACATTATTCGCAACATGGATTTGATGATCAATGTTGAGGCTATCGTGGGTAGCCTCGGTTTTCTCCTTATAAATATGAGAGTTATCATATGAATATCTATGAATTTCCTCTAGTTCTAGAATATGAAACATTATCTATGAAAGTTTTGAATAAATAGTATAATTTCTTTGTTTAATGGACCAAAATGATCAATTATCTTTCTCAATAGGTAGAAGACAACTATTTCTAAAAACATGTTGATATGGTGACATTCTAATGGGAGTCTTGAAGGTAGTATGGTGAGACCATAATGAATCATCAAGTCTATGACATATAATAATTTCTACAGGGTTGAACCTTCATTTCAATATTTTTTAACTATCTTTTTACACATTATCTCTACCATTGGAGTGTATAATATATTTAATAAACACTTTATGCCTAACCCCATGTTGATGAAAAATGGATTTCATTGTTCAATTATAGAAATGAAAACCAAGGTCACTGATGATGAACCTAGGTAATCCAAACCTATATAAAAATTATGTTATAAAAAGTACTAAAACTGTCTTGGAATCTTCTTTTCATATGGTTTGTTCCTCTACTCATTTTCACACATAATCACCTACAAAAATAATGTACAGGTTACCTAAGAAATTTCAAAATGACCCCATATAATCATTTCATCAAAAAATAAAAGATGTCAGGAATGAGAAAGCGTTATTTTGAAATTTAATTTCTCATATAGACATTCCCCATTCTTTTTAAAATGAGGACATCATTTAGGGAAATTATAGGAATTCCAAAATTATGTTTTCCCAAATAGACCTGGATTGAGGACCATGTGAGAAGTTAATTGGGGAACATAGTGGCCCCTATAAGAAATAATGTGATAGAACCTTAGGACAGACTAAATACTTCTATTAAGAACACAACACATGAGGACATGATAACTAAATGTGCACCGAAGGAAGGGTTTATCCACAATGAACCAATGTAACTCATGTTTTAGATGTTTTACTTGGGTATTTTTTAAAGTAGATGGAAATGCACTATTCAACCTAATAATTTAAAAAATTTGTATACCAAGGAATAACATCTTGAACTTGATAAAATTTATCATTCGGAAAAGTTTCATTTATTGGAATAATGGTTGATGATTAAATTTCTATGCAAATAAGGATTGTACTAATATGGTCAAAACCCACATTTTATTTTCCTTCTTTTACCCAATTTCTATTTTAAATTCTTAAAGTTGGATCATCCAGCGAATGAGATGTGGTTTTCCTCCTAGTTTCATAAGGACATAGCAGAGGTATTCAGGGTTTAAGAGTATAAAAAATTTAGTCCCACAAATGTATAACCTAAATTTTCCATGTAAAACACAATTTCAATGATTTTATTTGTTGTGGTGTAGTTTTCATTCATAGGGTCTAGTGTGCATGAGGCATAGTCTATTACATAGGTAGATCGATCAACCCATTGTGATAAGACATTATGAACTTCATTGTTATAGGCATCACACATGATATCAAATGGTAAATACCACCAAGTTGGTTTGATTAATAATGGTTATGTGAAACTCCATTTTATTTTCTAAAATATTTGTCAACTTGATTATAAAAATAATTTTTTTCTTATTGGATATGTTAGAGAGGGGGAGTGAAATCTGATTAAATCCATGAAAATAATGATGATAAAATCCAGCATGAACTAAGAATGATCACCCTAACCATAGATATATGGGTAATGTTAGGGAGGAAATGATATCCTCTTTTGATTTATATAAATGAATACCTTCCCTAGAAATAATATTTCCAATTAATTTACCTTATTGATTGATGAAAACGAATTTCTTGTAATTTAATACAATATTATTTTCAATACGACAATGTGGGATATAATAAGAACTACCAAAACCTTGATCAAAATAGGATCCATAAATAGGGAAATCAGCCTTGAATACATCCATGTAATTATCCAGCTAAACCAAAAAATATTGAACATGCATCACTGGAAAGTACATCGAGCATTTCATAGAACAAATGACATTCTTCTATAAGAAATGTTTCCAAAGGGTAAAGTAACTGTTGTAATTCCTAGATCCTCAGGGGTGATATTGATAAAAAAGTATCCAAAATAGCCTCAAAGAAACAGTAATGAGACATCCATAAAAACTTCTATAGCAACTATTCAATGAAATCACAATAGAAAGTTTTCATTAGTAGTGTGTTTTTTATTCTATGATAGTTTATACCGGCATGTGAACAATACTGCACACTATTTGAGACCAAATTATTGATTTCATTTTTTATTAATACTAGAATTATTTTATTTTGAATTAAATTCCATAGACTGACCCATTTTTTGTTAAAGATGGGTAAAATGATTCTAGCAGTCTATAATTTTCTTACATCATTTTTAATAACATCTAGGATGCTTGAGTTTAGTCGAAGTTGTTCCTACGTCATTAGTTTAGCCACATCAATTAACAGTATATGATTTATGAAAATTGATGGGCTAATACAGGGAATGTCAGAAAGTGTCCATAAAAATGATTGTTTTTACTCCTTGAAATGGTCAAGAAGTCTTAATTCATGATTTTGATGGATTAAACTATCTATGGTGATAGGAATCCTATTTTTGTTCTCAAAAGAAGAATATTTTATGTTCGGATGTAGTGGGTAAAGTTCTAATTCACATGTATTTTGGATAGATGGGAGTGAATTTGAAACTGAGAGGTCACTGATCTCATCTAAATGCTTAATGCTAGCATCCTTCTATGAGGAATACACTTTTAATAGATTAACTGTTTCATAATTGGTCATGGGATCCACAAAGTTCAAGAAAATATCGAATAAAGAACATACTTGAAATTTTTACAAACCGGTACAACATTCAATTTATGATTCATTACCTATAATGTATGTCAATGATTAAAACTCAAAAAGAATATTAGGGTAATGAACATAAGTCTTTTTATGGGAAATTTATACATCAATTTAAATAATTGAGACTGAGGAATGTTCTTCTGACGGGTGCTTCACACTATCAAATATGTTGAAGTGGAAAAGGTCGCCACAAAACCCTATAGGTAATTCACCATTATTGACATTAATTATAGGTTTTGATGTTTTCAATAACAACCTACCAAATATAATTTGGTCATCTCTATTCATCCTATCAACTTACATTTTAAGAATATAAAAATCAACAAGATGAATTGAAATTTTCATGCTCACAATAATAGCCTCTAACACACTAATACGGTGTACGAAAATCTAATTTTCTAGTTGGGCAAAAATTATAATGGGATTCAATTACCGAACATATAATGAAGAGAAAATGGATGGAGGAATCACATTTATAGAATCAACCCAATAAAGCATTACATCAAAAAAATACAACCTAATGTTTCATGGTATAAATAATATTCCAAGATTATTGAATTTGGTCAGAATTTATGCCTGAATAAAACTTGTTATAATCCTCCCCAATAAAACAATTTTCCTCACCTTGATGTTTCATTCAATGTGTACATATCTCCTTGAGAATATTTTCAAATCATTGAATTTTCCTTTGGAAATTGATCAAGGGGATGTTTACCTACACTTTTTGTAATGTTTACCGGATTTAATTATCAAGATTTATTTGTTTGTATTCCCTTGATTGTGTGTCCCATTGAGTAAGTAGAAGTGGAATGGTTTGGAATAAATGATAATAAAATGAGAATATCTTTATTTTTTCATAGATTCTCATAGGATAATGTTTTTCTTCTATTTGATCATTTGTTATGGTTGGGATGGTGGTTTCCTCAGGAGGGGAAGACTCCAAAGGAGGGGTAATTTTTATTTTTGAGTTTTGTCCCACTCCTAAGGGTTAAGGAACTGAAATTTACCTTATACCTAGGGTCTACTAGTGTTTGAGAAGGAAATTTACCCGACCGATTACTTTATACTTCCCCTAATGAGTTAATAAATTGGAAAAATTGGGCTCTTCGAACTTGCCTCGCTGCATTGGTGCTTCGTTGGAATGGGAGATTATTTGTATCCATTTGTTTCATCACATATTGTAGGATAAGATGAGGTTTTGGAGTGTGGGAGGGGTTTTTGGAAATTGGTTTGTGGTGATTGAGGATTTTTGGGTGGTGGTGGTGGATGACTACTCAACCCTAGTTGGTTCCATGGTTGTGAGGATGGTATGAATACACCCCATTCCTATATTTTTTGTTTTCTTTCCTCATAGGGTTGTATGGATAGTATGTTTCATTCCTAATGGGTTGGTTATAGGGGTGGCCTGATAAAATTTCCTAATAAATCTTTGTTGTTTCTCTCAATTGATGGAATGGGTCCAAATAGTGGGTGTGTGTAGAACATATACCATAATGGATGTGTAGAAAAATTAGGGTTTTCCTTGGGAAAGATAATGTTTTCAAAGAAGGGTACATTCCTCTTCAAACTCGATGTCCACCTTCTTCTAAAACTCATAAATCTACACCTCAAGTACACCTTGAATGGAAACATTGGAACTTGAACTAAATTTTTTTTCTCTTCAGCACTATGTTATAAATGAGTGTCCTTGTAGAAATCTAGGGTTTATCTACTATTTCACCACCGGAAACATCATTAATCATGTTTCTATTAATAATAATTAATCCTTTATAAAAACATATTATTAAAAGATGACCACTTATTTTGTGTTGTGGGAAAATCAAAAAAATCCTTTTAAATATTTCCCCGTATTCCTGATGTTTTCCCCTTATGTTTCTCTTATATAAAAAATTTCATTCGTTATTATCACCGTTTTTGAGGCAAAGAAATATTTATCATAAAATAGGCGATTCATGTCCTCCTATATTCTAATTGGGGAATTAACATAAAATAACTAATATTTTGTTGTGTATTCTAACAAAAAGGGAATCCCCAAATATTTATTTTTTATTAATCTACCCCAATAGGTTTTAATATTGAACTCATAGTATTAAATTATTTTAAATTATTATGTGGTTCTTCTCACGCCAAACAATGGAATCCTAGCACCAAGTGAATTAAACCAAATTAATGTTCATGGTTTGGTTATTTGACTTGTACATGAATATAGATAATTTGGATATCAAGATCAATCATGGTTAGTGTTTTTGTGTTATATTATTTTCTTCCATGTTACACATTTTATTCTCAGTGTCTAGTTTGGTTTTATTATAAGAGGGGTTTAGAAATGTTTCACGGTTGTGTGTGTCCCCCTTCAAAGGGATGTCCTATGTATCCCAATTTTACTGATGTTGGATTCTCTCTATTTTGGGTTCAAAAAGAGTAAAATATCTTTGACTAGATTGATTTAAGCACAAAACATACACAATAAATAAATCTAAACACAAAGAAATATGTAAAGGTAGGTGATAAAATAAATAAATGTTCAAAATATTTACAAATATCTTATAAAAACAAACACTAAAACTAAAGTGCTTTCCATAAATGGAGAAATACTTGACCACATTTCATGAAACGTCAATTTGATTTTGTTTTTAATGTTTTTTATATAAAATATAAGACCCTATGTCATATCTCAAAAATAATTGGGGGTTTATAATCTGTAATTTTAATATAAAGTACTAAAGATGGGTTGTTTTGAAAATAGTTTTAAAAAAATTCCTTCATTTAAAGCGATAAATAGTTTAATAACAAGATTATTTTGAAAAATATATGATAATTATGTGATAATTTATATATTTATATACCACAAAAATAATTCCTTATTCTTAATTTATTATTATATTTTGGTGTAATCCTTTGGATGATGGTTAACGAAGATCATGGATACCCACAAGCCTCTAATACGATGTAAATAGAAAAAAATTGATAAAACAATCATGTAGTCAAGCTGCATCTCATTGTCAATTTGATGTTTTTTGAAGGAAAATTGAAATCTAAAATATTAGGGAAAGAAGAGGGTTCTTATGTTTTCCAATCGTAATAACACAAGCCACATAATTAAAAGTAAACACATAAAGGTTATGAAATAAAAACTGTTTTTGTTAAATGAATAAAAAAATTAATATAGATATAAAATAAAATTACGAAAAGAAATATAAACAAAAAAATTATAGAATTAATATTCGTAACTCCCTCTTTAGGTGTGAATAACCCTCTCAATAATCCCCCCCCCCATTATCCCACTGTTGAGAGGAGGAATCATGGGTGGGTATTCATCTTCATCGTTGACCCCTGTATGAGGATATGTGCCTCTACAATATCTAGGATGATGAGAGGACTATTTGGGACTCCATAATAGTATCACATTTACTTTTCATAGAAATTTATAATGAGGTACTCAAGGTTCCCTTTTATATCCAAATTGAGAGGTGGTTTTGGGCACCTAGATTTCAAAATACCAATTGGTCCATGTATTTGGGTGGGAATACAACCTTATCTATATTTGAGAAAAATGAAAAAGATGATACCCCACCACTTGAATATCTCCATATAAAATATGAATCAATTTAAAAACCTATATCCCTAGATATTGGCCAAATATAGAGCCTAAATATTGACTTTTAGTAGAATCTCTTTCTTGGACATATCAATTCAGTTTGGCCTCTTAATGAAAAATTGGACTTGGGTGTCTTCTTTAAGAGTCAATCCAAGGAAATTTTGGATCATAAAATGAAATTTTATCCCAGTTGTAATCACGAATTATTTTTGGTGTAAATTTGGACCATTATTCTTCAATATAATCATGGTTCCTCTATGACAACTCCGACAACAATGAAAACATCAAAAAATGTGAAAATCACCCTTTTTAACATTTATTTAAATTTAATGATTGAATAAAAAATTAATTAATTTGTTTTATGATAATAGGAATTTATAAAAAGAAAAATCATTATAATAGAGCTCTGTAAGGGTGAAATAAAACATATATCCATTGGATATCAGATGATCATACCCATAGGTACAGTGCTTGTCAAGAAGAGAAGATCATTCAAAAGACATATAATGAAAAAGAGAAAATTTCAAAATAATTGCTTATGTTATTTCATATTTACATGGTATGAAATCTTTCAACAAGCATTATTAATGGGAGTATATATTATGTTATCTTAATTAATGATTTAATTATATTATCATGGTATTTCAATGAACACAAAAAAGTATAAGGTGTTCAGTTGCATAAAAAGTTATCGAATGGAAGTTGAAAAAATGATAGATAAAAAATTCATAAGATATGAAATGATAATTGAACATATTAGAAAAATATACCAATGGGGTATTATCTATAGAAACATGGGATAAGATTGTATGTTTCAATATTAATAACTCTAATGAAAAATATAGTATTTGAGAGATGCAATTAGATTATTAAAAACATGGAAAGAACAATTACCATTGAGAAAGTCCTTCCAGATATGTTTTGTAAATAAGAAGTAAAGACCTCATTCTTTGTATAAAATAGATAATTTTTTTTCAAAAGAATATAATAATTCATATGAGTTATGGAGTGGAAATATGCCAACACTGAAGTACTTTCAAGTAGTTGGAATTATGTGTTTCATTCTCAATAAGTATAAATATAGGAAGTTTGAATTACATGGAGCTGAAGAAATATTTAATGGATACTCAAGAAATATTAAATAATATAAATTATTAAATAAGTGGCTATGAATGGTAGTTGAATGAAATGATGTAACAATAGTAGAGAATGAGAAGAATCATCGAAAAATACATGTTTAGTTTTAGTGGAATTGTGATGAAGATATAAGTAGTTCAAGGGAAGTTCTATTTTCAATGGCTGTTTCAAAAGAAGATTCAGAAAAAGAAAAATATTAACATAAAACAGTATTTTCCAAAATTCTGAAGAGTCGAGCTGAAATTTACAGAAAGAACATAATTCATTGTTATACATTTCCAGTGTAGATAATGAGGATAATGAATTTACAATAATCATCATTATTTTCAATAATGGTGTCTAAATGTTTTGAAGAAGTAGTTATAAATAACATCTAGATTTAGGATATGAATAATGAGCATGGCCTAATTGAGAAGATTCATACATAAGATTTTTTTTCAAGACCAATATATAAGAATTTCATTAGGACTAAATAGTTATTTCACTACATGGTGAATGAATATAAAACAGTGATTACAAAAATGACTAATGTGAAAAGGGTACTCCCAGATAGAGGGTATCTATGTTGATGATTCATTTTCCCCTATCGCAAGGATAGAGACTATTATATTTTTCTATACCATAATAGTTCAAAGAAAGATTAAATTTTTCCAGATGGATGTAAAGCCATCATTTTTTAATGGGATTCTTGAAGAATAAGTTTATATGGAAAAAATAGGTATTTTCCTCATTAATGAAAATGAGAATAGAGTATAGTAGCTATGAATAACAATCTATGGGTTGAATCATGCATGAATAGTATAGTATTCAATGATCGATTAGTTGTTTTATGTAACTTGATTTTCAGTATGGTTGATATGAATACTATATATATCTAAAAATTCTAGTAATCCAAATATAATGGTGTCGTGGTAACTTAATGACATAATCATTAAAGTATTAATTGAATTTATGTTCCACAAATTCATATAATTCATAAAAAGTGATTTCTAAATGTCAATGATTGGTTAACTAATGTTTTTCTTTGGGGTAAATATGACAAAAAGAAATAATTGAACCTTCATTTATCAATATAAATATTCTAAGGATGTTTTAAGAATATTTGGAAGGGACAATAATAAGGATATGATGACTACAGTGGAAAATAGGATCAAACAATCATGAGATTATAAAGGAAAAGTTGTTAATGTCAAGTAATGTAGGTATATCATTAGATTTCAATTGTAATTAATTAAAACATGGCCAAATATTGTTTGGGCCACATTCCAAGTATCATAGTATCAATATAATCCTAAGGGAACCATTTTTTACACTAGAATGAATAATTTTTTTATATCAATAGAACAGTGAATTTTAGTTTTCTATATAATGGAAAACTTAAAAAAGAGTTATTGGGTTATATATATTAATGTTGGGATGGTTCCAAGTATGATTGAAAATCAATTTAAGGTGGTGCATTCTATCTTAGAAGATTAATTATTTCTTGGAAAATAATGAAACGATATTTCACTTCATTAATCACTATAGAAGCTGAATATATTGTGACCACTCATGTATTTCCAAAATTATTATGGATGACACATTAGGTTTATGATATAAGACTTTTAGTAAAGAATCTAATGAAAATCCATTGTAACAATTCACATTCTCTAAATTAGAGAAAAAATATAGTACATCACTCTAGAAAAAAGATGATTTAAATCACGAATCATTTTATCAAAGAGTATTTCTACCTAGGGTTAACATACATGGATATTAAATCATTTTATAAGAATATTAGATACATTACAAAATCACATTCCCGGGGACCATAATAGTTTAGTGTCTTTGGAAACATGAAAAAAATCCTATATCCTACTGAAATATCTTCCACATATCCCATAAAAGTCTCCACCTTTAGTAATTCATCCTAAAACCTCTCCTGATAACATGGGGAAGGAAACATAAAAATGGGTGAGCTTAAATACTCAATAAAGGTAAATAAGCTGATATGTAAGCATAATTATGAGAACAAGGGTATGAGAACTTGATCATGAGAATATAATATCATGCCCTTCATATTAAATAGAATATAAATGAATCATGGCCTAAAGAATAGTATTTAATACGACATGAATCATAAGGAAATAATGATCATAGTGCATGAAATCGAAATTAAGGGAGAAGATAATGGATTTGTGAAATAATTTTAGGAATAGAAAATTTTAGGTCATGTATACATACCATGACCTTTATAACATGATATGCTGGGTCTACGATCCATGTACCTGCTACGAGCTTGGGGTAACAACCAATGTTCCCTATTAGTTTTAGGTATGGGATAAACCCATGTAACATATTATTTATTGTCTTGGGATTCAAACTTTTTACCCTACTTCTTTTAGGACTGGTCTACAACCCATGTACCTGGTTTATAGGCATGGGTACGAACCCGTGTAACCTCTTTATTTTAATCCTAGGATACAATCCATGTACCTTCTTTTTCAAGATTAGGATAGAATCAATGAACCATATTTCTTTTATTATTAGAACACAATCCATGTACCTTCTTATTTTCGATCATGGCCTACAACCTGTGTACCCTCCTGCATTTTGGATTGGGCTACAACATATGTACCTTCTAGTTTTTGGGAATGGGTTACAACCCATACACCCTCTTTATTTTTGGCCTAGGATAAAACCCATGTACCTATTTCTTTTGGTCTTGGGAAATATCCTATGTTCTATTTGATCTCATATAAAGCTGTTCATTACCAATGAATTAGAGTGATATATAGGTCCCATCCTTCTCATAACAAAATCATCCATAAATGAGCCAAAAATAATAAAACATTCACAATATCATGACCCGTAAAAAGAGATATGTTCTCTAAACAAAAAATTATAACATATAAAATGAAAAGTGTATCATTAACATTTCAACACATCATAAAATATGTAAAGGAGACATGGTTATCAATCATTTCATTAAAGCATAACATGTGAAGAGAAGTGGGTTTCAAAATCATATACCTTGTGGAAAGTATATAGATTTCATACGGACCAAGACATTAGGAACAACCCTTTAACAGATGAATATGAATGGACCCTTTTGATCATCTTATATAAGTTAATGAGTAACCTAAATAGATGTCATCTTATATTGAGAATAATTTTTAAATATCTTTCAAAAAAATTTCTTGGGGAAAACATCCTTTCTTTTTTGAAAGATGATTTCTATAACATAAAACCTTTTGAAAAATGTTATCATTGAAAATATATTTTAAAACCTATAAAGGAATCTTTAAAAACCATAATATAAATTTAAAATTCTTTTTCCTTGATGATTATCTTGAATTAACTTCTTATAACATTTATGAAAACCTATATTTTTGAATACAATAGATTTCCAACCGAAGAGAGAGATGATAATATTTTAATTAAAATCATTATATTAAGTACCAAAGATTGGAAAATGGTAAATAAAATGAAGATATATTTAATAAATTTATTAGAATAAAACTCATGAGTATTCTTGAGAGACTGATCAAAATATTTCATCAATGGAAGCACTAACATAAACAATCATGAAAAATAATGAGATTCTCTTAACAAACACTAATAACATGGTAACATTGGATCAGACTCTCCATGTTAGAAAAGAAATTAAATAAATCATAAAACATCATGATAAAAAGGATATTAAGGATGTAACATGTAAAATGGATTTATATACACCTCAAAAAAGAGTCTAGGTGTATAACAAAACAGGAGTCTCAATGAAGGAAAATTGAGACAAAACATTTTTACCAATTTTGTAACTTCAGAAAAAAAACCCATGAATGAGATTTCATAAAATGGATATGATAATACTGATATATTTATGTAAATTATACATATAATACTATCATGGGATGTACATACACCCCACATAAGGAAAGATTGGCGAACATAATGCATATCCCATAATAATAAAATGTGAGAAGATATACCCGTAACTTTTGTCTTGACACTCTTAGTACTGGTAAAATATTCCAATATAATAAATATAAGTCTATTATTGATATTTTATAGAATAATATTCTTATATACTATACCATATATGGATTTATTATGACATTATATTTCTTATTCTTTAGCGATCCCGTGTTAATATTTCACTTCGGGTAATATACACTTTGTTCTTCCCATGTTTTTTAATTTTTTAAATCATTGGCCCTTATAATTATATAATTATTACAGAATATAAATAATGATATAGATATAATTTATAGCCAGTATATGTATATCCAAATAATCTATAGAATATATAAGTAAAACATGGAATACACCGTTTATGGAGATAGAAAGCCATATGTACGTGTTAACGTTGTTTCCATTTTTATTTTTGTATGGAAAGAAAGTATGTAAATGATATATGTATATATATATATATAAATATATTTTTTAATTTAGAACTATTATATCATATAATATCATTAAACCCAACATTAATACATTTCGGGTGGTGTGCAAACGAATCACATCGCATTGAGGGGGCAGTTGTCCACACTTACTCAAATGTCATTATTGTATTAACACCAAATGGAAAGTAAAAACATTAATGTGTAGTTAAAAGGAATATATAAGAATAAATTAATAATAAATATCATATAAAATGTCCACCATTAATGGTGGTAATGTGAAAATTAACAATAATCGTTTCGTGACGTAATAGTTTATCATACACCGAAACATTATGTTCATTACCCATTTGATGGAGGCATGTGTAATTATCAGTTGAAACCATAGAATAAAAGGATTATAGTATATTTATTATACTTGTGTTGTTATACAAGAATTTTAAAAAAATAAAGTGGAGGCATGGTGAATGAAAATAAAATAAAGGACTTGAGAGAAGTTGTTACCTCTAAATCATCTAACTTCTTTTTGTTTGTACCAAAATGATTCCTTGGAATTATATCTGACCAAGTAAATAATTCTAGGAGTAAGGGATGATTTATGGGATGTTTATTGGGTAGTTATATTCTGAAAATTAGAGGTTTGAGTTATGTGAGAAATGTGTCGAGGCGGTGGCCTTTTATAAGGTAAAAAAATGGATCACTTTGAATTTTTAGAAACAAGTTAAGTGTACACATGTTATTACCTGTGAAAGTCATACAAAACATAAAAAATTCAATAATGGAAGGTGTATATCCGAAATATGGATATCTAATGGGTGTTGGAAAAGTGGCTAGATCATTTGGCCCCTTAATTTTGAGGTTTATTCCCTAATTAAGCATAATTTGGCCTTAATCGATGTGATTAATTTTAACAACTTTTAATAATCATTTGTATAAAAAATGGTATTATTTGACATAAATTATTAAAATTTATAAATTTATTTATGTTATTTAATGAAAATTAAAATCATTTATGTGGAAAAATATAGATTAATGCTAACTCCACAGATGCAATGAAATAACAAGTTTCTAAATTAAAAAAATGATCAAAAGTTTGTTAAGATTTTTTATTCAATTTCAAAGTGAAATAGATTTAATGAATTAAATTTTATTAATAGATTTGATATTTATCTAATTTGACATTAATTTTCATTATAATATCATTTAAAATTAACAATTAGTTAATCAAAAATGTAGTTTTTAACTAAAAAGCAATATTTTCACTATTCATCAGGAAATGTTGCTTCATAGAAAAATCACAAAAAATCACCCTTGGATTTTTTTGACATTATAAATTAAAAAATTATGTTTTTATCAAATAAAATTTCTCAATGTGTCTAAAATTAATTTTATTATTAATAACAGTTCATTCGAGAAAATGGTATTTTTAAACATAAAAAAGAATTTACGAAAAATTATGTGTTTCATTATCAATATGATTGATTTCTATAAAACCGTAATAAAATTATTTTAAAATTAGTTATTATATTAATATCACTATGTTTAATGGATAGGTTATAATTTAATTTGTTAAAAATATAATAAAATTATGGTTTGTAGAAACTCGGTGTTGCGTTTAACGTTTGCCAAGTCAGTGTTGTATGTTGCGCAGGAAAAGTTAGTATTTCATATAGTGATATACAAGTTGGTGATGCATGTATCATAAGAAATGTTAGTATTTCATGTAACATAATCCAAGATGGTATTGCATGTATTGCATGATTAACATGGTGTTGCATATAACACAAGAAAAACATAGTGCTTTAATATAAAATTAGCTATCTTCAATGCTGCATGAAATGATAAATATCAAAAAGGATAAATTGATTTAAAAAATAATATTTTAAGAAAACATGGGGTGTTACATTCTACCAGCCATAAAATTAGTTTATCCTACAAAATTTATATAGGTTATCAAAGGTCTAATGCATCAGAGTTTCATTGACTTTTTTGTATTCCATTGGGTTAGTTTAATTCTGTATTGTTTGGTTTGTTTTGGGTTGGTTTATGTTAATTCAATAAATTTATTCTAGTTGTTTCTATATTTTCTATTTAATTGAAAATATTTTTGGCTAGTTCTATTTGTTTATGATTTATTTAGTTCAGGTCAATTTAGTTTGGTTGGGTTTGTTTTTTTTTTGATTTGGTGCATTGCATTCCTAATAGGGTTTTATTTAATATTGTGTAATTTAGTAATTTTTTACAAATTTTTATTGAATTTATTTTAGTTGAGTTCCTTTTTGTTAAATTTTTATTATTTTAGTTCTGTTTAATGGATTTTAGTGTAGTTAAGGTCTAATCAGTTCTTCTAGGTTAAGATCAAGTCATTTGCATTCAATTCAGTTGGTTTGGTCGAGTTGGTTTGGTTATGATACAAAAATGATATTTTAGTTTCTTTTTGGCTTTGGTGTGTAAATGATTGATTACATCAGATCATTTATTTTAAATCATATGTAGGTATGTTTGATAAAATTTATTTTATTAGTGTTTTATCAATTCATTTCAATATTGTCTGTTTAGTGTTGAATTAGTCATTCATGGTACAATTCAACTTTTTTATTTTGGTTCAGTTCCATTTAATTTTTTATGTCAGTTCATTTCATTTAAATTTGGATCTTTTTGTTTATTATTGAATTTTTATCCATTTCAGCCCATTTTAGTTAAGTTGATTTGGGTAACACCAAGACAATTTAATTTTTATTGGGTTGGTATAAATAATTTCCATTCAATTAGTTTTGGTTTGCATTGTTTTAGTTTGGTTTAGTTCAATGTAGTTTGGGTCAGGTATGGTTAGTATGGTTTTGATTGCTTAATCTTAGTTCAGCTTGTTTGGTTTTGTTTGATTTAAGTATTGTTAAATTCTATAGGGTTTAGTTTCATTTATATGTGTTTTTCTAGACCGGTTTATGATTAGTCGAGTTGATATTGTTCTGTTTGGTTGTAGTTAAGTTAGCTTGTTATTTTCATTTCGAATTAAGGTATTTTACTTCAAATTTGTTTATTATAATTAGATTTAAATTTGGTAGGGTCTAAAAAGAGCCATAGGGAATCAACATTAACTAATCCAAACCTACCTAAATAATAGAAAATAATTTAAAAACAAAATGAATAGAATTAAACCATCCATTATTGAATACTATGAACCATAATGATGAAATATTATTTTAATAACACAAGAATATAATAAAAATTTACTCAACTAGGGATAACCACTCCTAACCAAAATTTGGTAGAATAAATTATAATGAACCAATAAAAGATTGAATATAATGAACCCAAACTGAACCAAAATGGTATGAACTAACCTTATAATACATGAACCAAATATAAGAAATCCTAAATAAAACTATATTAATCAGTATCAATATACATTAAATGATGATATAAAAAAGAATCTATTGTGGTGTTTTAGAGAAAAAATAAAAATTAAATGGATAGTTGATATAATGCCCGAATGACTGGGAATCCAAAAATTTAATATTGAAGAAAAATGAAATGAAGGAAATAATAGATGAGAGATTATCTCACAATGTGTTGGGGTGAAATTGGAACACCAATACTGCTTCTAGGGTTTGGGATTGGGGCATGATGAGAGGAGGGGAGGGAACCTACACTGTGTATTTGTGGAAGTGATGTGAAAAAGGTTTTTTTGAAATTGTTTTCATAGTTAATACCAATACCAATGATTTTTTTTAAATACATTGGGATATTATTCATATATTCATATTATCCCAATGATTATGCCATACCATTGGGATAGGGTAGGCTATACAAATGATATTTAAAAACTGCTAGTATAGCCCTATGGGTAGAGCCCACATATTTAGTGGTGGGTGACTAGTGCTACGAGAATGTGAATCAGAACAGAACCAAGGTTTTTCTTTTATTCAAAGGATAACTTATCTCATTTATGGTATTTAATTGGATACCAAAATTTAGTATCCCATGAAGTAGGAAATTCTTGACATTGTGCATTCAGATTTATGTGGTCCCATGAAGATAAGAATACTTAGTGATTTATCGACTTTTTCACATTCATTGATGATTACTCAAGATAGTTATACCTTGATGTATAATGTGTACCTTAAATTATGAATACTAGGTGTTGAATGTGTTCAAATAGTTTCCAACATCTATTTATAGAAAATAAATCATTGTTCATCCGAATAGATAATGGTGGTCAATACTTATGGCCATTTGTGAGGATTATAGGATAAATGATATTCGACATTATGAAACACCTCCAAAGAAACCAAATTTCATTGTTTTAGATGATTTAATGAAAATTATATTTGTTGAAAGAGTGATATGTTTCAAAACAGAAGAAAAAAAATTCCATGATGCTTCTAGGTTAAGGCTTTGATCACGGTTGAGCTTGTGTTGAATCTTTCATCATGTGTCCCTATGGATATTGATGTGATAAAATGTTTTTGGAATTGGATTGGTATTTATGTTTCTTATGATAATTTTTTTGTCCTTTTATGTAAGTATTTTTTTCATATTCCCAATGATGATAAGTCAAGGTCGATGTTTGATGTGAATACTCAACAATGTGTTTTGGTGGGCAATGGGTTGGATGAGTTTGGTTACATGTTTTATGATCCTATTGGGAAGAGATTCATTTGAAGCTTTCATTCGATGATCCTGAAAGATCATAAAAAATAATGACAAAGTGAAGAATTTAGTGTCTCAGTTTGATTTTGAGTTGATTAAGGAAGATATAGTTCCTTCTCCACCAGATCTTGAGAAGAGTGACGATGATGTTATAGAAGAAATTTCTATAAGTCTATAAATGATGTGGATGGAGGTATTAATCATAAAAATCACAATTAGAACATACTCCTAAAATTCCACTTAGGATATATACCTGAGTAAGAAAACCATTTACTATTTTTTCCACTAATGAATATGTTTTCCTAATAGATGGTGTAGAACACCATACTTTTGAGGAGTCTCTATAGAGTGATCATGAAATGGAATGGTTTGATTCCATGAAATATGATATTAATTCCTTGTATGAGAACAAAACTTTTGATCTTTTGATATTTCAAAATTGTAATAATTCCTTGAGAAAAAATAGGTTGGAATACATATTGAAGAAATAATAATTCACATCCATGCTACAAAGATATATTAGTGGTTAAGGATCTTAGTCATAGTGCATGAATTAATTTTGAATAAAATATTTTTGTAAATTTTTCATCTATTAGGATAATTATTGGTTTAGGTTCTACTCTTAATCATGACATTCAGTAGATGGATGTGGAAATATCCTTCATAATTATTGATTTAGAGGAATAGATTTACATTGATCATCCCTTGAAATAAAAATTTTTGTGGGTGTTGAAGAAACAAATAAGAATTTAAGTTTCCTTCAAAGAAATAGAACTAGAAAAGAAAATCCATGGAATGGGTATATCATGAGATGAAGTAACAAAAATGTTGTAATATTCATAAGATAATTACTTTTTAATTGTATTTCAAATATTCAAGATGGAAAATTCAAATGTGGTATATTATCCCTACTACCATATGAAGTATCAAATAGAGTCATTCTACTAATGAATAGTGGAGAGACAATAAAGGAATGCCTTATGTTTCAGAAGTGGTTTATTTACACAATGGTATGTATCAGATTGCACATGGCTCAGGTAGTTGTCATGGTAAGCCAATTTCATTGAAATCTAGGAAGAGAACACTGGAATACCATGAAATAGATTATGAGTTATTTTAGGCATACATACAATATAATATGTGTATTTGTTTTATAATTTATAAGCATGAGTTTTTTATAATGATGCAGATATGGTTGGATATATTGATTCTCTCAAGTATACTTCAGGATATTTAATCATTTTTTGGGGTTAAAAAATGTGTTTCACATTACACTACCACAGAAAACCATATTGCAACTAAAAAATATGGGAAACAGATCTTATGGACGAATAAGTTCCTATAAGTTTTGAAAGAAATGAATATATAATTTTGTTACTAGGATAGTAATATAGTGGTTCATCTCAACAAGAACTCGACATTCCACTCTCGATCAATGAACATTGTTGTCAGATATCACCAAATCCGTGTTGTGCTAGAAAGGAAGTCATTTTTTCTTGAAATGGTACGCAGATATGATAATAGTTCTAAATAAATCTTTGACCATCGAGAATATTTACATTTTTAGAGAGATTGGGGGAAAGAAGAACTTAACCACTTGAGTTTGAGGGGGAGAATTGTTGGGATTACCTCACTTTAAGTTGTTTAGTGAAACCCAGTAGGGGAGGTCTATCAATTTTGTATTTTTATATTAATTCTTTAGATGATGATTATTTGGTGTGTTTGTTCCAAATGATATCATTGCTATTTTTGGATGCATCTATTTGAGCTAGAGAAGACTATTTGTGTACCCATTAATTACATAGTGGATGATTATTAGTGTATTATGATCTCATTGTTTTGGTTTTTCCATTTAGGGTTTTCCAAAAAAAAATGTTATTTTAGATTGTGTGGTTTTTATTTTTAATTGTTATTACAATTTTTTTACATGGTCTAATTTTCTATTTGGTCCGCACAATAAGAGAGAGTTTTCTGTACACTCTAATTAATTAATTGAATTGTTGGAAATAGTTATCCTACTCCCCCTTTATAATTGCGACTTCACAAAACTCCCCTTATTGAAACCTATGTTGTATCCCTCTCTCTCTTTTAGGTTGAGGAAGATGTATCTAGTGTGTTTATTGACTTGATTATAGTGATAGAGGAAGGTTCTTGGAGACATCTCATACTTAACTAACTATCCTCTAGAGCCTGTGAACGTGCCATTGTAGATCTACCAAATATATACTCAGATATCAATCAAACAACAAAAATCATGAGGAAATACTCACTTCCAATTAATCGGAAAACAATGTGAGAAATATAGTCAATAAATTTTAGGTGGGGCTCCCCATGGAATGATGAAGGCATGGTCATTATCATATCGTTATATTCATTATTTTAAGTATTTTTATCTTGGCCATCCCTTGAACCCTCTTTCATAATAACTGATTCATCTATTAATTATTCATCTTAAAGATGAATCTAGAAACACTATACCTACATATCAATAAAAGATAGTGGTTAGGGCCCATGTAAAAAAGAAGATAAATCCCTGGAAGATGATTCATTCTAGGAATCCTATCACTAAATAGTTTTAGTTATTATTGGAGTTTTAAGTATTATAATTCAATAATTCTACTTGATTTTATTTCCTTCGAGCCCTATTAAATTAATCACTAGATTCTCAACCTATTCTATTCTCCATTGATTGGAGTACATATAATAGGATCATACCTTTGAGATATCTCAATCTATGTCTATGAATATTGATCCATTTTTTATGAAATATATGATAGAATTCACTAAAGGAAAGTTATTTTTCAGGATGGTCATCCACTAAGGATAAGGATTATTTATTTTAAAATTGTAATCCATCTATATCAGTTATAGGTTTACCGATTGTTCAAGACGCCATTCATTTTCTCACTACACCAGGTTAGTTTGACTAAAATAGAGATGAATTCTAAGGATTAGAGAATATGTTATTGATGCAATGAATTCTTCTGAATAGAACTGTATCCTGATATAGAATCTAAATCGGGTAGGGGTTTTCACCCCATATTCCATTTAGGTTCATTACTTATGGGGAGATAAAGAGATCAATTTTAGGTGGCTATTATGAATTGAGGAGAAATATCATTCAGTCTTGGAGATGGGGAATGAGATACCATAAGAAAGGTAGCTATCATTTTGATTGATTGAGTGCCTAGAAAGTCCACATTCCCTCATGTCAATCAAGGAAAAAATTGTGTAATGGTTCTTATGTAGGGATAAAATATTCGGTATTGAAATATGAATTGACTTAGCTAGGGAGAGAGTTATACTATCTCGCCTTCCATCGTATCTCCTCGATCATTTCTTTAAAAAGTGAATCAATTGAAGAAACTATGTTCTGGGGGGTGAGTGAATGAACAATATATGATTCACTTATAGAATCTCTTGCTAAATAAACTGATGTAGGACATTTCAATAGAGTGAAACAATAATATATCATCTTTTTAGCTATCTAAATGGAAGGAAAGCTCAAGCCATTACATCTATGACTAAAACTGTATAAAGGTAAGAAAATTTTTATGGGTATTGATAAGGAATTTATACATTTTTTCCCAAACTTTAATATTTATTTCTATCTCTTTCTCATAATAATAGATACCATCGATGCCTCTCATGATGGGTCTCGATGTGTTATATCATCACCTAATAGAGCCAAAACCTGACAAGTAATTAATGTGGAAAGTCATTTAGAAATTTTTCATGTAGGATATTGTCCTATTGGGTCATATTACAGCTCTCAATCTTGAGCTATAGGTATGAAAACTACTATTTTTTCTTCAATAACAAAGTAAATAGAAATTCCCATACAAAAATAATCATTGATTTTTTTGTGGGGATTTATAGGTCTTCTTAGAATTATGGGATATGCCTTGTTCCTTTGGATTATATTTTATTTGAAAATGATTATGATAGGATAATTTTGGTACTTGTACTATAATCCTCATATATGATAGATCAGATAACTATATATAGTCTCTACTAGTTTTTTTAAAGAACAATAACATATTCAATTGGTTCTTCATTATTCAACTGGATAAAGGAATAACTTTTGTAATTCAAATGGTACTAATGGATATACTATTAGGTATTTGACTGGTGAAATATTTTTACGTATTAGTGAATTATTACCTTATCAGTTTTTATACTAGGTACGGACCAACTATGAGGTCTTAATCAAATAATAGATTTTATACTAGGGTCAATGGGTTATTTTCTTATTGCATAAATGGATTTTGACTGGCTCACCCTTTCAATTCATAAGGTCACAATCATTAATGTCAAAATAAGGCTCTTGATCACTACTCCTAGAATTTTGAACTAGCCCAAGGAAATCAGTGGAAGCAATAGTGGTGATGGTTATAGTGGTTTGACTATTTCAACGCTTCAATAAAGAGGGAAAATAACTATTTACTAGGAATATAGTGATGAAAAAGAATATTTTAGAGAGGAATTAAGGGGAAGTGATCTCACATTGGATGAAGATTCTTGTAGATTGGTATAGACTAGTTTTATATGATAGTTAGCTATTAGTCAATGAAGTGAGAAGAAGTCAAAAAATCCTTATATATATATGAATCAAATAATAGAGGTAGTAGACAGTAAGTAGAAGAGTGGTTTCAGGTTTCTTCTTAAAATATTAGGGGAATGATAGCACAAAAGAAATAAATTGAAAAGGATAGTAACATTATTAATATAAAACTTCATACTGAATTAGTGAAGAATGTATACCATCAAATATTTTAGATATTATCCCACTAATTATTGGTATTGGTATGTAATTGACAGAACTATGTCTTGTAACTAAATATATGGTTTTCTTATCTTATGAAATTTGTAGTTGTTGAATCCAATATTAACATTTAATTATCTCTACTACCACAATAGTTGTTTCCCCTTATGATGTGTTCCCCTTCATGGGGTAGGGGTGACCTTCACTAAATTTTCCACTTGGAAACATTCATGTATGTATGCAGTGATATTTTCATTTATGATTTGAATTTTTTATCTATATTACTTTTCTAGTATAGAAAGGCTAAAAATATATCAAATATAAAAAATAATAAACCAACAAGGAAGAAAAAAGTGGAATATTCCAAAGGTAGTTATCTGTTTTTGACTTCCAAATCTTCATTTAGTAGTAAGATAGATGTAACCTTCTGAGTGTGATTGTTCAGATATGGAAAGGTTAGAAAAGGTTGGGGCACAAAATCATAGCTGATTTTTGTTTTCTAAATCTAACTCTTCCACTTAGTGTTTTCTTTCTCTAGATTCATTACATAACTAAAACCCACTTACAACATTATAGAAGGTGTGTATTAGGGATCATAAAACAACATTAATATTCATAAGAATATGTGTATGATGTTTCTTATTCAGAAATAATGATGATTTTTTCCACTTTGATCATGGTATATGAGGTTTTTATCACAGTTTTTGAAATAATTGATTTCTACATGGATTTATTTATGTCAAATTATCCTCCTTAAGATTACCACCTTCCTATGACATCCATGCAGTATTCTGTAATGGTCCATCATGTGGATTGATAATGAAGATCCACCTTTAAACATCAATACATAAAGGGATGTGTAGATCAACACCTTAGGCACTTAGATCTTGTGGATTCTCTAAAAGTCTTTTGAAATCCATCTAAATCAAATAGGGAAGGGTGGGTAGATCACAAAAAAATCATGTAAGGGGAGATCAACCACGTTCTCATTGAATTCAAAAACAACATCACATAAAAGATTTAATTTTCTTCTATGTCACCGTGAATGACATCTATTTCACTTATTAACTAATTCTAGTACATTTCATCCACCACCATAAAAAAACTATTTTTAGAAAAAAACCCTAGTATATTCAAATTATCAACTATAGAATGGAAGGTAAGTAGCTCTCCAGTCCCACAGGAGTCCCTATCCCTTCCCGATGTCGAATCCTTTTATTTGAATTAATGAGGAATGAAGGTGAATTATAGAGAAAATAAATACACTATTTGATAATGATTCCTAGTAAATTTACCACTAAAATAATGAAAAGTCTGGTTTTTTCTAATAAAATTGAAAATCATATAGATGAAAAAATATGTATTGATTCTCAGTATTTTAATAACTCGATCTATTCCATGGAATAATTTATACTTATAAAGAAAAAGGTCTATGAAGATGAATGACCATACCGTAGATTAAGGCTGAGATAGTGACCTATGAGAGATGTTAAGCAATCTTGTGAAAGGTAGGAAAAATCACCAACCTACCTAAAGATTAATTGGAATCAATTTCTTGTTCTTCCAACTTAATGGGTATTAGACAGGGATTGGGAAGGGAAAGATACTTGGTTATACTATGGGACACCATTCTTGATCAATTTATTTTCCTGACATTTTTTTAACCCAAAAAATTTTCATCCCATTGAAGCATCCCCATTTTCTTTTTTTGCAAACTGAGATTATACATTTTCATTTTAACTGTATGATGATTTAGGACTTGAACCCTTTATGAGACAATTTATTTTTAGTAAAACATGTGATACTTATTTACATAATTTATTAATTATGTTACCAAAAAAACCCCAACCTTCATTCATAGAAATCAGAACCATCTCATCAATGATAGAAATCCATATCATTAATTAACGTTAAATACATTTATATTTATCTTAAACATAGATCTCAATTTTTATGGTTTTAACTAGTGATATTATGATTAATGCCTTAGTTGGTTGTGTATTTTTAAATAATGTTTAATTCATTCTATTCCCATATAAAATTACAAGTAGTTTGACAACTATGAAATATATATATATATATATATCATAAAATAGGATTACGGGATGAACC
The DNA here is from genome assembly GCA_963277665.1 of Viscum album. Classification (NCBI taxonomy): domain Eukaryota; kingdom Viridiplantae; phylum Streptophyta; class Magnoliopsida; order Santalales; family Viscaceae; genus Viscum; species Viscum album. The sequence goes on from OY728127.1 coordinate 1,908,099,126, forward strand.
CTTAACCATCATAGTACCAAATATTTAGACCTTAAACTTTCCATTGATTATTATACTGGTGTCTTGATAGAAGAATATCTCAATGATTTATCTTTGGAAAAGTATTCTTTTGTTGTATACTCATAGATATGGGAAAATAATTCTTCTTACACCATTAATGTCTTATATGAGATGTTAGGTTTTGGAGTAACATTTTTTGATAAGGATATTGATTTGGATAAGACTATATATTGGAATGTGGTAGGTTAGGAAACAAGGAGGCTAAAAAAGTGTTTGTGAGTGTAGTTATACAATGGATAAGTGTGCTACATAATTTCCTCAAGTGATTTATTGATGTACAAAATCCTCCCTATATCTCTAGACTGTTTTTATTTTAGTAATACTTGATTCCTTAGACCTAAAATATTCTTATATATTCTGACACCTAGAATCATGCTTAGTAGAGAGCCTTCACGCATCATCCAACAGAGACTCCACCTCTAGAACCAACATCCTATCATAGAGATCCTTTTTCTATTCCACTACTTATTTTAATAGGTGATCACAATGATCATTATTTGAATTCATTATCTTGTTAATATAGAATTCCTCAAGCTTTGAAATAACCATAAATACCATGGTAATATCCTCCAGAACTACAACATGAGATATCATATTTTCAATTTCTTCCCTATGTTATATGTTATTTACACCCTCAATCCTATCATTGTAGTTTTCCTCTAATTTAGTTTTAGAGATTCCCACCATTTAAGAAGACTCAATGTATATTTTGGAAGGTTTACGAAGTAGGTTCATCTATTGAATTATTAAAACATTTAGGTAGGAAAAAAAATATGATCCAGTGATTATTTATGGTAAGATTAAAATATCAGGTTCATATATGTTTATGGAAGGGGATTTCAAATGAATGAAGTGAAGAATTATTTTTATGAGAAATACTATTATGGACATAGTCAATAGATACTAATGGGCTTTACTGGAGAAAATCATGGAGATTCTAGACTCTGTAATGTGCCTATGGTTTCCATTATTAATCCCATTCTACTTATAAAAAGCATAAAAACTAATGGGAAATTATAGGTTTATATAGATAATGAAAAAATAATTTTTATTCTTTGAATGTTTATTCATATTAGTAGTAGATAGTCAAGTTCTTATAGGGCATGAATTGAAATCCAGATAGAATTATTTAATTTTGGAAAATGAAAAATATTAGAACGCAGTGTTGTTATCAAATAGGGAAGAAGAAGGGGAAGGATCTCAACTTGACTAATATAATAATCCTTTTCCATTATAATTACTTGGATATTAAATGTTGGGATCGCCAAGAAATAGAAATTAATGGCCGATCATTATGAACATTCTTCAATAGAGCTATCTTTCCCATAAACATGGGAAAGAAGGAAAATTTATAGGCTTTAGGTTTGAGTCATTTGTCTTCGAGATCATGATGTGGGAGATGAATATCCATTTCTTAATGTTTGGTACTTAAAAAGGGGATAATTTCCTTGATTAATAAACATATTAATTGGGGTAGACAAATATGTCTATTAAAATCACATATGAATGACTTACATTTGAGCCCACTATGAGTCACTTATTTATTTGTCCCTCCAATATAAGCACCATTTTATGTCCTTGAAGTTATTTTATCCTTACTAATATCTTTAAAAATAAGTTCATTACTTCGGTTGAGGTCTTCCAGAACTATAGACTTTATCCATGAACATGTGATGACATCTACTAAAAGGAAATTCACTGAAGATTGGTTCTAATCTATGTCTTGGGAGCCTTCCAAACACTTTTTTATTTAGAATCATTCATATAATTTGATACGGTCTCATGAAAGTGAGAAGCACCTTAACTCGATGCTTCCTTACATGTTTTATTTAATTATGTTATATTTTCATATTGTATACTTTTCTATAGTTCCAACAGTGGAAGTGATTCATTTATCCATGAAGAATGTGTATGAAAAATTTGAAATAAATTTTATCTATATATATACATCTGAAGAACATATTATTTCATACGATTACATTTATTTCCAAGGGTTTCTCCAGTTCCATCCTAATACATTGAGGCTGACTGTTGAAGAAGATATTTCTTAACCAAAAAATAATAAAGGGACCCCAATATTCCACCCATCGACCGAAAAAATTAGTGTGAAAACCTAGATTTTATTATAAAATAATGAACAATATTGATCAACAGACCAACTTTTCCTTTTTGGTAAGGTTCTTTGAACAGCAATCAGTTAATAATTATCACCTGTTATTATTGGGCTTACCCATTTTCTTTTAGTAAAAACTATATTTTTCATACAAGAACATGGATTTTTGATTAGGAAAAAACCTTATGGAAAATTTACTGAATATCCCCTACTTTATAAGTTGGATTTGGATCTACAATACTTCAACTTATGCTATTAACATAGAAAGTAATAAGGGTACCTATATTAATATACATTTAGAAAAAGCTCTAAATGGTGTTCATTTTTTTTGAAACTGATTATTAAGTACGGTCTGATGGAAAGGATGAAAAAATATCAACATGCACCAAAGACTGATATGGAAATCAGTGGATCCCCATCATCCAGAAGCATTGCCCAACCAACTACTCATTCTAACATTACCTCATTCTCTGGGGACTTTTGAGCTCTTTACCTACCTCAATCACTTGGATACCCCATTAGTTAATATTTAATAAGGTAACAATGTTCCCATATATATTTAATCCACTAAAATAACAACAAGAGATGAAGAATCAGGTCCATGATAAGATGATGTAGAAAAAAATTCAAAGATGTGTGAAATATAATTTTCATTCAATCAGATAACCAAATATTGATTTCAAGTAAACCATGTTGAGAAAGTAATATAGTATAGGTCATTCAGAAAAAGAACAAATGTTTTTTATTCCAATTTCTCTTGAGATCACTCTCATTGCATGTGGACATTGGTAGTATTAATGTTGAATAGATATTGGGTACACTAATCATGAATTTCCCATGGTTTCTAGGACATGGATCTTCCCAAAGAGAGGAATAATTGGTTTAGATAGATTCTAACATGGTTTGTATAGACATCCAAAAGAAAAAGATCAATGATAGAATAAAAATTAACTATCTCTATAGATAGGAATTTAATAATTTACATGTTAATAAGAATACAAATGTTATTGGTACCACTCTCAGACACCTTAGTGTTGTGTAATAGATTGATCTAATTACCATAAAAAAGGTGTAGATAATTGTATCTATTAATTCCAAAAATCCAGTTGTCCTAGAATCATCTCAATTATAAAAGGGTACTTTATAGTGAATGATTTCAACGGTAACTTAGATAAATCCTATAAACATGAAAGGATACATGTGAGCCTACCTTCAAATAAACATTTTCACACAATAACCAAGAGGAAAGGGGTATTGAGAACTAAAAAATCACAAACTAAAATGTGTTAATAATGGTTACTCCCTTTAATATGGGGGTTATATTCTCATCCATTTGTGGTTTCATAAGTAGGATTTCAAAGGAATTAAATTTATATGTCGATCCCCCCCCAAAACATATAGGGAGGATTTCAGGCAATATAGACTATAATTCGTTCGAGGAGAAATAATTTATTCATAACATCACGAGTCTGATGTTTCTTCCCTGAAATATAAAAAATTGTCCTTTAGATACTCTATATTCTATCATGATTACTATATATGTATGTATCCTAGATAGAATATACTTGCTTCTATTATTAGATAGAGGTCTTAATGAACACTGCCTCTTGGATAATGATGGGGCACACGCTTTCTTTAAGGCATAGAATCAACATCAATTTTTGATATATCCTAATGGGATTCTATACTATGATTTAACTCTGTATCTATAGAAATATCTTCCCTTCACACCCTATACATTAAATGATAATTTATCCAACTTAAATAATTTCTATGCTTTTAAATTCTTTCTTCTATGAACCAACATAGGCCTATCACCAAATATCAATGATGAAATCATTTGTTGGAAGGCTTGATAACACATGAAGTAGACATATATTTGTATATTCTGAGAAATTTACTTTGATGAATGAAATTCATTCATTAATAAATATTTCTCTCCTTTGTATGATCTTCTATAATAGTTCATTATTATAAGCCCCTTTTTTGCTAGACTAAGACTTTAGTTCATCATGCATGGACACAATCATTATATGAGGGCCTATAATCATCCAAAACTAGTATCTTTTCCTAATAGATAAAAATATCTACATTTTTATATCAATTATTTTGAACATGAATTGTATAAATAATCTTGTTCATTTATATTGAAAATGGTATAAACTAATCAAGATGCTTCTAGATGTTGGTTCTTCTGGTTGATTAATACCTATATTTTATCCTTACACAACCTTCCAATATTTTTAATTGGTCTATTCCATGTGTGTGAAGAATAAATTTTCTATCCCAGTACCTTAAAAGTAAACTACCTGTCAATCGTATTTTCCCAATTGCAGATCAATAAAATAGAAGTTATGATATTCACTAAATTCATAAGTGAATCACCAATTGACTAATATTCTCTACCTATTTAGTTATTTTCTAGAAATTTCTTGTATAAAGTGAGACATCCACAGGATTTTCCCCCCCAGAAAGTTTCCTCCCTTCACTATTAGATTTGCTTCATACTTATTTTTTAGCATATATGGGAAGAACCAAAGAAATAAAGAAATGCATGAGGGTTTCTACACCTGAAATTTCCCAACAGTCATTCATTATTATATTCATTTTAGTAAGTGTATGTAAGACATGCAATCTGATTATTACGAATAGAATTATCTCCCTCTTATTAAAATATATTAATGTTACCAAACCCTTCACTACTAATTTTTGAATGAATTACCAACCTACTTAATCTGAAATTTCATATTTCAGTAGTTGTGGGACTTTATTTTCTTTGGGGATCCATGGATATAACATCTTATTACATTATATGGTCTTAGATAAATATCAGTAATCTAATATAATTGGGTTGTCTTGGTAATATCAAAGAAAATCTATCATTGGGCATAATTCAATAGTCAAAATAGTCAAAGAATATGGTATTGAATGGGAAGATGTTGAAAATAAATAGTTATCGTAGTTCACCAAGGTTATAAGTTGTGTGAAAAACTTATTTCACTATCTTAATACATTTTATGATTTGGGGAACAAATATTATTTATCCTATTGGATCATGTGATTTCATTGTAATTTTGCTATTTACTCTAATAATTTTTTATTTATTTCATGGTAGTTTAGGAATTCATGGTACTCTTTCATTTCCATTCTCCTTTTTCACCCTATTCTTGAACAAAGGATAAGTTGTGAACTTGTAGAGAAATATAATAACGTTGGGTTGTTTTTGATTAATTAATAGAAGAATTAATTTGCTTGGGAGGTTGTATTTAGATCTAAATAGGGTATGAGGAGTTGGAAAATGGAGAACAGTCTTAGATGTTATCTTAAAAGGTTCAATAATGCATCCCCAGATTCACAGATTATAGGGGGGTAGACAGAAGAGTTAAAATTAGTATGGAAGAGTCCCCTTATTGAATATTTTCCCCAATATGATCTACCATTTGATTTAATTAAGTGAGAATATGTTTAGTTCTTTTCTAATCATTCATCTATTTATGAAAATTATTAAACATGGGCATGTAAGACATGATAATCTGAAAGGGCTAGCCCTAGCCAAAGTCAAATATGAAATAGGTTTTCTCGGGTGTGATTGCATACCTACCCAGTTCTTTATTACATGTTCAAGGACATATAAGATATATAATTGAACCAAAACTATACTTTCATAGTGTTGATAGGACAATGAGCCACTCAACCATCAAGAGAGAGTTTCATAGGCTCAACCGAATGGAATGGAAAGAAGAGTTTTCACATTTCTCCATTCAATCATACATAATGAACATAAATTATTTATACTAAGGGTGAAAAGGATAACATTAATAGTCCAAAAACATCACCAATATTATTGTAAGACTGGTGGGTCCCTACCAAGAAAAACAATATGCACAAATATATCTAAAATAAAAACAAAAGGATGGAGGAAGATGATGTTCTAGAATGGTTTCATTGGTTAGTAGATCCCTTCATCACCAATTTAGATTAAAGACCTTCATATTGATGTAAATATTTTCACCACTTCATAAGAAGGTCTAGTAAGAGTGTGATGATAGATACATTGACTTAAAACATTCAATGTTCAAAGACTTTGACCTAGGGGATCAAATATAGGTACTCATCATTATGATATATTGAGTTTTGATGACCTAGGATTCAATAAAAATATCTATTTTGATGAAAATGCAGGCATCATTACTTAAATATTCGATGTCCCACACTCCAATATCAACTAGATCAACCTATAGCAATTCTAATTTCATGATGCGCTATCAAAAAACCATTGGTAACCTTTTTATATTATGTTTAAATGGTTTTTCATTGGTCACGTAGTCGACACGGTAGCAATAATTTATGGGAAGAGGTGATAAAGTACTATTGGGGATCGAAGGGGGCAAAAAGGAAATAGGGATAACACCAGACATTTAAGTATCGCCACAGAACATGTGTCAGTGGTGTAAATATCATGTGGAATTTTTTTGAGCAGTAATGAGGGAACCAAAAATACTAGCCATGTGGGTGAAACGGTATGTGCAGTATCAGAGAGGTGGGACTATGCTATTGGATTTGTGGCATGAACATCATCTGGGTGATCGGAGAGGGATGGTGCATGTGTCAAATTGGAGAAAAAGGTGTAAAATGTACCTGATAATGGACCAACAAGATATATTTAAGGATTTCCATTGACCACTGAGGCACCTGAGTTTTTGAACATAATTCATATTCTGATATGCTATAATATTGAATAGTAATCAAAAACCAACCATAGAATTCAAATATATATTTTCATAGAGAGATAATAAGTAGTATTCCGTTAGATACCTCTTTTACTCTATGAATGTGTATGTATGGGGGTTTCTAGGTAAATGGAACCACTTCTCACACTCAAGACCATCTCTTCTCCTTCATGAAATAACGGATGATCATATAGTAGCTACTGCGAATGATCAAATTCATATTCAATAATAACCAGTAGCAGTAGTACCATATAATTCATAGTATGTCAGGTTCAATGGTTCATTATTTCCTTTTTCTTAGTCATATAACATTGCCGATATATATTTGCAGTTGTTGGGATGGTAACATGGTTGGCCGTGACTATGACCTGGGTGTATGTTGGTTGAATGAAATCCACACATTTACACTAAGTATACCATATTATGTTTTTAAACCAAAAAACATAATTAGCATTCTACATGAGAAAATCTGTTGTTTATTTTCCCACAGTGAGGAAATTATTTTGAGCTGTGGAATCCCTATGAAAAAAACCAACATGCCATAGATGAATCGACTTGATCCACATCTGTTAATTCCTTCTAAAGAGTGAATGAGAGTTTCTAATAGTGATAGAATGAATGGGTTTGTTTTTCTAAAATGGTAGAAGAGAGATGTATTGAGCGATTAATTCTACACTCATTGATTGAAGTTATATGCATCCCAAATTATTTACCCGTTCATAGAACCTTAGTATAGCAAAAGTTCAGGGTCAATCCACAGGGAACCGTGGCGTGCATGAATTTAATTGAGTTAATACTTAATTAGGTGAAGTATGCAAAATTTAGAAACGATTGAGTTGATTTTTGGGTTTTGATTCAAACTAAATTGATTTACTTTGATGAATGGACACAGTTTGAAAGAAAACAATGGGTAAATTTAAAGAGTTCATATAAATGGAAAGAAAAGTCATGTCAGGGCTGTGGTGAATAAAGATTTTTTATGCAGACTGTTTAAATGGTTGTGTTGTTCATAATAATTCAATCATTCAGGATTTCATTTTGTTACAAGATTTCCTTGGTCCGGTTCCTCTTGTTTGGAATTAGAGCAGTTGACTCCTTGGTCCGGTAGTCCAAGTCCTTAATTCTTTATTATGTCCAGTCCATTATTTGAATTGGTGAAAACCTTCAAATGGTCATGGATGTTTTCACTATTACTTTTCTTTTGTATCGCTGAGAATCCTTCCCCTGGTCCAACTTAGAATTCTCAGTTATATTTGATAGTGAATTAAGAAGAGTAAGATGAATTACAATGAGAAAACACAACTATATAAAACAACACACAATTATGATCCCTTCATCCACAGCCCCAACACGAGGGGTTTAGTTACACATAGAATTTAGGAGAGAAACGACACACGTGATACCTGATGGATTCATCGTGTAGGCATTGAGGTAGAGTATCGGAAGATGGAAAGGCGGAGTGACGACACCCTGGTAGCTTCGGGAGTGGTGATATCAGAGTTTCCCTTTCCTCTCAATGGTTCTGAACTCAAAATCGATAGGCCAAGGATTCTTTTTATAGAAAAATAAAGTACATGGCGTGTATAGAAAGTTCACGCCGTGTACTTTTTTTCAACGTGTTTTGGCGCTAATTTCTCCACGGGTAGGCGGCCTAACATGCCATCTTTGACTTTGGAAGACGACACCACCTGGTGGTTGGGTGTACACAGCGTGTAGCGCCGCCATACATGGCGTGTAGTGCACTCGTTTGGCCGCCAACCCCTTCTATAATAGCAGACACATCGTGTATAAATTTAAACACATCATGTCTTCATCAACGACCACACGGGCGTGTGGACTCTTCTTCGGAAACTATTTCTTCTAGAAAGTAGTACATGGCGTGTAGCGCCGCCACACGCGGCGTGTATCTTCTACCTGGTGACATGGGCGTGTACTCCCTCCTTCGGTATGTGTCCCTGCCTAGATGTACACGGCGCGTATAAAAGTACACGCCGTGTAGTTTCAAAATTTTCACAGACTTCTCTTGATTCGTTTATTTAGCCAGAAAGCTCTTGAAAGTAAACAGATTAACCAAAATCAATTAATATGTTCCTAAACCCACAGATATTTTCTAAAAACTTGTTTTTATCTTCAATTATATATATGGAAATGTATACACAAATTGGGTGCATGAAATTCCCCCACACACAGTCTTTTGCTTGCCCTCAAGCAAAATCTCAACAGCTAATTAAGAGAGCCTATACTTTAAAAGGAAGGAATTTAATTAATCAAACGTATAACTGATAAAGTTACTGAGGAAAAATTCATAAAGTCACAAACAAATTGAATTCATAAGATATTAAAATCATGCCTCATATATAATGTAATTAACTACTCTCATCCTCTTTCAACACGTTTTTCAACCTTTCAAAAATAATCATGCCACTTGATGATTTACCTTACCAGTTAAAATTACACTCCACACTCAAGATGTTTTTAATCGAAGTTATACTCAATCCAAGGCATATACACTCTATCCATAGGTTTGTAAGATATATTGTTCTCTACTTCAGAAAAATTGAATTACAAAAATCCTGAGGGCTTTATCAATAAGGTTTAGATGTTTCTGTGTCTAAGGGTTGGTAGGTTCAGATGTGAAAATAAATTCTGAGGCTTGAAAAAGGATGGCTAATTCCTTTAAACAACATTTCATGATATTCAAAGTAAAACTCACTAAAAATACATCCTTCAAAATCTCAGTCAAATACTTTTGTAATCGTTACCAACTTCCATTGGCAAGTAGGGTTTATGGGAAAATAAGCATAAGGTCCCCTTGTTGTTTGTTTGTTGTTATTTTTTTAAAACAAAAAAACACAAGGGAATTCCTTAGGAATACAATGAGTAGATGTTTGGAACCCATTTGCCCCAAATAATCAAGAGGCACTCCCCCACACTTTATTTCATGGTTGTACACAAAAATATGCCATGTATTGAAACTCCTTCTTTAAAGCTTAAATGAATAATCATGCAATGTTTAAAAAAGAAATAGGGTAGGAAGGGAAATAGGCTTGTAATTTGGCTTCCTATAAAGGTTGTTCATGGATTCTATGGGATTAACGAAGATTAAATGTAGGGTAGGTCTCAAGATAAAAGGGTTGAAACAATCTAATTCCTCAATCATGCTAAATTAAATTCAAAAATTTCTTCATGTTTCGAAAAGAAAAACTTGCAAATTCTGGTAGTGATGCATAACCTAAGAATCTCTCAAGAAAGAGGGTATTAGAAAAGAAATACGAAAAAGGGTTTAGAATACCTATGAGGAGTGGATAAATAATATAGGGACAATCAGGTCATGGCATGCATATAAATGATTAGCCTAATTAATGTAATTTAATCAAGGATGAAAGGTTACAATTGAAACTATATTAGCAATCATTTTAAAATACATAAAAAAACTAAAAAGCATGTAACCTTTCCAAATGTTCCTACTGATAACTCTATCATTTATAAGATTGATTAACCAAAATTTCTTTACATTTACAAATATAGAGTCTAATAATGATGTCTCCTAGGTTAGTTTAAGGGAAATGACTACGGTGAAAGATATAGATACTCCCCCACACATAATACTCCACAGGGTCCACCAAGTGAAACACCAAGGGAAAGGGTGGGTAACATGGAGAAATGGGGGACAAAATGACGGAATGTAGTGGAAGAAGAAAATCCAAAAAGAAATAAAATAGAAATGTAAAAATACTCCCCTCATGAAAAGTGATGCCCAAGGCGCTCCATGCCCGTACCTATGACCGTCGAGAACAAAAAACGAAAACTACAAACATGCATAACATCACAGCACAGAAAATGACAGAAGAGATATATAAGAGAAAGGAAAATGTCACTATCAAGGGGTCGCCTTAGGGGTGGCATCATCCTATATAGAATCGGCCGGTAGAGACGGCGCAGGAGGTGTGGAAGGGTGAGGCTCTGACTCGGCATCGGGAAGGGTAGCTAAAGAAGTAGGAGCCTTAGGTGCTAGACTCAGGATCGGAAGCTCAGCAGCAGGCCCTGGCCTGGCAGAAGTGGCAACAGTAGAGCTCACCGTAGTCATCAGAATGGAATCTGTGGCCGACATAGGAGACGGCAGTGGAGCATCAATAGAAGGGCCAGGAATGGAGGCAGAGGCTGGTGGCTGAGGTAGTGGAACACCAAGATGCTAAGAAATATGCACCAACAAATGCTCCATCCGGTCCTGGCAGCAGTCCAGACGAATCAAATGGCATGTAATGGTGTCCTGGCGACTGATGATATGGGCTAACTTCTGCTCCATCGTGGGTAGGCGGAGGAAATGGTAGAATCGACCGAGGGTGCGAGGGTAGGTGGGATGGGGTATGGGACATAAGAAGGAAGGTCAGAAGAAGTGGGGTCAGTAGGAGGAGGGTGAGGTGGAGAAGATGGAGGGGGTGGGGAAGGAGGTGCGGGGTCAGCAGCTAGGGCAGGGCCTGCAGGTGGCGGGGCTCGAGCCTGAGCAAGGATGTAGGCACCCCTTGCTTCCAGACCAATCCCATGCGAATGAGCATGAGGAATTCCATCCGCTGGGGTGAACCTATCAAGTCATGAGGTAACGAGGGCTCAAATACCCCCAAGTGGTGGGAAAGACGGGTGGTGTAAAACCCGCCGTTCAGGTTTCCCTGACGGCCAGTAAACATGGAGTGAAAATAGGAGTCAGCAAGATAGGGGAGGTCTGGGTAGGCGTGCCAGATGACACAGGTAAGAAGCTCCATGTCACGGCTGGTCGAGACCCCCATATCCTCATGGCGGGGGAAGAGGATGGTGCTGAAGCACCGGTGGGTGAAGCAAAGGATGGGGTCGGCTATAAGAGTGCTCTTCTGAGAAGTGGGGGAGTACCAGTGGTCAGGCCGAGCGATCTCCCGCCACATGGCAATAAGGTCAGAGTGCTCAGGCCGGGTCATGTCAGAAATGGGGGGTGGTGTGATAGGATGGGGGTAGAAGCCACACCCTCAGCCAAACTCTGTCATCGTTAGAGAAAAACGGCATTCGCCTAGCTGGAATCGAACTACTGGCACCGCATCACCAGGTGTCTCCTAGTACTCCGCTCCATCGAACTCAAAGGAGACCGCAAACTCCAAAAATAAATCTTGGAACACAAGAGTGATGACCTGGAAAATATCGAGGAGTGCAGTGTTCTTGAGAAGTACCTCCAACTCCTCCCAAATACCGATCCATTGCGGAATTCTACTGTCAAGGTACTGGCTGCTCAATGGTATCGACTGACGAGAGAAGCGTCAGATCCTGTTGTATGTGAGGTTGGTGACCAGGAATACCCTGTAGGAATAGGGAGCACCTGCAGGTCCCAGCCCAGGTGCCGGTGCAGCAGCAACATCCGGCTCTGGAGGTGGACCTGCCGATGAAGAGGGTGGCTTGGTGGAAGGTGTGTACGAATAGGGACCATCCGCTGAGGATTAGGGTACAGGGAAAGTGGCAACTGCTGTAGTAGAAGTTGGCCCAGCCTCATCTAAGGGAGTGAGTGGCGGCAGAATGGACAATGGAGGGAGCCCAAAGTCCGGAGCATCGGGGTCTGGCTACGTGGGTGGTCGGAGTCGGATCTGACGATAACTGGACTCCTCTCCCTCAGTAGTAGAGGCATGCCTCTTCCCTCACGAATGATCGTGGGCTTCCATATCGTGAAATATAAAAAAATAGAAAAAAAAGAAATGAAAAAGAAAAGGGAAAGAAAAAAAAACAAAGAAAATGTGAGAAAACTGGAAAAGAAAAGTACACGACGTGTACTCCAGAGTACACGGCGTGTAGTTAGAAATGGAGAGTATCTCGTGTTCTCTCGAAAGACACGCTCAGGGTGGAAATAGACCATGTAATAGGACACAGCGTGTACCGAACATATACGCCGTGTTCACATCAAAGTGTAGGTTGTCATGTAACAAATGACACGGCCATGTTTTTATCCGTTTAGGGAAAACAATACACGCCGTGTAGGTTCTGGACACGGTGTGGACTACACACCCAGAACATGGCCGTGCAGAGGGTTGAGACACGGGCCGATGATAGATATAACAGACACGGCGTGTACCGAATAGACACGCCGTGTTCGGGAACATGGGGTGACAGGCCGTGTTATGTTCCACACACAGAGGGGCCAACATAAATAACAGACACAACATGTACCAAACACACACGCCGTGTAAATGAAAATGGTGTGTGATACCGTGTGCAAAGGTGTACTCGGGCACGATGAAACGGGCATGGTGTGTACCGAACATACACACCGTGTAAATTCAAATTTCTGAAATTTCCTTCTAAGGCCATGTTCAGAAGTACACGGTGTGTGTTCTTCATTTCGTGGCCGTGTACTGCCGGAAGCCGAACGGTCAGACGATCTGAAAAACACCCTAAATGAGTCAAAAAATTTGAAACAGAGGGTGTAGAATGGTGTACCTGGATCGAGGATCACAATGTGAGAGGAATCAGAACTTGAAACGCCCCAAATCGACAGATTTGGCAAAAGGGGGGGTGTGGGTGGCTTTTGGAAGAAGAAATGGGAAGAAGGGGAATAATGGGGTGGTCGTGCGACACGACCTCAAGCTGGGTGGCCCGTGGCTTATATAGCCTTAGTACACGGCGTGTATTTTTGGTACACGCCGTGTATCCCGATTTTTTTGTTGTTTTGTTGTTTTTGTTTTTGTTTTTGAATTATAAAATATAATTATTCTAGTAAACTATATAATAATAATTATTAATAATTAAAAATAAATATATCGACAAATTATATTATACATAAACCTATACATGACGTATATCGGGAAATACATGCCCTGTATTTTAAAATAAGAAAAAGAGTTGTACAACCTTTGGTCCGGTGCTTGAGGCGGGATTCAAACCGGCGATAGGGCGATTCGAACGGACGCCCTGACCCACTAGAGCAAAGGTTGTTCTGCTATTCATATTTATTATATATATATATTTATTCTATACTGCCTATACACACAGAAATAAATAAAATCACGACGTGTGGTTTTTATTTAGGAAATATGGGGGTGAAGCGGGGAGATTAGCGTGATTCGAAACCGGGTCTTGTGAACCGGGTGTCGAGACATTACCAATCCGCCAACTTCACTCGCATGTAATTTCTTATTTTTAAAACTGTTTTCATTTATATTTGAAAATTCATGGAACACACGGCGTATATCGGAGTACACGTCGTGTGGTTTTATTAAAAGAAAAAATGATGGAAATGGGATGGTTGTCTGGATTCGAGCCCGGGTCTTTTGAAACCGGATTACGATTCTAGCCAACCGGCCCATCCCCACCATGTATTTTATTAAACACATGTATATATATATATATATAGATTGAAAATACCACACATGCCGTGTAATTAAAAGGAGGAACCCTGTGCCGAAGGTAGGTCAGGAGGATTCGAACCGAGGATAGCTCGAATAAACTCCAGTGACATTGCCATCGGCACCGGCATCATCCCAGGTTATTTATTTGTTATTTTAGAGATTTACATTATTAAGATTACAAATTAAAAAGATAAGTACACACCGTGTAAATAAGTGGGACATGGTGTGTAACCTCTGGGTTTCCTCCCAGGAAGCGCCTTTGTTTTAGGTCGTTGGCTCGACCTACTTACCTTGCTTAACTGAGGAGTATGGTGGACAACATTCCCACCATGTTATATGTAGGATGGTAAGCTTTCAAGCGCTGCCCGTTTACCTTGAATGGTTGACCATCTTCTCCAGAATTTTCTACCGCTATGTGATGGAATACGCAGATAACTTGGAATAGTCCCGACCAGCGTGACTTTAACTTCCCTGGAAATAAGCGAAGATGAGAATTAAAGAGAAGTACCTGATCACCGGGTTGGAAAGATTTCCGTGATATCATCTGGTCATGAGTGTCTCTTGTCTTATCCTTGTACAACTTGGCGTTCTCGTATGCCTCTAATGAGATCTCATCTAGTTCCGACAGCTGGAACATCCATTTCTCATCAGCTTCCTTTAAATCAAAATTCTGGGATTTGACGGCCCAGTAGGATTTGTGTTCCAATTCTTCTGGCAAATGGCAGGGATTTCCATAGAAGAGGCAGAACGGGGACATTCCTAGCGGTGTTTTGAAAGCAGTCTGATATTCCCACAAGGCATCATCTAACTTCTTGGACCAGTCCTTCCGTCAAGTTTTCACAATTTTCTCCAGGATCTGCTTGAGCTCACGATTGGAGAGCTCTACCTGTCCACTGGACTGGGGATGATATGGTGTCCCCATCTGATGCTTTACTCTATACTTTGACAGTATTCCTCTCATCAATGTGTTGTCGAAGTGGGTCCCTCTATCACTGATCAGTACTCATGGAACTCCAAACCTGCTAAAAATATTTTTCATTAAAAATTTATGACTACCTTGACTGTGTCGTGAGCTGTAGCAGTAGCTTCCACCCATTTGGAGACATAGTCGACGCATACCAGGATGTAAGTGTTCCCAAAAGATGGGGGAAAAGGACCCATAAAATCTATGCCCCAGACGGTGAAAATCTCGACCTCGAAGATGGGGTGCTGAGGCATCTCGACTCTACGTCCCACATTACCTGTCCTCTGGAACAGATCGCAACAGGAAACAAAGGCCCATGCATCTCTATGCATGGTGGACCATAAAAATCCAGACTGCATGATCTTAGATATGGTACACTCCGGCCCATGATGTCCTCCTACTGGTGAGGCGTGACAGAACTCCAGGACATCGTGAACTTCATTCTCTGGGATGCAACGACGTATCACTCCATCTGCATAGGATCGGAATAGCAGAGGATCCTCCCAGAAGTACCTTTTCACATCAGGGAAAAATATTTTCCTTTGCTGGAAGGAGAGGTCGGGGTGAACGACACATGTAACCAAAAAATTGGTGATATCAGCATACCATGGTTGAGGTGTTTCACTAATCGAAAAGAGGTTCTCATCAGGAAAATCCTCTCTGATCTCCTGATCTTCTTCCTTCTCCATGTGAGGCAGCTCTAGGCGGGAGAGATGGTCAGCAATGAAGTTCTCACCCCTATCTTATCATGGATCTGAAGATCAAATTCTTGTAGGAGGAGTACCCAGCGGATCAATCGGGGCTTCGCATATTTCTTGTTGAGTAGGTACTTTAGTGCTTCATGGTCAGTATAAACAATAACTTTAGACAACACTAAGTAAGAACGTAAAATGCCAAATGCGAAAACCACTACGAGCATCTCCTTTTCTATGGTGGTGTAGTTAATATGTGCCTCATTGAGCATCCTGCTAGCATAATAGATAGGACGGAAAATCCGGTCATGTCGATGGCCCAAGACTGCTCCCACTGCAGAGTCGCTCACATCACACATCACCTCAAATTTTTCCTCCCAGTTGGGAGAAATCAGAACTGGAGCTTCCACAAGGTGCTACTTTAGATGCTCAAAAGATCTGAAACAATGGTCATAAAACTCAAATATGGCATCCTTGGTTAGATGATTGGTGAGGGGTTGTGCT
Source organism: Viscum album (assembly GCA_963277665.1). Lineage (NCBI taxonomy): Eukaryota > Viridiplantae > Streptophyta > Magnoliopsida > Santalales > Viscaceae > Viscum > Viscum album. The sequence goes on from OY728127.1 coordinate 1,908,115,547, forward strand.
ATTTTGGAGAAGTCGCAGACAAACCGCCTGTAAAATCCTGCATGCCCCAGGAAGCTGCGGATGGCGCGGACGGAAGTCGGTATTGGTAAGAATGAAATGACTTCAATCTTCTCCGGGTCCACCTCTATCCCATTTGCTGAAATTATTTGGCCAAGGACTATGCCACTTTGTACCATGAAATGACACTTTTCCCAGTTCAAGACTAGGTTAGTGTGCTCACATCTTTCCAAAACAAGCTCCAGGTGTTGTAAACAAATGGTAAATGATTTTCCATAAAAGGAAAAATCATCCAGGAATACCTCCAGGATTCGTTCCGCCATGTCGTGGAAGATGGAAAACATACAACACTTGAAGGTTGCGGGGGCATTACACATGCCGAAAGACATCCTTCGATAACAAAATGTGTCATAGGGGAAAGTGAAAGTGCTCTTTTCCTGATCCTCTAGAGCAATGAAGATTTGGTTGTAACCGGAAAAACTGTCGAAGAAGCAATAGAAGTTGTGCCCTGCTAGCCTCTCTAGCATTTGATCCATGAATGGAAAGGGGAAGTGATCCTTTCTTATTGCATCATTTAACTTCCGGTAATCCACACAGACTCGCCAGCCCGTGATAGTGCATATAGGGATGAGCTCGTTCTTTTCATTTTAAATCACAGTGATACCCCCCTTTTTGGGTACCACTTGGAGAGGACTCGCCAACGGACTATCCGAGATGGGATAGATGATTCCTGCATCCAATAATTTTATCACCTCCTTCTTTACAACATCTTTCCTGGGAGGATTCAAGCGCCATTGTGGTTGCCGAGATTGTTTGGCACCCTCTTCAAGTAGCACCTTGTGAGTGCAAATGGTAGGGCTGATGCCCTTCAGATCTGCGACTGTCCACCCAATAGCATGCTTCCGCTGTTTGAGAACCTACAGAAGTGCATCTTCTTGCTCATGTTATAGTTCTGCATTAATTATAACAGGCAAAGTTTTATTGGGTCCTAAATACCCATACATGAGAGAATATGGAAAAGGCTTTTGTTCGAGTTCAGGTGCCTTTAAAATCGAAGGAACAAGTGGCTGCTCCTTGTCCCATTCCAAACTATCAGGAAAAACTGCACACTAGCAATACTGGCCGCCCTGGCCTTCTATGAATTGCAAGTCTTCTGGCGCTTCTTCTAATAGAATATCTGGATTAGTTAAATTATTCGAAATAAAATAACATACCAGTTAAACCCCTTTTTCGCTAAAATGATTAAACATGGTGGACACTGCATAACAGTCCTCATGCTCTGACAGGGAAGCATGTTTAATGGATTTGAGGACGTTATAGGAAACACTTTCATCACCTACCCAAAAAATAAGCTCCCCTTGGTGCACATTGATTAGTACCTTCCCAGTTTCCAAGAAAGGCCTTCCAAGTATAAGAGGTGCTTCCTGGTCATCCCCCATGTCGAGGATGATGAAATCAGTAGGGAGAATCAGCCTACCCACCTTGACCAGTATTTCCTCGAGTAGTCCCTTCGGGTGCTTGATGGATCGATCATCAAGTTGAAGGGCGACATGGGTAGTCTTGAGCTTGTGGAGTCCCAGCTTCATGAAAACTCCGAGGGGCATAAGGTTCACGCTGGCCCCTAAGTCGCAGAGGGCCTTCCCAAACTCACATGATCCAATAGTACAAGGAATGGTGAAACTACCTGGATCTTGGAGTTTTGGAGGAATGGAATGTTGAACCACCGCAGAGCACTCCTTTGTTAGTGCAATAACGCCCAAATCCTCCATCTTCCTTTTATTCGAGAGTATTTCCTTCATGAATTTGGCGTATGTTGGAATTTGTGTCAGGGCTTCCGCAAATGGTATGTTGATATGTAGCTTCTTGAAAACATCCATGAATTTTCTGAATTGGTGGTCCAACATCCTCTGCTTCAATCTTTCCGGAAAGGGTAAGGCAGGCATGAATGGTTGGATTACTTCCTTTTCTTTATTTTGTAAAGCCTCCTTCTGCGGAATTTTGGATGAGGAGGGGTTGGTATTGGTACCTTTTTCATCAACAGTGGGTGTGGATGCACCTTGATGTGCTGATTGGTTCTGGTGGAGCTTTTTTCAACTCTGGAGCATGATAGCATTGGCCTCCTCCCTTGGATTCTTTTCGGTGTTCCCCGGTAGTGTACCAGGCTGCCTCCCTGAGAGTTGATTTGCTAGCTGGCCAATTTGATTCTCCAAGACTCGAATCAAAGCTTCTTGATTCTGGAACCGAGTCTCAGCAGTAGATATAAATTTAGTCATCAGAGCCTCTAACCTTGAGGTGTTCTCCTGCTGAGGTGCTTGTTGAGACGGTGGAGGAGGTGGCTACCGTGGCTGCTTTGGATGAGGGTTTTGATACCCTTGTTGTTGATAAGGACCCTTATGGGGTTGTTGCGGCCATTGGAATTGGTTCTGATATGGAAGTTGGTTGTAGTTTGGCCGTCTATAGGGTAGAGGATTCTGCTATTGTTGGCCCCAGCCTGTGTTCTGTTGATCTAACCATGCCGGGTTCTGGTACTGCTGGTACTGGTTGGGCCCTCGATATTAGGCAACATAACTCACCTCGCTTGTCGAGGGGCCTCCATCTGAACCCAGGCATTCTCCCATGATGTGGTTATCACCATAGTCGCCACATGCTGGATGGTTCTTCGCATGAAATTGAGATGCTCCTTTGAGGTTCAATGCGTCGATTTTCTTGGACACAGTATCCAACTGAGTAGCTAACATAGTGGTAGCGTCAATGTTGTGCATACCTCTCTTTTGAGTCCCCCGCTTAGAGTGCCACTGGAAGCTATTGGATGACATGTCTTCCAGTAGTTCGAATAGTTCATTGGGGGACTTCCGCATCATCGTACCTCCAACAGCAGCGTCCACCACAGACTTGGTATTCATGGTAAGTCCTCCATAGAATGTCTAGACTTGCATCCAGAGTGGGAGTCTGTGATGGGGGAATTTTCATAACATCTCCATGAAGCGTTCTTAGGACTCGTACAACGACTCAGAGTCGTGCTGCTGGAAGTTATGAATCTCATTCCAGAGTGTCACCGTCTTGGATGGTAGGAAGTACATGGATAGGAATGCCTGGGCTAGCTCCTCCCAAGTGAGGGTAGATCGTTGTGGCAGCCCCTTGATCCAGTCCTTTGCCTTATCCCATAGAGAAAAGGGAAATAGGTGAAGATGGATGGCATCCTCAGACACGCCATGGTACCGAAAGGTGTCGCAGATCTCCAGGAAATTGGTGAGATGGGTGTTTGGGTCCTCACTGGCCAGGCCCCCAAATTGGACTGTGTTTTGGATCAGCTACATGATAGCAAGCTTGATCTCGAAGTGCTGGGCCTGGACCGGAGGACAAACAATGCCCGTATCAGCTCTATGAATCTATGGAAGTCTGTACTCCATAAGGGTACGTCTTGGAGGTTGTTTTTGAGGGGGTGGAGCTTGCATAAACTGCTCCTGAGGGGAAAAGTATGGCCATGGGAAGAGTTGTTGTGGTGGCCGTTGGTAATCCCTTGGGAGGAATTCCATGAAGGCTCCAGGAGGTTACTCTGGTAGACCAGCAGCGGGAGGCTGCTGATCCTGGTACTGATGCTCAGTCACAGCATCTATGGTGGGTGATCCCTCTTCCTTGATCGCCATAGGTTGTGGTTGATGGTTGTGAGTTTCTGTCAATGTACGCCGATGATGAAGCAAGGTCTGTTCGATTTTCGGGTCAAGCAGAACTAATTCCGAAGACTCGGCACTTCTAGATCGTGTAAAACGTCTAAACATACACTTTAAGCTTTCCACAACACAAAAACGAAAACCAGCCGTAAAAGGGAAAAATAAAAAAGAAAATTTGAAATGGGATTAGAAAAGATATTGTTGATAATTTTTGAGTTTTTTATATTTATTTTCACTTAAATCAATTATTAACACAATTTAAATCTTAGCACTAAAACCAAACGGAGCCCCCGACAATGGCGCCAAAATTTGTTCTCGCTTGTCGTTGATTGATGTTATATGTGTCCCAAATTAATTACTTGTTCTTAGAAATTTAGTATAGCATAAGATCAGGGTAAATACATAGGGAACCGTGGAATGCATGAATTTAATTGAGTTAATAATTATTTAGGTGAATTATGCAAAATTTAGAAACGATTGGGTTGATTTTTGGGTTTTGATTGAAACTAAATTGATTTACTTTGAAGAATGGATACAGTTTGAAAGAAAACAATGGGTAAATTTAAATAGTTCATAGAAATGGAAATAAAATACGTGTCGGGGCTATGGTGAATAAGGAGTTTTTATGAAGATTGTTTAAATGGTTCTGTTGTTAATAATAATTCAATCATTCATGATTTCATTTTGTTACAAGATTTCCTTGGTCCGGTTCCTCTTGTTTGGAATTAGAGAAGCTGACTCCTTGGTCCGTTAGTCAATGTCCTTAATTCTTTATTACGTCAAGTCCATTATTTGAATCGGTGAAAATCTTCTAATGGTCATGGATGTTTTCACCATTACTTTTCATTTTTATCATTGAGAATCCTTCCCTTGGTCTGGCTCAGAATTCTCAGTTATATTTGACAGTGAATTAAGAAGAGTAAGATGAATTAAAACGAGAAAACACAACTATATAAAACAACACACAATTATGATCCCCTCATCCACAACCCCAACACGAGGGGTTTAGTTACAAATAGAATTTAGGAGAGAAACGACACACGTGATACCTAACGGATTCATCGTGTAGGAATTGAGGTAGAGTATCGGAAGATGGAATGGCAGAGTGACGACACCTTGGTAGCTTCGGGAGTGGTGATAGCAGAGTTTCCCTTTCCTCTCAATGGTTCTGAAATAAAAATCTGTAGACCAAGGATTTTTTTTATATAAAAATAAAGTACACAATGTGTATAGAAAGTACACGCCGTGTACTTTTCATCAACGCATTTTGGCGCCAATTACTCCACGGGTAGGTGGCCTAACACGCCGACTTTGACTTTGGAACATGGCGCCGCCTTGTGGTTGGGTGTACACGGTGTGTAGCACCGCCATACACGCCGTGTAGTGCACTCGTTTGGCCACCAGCCCCTTCTAGAATAGCAGACACGGCGTGTAAAAGTTTAAACATGTCGTGTCTTCATCAACGGCCACATGGGCATGTTGACTCTTCTTTAGCAACTATTTCTTCTAGAAAGTAGTACACGGCGTGTAGCGCCACCACACACGGCGTGTATCTTCTACCCGGTGGCATGGGCGTGTACTCTCTCCTTCGGTCTGTGTCCCTACCTGGATTTACACGGCGTGTATAAAAGTACACGTCATGTAGTTTCAAAATTTTCACAAACTTCCCTTGATTCATTTATTTAGCCAGAAAGCTCCTGAAAGTAAACATATTCACCAAAATCAAAGAATATGTTCATAAAACCACAGATATTTGCTGAAATATTGTTTTTATCTTCAATTATATATATGGAAATGTATACACAAATTGGGTGCATCAATTCAAAAATTGTATCTTCACCATGTCTAGTATTGAAATAATAGATAATGTTCCAGACCCCAAGAGCCTCAAATTCTAGTAGTTCCAAAATGAGTTTCAGTAGTGCAATTGTACCTTCTAGATACTCGATTGATTCTCAATTCCTATAAAAATCATTCCATCAAAACAACATGTAAAATGCATGGAACAAGACATTTCTAAATCATCCCATATTCAATGAGGTTCAATAACATCTCCATATATATTGAACCCAATGTTGTAGTGATGGGATCACTAGGGACTACTAGTCAAAAGATGACTTGAACTCCAAATAACGAATATGGGATTTTTGTTACCCATTTCTTAGAGTTAATTTGACATTTATTCCATACTAGGATTACTCCAACCCATTATACCAATAGTGAAAATTCCACTCCAATATCAAATTGATTCTTTATGCTCTTTTATATTCCCTATATTCAATCTAGTGGAATGGACATCTCCCACACAATAGCTAGGCCATGTTCATGTTGTGGTACCATTATAGAATATAATGAAAGTAGAGAAGAGTATTTGATCGTGTTAAATACATAATTTCATACTAATGAACTGATTAAATCAAGCACTATTAGGTTTAACTGAGGGTAGGATTCCCAATCATTGATTGGTCTGATCAATTGGATACCTTGGAGATAGATAATGACGATTGAAAGTAATATGCTCCATTTCATTTGAGCCAAACCAATCGTAGTAGAATTTAATTAAAACACCCTCCCTATTAGCTCGAGTTGTTCTATTGTTATCCACAAAAGTGTCTCATTTTAACTCCATCTATTCCCACAAACTGAAGGATATTTCAACCAAATGGTAGGCTTTATGTTGGCTCTAGAAGTCCTACCATGTTTGATAGAACCATCATTAGAATGATGATATTTCATTTTCACTATAAATGGTTGTGTGAGTTATTAGGGATTACCATGTAAAATAAAATGTTGAAAGGTTCTTTTAGGATACTGGAGTGGAATCGATCAAACTAGATGACTTCTACAACTATTATGTAATGAATGGTCATAGGATATCCAATTCACATCTTGAAACTAGTCATTATTATATTAATACAAGATGCATTTGAAAACCATCTGCATTATTTTTAACACTTCTCCCCATGTAGTAAGGTTTTATTAGATATCTTTCCATTTCCCATGAACCGTCTTGCTTCTTCTTTTCCATGTGGAAATAAATCAATTAAAAATGAAATCCAACCGAAATCAGCTGCCCCCCTGTAAACCCCCAATACATTGAAAATAGCCACCACTCCCGACTACAAGAAGGATGTAAATCTATTCAACTACACCATAATAGATTGTATATATAGTCATCAAGAATAAAATATAGTAAATTCTAAGGCACTCAATCACTAAGGGGAAATGAGAGAACTGAATTAGGGGTCATAGAGGTAGGAATCAACTGACTGACCATTAGTACTATCTAAATCCTAAATTTAATTAGTATAAAGATGAATCAGTCAACCACCATCTATTAAATAATTATTTGGTATTCTAGTTCATTCGTGTACCATAGTTCACAAGCTAGATTACACTCCAATATACCCCACCCATTTTACACATAGTCTATAAGAGTATCACTCTAGATTTCCAACCCAGACAATATATGACCATGAATAAAATATTTGTTTCACTAAACCCAATTCACAATGCCAGATTCAATTATTGGGATTACAGTGATGACCACTATTAGAGTACAAAACTGACAATTGGAAATCCTTGTGAAATGACCAAACTCCTACCAAAAAAATAATTTTTGAATGGAATTAGGGTTTGGTGTGTTCTTAGTACCCCATGGATCATTGGATCAATTGATGATTGGATAGCCCACTTGACTTCCCTCTATCTTTTCATTCACCCCATTAACTGTTAGTGTACATGGGTCAACAAATCTAGAGTAGTGATTTGGCATCAATCAATTTGGGTATGCGATTCATTCCAAACATGGTTTATTTGAAATTATGTAATAGATGGTTGAGGTTCCTAGTTTAATATTTCATTCAGTGCTGGGATGGACCCTCTTTGACTCCATGCAATCTCCTTTTCTTGTTGAGCATAGGCTTTGGAATTGGTATCCCTGCTACTCTCATTATAATGATGGTGTGCACATGAGTTCTCATGGAAACTATGATTCTAGTTTTATGGTTTGTAGAAACATCAGTAATATAATATAATAACCCTCCCTTCTGACACAACAAGGAAAAGTGACATGTATCTTCATTCTCACCCAAATCCATGATCCATATGTGGCCAATGTTTTGGTGGTGTGGACTCCTGATGACCATGAATCGTACCATTTCCCCCATTGAAATGTAATGATGAGGGGTAACTAGATCACTAATATTTGTGTATGCAATGAGAAGATCAATTGTAGCATTGGACCACTGGTTTCCATAAGATACTTCACCTATTAGTGGGGAATTACTTCATACCCCTATTTCTTATTCAATCATAGCCCCTAAATCCTTACAAAATTTTAAAAAAAGATCCAATATTGATAATCCATTTGAATAAATGTTGTTTTTATTCTCCCAATACCTAATACTACCTATATTATATCTATTCATTCCCACATATGATGCACCATGCACTCGTTGCCACTTCCAGAAGAAATGTAGGTATTCCAAACTGATCGAAGCGAGAAAATTCTAGTAGGATGATGAGTTAGTGGTATTGGAAAAAAACAATTAGAATATTGGAGTGAATTATTTGTGGTGAGGTTAGTATAGGTAGATCGACGATCGACATGGACCAAATGGTAGTAATCGCTTTGTGATATCTATTTTCGTGGATCTTCTAACCCCAACTGATCAGCTGTATTCCAAGCCTAGAAATCATTTTCCTCTGTCGGAATTTTTTTCCTTTTCATAGATATAACTTTCTATCTTTGAACTCATATTGGGAGATCTTGTGGAAAGGGTCCAGAATGAGGCTAGTTTGAGGAATTTTTTGTTCACTGGGAATCCTATACTAGACATCAAATTCCCCTACCCTATTGGTTCAGGTTCCCATCCACTGTTCCCACAACTTGATCATCCATATATAGTTGACTATTTTTTTGGTCACTAATCTTTGAACTGATTCGATTATGAAATCAACTTATAAACATCATCACTGTTGAACAACTTCATTTATATTATTTTTCTCCATTATTCCATCATTTCAAAACCCAACTTAAATTTCCTCAATGCATTCTATCACAACCCCATAATGCCATATTCACATGTATTTTTTCGTCCTTATAACCCTCCAATATGAATCCCATATTTTCAATCATTCAATGGAAAAATTAGTGAAAATAGTAGGACAATCATGAATGGGTTTCAACTTCTTTTTAAGTTATTTTGCTTATACTTCCAACACCAATCACGTAGTTTCCCACCATTTTAGACACCAATATAACCACTTTCTATGCATTCCCCTATAAAATCTTCAAACCTCTATCGCACATCACTAGGATTCTTATTCTCGATATAATATAGGTAGTATAAATTATGTGACATCAGATCACTACCCCCAATTCCAACTTGAATGTTCTAATAGAGCATACAAGTTCTTTCCTATACCACTTGATAGACCCATTAAACTCCCCAGGACACTTTATTCCAAAACAAATCTACTATCGGTATAATATAGTTAGTATACCTACTCACCCAACTAAACCACTAGTAATTACACACTCATTTTTATGGCCCCAACACCCATAGATGCATGGAATTAGAGATCACAGTTGGAGTTGAATTAGTGCTTCTTATTCCACAGATACCCTACCAAACTATTGAAAGAGATCCTAGGTACTCCCTCATGTTATCAGTTATAAAGTCATAGTTGCAATGTCCCAGGTTATGCATGATGAAAATTTTCTAACCTAGGTACTAAATGATATTCATCTTAGTATATCAAGATGACAGTATGATGAAAAGATCACGAAAAGTTAAGAAAGGTGAGAGAAAAATGCTCCATGAAACTCATCCAAATTATTGAGTATGCTAATGAGATAGGGTAGATCTGGAATGATTTTAGTGTGGATATGCACACATTGGGATAAATGAATCATGATTCATAGGATTTGATGATAGAAAAAGTATTTTTAGATAGAAGGATTAGTGAAATATATTTCCATTTTCCTAGATCCAAATAATATCAAAAGAGTAATGATTCAGCCATGAGCACGAATTCCAAAGATAGAGAAATGAAATGGGGAATGGGTATAAATCAAAATAACTAAGGAATGATAGCTTTGTGAAGTGACTAGGGATCCATTTAAATTCTTAAGAGTTGGGTTTAGTAGTGAGAAATCTTTATTCCAATTGTAAAGAGAGGATTAGAAAAGAAATATTTATTATATAATAGTTGAAGATAATGAAAAAAAATATGTGATGATGAAAAGTGTTTTGGTGAGATAAATTTTCTAATTTCGATAGGGTAAGAGAATGATGAATGTATGAATGAAGATATTTGGGGTTCTTAGATTTTGTCTCTTTATTTTTATCAATGGTCCAATCATTTTTTGTGTCATGTCTGATGCTAATAATATTTAATTTGAGTACTGACTATATGATATGATGTGTACTGAGGGAGGTGTAGGATGAGTTCAAGATAGTGAGGATATATTTAGTCTCAGATAGTAGTTTCTAACTTGAATCCTTTGGATTTAGGAAATAATGATTCTAGACAAATCTCAAAAGTTATTATACAATTAGAGTATATAAAATATATTACAAGAAAGAAGGTGGGGTCAGATGGAATACATATTGAAACATAAATTCAACAGGGCACTAGAGGAACTGAGGGTCTTTCTAGTGTGATTTCATCCAGTAAACCACCCAATTCACTAATGGAAATATAATGGGTTTTATTCCAACACTCCCATATACACTTTAGCATCATAGAAATAACACCCATTCATAGTGTTTGATGTATCCCTCTATTCATTATAATTAGATATTGGGCCCCAACCACATATACAATCTCATTTCTTGAATCAATTCATTGGTGAGTCAATTGGTATTGTAATGTATCCAAAAATATTGACCTCTTCGCCATACACAAAAAACACCAACCCCACCAATTCTATATAATACCTTCTAACCATACATTCAAGGAATACTCCCCCAACTCCATTCCAAAAGAGACTTTTTTCCACCATCCACAGATCCATTGATGTTATAGTCCCCCCCTATACTACTTGTTTTGTTAGGTAATGAGATGTAATACCATTTATTTTATTGGTATTAGTGAAAAAAGTCCAAAAGGAAACTCAACCCCATGTATGATCTCAAATTAGGATTAACATCCACAAGATGAGATATATAATTTTATTTTTAGAAAATAAATGAATCAGTAGTATTATTTTTAGAATGAAGAAATAAAAGGTATCGTATGAGGAAAGGTAAACATTGGAACAGATGAGATGGTTCATCTTTTCATATATTGTTGCAATAGATATGTTCAAACTTCCTGGTTTATGAAATGTTTTCCACTGGTTTATGGAAGAAGTGAGTAATTGGAGATCGATCGTTCCAACCAATAGTGATAAAGAGTTAGGTGTCACAGTTATCTTTTCATGATGTCATAAACCCATGAAAATGAAGAAAGATAGAAAAAAAGGTCATATAAGAATAAAAATTCCAATATGATGCATTAAACATAAAAACCATCCCCAAAGCCTACGATTTACTATGAACAACCACATAGACCAGGTAACCATTGCAGTACTGAATTGAACTGATATTATAACAAAAAATGATTTTTAACCCCCAATAAAATACCAAAGAGTCAGTATTGAAATAGACCCCCAATCTAATCTAAGTAGTGGGAACATAAAATTATTGATGAACGTAGTATTCATATTATTAAAGATAGAGTGGTTATCCCAACAATCCATTTATCATACAGATAAGAGTTATGATGAGTACTAGAGCATGAAATGTGGTGATGCTCGATGCCAAATGTGATATTGGATTGGGTTTTTGGAATGATATGTTGATGAACATTGCTATTTAGGGAATAAATTCAAGGCCAGGAAGGTATGTGATAGATCAACTTGGTTTTTTGGTTCATTGGATATAAAATCATAAATCACAGGAAACCTACGTCTTTTGACCATTTTGATTTCCATTAGTCTACTATACTTCTTGATCCCCCTAGGTACTCTATGGGAGAAAATAAAGGATTCATGTGTCCCAAGACATCGCCAGTCATGACATATATGAAATGAATATTTCCTCTTAGGATCTCCCTACCATGTTCAGAGAGCACATGATCATTTCCTTAGATACTTGAATTAGTTATCCATGTGAGGACCTATGAAATATCATGTATCCCAATAAATTTAAAATAAGAAACTTATCAGACTAGGTACTCCATGGTATATGATACTTCTTGTATCCTAGGAAATGGCTAGGTATTCCTTGGTTGTGACATCTAGGTATGAATAACTAGGGTTTCCATCTGAACCAAGTGAGTATTCTATCCCAGAAAAACTACAACCTCCAAACCTGGTGAGTGAACAGACTATGTAATTCTTTACTTGGATAAGGAGAAAAATAAATCTATAAGTATGAGAATCATATTGATCTAATTCAACTCAAAAATTTTAAATGCGAATATTTATAATCCTCTCTATTGTTGGGATGCATCAAATGGGATTTTTGATTTTCACATTTGTTGTCCTATTTGGCAGTATGCACATGATAGATCATAGTTTTCAATTGCCACACTGATCCAAACACCATTCCACTATTAATCAAAACCACAATTAACCCCATACCCACTAGATCAACTACATAATCTATGATATTGGTCCTAACTCTCTTGAAACCCTTTTCCTTGGCCCCAAAATATGGTGGTGTATTCCTAACCAATTCTAAATGCCACCCGGGTCCCTGAACCTTCAGTTCAATACATAAGTCACCTTCTAAACAAGTGGAGTGGTTCCTGAGTGGTTATATTATAACGACCCAAACATTCATTAATGAAAATTCCTCTTGATCTAATAAAATGTCTTATTATAGTTATATAAAATTTGAAATTCATTGGTTTTCTATTTCTGGATTTTAAAATACCGTTATGAATTGTGACTGTTGCTGATATATTCATTGAATAGTGATCACATGATTAATATAAATATAGTTCTTTTATAAATCCATTTTACTCAGACAAAGGATGTGATGGCCTCATCTAGTAGACCTACCCTGTACGAAGCCAATTTGATGGTGATAAGAAAAAAGGTGGTGTAATTGGGCTTCGATCTAGACCAAGCCCAATATTATATTTATCACGTTAATCGTGAGCGGAACCAACTACGGGAGAAGTGGAAATTAAGAGAGATTACCACCCGAGTGATGTTATCCGAGCCACCCCAAGAGTATGTCACCAGTGCACATCTTATCCTTCGGTCTTATGTAGGTGTAATAAGGGGTTATGTAACAATGCCCAATCACTAAAGATTATGGGCATTATTTTTTATATAATAATTAATATAGATTCATTTTATTATTGTAACTTTGTAAATAGTTTTTAAATCACAAATAGTATTTTTAGTTAATATTCGACTAAAAAATATATTTTGATGAATTAATGGATTTTTTAATTAAATAATATTTAAATTAATTATTATTATTATTACTAAATTAATTTTTATTATATTTATATTATCATATAATTTTATGAATGAAATTGTAATTTTTATTAAGGTTTGAAAGCTGTTTTTGTCAAAACCCATGAATTTTTGACAAATGTCGGTTTTTATATTAAAATTATATCTTCACATATTTAGAAAAATATTTAGATAAAATTAATAATTTTTTTGGGAATCATGACATCAAAATTATCCAATGATGAATTTTTAAAATTCTCTAAGACAATCAATTTTTTGGGTCAAAATTAAATACAGTTTATGTATATAATGTGTTTTTTGACATTATAATGACCCAATAGTGAAGAAATAAAAAACTATAAACATTATGTTCGACAAACATATGTTTTATCATTAAAATAATGTGATTTTGGACTTGTTTTATTTATTTTACAATGATTTAGTGCACCCTCCAATACTTATAACACATTTTGTCTTTTTAAATAGTTTTCCTTGAGAGTGTGACTCACCTCCACATAAGCAACAATATTATTTTAAGAAGTTCAGCCATTGGACTCATAAAATATTGTTTTCTACTCCCCTTTATAAAAAATAATTGGCATAAACCACGTGCTGGTTTGTACTTTTGATTAGTTTAAAGTGTGATGTCCCAAACCTAAATAATGAAGAATTCCCTCTCCTTTCTTATATAAAACCACCCAAGCACCAACTCCCTCTTCACTAAAATACTTTAGAGTTCATCAATCATATTTTTTCCTCTCTCTAAAATCCTCCCAAGGTTCCACAATCTCCCATGAAGCCTCTCTCAATCCTCTCCAATGCTTTTGTGATCACACTTCCATGTAAGGGATTTCTTCCATTCTCATTTTTTTCCAATTTTCATTAAGTTTTTATGACCATTTGTTTTTTATTACAAATATACTGGTGTGATTTACCACATCCCGCATACATCCCTCTCTATATTTGGATGATGGGAGACACCTTTATCTCTCATTAATGCCTCCCATTTACACCCGTTACCATGTAGAAATTCTGTGAGGGATTTCTCACTCCTCTTTTACATTCAAGTAATTATTTTGTATTATGAATCTAAATTCCATTACATTTGTTGGTAAATGTATCTATATGACCCCCTTATAGTCCACTTCATATACATATTACGAGACACCCATTTCTCTCTCATCAACCATTTTCCTGAATCCTTATGTCATGCCATTATATTGCGGAAACTACAGCACATTTTTCCAAGCCAAGAACATTGTTTAGTGAATACCATACCCATGACTGTATCAAGGGTACTCACCTTTATTAAAATAGAAATATTTAATGGTAAATTCATGTATTTTTTTAACTATAATCAATTGTGGAATAACTATTTATGTTGATTGATTCCAGGTTATATGATCCATGTGTCACACTTATGCATGAAATGAAATGTTTAAGAATTGTGTGCCCTGATAGCGCTTCAATACATTGGGTAAAGTATAATATTATGAAACATAATGTTCAATGAGTGTTGACTCATGATGATTCATGTTCAATTAGGGTTTACTAGTGCTTCATGGGAAATTAGGGTTTACTCATTCTCTATGTGCAATTAGCCTTGGCTCATACTAAATTCTATGTTATGTATTGATGGCACATTTCCTTGTTATGATTTTCATGATTTATCATTCCTTTATGTTCATGTTTATCTTGTGCCCTGTTGACATGAGTATTTTCTAACATGTATTTTATTCCTCTTGTTATTCCATGTTTATTCCCTTACTGGGATTTATATCTCACATTTTCCTTATGCATTTCCTCATGTTATCTTATGCAATATTAAGTACGAATGAATGTTGTGGTCATGTAAAGGATGTTTTAAATAAATATGTTGTATTTCATGTTTTAAGTTGTTATGTAATGTTCATAATCCCCAAAGACACTAGACCTCTTGATCTTCCACGTTGTATCAGGTAAATAGTTTATCTAATCAGTCCTGTTTATGTGTGAAATAAAGAGAAGGATTGCCATTGTTGGTATCAGAGGATATGTTTAGTTATTTTTGGTATTATGATTAGAAAACCCCAGTGAAGCTTTAGAGGTAAGACTAAGTATAACAAAAACATCCCTACGTGAGTATTGAGTAAGTGGTTTATCAAGAAAATACATCCTGGTATGGATATGAGCAGGTATAGGCTGCTCGAGCATTGAAGAACCTAGGGGTGAAAACCCCAACAAGGAGTATCAGGCTAGTCTTGGAGTATCCTGGTACATGAAAATGGGCCTTTATTCACTATTGGTTACGATACTTCCAAGGGATATGCATTGGTAAATTCACAAGATTAGTATGAACCATAATTAAGGGAATTAAAAAAATTCCCCTAATAATATATGTTAGAACATAGATCATGGATAATATAGATTAAAGCCTATAGATTCATATGTTAATGAAAAAAAAGATATTTATAAGTCATATCTTTTTTCCTTGGATTAATATTTATGTGTTACCCCTAACATTCCTTTAATTAAGGAATAATAAATTGTCATACTTCAAGTAGTTTATTATCACAATTTTATCATGTCTAAAGGGTAACTCAAAATTTGATATGTTTCGTTAGCAGGATAAAGGATAGTTTTCAGATGTAAGGGGGAGAACCTCATACAACACTCTAGTCCCTTCCTGGGGACTTACTAGCTATAATTATTGTGAAGTCAGGCTCGCATAGTACCAAAACCTTGTCTAATATACAACTTTCTTGCAAGACATTCTATGAAATATCAAACACCTCCCCAATAATGCAGAATCATCCCAGATCATGGATCACTTATAATGAAATATTAATCTCCCAACTCTCTCACGTTTCTCAGCAAGGGAGGTACTATCAGGGTATTTTCAAATACTTCACCCTTTACAAAGAGTATGATGCAATGTTTTATTTTAGGATAGCTTCCAAATATGGGGACCTCCTAGTATTCTATATGTATATAGTCTTGGATTCTGGTCTATTTGGAAACATAGGCTATGTATTAGAAGAACCATATTTTGAAAATTCCAATGATGACTCTATCAGCCTATTTTACAATAACCTGTTACATGGTGATGTTTTGAAGATGTATGTTAGAAACTATTATTTTCAGAAAGTGCATCATATTTTCCATCGGTACAATCAATGTTTCATGGACTGTGTCTGGACAAAGGATGTTGAAGTCATTGAAAGTGAATTGAGGTACTGTTGCACTAGGTGGACCCTCGCACTCCATGATCGACCTGATAATGAGGGTTGGGGAATCCTTAATTGTGGTGGGTAAGAAACCCTGATGTCATGTTTATATTTCATAGTTCTTTTTGTATTTAATAAAATTGCGAGGACACAATTTTTTTAATGGGGGAAGATTGTAACGACCCATACATTCATTAATGAAAATACCTCTTGATATAATTAAATGTTTTATTATTGTTATATAAAATGTTAACTTCATTGGTTTTATGTTTATGGATTTTAAAATAGATTATGAATTGCTAATGTTTCTAATATAGCCATTGAAAAGTGATCACATGATTTTTATAAATATAGGGCTTTAACAAATCCAATTTACTCAGACAAAGGAAGCAATGGCCTCATCTAGTAGACTTGCCTCGTATAAAGCCCATTTGTCAAAGCTCAGTAAGGAGGTGGTGTCATTGGGATTCTCTCTTGACCAAGCCCAAGGCATTCTTGAACATGTTAATCTCGAGCAGAACTGACTACGGGAGATGTGTATGTTAATAGAGATTACCACCCGAGCGATGTTATCCGATCCACCCCAAGAGTCTGTCATAATCACACACCTTACCCTTCGGTCTTATGTGGGTGTTATAAGGGGTTCTATAACAATACCCTAGCACTATTATTATGTGCATTATTTTTGTATATAATAATGAATATACATTCATTATATTATTGTAAATTTATAAATATTTTTAACGCACAAATAGTATTTTTAGTTAATATTCAACTAAGAAATCTATTTTCATGAATTAATGTATTTTTGAGATAAATAAAATTTTAATAATATAGTATAATTATTATTATATTACTTTTAATTTAATATATATTATTATATAATTTTATGAATGCAAATATAATTTTTAGTAAGGTTTGAAAGCTGCTTTTCTCAAAACCAATGAATTTTTGATAAAAATATCGATTTTTATTTTTTAAGTAATAATTCAAAAATTTAGAAAAATATTTAGATAAATGAATATTATTTTGGGAATCAGGACTTTAAAATTATTCAACAATGAATTTTTCATAATTTTCTTAGACAGTGGAATTTTTGGGTTAAAATTAAAAACATTTTAAATATATAATGTGTTTTACAATATAATAATGACACAATAGTGATGTAATAAAATACTATAAATATTATGTTCAGAAAATAAATATTTTACCATTAAAATAATGTAATTTTAGACATGTTTGATTTATTTTACAATGATTTAGTGGACCCTCTATGACTTATAAATCTTTTTTCCTTTTTAAATTGTTTTCCTTGAGAGTGTGAGTCACCTCCACATAAGAAACCATATTATTTTAAGATGTTCAGCCATTGGCCTCATAAAATATTGTTTTCCACTTTCCTTTAGAAAACCCCATTGGAAAAAAACATGGGTTGGTTTTTGGTTTTGGTTAGTGCAATGTGTGGTGTCCCAAACCAAAATAATAAAGAATTCCATCTTCTTTCCTATATAAACCCACCAAAGCTCCAACTTCCTCTTCACTCAAAGCCTTTGGTGTTCTTCCAACCTCTTCCCTCCTATCTCTATAATCCTCCCAAGCTACCCCAAGCTCCCATGAATCCTCTATCAAGCCTCTCCCATGATTTTGGGATTACACTTCTATGTAAGGGATTTCTTACTTTCTCATTTTGTCCAATTTTATTTAAGTTGTTATGCCCTTTTTTTCAATTACCAATTTGGGGGTGTGATTTCACACCACCCTCATACATCCATATTAATATTTGGATGATTAGAGACACCTTTCTCTCTCATTAATGCCTCCCATGTACAATTGTTACCATGCCGAAATTCCGTAAGGGATTTCTCTCTCCTCATTTACATCCAAATATGTTTTTTGTATTATGCATCTAAATTCCATTACTTTTGTTGGAAAATGTATCTATATGACTCCCCTTACTGTACATTTCTTCTACATGTGATGAAATACCCATTTCTCTCTCATCAACCATTTTCATGAATCCTTATGTCACACCATTATGCTGCTGAAATTTCACGACATTTTTCTAAGCCAAGATCATTATGTAGTGAATGTCATACCAATGTCTCTATGAAGGGTATTCACCTTTATGAACATATTCATATTGAATGGTATTGTCTTGTATTTATTCCACATTACATAATCTTGGAATAACTTATGATGTTGATTTATTCCATGTTATATGATCCATGTGGCACACTTATGCATGAAATGAAATGTTTAAGAAGGCTGTGCCCTGATAGTGCTTCAACGAATTGGGTAAAGTATAGTATCATGATACCACATGTGCGATGAGTGTTGACTCATTATAATTCATGTGAAATGAGGGTTTAATCGTGCTTCATGTGCAGTGAGGGTTTACTCATGCTGTATGTTCAATGAGCCTTAGATCAAGCTAAATTACATGTTAAGTATAGTTTCCACATTTCCTTGTTATGATTTTCATGCTTTATCATTCCTTTATGATCATGTTTCTCTTTTTATCCAGTGATATGCCAATTTTCTAACATTTATTGTTTTCCTCATTTTATTCCATTTTTATTCATTTATTGGACTTTATGGATCACCCTTTCTTTATTCATGTCCTCAGGTTATCGTATGCAATGTTAAGTATGAAGGAATGATCTGGTCATGTAAAAAAAGTTTTAAATAATGATGTTGTATTTCATGTTTTTTGTTGTTATGTAATGAACCTAATCCCCAAATAAACTAGACCTCTTGATCTTCCATGTTGTATCACGTGAAGAGTTTATGTAATCAATAATTTTTAAGTGTTAAATAAAGAGAATGGTTGTCATACATATCATTAACCATTGGAAATTGAATTGTGACCCTTTATTTAAAACCAATTATTAATAAATATTAATAAAAATAAATGTTAATAATAAAAAAATAAAAAAATCAATAGTAGTGAACCCTATGACTATCTTATTTTTGAGAATGATATGGTCTTTTTGTACATCCAGTAACCATATTCCTACATATTCATAACAACTAGGGAACTGGGTATCAAGTAAAAATGATACATTCAATCTATCTTATAAGGGGTGGTAGAACATGTCAAGTGACTTTCATCAATGGAGTGGTTGGTTGGTTTGAGTAACACATATTTGATCCTCAATAACATATATGCACAATACTGATTTTACTATCATACTGTATTTGAATTGGGATCTTACAACTTTTTGACCATGGGGGTTCAACCATCTATATCCTTGAAATGGGTGTCCATGTCTCATAAACTGTGAAAATGAAAGGAAAATAAGAAATCTCAAATCACTTGATGTTATGGTATTGAGGGAACTAGAATAATCGACCCTATAGGAGTGGTGACACTATAACAATTGAGTCATTGGTTTGACCCAAGAAACCCCACCTGAACTCAAATAGCTATAAATGGCCTTTGGTATACGATCATAGTGGCCAACCAAGACCCATAGCTAAATTTTTCTTCCTATAAACTCACATCCACCCACTGTCAAAGCTCACTAAAAGGAGAGTGAACCTAACCTAAATGAAACCTATAGTAGAAAGGATTTTTTTATCACAAATAGAAACTAGAGGAATTAAAACTTAATAAATTTTATTTCCAGATATAGGGAAATAAGATGCTAATGAATGTAATTTCACCCACAATATTTCCATTTAGAATTTACATCTCTTATATTGGTAATGCATCAACCACCCAAGACAGTCCTGAGCTAGTAGTATAACACTGCCATTTTTCAATTCAATTTTTCATATCGTTGTTGATGCATTGGTTTATAAATTGAAAAATGAAATGACTTTTTTTTTAAATTTTAGCGTCCATTGACTGAGTGAAAAAACTAACCACTCCATATTAGGTATAGATAAATACATTATACTACTAGAGTGGCTATGCTTTCCTCATTGAAAGTTGTGATATTCGTCAAGCTTGATTCTAGAATTTTCATTAAAACCAAGACAATTGACCTTTCATTTCCTTACCTTGAATTGTCCATATTTATATACATAAACACCAAATCCCATGGCCTATTTGAAACCAAAATAAACGTACTCACCCATGTGGAAGACATCAACTAGAAACATCATCTTTATAGGCCACTCCAAGAATTTCTATGTTTGTAGATTCAGTCCCAGTCAGTATAAATAAGAAGGACCCTTTTGGGGATTCATTCACTGATATCACAGATTTTATCATCACCTTGAACCACTATAATTGGAAAAGTGGACTTTGAGTTCCTTGACATGACCAGGATACTTCATGTACCCCAGTGATGACTTATTAATTTCTTGGGGATCACTGATGTTTGTGTAATAGAGATAGTAGGCTAAAATAATATACTGAGACGTAATAAATAGGGTATAAAACCTATATTATATTGATGGTTTATCTCCCCTTATATTTTCTAAGTGGTTCAGGTTCCCAAGCGGACATAACCAGGAAATGGTGTTGGAAATATCATTGAATATCTAATAAATTTGATACCATAAATGAAATAATTTTATGTCACGTTGCCTTTGGAAACCCCTGATGTCATGAAAACACACATCTTTAAATGGAAAACTATTCAAGATTATCATTTTAGTGGAAAGTAATTATGAGTGGGATTGAGTTGGAGTTCTAAAAGTCCAATGGAAACATTACTATTGAATTTCCCATATTGTGATTTTCAATCATTCTACAATCCTTCTCCACTGAATTTCCATCATACTAATTAGCTCACTGTCCTAAATTACACTCATGAAACCTCAATCTAATGCAAAAAAATGAACAATTTAATGCATTACTTACTGAATAAATAATGAACCAGAGAGGAAGACCACCAATTTCTATATGTTGAGCAGTGAGGACCACCATGTATAAAAGGGATGATTCACTACAGAGGAGAAAATATAGCAATAAGAATAGAACAAGAAGATGAATTTTTTAAGGGTTCCAAAAACCACCAGCCACCCCATCATAAATAATTAAGTTCGTAGAATCTTCCAGGAATGATTACCATAGTTTTAAAAGACCATCATTTCTAAATTTTCAATTCCAACATTGACTGGTCTGAACCCACGTCCGATCACTCCTCTCATTACCATGAACCTACAACATTCCAATTGATTCCATTCAATTGGTCATATTATTTTGATGTCTCGTGAAACAAAGTTACTGTTATGATGATTATTAGATAGGATATGGTCCCAAGTTTTCCCTAGACACTTTCTTGTGTCTTACCACACTCCAATGGGGTACCTTCATGGATTTTAGGACCTATCCTTCCAAGGTGCTCACTAGGGTACTTCACGTATCCAAGGTACTCATTTGAATACTTCACATATCTCAGGTAATCAATGGGATACATCCCATATCCCTGTTACACATTGGGATACTTCACATATCCCAGGTGCTCATTGGGATACTACACATATCCTAGGTTAGACCTTGTGAGTCTTCTGGAAAGGGACATCATCATCATTAGAGGAACTAGTTAGTTAACACCTTGACTTGAAATGACTAGCCCTTTCTATTGAGGATTCATATTTTTTTATCATCATTGGTGTATTGGATGAATGATCCCAAGGTATCACATTCAATTAAATGCTACCGTTTAACATACCAAATGAGTTGTGATAACAACAGTTCGATTCCACTTAGTCATTTCTATTAAAAATACTCGTAATTCATTCCATAACCTTGGGTCATATCTCATGATTCCATCCACAAAACAACAAACGAGGGAACCCAAATATATTTTGGTGGGATTTATTTCAAATACCATAAGATGTGTCACCTGATTTAATGCAACTAGTATCTCGATATGAACAACCCAGACTCAGGATACAAACATATCCTCTGTTGCAATCAACATAGGATCAAACTCCAACCAATCCCTCCCCCTACACCAATTTGATAAATATGTAGAGAGAGATGATAGTTCAAAATACCAACGAACCTTGTCAAGACATCAAATTGGGGAACCCCAAACAATTACAAAAAGGAAAAAATGAAATTTTATACTCCATCCACTCCAATACCATATGTCCATTACAAAACAATCTATACCTAACTCACGTTACAAGACCCCAAGGATAGTAAATGGAAACATACTAAATTATGGACATTGAAATGATGTTTCTTGTTCCAACATCTGGTGTAGATCAACCAGCCCAAAAATCATGTTTTAAGATTGATGTTGGAATTATAACGTTTAGAAAGACAATGGAAAACATGAATTGAATCAAATTTTCCATAGTAGAAGGAAAATATATATTATACAACCTTCATGATTCACCATAATACCTAAGAGATGAAAGAGAATATGTGCATTAGTGTATAAGTGGAATTGACTAGACAAGTGATTTAGTGACTAAAGTAATGAATAACATACATAATAAAGAAGTAGGATCCCAAAAACATAGGTGTTTCCAAAAACATCAGTTCATGTAGATAAGAATGTAGCTAGGAAAATGAATAATGAAACGGTTCCATCAAGGCATCACCATAAATTCATATACGATTTTTCATTGAAGGGAATTTAAATGGAAACATCGAACCCTCAAATTAAAGAATTATGACCTTTCCCCTATGTAATCAACACTAATTGTTTCATCTAGTTCCCCCATCGTAATCATGTGATCTATTGACAAGGATCATTATAAGTTTTTCTAAACCACTCACATTCATTCCACTATTTTATTTCCCCTTCATTTTGTTTTGAAAAAAATCTGTTAAAGGATGATTCTAGATTATATGAATATAATCTTCTGACCACAACCATACACAAGATTTTTACTTGAGTAGTGAAAGGGGATATACAGTAGATGTACAAATTATTAAATTAATATAAATGATAAGTGACCCCCTCCAATCCAAAAGGTGCACCAGTAGAATACATACCATAGTTCATTCCTACTATACTCATGTTGGGTAATGAATATCTAGAGTGGAGAGATCCCACTAACTCTATTTCCATCTTCCAAGGAAAATAGTAGTCGATTCATGCCATTATTAATGAATAAAAACTAGAATTTCCCCCAATTATCAAACGTTTATTCCAATAAAATGATTCCTATATTCACTCTCACTACCATCCCCAGTACATAATTGATTATATATAACCATTCCACAATGAAATTCCAATACCCATGATATTCTTTTTTTATATATTGATGGTAGGTTCTAATACGAACTGTACACTACCCGTACAACTAGAAAGTCATTTCCACCAGGGGACTAGGCTAACAATGGTTGTTCCCACACAGTATGATGGTTTTCTGAAATGTGAATACCTCAAACACCGAGTTATTCCATAAAAAAATAACTTAAAGAATTAAGTCAACCCTATATATCAAGTGATAAAGTGGGGAAATTATTCAATCCTCATTACCCCATAGAATGGTATGAGCTAGATTACATACCTTCCAATCATCAGATACAATAAACGACTTGATCTATGATATTTCATATATCACTCACCTTTATTTGGGTTCACTATTTTAAAAAATCAAGAAGTGATCAATTTAATTATAGGGGGTGGATGAGACAGATAAGGAGGGAATGAAAAACATCACACTTCTAGGTAGCATTAGGGTCTTAGATTTCAACGGGGGATCATGATGACGTGTTAGAGAGGGGAACAAGAGTTGTCATTGATGTTCATGGTCCATCTTAGTAAATTTTGAGGTTTAACAAAAAAACTCAACTTTTATTGTTATCACTCTATTATTATCTATGTGATTTGTTGATGTCGGGCATGTTTACAAGTATGTTCTAGGACTTTCCTCTTCCCATTGTATTCACACAACGAATTAATTATATAGTCAGCAATATTAGAGTTGAGTATGGATTGAAATGCCATGTATGAAAGAATAGCATAAAGGAATCGACATACCCTATGGGGATTATTTCTTGGTCAACAACCAAACTCTTTTGAATAAATTTTTATTCCATGAGTTTACTTCCTATACTAGATATCCCATAGCAAAAGAATCATCTTTCCCCCTATAGCCTATTTATGATATTAAAAACAACTATGGGGGTCAACATATCAGGATTCTTAGTATTATAATCTAATAGTTATATTCCAACATTTTTTATAGTTTGATACTCTACTATCATGACCCATCCTAAACACTATAGATCTGATAAGGAAATCTCACAAGAAATGATTTTGTTCCTCTTAATGCATGGTGACTATCATGGAGGAAAACATTGAAGTTGATATGGAAACCACTACCCTTACCGAACGACTAATCGAATGGCCTGATACCAGATCTAAAAGTAAACCCCTCATTTAAATTATTCATAACTTTATTTTAATCATTCTCATAGAAATATTGTGTTTGGAAAAACCATAGTAGATTAAAGGAGGAGAAAATATGGTCATAGTTCTTTTGTATTCAATATCATATTAGATTGATGGAATACCAATTATCCCTAAAAATTAATGTTTCTTACTATATATCACAACAGTTTGTGTTTTATTAAATATTTATAAATCTATGTTAATGGAATTCTATCAATAGAGAATTTAAGTTTAGTATAGTAGAAAAAGCCTATGAGTATAGATAGGTAGCCTACAAGCCTTTAAAATGACATAATTAATAAAAATTATGATCCCATTTAGAAATTAAATGATTCATATGACTAATCACATATTGTATTGCACACTAAGATCTCAATAGGTTTATGAATGTTTCATATATGATCTTTTCAAGTGACTAAATATGTCATCAAATGATATGTATCTCAGAAAAACTTCTATTTTCAGTATTTCATTCAATATTTTCTATGAAAGGAAGTTCATTAATGTAATATAACAGTCCAATTATTTTACGATAAAAGTCTGTGGTTGGGGATACAAAATTTGGTATAAAAATATGATGATCAGTGAAGCTTAGAGGATGGAGGAAACAATTTTCATAGGAAAAAAGTCATAGATTTTTTAGCACACTGCATTTCATTCTTCAGAAGTGATGGAGAGCTCAGTTCATTATTCTTAGTAGTCATTATGATCTTTTTGATACACACAACATATTTTGAGGACTAAAAAATATTTTAATAGAATATGAAATGAAAATATCAAGAAAGAAAATAGGAAATATCATTCTGGTCAACATTGGGGATTGGAAAAGGGAAGAATCAGTATTATTTATACATATATGTCAGTCTAATCCTGTGAAACAGTTTAATAAAATTAAAAACCAATATCAAAAGGAGTTCCCCCAAGCTGGGGGATTTCATTCACAAGTGACTGTGGTACTCAAATTTCCCCATGAATCATATACCACCCCATCAAGCCCCTGAATGAGTTTCTTAAAAAGGATAGTAGGTGACATATAATGAAATACCCTTGTCGATCCTAAATATCTCAGTCATCCGATTCCACAAGTTATAAATTAATAAGGATGAATAATATATAAATTCCAAGTGATACATGAAGTATCCCAAACATGGTCAATTCCTAGTCCTCCAACGCTCCTCCTTCCATGGGTAGGGAGCACAAGGAAATGAACTAGATAGGTAAGACCATGGAAGTCTTATGATAGTTCTTGTATACTAGTAAATTACCACTGTGGGATACTCTCTTCCCACAAAATCAAGAAAGGAACCTAGCAATTCTAGTTGATGGTGGCTAGACAGCTCAATTTTTAATGAATAGAACTCGAGTATGAGTACATTCAGTGAATCAAGGAAGTGAATGTAGCTAATGTTTATGTCATCACCTCAATTCAAGGTCCCATGATTCTAGATTAGTTGGGAATTTTTACTATATTGATTATAATAATGAGACACCAACACAATAGTTCAACAACCCAAGAAGATTTTTACCATATTTATAGTCTCACGCAATATGGTTGTCTCTTGACCATGCTATGACGTTCCATGATCCTGGTACTTATACATATTAATAGAAAGCAACCAACTCTTATTCTAGATAGTATTAATCCTCTATGATTCCAATGGAATCCCTTTGATAGGCCCTCAAATTCGAACCAATTCCAGTATATACATTACAGATCATTCCCCCCATGACTCTGATTCTTATCATATGAACTCCCTTTGTAATCGATCTGTAAGCATTGATTCCAACACAATAGTGAACTAACTATATTATACTGAGAATTATCTCAAGAATTTATTTCTAGATAAGGATAAAATTTTTATTACTGCTAGAGTGTTTTCCATATCTAGATAATACATTCTAGATCATAGTCATTAATTTCATGAAAATAAAATCTGGGTGGTCAGATATCCCATTGAGTTGACCATTCCAAATTCTCCACACCCATGGTCCCCAAAAACCCACCTGTGAAACGAGTGGAATCATTATGATTCTTAGCAGACAATAAGGGAAAATTTATTCCTAGTTCCAATTAAATACCTAGAATATTTAATAGTGGTGATGTTAGTGGAATGGAATTAAACTAAAAGAGTGTCATTCTGAATGAGTTGATCGAGTGATTATATTATAGTAGAGTATTGAGGAGTCCACCTATATTTTTCTTATTCAACACATCAAAGAATATTTGATCATATTAGTTATCAAAACATTGGAATTGTTGTTAAAACAATACTTATGTCATCACACTAGTCATCAAGGATTCACATGGTGATGCATTTGTGCTTTTATTATCATAGATGTCATGCTAGAATGAAATGGGAACTTAATGGTTAGAATCACTTGATGATGTTTGGAGTATTTCAACTATTTCTATAGGTATTGAACACAGAAAAATTGAACATAGAGTTAGTGTAATCAAGAAACGACTGGTCACATATTGTTAGGCATCTTCCCTTTAGTGACTAGTACTCTACTCTAATAGTGGGGATGATATCCTTATGTGTACTGTAAGAAAAATGGTATATGATGCATTGAGTGTTTGAATATAATAAGGTATAAAAATAATATTAGATTAGCTTAATGACATGTTATGACTACTGAGTTGTCAAGTACTCCCAATAGTGTTGTTTTAATTAATACCATATCTCTTTGTGTCCAAAGAGTTCCGTTGGGATGACTTTTCTCAAGTAGGTACACTTGGCCAAAAAAATTGAATAAGAAGCTGATTGAATGGGATTGAGAAATAGAAGTGGAAATATTTCTTTCATGCCTTTATATTGGTTGGATTGAAGTAGTAATCAATCCACAATCAATTTATAGATTTCTAGGTTAGCTATTTTTGTGGTTCCATAGTTGTTTTGTAACGTCATTCTTTAGCTTCTATCACTCATGTACCTATGTTTTTTAAATCTCCCTCAACATAAGACATGACTCAGAGAAGTGAACATTAAAATAATTATAGTAAACTAAGGTTTTAGAAATACCCACTCACTATAAAAGAAAATTTTTCAAGTAGAGTGTGAATGAAAGGTGAAAACTTATTACCCGTCATTTCAGACTAGTTTATATTAAGAGTAAACTAATAGTATAGAAGACCATTTAAGAACACCTGCATACATGATGTAAATATTT
This sequence comes from Viscum album, assembly GCA_963277665.1. NCBI lineage: Eukaryota > Viridiplantae > Streptophyta > Magnoliopsida > Santalales > Viscaceae > Viscum > Viscum album. The sequence goes on from OY728127.1 coordinate 1,908,143,370, forward strand.
TATTTTATTTTTTAAAAGATATATACCGATATTTCATTCTTATCTAGAGGTGATAAAAGGTATTCACTCTCCTATCCTGGCAAGGTAAATACCATTCTTCTATATTTACTAGTGAGAGGGACTATCCACAACATGAAAACCAAAAGTAGCAACACAAGAAGGAAAGAGATTGACACAATATTATCTCTTTCGAAAAAATGTAAGAATTTTATTTTTCAAACATTCTACCTTATCTAGATGAGGGTATAAAAGTAACTAGATGGATAAACAGATAGCAGGCATATGAAGAACTTTTCAAAAGGATTAATACTTTAAAAAAGCTGGATAAAAATTATTCTTATATTTGAGACATATTCTATGGTACTTATTTCATGGATGTATGGATAATAGATAAATATATAAATAGAATAACCCACCCTTATCCACTGTAATTGGTTCAAATTAAATTTTATATCATAAATAAGACATAAAAAAACAATTGAAAGTTACTTAATTTCAAATAAAAAGTTTAATAAAAAAATAATGATTCAATCCAACTTATAGAAGTAGCTTGCTAAGTACTGCTTAGTAAGGTAAGATACTTAAACCAACAACATGAATCCACCCTACATGAAACATCTAGGATAGCATGCTATAATAGAACTGGAGAACTTCTATGGAAATAGATGAGATACAAAAAACTACTCTCTTAAGACCAAAGAAGTTCATAAGAAGAACTACTGGTATCTAGAAAACATTGGATAAGTGGAACATTAGTAAATAATTAGTTCTTTATATTAATGAATTAAAAATTAGATGGTAAATAATTAAGGGTTCTTTTAGAAGTTATAGTGTATGGAATGTGGTTGAATTCAAAATTCAATAAAATTATAGGTGCTTAAAAAGCTCACTCAATGGTTAACAAAGTAAAATTGGTGAAATCAACTATGCGAAGTCTAACTATACACAATTTCTCTATCTACTAGTATCCTACTATGGTGATGTTGTTAAATATGTTGATAGGTGGATGGAAAATTTTACCTGTAATGGGATTCCTAATAGAAATAAATTCATCATAGTCTATTAGGACAAGGTTTTTAAGCCTTTCATAGAAGGAGACTCAGAATTAGATATTTTATTTATGTTAATTTTCAATTCTTATGTAGTTTGATTGTAAAATACTGAATAGTGAGAGTGAATGTTGTCAGTAGAATTTTTTATAATTTTTAAAAAAGGTGGAAAACCTATCATTCTACACAAGGCATTAGAAATTTTTAGAGTGAGAAATTTACAATGGGAATTCAATCCTATATCAATAACATCATTGAATCACTTATACCACCAATATGGATTTATGGGGATATATTCTATATATAAATTGAGTTGATTATGGAATATTTATCAAATTTGTGGTGTTTGTTATCATCAATGTTCATATCCAGATCTGAAAAGAAGAACTCACTATGATGATGTTCTAGATATTTAAACTATGACCCTTATCTACAAAGAAGTAATTGAGGGTTATTGGAAGACCACTTAACCTATATATTTTATGATTTATTATTGATAATGGAGTTGAATACAAATGAATTGAAGCTTCATCTAGACCACCATCGAAATGTAAAATATTTGTTTGAGTACTCATTTGTTCATTCATGGGTTATGAAGTGGATCAAGATATATCACTTCTATAATGTAATCATATTTATACCTAACATATCACTAAATTTTTCCTTTGTCACTCATGTCATGACAACTAAAGGTTAGACTAATCGACAATCTCAAAATATCTTTTGGTTTGGTCTCCTATATAAGTATTATGAATTATTGTTAGGGATTCTTTCAGACTATAAGCTTTAAATATGTGGTCATCCAATAGAGGTAGGTATGAAGAATCTTTTTAATGTTAATGTGGACAACTTAGTTTGAGAATAAACCCATACCTATAACATTTAAATCCTTATGTCACCTCTTTGTTGATCCTCTTAATCCACAATGAGATCATAGAAGAGGAGGATAAGTTAAGGTTCACATACAATTTCTTCTATGAAATCAATAAAATTTTAATTGGATTTTATATAGAGTTCATAGATCTTGAAGATTACGAGTGAAATGTGATGAATTCATTGTATTCAACATTAATACATTCCAATCTCTTGAATCATTCCTAGCGTCTTTGTTTGGAAGGTGTTGGAAATTTTGTGTTGTAGGATAAATGTATTTTTTAGTACATAATCTAGTTGGAATAATTTCCAAAGGATTATTTCATCTTATTATGTGATCCACTATTGATCTAGGATATGAGTGGTTCTTTTGGTAGTGAATATTTATCTTGTTTTTTATGTCACTTTCCTTTATTTGTACTAGAAGAAAGCATCAGGTAAGCGATCCTCAATTTTCTTATTCTACATGAAATAATGAATCCAAAGAAGTACCTAATTAGATCATGTTTACTTGATCAGGTCTACTCTTTCTAGTATTTTATTCATTCAAGAGTTCATTGAATGGTTATTTTATAGGAATTTGTCATTAAACATCCTGTAATTTTTTATGTAAATCTAGAGGTCTGAAAGAGTCAAAATTTCTCATTGCATATGTTTAGTGGCTTATAGAATTAAAATATAATGACTTAGTTTCCTATAATTTTAGGTGGTGTATTCCATTAAATCAATGGGTGTGGATTGGATATTGGATTGAAACTTTAGAAGGAACTATTTTCATCCAAAACTTGTTTAGGATCATGAAATATGTGGTGTAATCACCCCATCCGAACCCCAGTTTGGAACATTGAAGATGCAAGTTACTAGGATATGTTCGAAGAATAGGAATATAGGATAGATCTAATCGTAAGACTCCACATTTAGTTTGAGTCATACATGTTTGTAAAGAGAAAAAATATTCCAAACATACTTTTTGAATTTCTAGAGAATGTAACCCAACTTGGAGTTTCATTCCACAATCAGGACTTTTGAAGTCATATTAATGGGATCAACATAAAGCTAATATGGATATATAATTTTTTGGGATGAAACTCAATTGACCAAATATGATCCCTCTTCCCAAATTCACTAAAACTATAGTTATGATTTTCCTAGCGAGGGATTGATCACCCTCTTTGATAATCTGGTCTTTAGTTCACTATTCAAAAGATGACATTTGGTGATTGACAATACACATGAACCCATTCGAGTTAAAAAAAATCCTAATATTAGAGTCAGTGTGAAAAACTATGTCTAGATCCTATGATCATTCAAGATAGAGTGAAAAAACTATACAATCAATTAAAATATGTTTCATTAGAATCACGTAATTAAATACTTCACTCACCTTTAATACCATTATAAGAATCTATAAAGTGTTAGGGGAAGCATGAGTTTTGTGGGAGAAGATAATTGTTTTCTAAATGTATCAATAAATTCCCATGGGAAGAATCATCTTGCAATAAAACCATATATTATTGAGAGAGAATAGATTTTCCTAGACTATATGAAAAAAGAGAACAATATGAGGCCCATTTCTTCATTGAATAGGGATTTATTTCATTATTCAGATTCATTTTTTATAAATCTTTTTCTCATGCTATATAATGGAATAACCTGGTTTTGGACTACAAAATGTGTTATCCAAATAAATGAGTTTTTAAGACCCTTTTTTATTTATCTAATAAGGTATTAAACATTGTAAAGATACCTCATAGAATAAATCATTGATCTATGTGAGTGAATAAATTCCAAAGCTCTTGTACTCTTCGGTTATGGATGTTGATAGTGAATTATATTATAAGGCATGTTATTATATAATAACTTCATATACATATTTTTGGTTTGGTATATACTGTAATAGTGGTATCTACCACTTCGGAAAGTATCCCATATGAGAGTAATATATATACAAAAGTCCTCACATATCATTCAGGTGCACAAGTCCCCCTCCAAAAGCATGGGTTTCCTTTCAAATGCCATATTCTGGGTTTTGAAAGAGCCTATTCTATTATGATTTGGCTTGTTTTTCCTTCTATAAAAACTCTATAAAATAGAACATTTGAAGAATCAATCTAATTTTATGATTCATGAAATTTTCATTCTAATATTGATCCAGATACAGAATGAAAAAGAGATTATTCCCCTTCTATCTCAATGTACTTTAACTCGTTAGAAATGGCGGTGAAAGTGGTTTAAGATTGGGAATTGAATAACAGATGACATAGAATGGATTTTTTCATTCTTATTGATTCAAATATGGTATTAGTTGGAAAAGAAATTATGATTAAAAAAATATTCTGACTACATGGAAGAGAGTACAAGGTAATACCCATAGACTATCAAAATATTTAATTCCATAAAACCTTCCTTCAAGAGTGATGTTTCTTTCCTTGGGTTATTAGATGTGGAATTCAATCTATTATAGAATACCGAAGAAATAGTAATCGTAAATAAATTCATTTTTCCCCTTATTCATCCATTAAAACTTAGGCCAATTAGTCCCTTGCTTTTGTCTTCACCCATTGAAAAGTGACTCCATTCATTCCATACATTAATTAAATATGCACACTCTTTTGTGGCTTGAGGACTATGGATCCACAACACAACTACTAATGAAGGAATTCCAAACCTGGATTGAATATTGAGTTCTTCATACATTTAGGAAAGTGAGGAGTATTTATATATTCATGTTATCCCTTTTTTTATCATCCCTTATTCATCCAGAACACAAAGGTACTAGGGTTTCATAGGCAATTTACATTAGAGAGGAAGCAATTTGAAATGTAAAAAAAGAAAAATTGAATGATTTTTCATTCAGGTAGGGGAGTGAAAGTGATCTTAAAACTAAAAATTCAGACTGATAGTAGCATTAATAATTCCATTCATAAGTTAACATGAAGAAATATCTCTTATGTACAGAAAGGGATAAAAACTTTTGTGATTCAAAGAATATATTATGTAAATATTATTCATTGTAAAAAAGATTATATAGAGCTGTTTATATCATATTTCTTTCCTCTATCATAAAATATGATTGAGTATAATAAAAGTGTTTAGAAAAGTAAATACAATTTAAAATGGAAGATAATTGTGGCCCAAAATGATTAAACAATAGAAAAAACATCATATTCAAATGGGATGGGTAGGTTCATGTTTCGATTTGGAGGATAAAATATCTGGTTATTCGATAAATAAAACCCTTCACCATGAAAATTCCTCAACTAAATGGGATAAATATTCTCCATAGGGAATCAGGATCGACCTTAGATCTCTTCCAAATAGAAGGTGAAGAGAATTTGATAACCCTTATAATTTAAATAGAAAAAGGACTAAACACTGCGTTATAATAAGTAACAAAACCCAAATAAAGGAAAAAGTAAATGGAATATAATATTAAGATAAAAATACCAAGAGATATGTCTAAAAATTACTTGTTAGAAGCTAGAGTTGAATCATCACCCCTATGATCAAAAGGAATATCTGGTGAACTACCTTTAATTATGATCATGAACTTCAAAAATAATGAAGAAAAATAACATGGATTTGGTTCATACATAACTGTTTTTATTATAAACAAGACATTATGTAGATCTCCTAAAGTTTGATTAGTATGATTCACAAATGAGATATAGAACATGATCATAATATTTTTGGACTTAAATGGATATAACACTTATATTAACTACTGCTATGATCCTAACAATGATATTGAGCCCTAGAAAAATAAGATAACATGAACATTCATGAAAGGATTAGTATTTTTCTATATATATTCAATTTTTTTAAATAACTCATAGTTGTTCAAATCTCTCATAATCTGGAATCATGGAAAACTTTTCAGGGATCCATTATCACGAATTTAATTGATATGGTTTAGATACGATTATTCAGAAAGAGACTTTACTCCCTTATATTATAAATATTCTCATAAGAGTTATATTTTTTAAAGAATAGTATAATTAGAATATCCTTCTATGACATTGATATACTTTTGAATTTGGAGTTGGTTCTCAAAAAAATATTCTTGAACATAACCATTATATGTATAATCTGGATTCCTAATTTATTGACAAGTTTTAATCATCAATTATTTTCATCAATTATGGGGGGTGAAGCAGGGGAATCAGAGGCTATTGATTGACATTATTTTCAGATCCTTCCCCTGAAAATAAATCATCCAAAGGTTTCCATAGTTTTTAATGACATTTTATGATTTAAAAATCCATATCTATTATCATATAATTAGTAATGGAAAACTGATATGATAGATTTAATAGAGAATACAATTTCTAATTCTATATTTCATGAATACCTCATCTTGATTATAAGGAATGAAATTACTTCCACACTAAGAGATCAAAAAATCTATTCAAATAGATACTCTAAAAGCCAAATCCAACCAATTAAATAGAATATATTAACCATATAAGAAATTTAGTGGAACAGAAATATTTTTTAAAAAATATGATTCTTTCTTAATAGGGAAAATTTCTTCATAGAACTTCGTAGAACACATCATCGTTTTATATTATTGTCTAATATAGAAAAAACTATTTAATTGAGCATGAAACCAAAAAAATAGATGAAAATACTCATAAAAACACATCCCAAATTGTTATTTTGGTCCTTAATTAAGGATAATATTACCAATAAAAATAATGGTTTTGGAAGAAAGGTAGAAGAAACAAATTTGTGTAATGGGGGAATCACAACTGATGATTTGGCCCTGTAATGGTAGTACTTGGTGAACATGAGGTTCTACTTCGCTAGCATTTGTTGAGTTTTATTCTCTTAATATTTTATATACTTTCCCACCCCTAATATATTTTTTCAATCTCACTGGGAATGAAATTCATTATTTTTGATATTTTATTATAGCATAATGAAAACTAAATAATATATACTATACCTTTCAAAGAACATGAGAACTTCAAATATTATAAACAACCATTACATTACCTTGAAAATTTGAGTTCGAGACAAAAAGGACCACCCATAAGCTAGTGGAGTATATCGCTTCCATAAAAAAATTAATTTTGTTAGTCACCCATTAAGAGGAAGTTCTCTTTTGTGTTTAGTCATTGTCTATTCAAATCATAGTATTTGAATTTCACCTCTTGTTTGATTTCAATAAATTTACTTCTATGAATGCTATTAGTTCTAGTTCATTCCCAAGAAGTATAAGAGATGGATCAAACTCTTTAGTGGAAAATATTGAGATCAATATAGATTCCCCTATGAATATTAATAACAGTATATATTATTGTGGCAATGAAGAAGGTAGGGAATGAGTTTTCCTTCTTTAAATGAATTTAGTTAGGAAAGAATAAAAATATAAAACTTGAAGTCTAGTTGTATAAGAGGCCAATATTATTATATATATATATATCATTCTATATAGAATTTCACATTGATATAATTTTTTTTACCATATGTATTTTTTCAATGGAAGGAACCAAATAACCCAACAATAGGGTATCACGAAGAGGCTATCAGGGTGAATAACATCTTCTGATGCATTATATACTTAAATAACAAATTCCTTGTTTGATATCCAGAAGAATATTAGTGGAATACAAATACATATATTTTAGGGAAAATAATTATCACTATAATTGGTTCTTCAGAATCCATTAAGAATGAATTCTTTAAAGAGTTTTCTAGTGAGTCTCAAGCAAAGGATAAAAGGACTTGAGGAGCATAGAGTGGAATTAAGGAAATGACACAAGTTAGACCCCTAATATTTTAAATTCATTGGAATTTGTATACATGGATTAGTTACTCTACATTGATGATGAATCCAATTTTAATGAAATTCATGGTATCCAGTATTGGACATCTAAAGAGAAAGAGGGCATTCAATGTCTATTAGGGAAGCATGACTCTAATGGTAGTGATACCATGATTTGAAAGATGAAGGATATAATTTTATATTGTAATATAGGGATGTGTATATCAATTAATATTTTTAATTTTCATCTAGAGAATGTTTTACTTGGGTTTGGATATAGAGACAGAAGAAAAAGGTAGTATATCAGTTCATCATCATCAAAGGATTAGGGGGAATGAGAAGCTCAATAAAAAATAAGGACACTTCTACAGTTTAATTATTTAGTCATATTAGATAAAAAATAAGGGATAAGTCCCTATACTCAGAGGAATATAAAAGAGAATTCACTTATCTTTTTTATGATATAGATTTATGTTTCGAAAAATGTAACACTTGAAAGAGATTTATTTTGACAAGAATTGATTATGTGGAATAGGATCCCATGATTTATATTTGAATAGAAATCCTCATTTTATTTGGGAAAAAATTTGTAGAATATTATAAAGGTATGAGTTCTCACTATTATTGTCTGGGAGGAGTGGATTTGCCTTAACTGAACTAAATCACTCTGAAATAACTAGCCTTGTTTTAGCTTTGATGAATGAAATCATGTATGGTGGTTGTGTACATTGAATGGATGAGGTAATAAGTTATCCTGATGGAACTCAAGATTCTTCACATATTAGTTTGGGAAGCAATAATCCCAAACAAATAATATGAAAAATGGTTAACTAAATATAACTAAACTACCATTCAATTACATAGTGTTAGAACATTCGGTCAAGGACCATTTTCACAAATAGAAAGAGACACATCCCTCACATTGGAATCCTTTTTTCTAGCAGAGATAAATGGAGTTGAATCAGCAGATTAACTAAGTGTATATAAATTATAAGAGCGTACATCAAGAGAATAGGGAGTATCACCTTTTAATTGGCTTCATTAAAACAGTAGCTTTTCTGCTCTCTACACATGTTTGGTAAGATTATAGATCGATAGGAATGGATATATCTGATCAATTATTACTATTGGATCAGTCTTGTACCCTAGTCACTACCCATGACTTGTGTAAAAAATTGCTTTTAGGACTCATATTATAACAATATTTTCTACATTTTTTCATAAGAATCACATGTATTGATCCATATCTTTTGGAAGCTTCATTATCTTATATCTAGGTCATCTAGAACATTTTTAATCCCTATAAGCCAAGATCATTAGGTGTATTACAAAAGAATGTATAAGGATAATAATGGCTCACATTATAAAGTAGCCCCATAATTTTGAAATTATTACTCCCACATACAAATCTTGTATTTGGAAGGATAATCATAGCAGAACATGGACCAGATTTCAGCAGACTAGTTCTCTACTCCAGATAATGAATACAACGAATCGAGGAACTCCATCATGGCTTCCCCCAACCATTTATTAATTTTGGATTTTTATGTGTGTGATCCATTATTTTCAACTGGAGTACTGATATTTATTTTTATGGTCCAATCATAAAAAAAATAATAAAAGTAATAAACTATGAATCTTAGAATCCTTTTTCTCACATGGGATGTAAAAATAAAAATTAAATAAGGATGGATTGGTGGGGAAGTACTATATACTGGGAAATAACGACTAAGAATTTTAATATAATTTTTTTTAAAATTATATCCTTGGTCTCATCTCCCATTAATGGGTGGATGTTGATACGCAAACTCTTGGCCAATAAGTGCTCCACGAAGCGATGTGCCAAGTCAATATTATTAGTTTCTTTCATGGGATAGATATATTTGTAGAAAGGTAGGCCATAAGGAATTAATTATAGAGTAGATTGGGACACTTACATAGTTTATCTTAATAATTATTTGACCAATAATTCAACTTGGTAAGGCACTCATATAGTTATTCGATCTTCAAAGTAGAGAAATATGACCCTAATCACTTCTAAAATAAATAAATTTCAACCACCTATATTTTAGTGTCCCTTTGTTCTCCCTTATTTCCTTCTAGTAGTGTGTGTAGATTAATCTATTTATTCTATTTTATAAATGATAATATTTTAATAAAGGACCTAAATATGTCGATTCCTACTTACTATAAGTAGTTATGTCTACTAGATGATCTTGGAATCAATGATCCATGACTTCCTACAATATTTTCTATTATTTCCGTTATTCTAGGACCCTATCATTAGATAGGACATTATCCTCCTTACAAGTAATATCCTCTAGTTTAAATAAAGGTCTATCATAGATGGGTGGGAAGGAAAATTAGTAGCAAATGAATAAATAAAATGAGTGAGTTCAGGATTAGATTATGAAAGAACTGATAGAAAGGTTATGTGTTAAACTTATGTTAATGTGTTTCATGGATCGTACTAGGAATGTTGTATTTAGATGGTTAATATCCGTCCCATTTCATTATTAAGTAATTTGTTTTATCGTTCAATCAGTTACTATCTATCCATAATGTTAGAGGTTCCCTACCAAGGATTGATGCTACTTTTCCTACTCTCCGGATATATTTTTGTTTTGATTAATATCATGGTTTTCCAATATTTGGATTTCTACATTGCATTATCAAGAAAGAATCACATGGCATTCAAGGAAAGGAGAAGACTTGATCTGGATACTATAAATCTTTTAGTATTCGAGAATTATTTATATACCAAGTCCTAATGTTCTTTATTTCACCTGGGTCAAGTTCAATCTATTTTCGGTCTGGCAGTAGGTTGATCAAGAAGTCACTAAGATACCTAAAAGGTGGAGATAAACGTATTCCATTGTTTGGGTTAAATTTATATCTTTTGACAATGTTTTAGTAATTAAATTTTTCATTTTGGTATCCTAGAAAGCTAGTACAGAGGAGATTTGGTTAATGATAAGTAGTGTACATTGGTTTATTCCTTATTTTCTAGTTTTTTTGGAATACAGAGGCCATGCATCCCAGAATTCAACATAAAAAATGTTCTTTTATTATTGATCCTAGTACCCTAATGTTTTTTTATTTATTTATGAATATGGGGATAATTAAGTATGACCGGAGCTGATGCCTTTAATTTTCCAATTGGGATGTTTATAATTCTTTCTATAAGAGGATTTTAGGATGGGATTCCTCTTAAAAAAGGGTGGGACATTAAATTAAATAAGAGATTATTTCATCTCATAAAATGAGAAAGAGAATCCTAAATGATTTATTAAAGTGTTGTTCCATTGGATGCTGAAATATATGATAGGATTCCTCTTGCAATATTAATCGAGCTAACAACCTCCTCTAGTAAAGTTAATAAATTAATAATAATGGGGTGCCAAAACAACCCCCACTATTTTAATAGAACCAAACACCCCATTTTTTGACACTGGAAATATTATTTGATAGATAGATAAGAAATATATATCCACACCATAACTTTACTAGGAGCAGGGGCTTATAAATGGATTCAACTCACTGTATCTAGTTTTTGAATCACTCTTTCTTGATAGGTTAACAATAGTTTTGAATTTATCATATAACAATGAGGGTCAAGATATAGACATATGTTTTCTTTAATATTTTTTATTCCCATTAATTAATTATACTATGTGTGGGGTAGTTCACCCCATGAGAGTGAGTTTTTGGATTTGAATAAACATGATCTCATTAGTGTGATATATCACTATAAGTGAGTTTTCTTTGGCATCCTTCATGCCATATTTAGTATATTTATAATGAATAATATATATATATTCTAATGTAGGGTAAATGAAAAGAACCTGATATGATAAAATATCCTATGGCTAAATTATTCTGGAGCAACTTCCTGAATGAGGAATAAACTATCTTATTAATGTTCTGCCTCCAAGTGCCCATGTGTGTCGGGATGCTGAATAGAAAGTGAGAGAGAGATAAGGCATTCACCCATAGTCAATTATTATATTGAGTCTGAAATAAATTGTATAACCATATATTATTCTAGAATATTTTTTTAACCAGAATAGGTTTCTCTAAAAAATGGGGTTTTTTATATTTTTTATATATAGTGTTCCATCATGGGCTTTGTGCATAGATATATATCTTGGTGGTTGTGTTAGATACCCTTTCCTATGATGGAATCCATTCTCTAGAATTGATATGAATAAGTACTAGGAATTATTAATGTTTCAAGAAGTAAATAAAGGGTGAAATAATAACATAACCTATATGGGGACCTCTCCCTCTTTCTAAGATTCTAAGAGTTCAAAATAAAAATAGGGGTCCAAAAATACATAAGAAAGGGTATTCCTTTATAAGTGGTCCTACATTCCTTTCTGAGTAATTTATATCCACATTACATAGAAAAAAACAAAAATATGAAATGGTAAATTCCTCTTCTTCCATAAATAATAGGAATGCGAGTCTATTGGTCCACTTATGGACAATCTAAAAACTGAGAAAAAATTTATTCTTGGAGCTACTGTCTGAATCTCAGAGGGTGGAATTGATAAATTGGGTAATGAATTTACATAATTATTCATTGGTTAGAAAACACTAACTCTGATGTATTATGAACAAAAATAAATAAGATATTCTCTTTAAATGTGGGTTCTTAAAATTTATATTTAATTCCATATGTTTTGATATCTCTACAACCACTATATGAAGTTGACATCTAACCATCGCAATCAAATTAATCACTCATGTCAGAAATATTTTTCTAATCTAAGATACATTAAAATATTTGTTATCTTATGACATTTCTTGTTAGTATCACAAATTTTTTTTATTTAATTTCATGACATACCAGTTCAAGAAATATAGGAGAAGATAAATGATTATAAGAGAGAGAACACTATGGATTTCAAATGATATTCATATATTTCTTATTCATCATTGAGTTATCAAATTTTTTCAAGGTGGAAACTGAAATACCTATTCCTCTTAGGGTTCTTTTAACGTGATCCATTATTGGTAATTATAAGAATGCTCAATCAGGTTTTCTTAAACTTTTTTCCCCTTATCTGAAATCATATTGAATGTAATCACTCATTTTTATGATCCAGGATGATGATGGGATGCAACTCCTTTTTTTAGGGATGGAATATAAAAGGTAGTAAAAGAAGTTTCCTAAAGTAAATCATGAAGAAACAATATTTCCTCTTTTTTATTATAGAAGTTACTACTATAATTATAATATAGAATCCATTATTGGCCTATTGAATCAATTAATCTAGGCCCGATGCCCCACTTATTGAACAATTCCTTTGGAATCTATCATTATTGGGGAAAATTCTTACTGATCTGACTTATTTTTCTTACAAATTATCCATGTGGGGATGTAATTATTTATTTAATATTATTGATTTCCTATTTAAATACATTTATTTATTCTATCTTGTCAAATTTCTATCATTGGAATTTTACATCAGTTATAGATTTCATGCATGATGAAGTTATTAAGTGTGACGTCATTGATAAATACAAAGGCAACTACTTTAAAGGGTAGAAATATTTGACCTATTTCATGGTATTTTATTCGATTTCCGAATACAAGAGTCAAAATAAAAATTTACGTATAATATCTTTTTTGAGGAGGCTAATTTGATTCATGGAATGAGAAAGGTAGTCTTTAAGAGTTTCTCACCAGTATTCCCAATGTTAGGTGTCATAATATACAAATCCAATATAATAAGAAAGAAGTTCATAATAAAAGAAAAATTCCCTATAATAATGGATTGAATCACATTAGTTTTAGGTCGAGAGCATACTGGGTTTAATGTGGAAGATTCTTTAAAAGGAGGCAAGAATCACCTCAGTGAATATTTTTCATCTTCATTCTAAAGACATAGAAGAATGGGTAGGGTATTACACCCATGTGTTATGGAAAGGAATAGTTTAAGACCCACTATAAAACATTATTACTAACTAATGTATCCTATAATCGACTGAAAATGGGTTCAATCAACAAATAAATGAAATCTAATCCCATCAATAGAGATCTCTATCGATAAATATCTGTGAAGAGGATTTTTCATAGTCTTGTAATGAAAATGATAGTTGGGATAACAATAAATTACAATGAAGTAAAATGTTAATATGTATTCTACTTTTGTTTTATATGTATCTTCTCTGAGGTCTGGGGAATGGAGCAAACTAGTTTCATTAGAATCTAGAAAAAATGAGTTTTGACTGTAAGGTGAGAATCCAATCCTGTCTTCATGTTTGATGGAGTTTTCCTTCTTTTCAACTTAGTATAAGTAAATATATAACTATAAGAATTAAAATTAATTGGATTATAACTCATATATTAAATCTACATAGATGGATATATTACATCAGAGAAAGTATGATGTCTTATTTTACTAACCATTAAGACTAGGATTTAATATTCTCTTAGAAAAAGGGAACCCCATTAGGTAGAAAGAATAACGAATTCTTTAGATAGCACATTGGGTAACTGTAACAGTGCTAAGATTTATTTCATGCTTTAGTACGAAGGAATACCTCCCATAAGATGACTCAAAACTAGATGATTGAATACAAATTCTCTTACAAATGTCTCAATATCTTGGATTCAATTGAATATTAATTATCTATAAATGGGTTTAGTTTGTCGATGTGGGAATGAGTTTTACCTTTTTCTGAAATATTCTTTTTGGATTCAAGTGAAATTAAAAATTAAAGTGGATTCATTTATTTTATGAATGTATTAAATTGAAGAATTATTATTACATAAAGATGTATTTTATGTTTTTATTGACAACAAGGCCGCATGACATAAGATTGAAAGATTTAATCATTCAATTGAATGGAAAAGAGTCATTGACTCAAGTTATCAAATCAAATCTAATCATTTCTTCCTTCTTTCAGGGAGGGACTTTACAGTATTGAAGAAAATATTATTATTAACTTTATTGGGGGATCTTATAGATGTGGATAATAACTGATATTTTCTTCACACAAGGAATTTCATGAATGAAGGTCCTTTAAGCCCTCTATCAATGTATATGGAAATACCTTATAGGATAAAATATATACTATCTTAGAATCAAATAGTGGATTTGGAAATCTTTTAGGGAATTGATAGAAAAAGAGGTTTCCCAAACAATAATGTTATATCAAAAGGACGCTTAATAATGAAATGGGTGTAGGATTAGGAAGGAATAAAATGATTTTGATATAGAAAATTAAAAAGATAACTTATTTTTTCAATATGTTTTTCAATCAAAACAAGAAACCTACATAATTAGAAATACCTCTATATTTTTTAATTTTCAAACCTCCTAATTCTCATTAGATATACTATGAATATATTTTATTCAAAAATTCTTCAACTATTATATTTTATTTTTTCCATCATCATCATGGTATTACTCTTGAGAAATATTTTTGGTTGGACGTAGCACAAAACCATTCTTAGAGGAGTATACTATGGGATATAGTAACTCCTGAGGATCACAGTATACTTGTATACTAGTTATAGATTGAAAGGAATGAATTATTTATGAAATATGTTGATAACATAGTCATGAAACAAGTGGAAGCATAATGGGGGATATCTATATGAATAGAAAGGGGTGAATAATATCGGGAATAACCACTTGTGATAGGGAAAAATTGGGGGAATTAAGTAAATTGGTATGCTCTCTATGGGAGGACATTGGATCTCATGACCTTAAAGACATTTATTTGGCTTGACAAATATCATGTGGGAGTCTAGATAGAGGGTTTTTAAATACATATATCTATAGTATCCTTAAGTTAAATCATTTTTATACTTTATTATTGAGTTATAAAGAATTAGTAGTATTATTGGACTTAAAGTCCCATGATGTGGTTGAGGGGTATATTTCAGATATGATAGCATGTGTAGGTTTTGTATGAATTTATAAATAAAGAAAAAATACACCTCTATGAAACTGGGATGACTAACCATTTATGGTGTTGAATAATGTTGGTTCCTTTTCCTACAAAAATAGGGAGGGATATATCTCATCAGTGAGGGGTCCAAATTATATGTCTCTCCCATTTAGAAATATATATAGGAGGGGGAAAGCGAGTGGTGCGCCATTGAATTATTGTTAAAGAGGGAAATTAAGGTAAGGAAAGATAAAAGAAAAAATCTATTGAAAAGTTGTGGGAATTCCATCGTATTGGATTGGGCCCATAGGTGCATAAGGAAATGGAGATCCCAATTCCAATTAGAATCTAATCAGATTGAGACTAGTTTCAAACTCAACATAATGAAAATTAGAACTATCACAAGACCAAATAATCATAACATGTACACTAGAAAAAAATGAGTATGAAAACATGCTCTTACTATTTTACCAAAAAAACTAATTTAATCCAATATGAAGATTGTTTTATTGAGGTTGAGAAATCAAATGAAAGTGTTTTCACAAATTCTGGGGGGAGTCAGATGGACCAAAAACTAAACTCATATTAATCCATGTTGGGTTACTAGAATATATTCCATGAGTGAAATTGAATTATATTCATGTTGTTAATGATTTATTAGGAATTTTCCATAGATTCATTAGCCAATTAAAATATGGTACAAGAAAAATGGCAATCGAACATTCGATTTGGAATTTCATATGTTAGTTGTGGGGACAATTTAATGAAAATCCAACACCATTGTTCCAATTATATCAATAGATCACTCTATTGGAGATGATTTGGTGGTGTAATAGGTGGTTTTGGCATACACCTTAGTTGGACACTCCAATATTTCCATTGGGACCTTGTTACTTGGTGTCTAGTCCATGTAATCCATTTTATAGTGTGTTCACTAACATTCCAAACCAAGTTTTCATTCCTATGTCATCACTGGGATACCTGATTGTGGAATCTCAGGGTAGACATTTCTAATATGGTATTGAAAGAATATGGAAAAAACTCTAGTTAGATAAACACAATCCAAGACACATTCCATTCTCATTAACCCAAATCGACGACATACAAGAGTTTCATTTCAGGATATTCTAACACCGATTTTCTCCTCTCATTGCTATAAAGATATAAAACCTATCAAATTATATGCATTGAACTCAAATAAAAATTAAAATCCAACCCCAATTACTTAAAGGGTTAAATATTGGCTTTTTTATAGATCCCATTTTATGAATGACATAAAAGTGATCTTGAAAAACCTAAGGAACTAGAATCATCTATTTATGGTCATCATATAGATTATTTGAATACGTTCATTCCATTATCTCACAATATTTATCTTTTATGGTTTTGTTTTCTAGATTGGGCCATGAAAAAATTCCTATAACTGTACACTAACGTGGGATATTTTCAATTTTTTCAGTTTATAATCCCCCACAAGTTCATGTTGATATTAAATTCCTAAATCCATTGATCTGTAATGTCTTCTGAATTACTAGTATCATAAAATAATTTAGTGTATAGTCAAATATAGTAGAGTATACATCGATATTTTGGCTGATTTTCTCTTTTCATTTAGTAGACCCCATCATACACTAATTCAAGTGAATTATCCTTCTCTTTCATGAAAGTGAAGTGATATTATGTAAATGAGACTAAAAATAAACCGTATCAATAATTTTATACTATATGAAAATTAGATCCCAACTAATATTAAATGATATTATTCCACTAGTTCTCAAAACATCTTTTTGTTGGGTAAGTTCAAGTTCTTGAATCAAACATGACCGAGATGGTCATGTTAGAATTTTAACCATGAGTGATACTCCGATAGCTGGACCATGTATATCATGTCATGGAACATAATATTATTTGATTAGAGTACAAAATTATAAGAGAAATAAAATTTATGGGGGCCACCCCATTCTAATCGGTGTCAAATGATATTGCTATTAGATTAGAGTATTTCTCGTAATCTCCTCCACACACTTTGTCCCTTGAATCTACATTACTATACCTTTAGGCCTCAGTCTTTAAAATTAAAAATTCCACTCCTCTAGAAACCCATATGGACCTACGACTAATAATTCAGTGAATTTTTTACTGGAAAATGTATCCCAAGGCTCAAAAACTGGAAGAAGGGATGATCCTTGGAGAAAGAGTCACCAATATGATTTATCTATGTCGGTCGACCGATGAATGACATTGCTAAGGATTGAGTGATATCTAAAGTACATATAACTGGTTATGATCATGACCTAATTCTATACGTTGTAGTGGAAGGTGATAGATAAAGAGAATGATATGACTGATTTTAATTCAATCTTTGTAAAACTATTGGCCATATAACGATGGGATTGTGGATTTTATTTGTATTCTATATAGAGAGAGATGTGTCCATTCATTCAAGAGGGAATGAGAGGGATTAATGGAAAATGGTGGTGTTTTCATTTAGAATTTAGTAACATGGAATATAATCACATATAAGAAATTATTCGCACATATATGGTTCTTAGTTATCTAGTCAGCTTCCATTTTCGTATATTGATGAAGAAAATCTACAACTGGTCCCTCTTCATGGGTTATGAATTAGATCAAAAGAAATGATAATGGATATGGAATATCAAAAATAGATATTATTCAATCAAAAATATCATTTTTATTCTTCAGTGAGTACATAGTCGATATAAAAAATCCAGTTTTACTGGATGGAGGTAATGAGCTCGTGGTGTAATATGGATTCATTGACTCAAAGTTTTTGTTGACTTCTTTTAGGCTATTAATATATTGAAATAGAGAAGTAGGAATAATATATTTTCGTAATTTGGAACCATCTACATTTTCTCCTCTCATATAAATTAGTCTCTATCTAATGGAATGTTATGGAGCTCACAGAAACACTATTTAAACCTTCATTAGTCTCTTTAGTAGTGGGTAAATTTCACTTTCCTCATTGTGATCCCATAAACACCAAATATTTCATAATCTAATAATTTATAAAAAAACCCAAGATTATATGGGAAGGAAGGTGATGTATCAAAGGTTATATCTTTATATTTATGATAAGTGTGGGGTTTCAGACAACTGATACTCGTACCCACACCCAGATCCATAGGAAGAGGAGGGAAGACATCATTTTACTATTTCTTATGTAGCACTTAGATGGAAGGGAACATAAGATATGAATAGATATTAGTAATATACTATATTAGTTAGGAGTACTTTTTGTTTCTATTTTCATGAATCTAAATGGAATTAAGCCCTCATGTGGGATGGAATTAAGTTGGGTTGATCTAATGGATGGGAAATAACATCATGTCATCTAGATCAATCTTATTTAAGGAGGCTGAATCATTATAGCCAAAATTACTTTTTTATTTAAAAAACACTTTTAAGGTAAAAGTGAGAAACCATCCAGTTCAAGCATCAAGAAATATTTCAGAATCATTGAAAAGAAATTTAAGTCTACTAGACACATTATCCCTAAGCAGTTTCCAAGAGATAGAGGATACCCGTGTGTCTGGAACACCCTCTAATAAATCTTCAAAGCAGGTCGCCATCTTGTCCCAAGATTGCATGTATTCCTCTTGATTTATCTTACCTTCATTGAATCCCCTTATCAATATTAGGTCCTGCTTGTCAATCCATGCACTCTGATCGTCAGTGATTTCTACTTTAAGAGGTCTACCCATCATCTTGTTAGCTTCTTCATCCGAGGCATTAATCATCAAAAAACTTTCCACCATCACTTCATCCGAATGTAAAAGAATCTCGAAAGGATGCTCATGAACCTCATCTGACGCCTGCAGCTTAAGGACTGCATGATCCGCGGCCTCAGCATGGCCACCAGAGTTTTTGGAGACACCTGGAATCATCTTGTCCTTCGACTTTTTGGCGGACCTTGTCTCCATTGGGAGAGGTAAGAAAGAATAGTCATTTCTCCCTTTCCCTTTCAAGATTTTTCTCCTCCTTGGGCTGGGAGGCTCTCTGTCATGAAGATCATCAGCAGTATCACCTATGGAGAACTCAACAGACTCATCACTGGACACCCCCTGCTCCTCAGTCTGGACTGCATCTAAGTCCTGAACCGGATCTTCAGTCACCAGCCCTTCAAAGCGATTGCCCAGCTTAATAGCTGGAACCTCCCTCCTTGGGCTGGAATGAATCGGAAGATCTCCCCCTCTGTCCTTCTCCTGTTCCTTGCCATCAAATAACTCTCCCTCTCTACCAATCCTCAGAGTTTTACCTCTTTCGCCTGAACCACTTCCAGCACGCAGTGCCTCTGCATAACTGATCTTTCCTGAATCAGACTCTTCAACATTCCCTCCCGCTACAGCATGGTTCTCTTCACCTTCCAGCATTGTCAACGGGTTGAATGGAAGACTATCCCTTCCACCGATCTTCACTGTATCTGCACTGTTAGACTGATCGCCAGCTCTATGAGAAACTTCCAAACAGGGAGCATCTGCAGTTGTCATTCCAGAGGGTTCCGACTGCCTTACTGAGGTCTCAGCCGGTTGAAGACCCTGCTCCCGAAACCCAACCTCAGACCCCTGCACGGGCGTCCCCGATCCACTTGACAAGGAGCCAAAGCCCAAATCTTTTCTCAGACGATCAAAAACTTCTGAAACCCGCGGCTCTGGGTTTTTAGGGACTGTTTCCTTCACTGCATCTAAAGAAGATCCCAACTCCAACTCCAAGCCTGGAGATTCCTCCGCTCGAGGAGACACATAACCTGTTTCCACATCGCCCACAGGATCATGGGATCCATTGGGCGCCTTTGCGATGTTGGGCTGAGGGAGAACCGCAGCAATAGACACTTCCCCACCTCTCGTTGCGGTCCCTGCCAGACCAGACACAGGAGCAGAAAGCTCCTCAGCCACATCCACAGCAGGAGATCCTTCCGGCACCATAGGAGGTTCCGCCAACACACCCTGAGCCCTTTTGCGGCAAACGCCCAAGCTGTGTCCTTGCCTATACCAGGAGGAACAAAACTTCGTCCAAGATTCATACACAATGCATTGCGCGTACCTGTATTCTTCCTCTATCACGATCCAAACCATTTCTGGAGGAGGCTTCGAAAGTTCCATTTCGACACAAATGCGGGAAACTATTGGGTGCTTCAGGGAAGAAGTCCTCCAATCTGCGCACAGGAAGCGACCAATAGAATTTCCTATAGATTGAAGAAGAGCCGGATTCTGGAAGGGCAGTGGAAGCCCTGGAAGTTGGAGCCAAATAGCCGTCGTGGAGGGATCGCGATTCATGTGTAAGTCGAAAGACCAGCGAAGCAAATGAAACTGGAATCCGCGAACAGATCTACCTGTTCTGGACCAAGCCCGCACCAAATCTTCCTCAGCAGTGAAGCGTAAAAGCATCTGTCTCGGCCCGAGAAGACCGACAACCACTGGGTGACTTAATCCCCAAGCCTCATTTACATACCTGTCAAACATCTCCACCGAAGGACGTCAACGGACGAACTTCACCACCAGGGCCGTAGAGAGCATAGAAGAAGCAAGGGTGAATTCCTGAGAAGAGATCGAGACCACTGGTTGCCCATGGAGAATTCCAGGGTCCTTCGGAGAGACTTCGATGCTGGGGAGAAAGAAGGGGGAAATGTTAGGAAAAGCTTGGTTACTGAGATCCTGGGGTTGAGGCCCCTCCCCCGGAGGAGGAGGTGCCGCCGGAGCCGACATCTCCACAGGACAGCGCCGCTAGGGATTATTGGTTCTTCCCGACATCGCCGCTTGAGGCTGAATCATTATAATCAATACGAATAATAGATGAAGTGAGGGATGAGGTTTCTCCTATCTAAGAATAATATGGGTAACTTTTGGAAGTATTTTACTTCCCTATGACTAATCAACTATGATACTATGGTGTTCCTAGTTATTTCACTCTTTTTTTAGAGATATATCTGAATTAGTAGAGATGAGAAATATCTATGTAAACTCATCTGAACCTGGTCTGGAAACAACATCAGACTGTGTATCGAGATTTAAATAACACATTGTGGCTACCTTGTGTTGGTGGTATTTGGTTGATTATTATGAATATAAAAATCTAAATTCCCCTTTCAACTACAATTGTCTATAGGGGAATTTAATATTTCCTTTCTACCATTTAGATTGATCCTTTTTGGGTGGAAAAATATAGAAGAATACACAATATTCCACATTTATTTGTGTGATATCACAACTATTCACTCTAATTTCTCTTTCATTCCACGACTAAACTAAAAATCCCAGTCCCACTACTTGGATTAGATTAATTATAACTACTTGGAATCCACCATGGAACCCCAATGCATGATGTAACTATTTAAACCTACCATCACCCAACTATATAGAGATAATGTTTTGTATAAAATAATTAGTAAAGGTATTCCCACCGGACACAACCTTGAATAGATGATGTGGAGTATCTTGATGATGAACAATAGCTTACAGATTGGATCATCAATACCTGATCTGGAACGTCACATCATCTATTAATGGGAATCTTGGTCCCTTGTTCCATTTCATAAGATATTAAAAATAAGAAGTTGTGGAATGAATATCGTCCCATGAATCACCAAAAAAATATTGCACCTCAACTCCAAAACCTATAAATACCACTATACTCGGCTCTATTTTATTGGATTATGAAATTTCACCACATGGTCCCCAATAGAAATTTATACATTCCCGGCACCCAATTCAAATTATCCTTGCCGAGTTTCCAACATCACATAAGAGAATCTAGTTCCTAAATTCTCTAATATAGTCTATCATATAGTTCACATGGTATTAGCCCTAGGTCAAGTGGTTTATTATTCCATTAGCTTTCCATTCATCATATCTTGTAATGAATACTCTCTTAATATCCTCTAACTCTACAAATAAATAGTATATTTTTTATGGCTACCATTAAGTGGAATGATGTTTGAACCCCCATATTACGTTTCTTGACTCATGTTACCCTTTTCATGAAGTGTGTCACAGTGTTTTAGAATGTGCATTGAGGTCAAAATATTTTTAGACTTCTTATTGATAAAAGACGATCATAACAGTGTATATCTGATCAAATTTTTATAAAATATGGTGGTATCACTATGGTTCTTGAGTCAAATATCCCTAGAAATCCAACTTAGATTATAATGAATGGTTTTTCAATCACTCTCATCATGATGAAGATCATTTAAAAAAAAATTTAGACACCCCACAACTCTTGAATATTTTGATAATGGAACTAACCAAATCCCCCATAACAATTCTAATAGGGATCCCTTGCTTGAGTGGTCCCTATAACACACTTCCATATATCAATTTATAAAACATGAAGACCACCAATCCCATGATCAATCCCACTACTTCATATCCAAACTTAATCCTTTTGTCCACCTATGACTGACCCCTTCTTATATTTTTGTATTTTCATGACCCACACCTTCCCTATTGAAATTTAATTGAATATTTGGATTGGTTCCAAACATACATATTTGATTTTTCATGACTCTGCAGTGCTGACTGGTGGGCATAACGGTTTTTCTTTATTTGATATCATGCTCCATTAATCAATCAAATATCACCCATATTTTCACCTTACAAGATCTTGATACACTATTCGAGTAGGATAAATCATGTGGATCAATGTGGCTCAAATTATTGTTTTAGTAACAATAGCATATCTACATTATCTACCCACTACCACCCATACCATAAGGTTTATGTATCGACCATTTCAACTGGGGATGATAACTCCATGGACCAGCCAATTTACCCCATTATTTCCAATATATATCATTCTATCTAGATCTTACACCTATACTGAGTAAATGTGTTGGAAAACATACCTATAAAAACAAATTCCCACACTCATTTCGTAAAATATTATACCTCTATTTCTCAGAGTGTTTAAAAAACCACTATATTTTATCTAGATATAATCAAATCATCAATAATCAATTACTTGACCAGCTTATTCATATTTCCATGAAATTCCCATGGTGTGAATAGTAGGGTTGGTGGTTCTTAATAGAATGAAACACATACCAAATATCATTCTTCCATGTATTATTCCAACTTCCTTATCATAACTCAATGCTATAGTTCCTACAAGAGTCAACAAAAATCAATTTGTAGTGCTGAAAAAATAGTAGAACCCCCAATTCAACTACATATAGGGAATTCCAGTCGAAGAATATGTTAATTATTCTTTAATTATATTAATGATATTATTTCATGTAGATCTATTAACCATAAAAATTAAACCCATGTGATTGTTTTTAATGATATATATTCTTGATTCCCATTGAACATGAAATAATGCTTGGTGTTGAGTGTTAAAATATACTAGTACTTCAATGAAAAAGATCTTATTCTCCAAAACCTCATGCACCAATACTCCAAAAAAACCACTCATGATCCCTAAAATGTAATTAAATAACTATATTGTGCAATACACAGACATGAAGCATATACCCCCAAATGATACCACTCCCCCATCAAACATCACCCATTTTTGACCATTCAGGCCACCCCATATAGGAGAAATAGAGTGTGTGAAAGGATTACCATCAATTCACTATAGTCATTATCAACTAAAATAATAACAAACAATTTTGTCATTTTTTCACTCTTTCCATTGATATTGGGGGAAAATTAGGCACTAGAATAGAAACAACATGGTATTGAGCTCAACCCCATGCGAACACAACTTAAATTTCACTATAGAAAACAAATTTTAACCACCAACCCTTCAAAAACAACATCAAGAAAAAATGTTGTAGGAAGAAAAATATGTTCAACCGATCTAGACACCTTGAGTCATATGGATTCACCGAAGTTCCAAATTGACCATAAAAAACAATATCCCACCCTATTCAATGGAAATGGATGCTTCATAACTGGTGTCCCATGATCCTGAACTCTGTTCATTCCTAACATTGTCGATTTAATCCTAGTTTCTTTAGCCTATCTATTCTACCCCCAATTCCAATGACATCATATCCCCCAACTCCACTACTCTTTTCCTACCTCTCCAATTGATATGAAGGTTATCATAAATCCCATATTCATTTATGACTTCACCAACTTTGGTAATCTACTCTAATAGAGGTGGTGCAATTGTAAGGATTATTGAATTACATTGATATGTTTTGGTGGTTTTGTTCCTTATTTATTGGGATTAAATATCTCAATTCATAAATTCCAAAGAAATTGAGCATTGCGGTGCTACTAAGAAAGTTTACTAATGGAAATGGGGATGGAAGGAATCCATAGGAATAAAAAAATTTCAAAGGAACCTTTGTGACGGGAACACAGTAAGATATTCGAGAACACCTATTAGAAACCTATTAAATGTGAAACTCCGACTTCATGGACATTGTATACCCCCTCATCAACCATTTAAATTTATGATACTGACTTCAAAATTGTGACACACTTGAAACAAGGTTGAATTATACTATTATGGCTACTGGTTGTGCTCATTTTCCAACAATTGGATGAGACTATTAGAGTAGATTTTTGATTGGTGGGGTCATTCAATAACTCAAAATAGATGAGTTGAGATAATTTATCAATAAATTGTGGTATCTAAAATTGATCCTATAAAGAACATTTGAATTTTCCACCCCTAGAATTATAGGTTTTATAAAGTAAATCATGAAACTAGTTGGTTTTCACTTTTCAACAATCCATTAATACACTATCACTTCACAATCGATCCCTACTCCTCTACCAAGTTAATGCATGGATTCTTGATGATTTTTATTTTCCCAACACTGAAGGATGGAAAAATAATTTTTAGTTCAATATTATACTTTAATAGTTCTTTGATCAGACAAGGCACCATGCTCAGACCAGAGTCAACACCCTCCAACCGATATACAATTCCACCAACTATCTCAAGATTCACCCCCACTTCCTTGATAAGGTAAATTGGGAAGGACCCAGACCAAAAGGGAGATGAATGAGGCAAAAAATGATAATATACAATCACATCAAATTCATTTAATGGAAATTGATCAAGAATTTTTACATAATCAATTGAGTAGCATGAAATGAGCAAATCTTATAACAACCAATACAACTGCACCTACTAGCTAAGTACTCAACTATATTTGTGTTTAATCCCCACTAACTTTAATTGGGATCAATGGGTACTCAAAATTTTCCTCTTGAGTTCCAAAATGTTGGTAAACATCACAAAAAAAGTACACAATCCGAACTTCATTTCAACTGTAAAACCCATTCCGACCTACTAAATTTATTCTATCTCATAAATTTTATCTCCTTCAATAGTCTATCCTTCCATATTATGATCAATTATACTCTAGTTGAGTATTATATTATGTGGTTCGAATTGGTATAGAAATCATGGAAATTGTGAAACAGAACCATGCTCAGTACACATATAATAGTGAAATGTACACAGGAAGAACCCAGAATCGATGAGATAAAGTTGTAACTAGAATTCTAATCTCTTTGGACTCTCCAAAACCCTACTATGAGTTCTTTTCTTGATTGAGGAAAATTTTAATTCACATCCTATTAAAAATAGAATCCCAATCACTACTAGTAACAAGTTATGACCTAGGATGGAGTGTGGAACCACCTACTTCTCTTCCAATTGACACCACCGAAATGGTTTTTCTACCTTACATGTGACTACACCAACATCAAAATAGTAGTACCATCCATATACTAAGTGATCATTGGTGTTTATATGGTTTCTAGTAGCCATAGACTCCAAAATTAGTGGTATTATATCCACAACATGCTTCCCCTATGATCTAGCCATAGGATGGGGATATACATGTTATCATCGATTCAAAAAACACAAAGTTATACTAGGATACCCAACAAAAATAGAGAAATTATAGTAATGGGATATGAAATTTAATCGAGAAATATAATCTTCCACTGGTGTGAATTGATACTTGAATTAGTTCACCTGTAATACCCCTAATTTCAATTATCACTAGTTTGTTTCATATTCTATAACCATTTGTACTGTACAGTTGTAGTAGAAGTTGTAATGTTTTGTATTTCAACTTGAACGACTTGTTCACCACCGAAGTGGCAACTCATTGTGTCTGATGTTTTTGATGATTGATGCTTGTGTTGAGAAGCCAACACAATCCCAATGTGAATCTTTAAACATAATCAGGTACATCACCGCCACTCCCATGAGCATGAATCTTACATTGTTATTATTGGTACATAATCCTATGGTTGATTCAAATCCCAATCAATAGATGTAATCATTGATGTGGTTTATACCTCCTCTAATATGAAACTCACGCCAACCATTGTATATTGAACCACCATTATCATTCCAACATCATGATTGATTCATCCATATGAGCCTCCCTATGAAAAAAATCCCAAAATTCGATTTTATTTTTTATTAGTGGTTTCATTCTGATGGGGATCAATGTGCCATAGCTCTACTTACATTCCAGGTGTTTTATTCTATGAAAATAGTAGTGGGCCACCATATAATTTCTATATGTGGATTGGATTATTATATTATAGTTTTTATCCAATTTTAAAACTTATATGATTGTGTTCTACAAATTACATCTCATACATTGAGTACATTTCTGATCTGGAGTTGAGATTCAAATGGTTCTCAAGAATTGGCGGGGGTGATAGAAATAATCAAACAATCAAGCAACACGAGGGGTCACCCCAACAAAATATCAATAGATAAATGGGGTTTGAATAGAAAAAGGTTCCCCATCACTAAAAGGGTGATAGATAGTCATGAAAGAACTTATGGAAGTTTAGGAGACTGGATAACACAATAAGCTAGAAACTATTCCCAAAGGAACCAACATATATTGGAATGGTGTGTATCCAATGTGCTTAATGGGTAAGAAGTGTACAGGGGTGTTGTTGTGGAAAAAGGATTGTCCTAGTCAATTGATTTATTGGTAATGGAGACATGGGAGTGGCATAATTGGCATTTGAAATTTGGAAGAATTGATGGGGTGAAATAGTGTATTGGGTGGATCGAAGGTCAAATAGCCAAGAGGATCTATTGAATGTTCAAAAAACAGCTTCTTTTGGATAAAAAACCCTCTTAGAGAGGATTACAAAGGCCATGGTGATAATGTGGCAATTTATTCATCATTCAATATATATAAGTACCAGTGGAATTAATGTTGGTGGTGTCAGAAATAATTGATTATTATAGTATAAGGGTTTGGGGAAACATTATATTAGAGTAGAGTAGTGATTTGGGGTGGTTGGTATGGGGTGAGGGGGAATTTGTGATGGAACATTCCATTTTTTCAGTGTAGGACAATATACCATTCACGGTTGATTGGCTACACACCACTTCAATTCCATATTCCAATCAGTAATCTACTCTAAAAATGTAACTCTACAATTTTCATCGCTAATAAATTAGTATACTAAGGATGACTATGGGTATAAATCCATCACTCAACATGTGTGGTCGTCATTGGAGTCCCTCGAGATACCTCAAGAAAAGTGCGGTAGTGGCGGTGCTTAAATCCTACAAATGTAGGTCAGTCTTCATGGTGGTTGTATTGGGGTTAATGGGGGGGGAATTATTACTCTATGATAATATAATAATTTGATGTTAATATTAGCGAAGGGAGTGTATAAACGAAGTGATTATATGAGTACAAGGCATAGAGGTAATCCATTGAATCATATCAATACTATATCGAAAAACCTGACATGTTTCTATGATTCCATGTTCAGTAGTGGTATTCACTTCTCCAGCTGGCCATACTCGAGGGATTTCTCGTAGATGGCCAAAGGAGATAGTTCTAAATATTATAGTAGAGTATTGATTATAGAACCCATACAAATATTATTTATTGGGTACCTCTTTCAACTCTGTTGGTATTTGTATTTATGGTTGGGTATATAATTTTTTGAAGGGTAGCATGATCCTAAATGATAATTGCATCATAGTGATACGATATCCGTAGCCAAAGAGTCCCCCATGCTCCTAGCCGTTAAATAGGAGAATGTGATGTAGTTTGGACTATATGTTGAATGGAAAATGAAAAACGAAAAATGCTACAATTGTAGTTTATCTAATATTTTTTATGGGTTAAAATTATAATTTCTACCAGGTGGGGATCCATTGACCCATTACATTTCCCTAGGAAGACTCTTGGAATCATGGATATAGTTCCAGTCCCAAATAGTCCCTAACTGAAGTGGTTTGTTTGGGATGTTTTTCTTCAATCACTCATTGGTGGTTTCACTATAATTTAAATATTTTATCCAAATTCTAGGGAATGTTTATAACATAGAAATGAACATATAAAAAATATAACTACGATCTTGATTGCAGAAGAAGAAGAGAGAAAACTGGACAATGAGATTTCAAACAAGCTATACATGGGACATCAATCATCTCAACTTCTAAAAAATACAAACACACCTAACTGATCAAGTAGAACTGGAGTTTTATTTATAATTCCTTAACCATCCCCCTTTTAGATAAAAGGTTCCTTGATGACTATCTAAAGCCATAGA
Source organism: Viscum album (assembly GCA_963277665.1). NCBI lineage: Eukaryota > Viridiplantae > Streptophyta > Magnoliopsida > Santalales > Viscaceae > Viscum > Viscum album. The sequence goes on from OY728127.1 coordinate 1,908,172,514, forward strand.
ATGAAATAAACAAGATTAGACATATTTGTTATTCATTTATTGTTTTCTTGTTCCATTACATGAGAAAGGTAGTAGGTCAGAATCCTAATATTAGTTAATAGGTTTCAAATTAAGAATTATTTTTAGAGAATTGGGTTATGAGATATCATTCTAGTTTATATTGAATAAAATTTGCATTACGAAGAGACATCTATATGAATTTGGAGTGGAATTAATGGTATTGGTACTCATTGATAATGTGGGACAGAAACCCCATTAACACAATTGTAAAACCATCATTGAATAGTATAGGAGACTCAAACATTTTGGGGGTTTCCATCGAATGGTATGTTGGTTATTATGGGCTTGGTAGTCTCTACAAAATGACTTCGTACTATCCTATTCTCCCCCTTTGGATCTGAAGCACCATATTTCATCCTATGATATTTTATCATAGAAAAACTCTGACTCTCATGTACAATCTATTATATTTATAATACTATGAGTATCAGTCACAAACAGGCCCATGAATCCTCTATTCAACAGATCCTCCCAATTCACCCAACAATGAAGATTCTAAATACAAAAATGGGAACTCGAATGACTTATTCCATACATCCCAACCTCCATTACAGAATATTTATGAATAACATCTACCCATTTTATCTCAAATAAAATCAGTAGCATATTCCAATAATTCATCATATTTGAATCATTTAACACCTAAAACTTTGCTATTTTGAACCCCCCCTTTCACAAAGGCAATATGAGCATGAAAAATGAGCTTGCAAGACCATCAAATAAGTTATGATCTATCTAGTCAAGGGACTCCAATATAATTACACGGAATATGAATCAAGTGTATCTAGGAACCCAGTACCAAAGAGTAGGTATGTGATCCTATGGCCTAGGTTATGGGAATAAAATATAAGTACACGTCATTTTCTCTACTTAAAAAAGGGGATTGGGGGAGAAGGATAGGGAAATTGAGATAGAAATATGGATTTATTAGAATTATACTCTAATATTCCAATTACATCTAATCACTCTACTCAAATGGTGTAGTTGCTGACCATTCATCTTTGAATCCATGCCAACAGATGGAATTATATTGATCCACTATGACACCAAGTGGTGTGACACTATTAACATTGCCTATTCCACCATCAACCCACTGTAATTTCTAGACTACTAGATGAAAAAAAACATGTGGTGTTATGGAGTGAAACAAGTTGGTATTGGTTTGTTATAATGGATGGGGTGGTATATGAATGGGTTGGTGTATTTTCATAGATATGGAATGGTTGTGGAGAAATCACTATATCAATATACATTATATGCTAGAATACCTAAATTTGGGAACCATACCTCTTAGATCCATAACTCTCAATAATATGGCATTGAGAGGTATGGTCCGAAAGGCACAATTCTAATAAATTTATCACTATTCGAATCTAAAATATTAATGGAGTAATTTTTATGGTAGTTTCTGATCTCATACATCCATATCTCATATAATTGAATATTTTTAGTAGGGTTCAGGGATTGGTGGTTTGGTATGTTGTGTTTGGGATTGATTATACTATCACATTCCATCATCCTTGAGGCACATAGGACTACACTCAGTACTATACTATAATAACAACACACTTGTTTTGTAGAAGTGACCCACTTTATCAAAATTATAGCCTTGTAGTGCTTGTTCAAATATTGTTTTTTGTATTGGTACAGTACTAGAAAAATGTCCTATTGTAACAGATCTATTTCCATAGTTTTGTGATCCATGCCTATAGGTCAGTTTATTGCAACAATTTTAATTAAAATAGATTTCTATATGGTAGCTAAACCCTACACGCCAATCTAATATTCCTAAACCCTCATGCCCCACCTTACCTACGACCTCTTCTCTCTCGGTGGACCTCTCTTCTTGGTGGCTACTTCTCCTCTCGGCCGCCCTCCTCCACCCTCACAACTTCTCCTCTCCCGGTGGAAATCTATCCTCTCGGCAACAACCCTATATCCCTAACATCCTTTGTGACCTCTCCTCTCCAAGGTAGTTAAAATCACGAGTTATCCTATAGAATTAGATCAATTTTTTACGTTTAGTGACCATCTTCATTTCAAGATGCCTGCATATTTATTTTTGAGCAAAATCATCGACCAAAAACCAAAATCGTAATAAACTCATTAGACTCGCTGAATCTAATGAGTGATTTTTTTAATCTTAATTCCAGTGTTGATTTTTAAGGAATCAACCCTCACATAGCACCTTCACCTACCTAGGGTTATAATTTCCTCCACTTTGCACTACCTCCCACACCTATGGTGTTCTTTATCATCGATCAATAGTCCTCTATTGTTTTGTTCTGCTCCTTTGACCTATGGTGATCTGTACTACCATGAAACCACGTTGGACACATCATAATAGTTGAAGATGAAGTGTCCACCAACACTTGTTGATGACCACCAAATTCGTAGCATCATCACATTTGTTGAATTTTTCCAGTGACACCACAATTAAATCTATTCTACGTAAACTTTTTGAAGAGATAACCGAGAGCCATCCAGAACCATGTTTCTGCATGACCTACTGAAATTAAATACTAAATATGGATGTATGGGAAAAACTAAGTGTTCTTTTCCTTTGACAAATGGTTCCCCACACACACCACACAAACCAACCACATCTTACAAAGTTTCCTCTAGCTCGACATTCCACTCGCTCTTGACCTCATTAGACATGGGAGTTTACAACAACCCTCTACCTTGCATAGCACATGGGAGCAGGTGGGTTATTGCTTCGGATTTATTAATTTTTTCCTCTCATACCCCTGCATCGACCACCACTTTAACCAATAGTGATGTGTGTTTTGGTGTAAGATAAATTATCAATTTCTATTTAATTTTTTTGGATTAGAATTTATTTAATATGATCTACAGAATGAATATTTTTCAATGTTATGATTTTAATATGAATTTTCGGTCATGTGAATCATTGTTCTTAATAATGATTTGAGTTTTGTTTTAATTTTATCTTCATGATGTTAATTGGAAGTATTGAATTTCTATAAAATAGTAGTGGAAATTGGTCTGATCACACACATAAATTTGTTGTTCATGATGAACTAAATGGGGGAAAAGTGAATTCCATGTTCTCTGATAAGCTGTTTCTAGGGGATTATATAAATAACATGTAATTTTTAAAACATAATACTCAACTTACATTATTTATTTTTAAAAATATGCTTCCCCAAAAATGTCATTTACTCCTTGAAAACAGGGTGATGGAATTATTTAAACAAATTTATCATAGAGAGATTGAATCATCATGTTGTACCTTCATGTTGTAAGGGTGTTTCTTATGGTGGTGTTGGATTGGGTGGAAGTAGACTCTTATGTGTCTATGAGTAATGTTTAATGGTCTTGAATGAGTCTGAGTGGACTATCAAGTTTAACTACCTTGCTCATCTCCTCGATCCTAATCCCCTGATGGTTCTCGAATGGCCATCACGACACTTCCCCATCCTCATCCACATACGACATTGTCCTTCTTGCCACCGAATGTGCCAACCCACTGTGAGCTGTCATCTTTGACCCTCCTCCCCGACACTTCTACCGAATGCGGGACACCTCACCCCCTGCCAATGATTCTCCTAGGTGGCCTCCCAACCACATTTTCCCACACACCTCCTATATAGCCACCCCCTCCTTGTGATCATCCTCTTCCTTGTGATTCCACTAAATTCATTCATTTCACATTAAATTCATACCATTATTGACTGAATATATCCATTGGGTTTGACCCAGTTTCATCCAGTTTGATGAATCAATGTGAGGATTTATTCATAAGTGTCAATTAAATAAGTCATTGGAGTTTTCATTTTGGGTATTTGGTTCTATCTATGAAATTTCTACGTTTTATAGTCATATCATACATGATGTTTTAAAATGATAACACAATACGCTCATCCAAGTAGTCTCTAATCATAAAAACGTTTAGCCAAAATCCATATCATTATTTATTTATAGTTTTCCTTTTTAGTATATCCATTACACTTTTTCACTATATTCAGTGTCATTTAGTATTTCTTTTATAGTCTTCTAGTATTTCTAGTGCAATTTTACTATGTAATTTTTATAACTACTATAATTATAAAGAAATTATATATCAATTATTATTCCCATAATATTATTATGATTTAAATTACATTTGATATAAAATATATAATATCATGGTATAATTAAAAAAAGGTGCAATATCATTGTTTCTTAACTGTAACTGGAATTTAGAGTTTATGTTATTCCAAAAATCAAGTAAAAAATATATTTCAAGAATTGTATATAAGTGTGTTGGATAACTATTTATGATATTGTATATTTTAAATACCATTTTCTAATTCTATTTATACACACATAAAAAATCACTATTTCTATGTATTAATGATCATCAAGGGAAGATATCTAATTCTATGTGTGTTTGATAAAAATTTCATAAAATAAATAATTATATTTCGATTACATAGACACCAGTTAAAGAAGTAAATGAATTTTATCACGATTTGAATTTTTACAGTTTCAATAGTAGAAACAATATTACTTCACTTAGAAAGAAGTTCATTTCTTCTGTACCCTTGGAATAAAATATCAATTTTTCATCGATTGAAGTTTTAAAAATAGAGTTGAAGGGGTGTGGTGTCCATGAGGGAGGGTGGATTTCCAGGAGGGAGGGTAGGGGTGTCTAGGGGTAGGGGGTGTCCGGGAGGGAGGGTGGGGTGTCCAGGGGGATGGTAGGGGATGGGGTATCCAGGAGGGAGGGGGTGTCCTGGGGTGTCCAAGAGTAGGGGGAGTCTTTCAGGTTGTCGATGAGGGGGGGGGGAGGTGTCTAGGAGGGTATCGAGGAAGGGGGGTGGTGTCCAAGGGGTTTCCATGAGGGATATCCATTATATAATTCTATAAAAGAACATAATAGGTCTTTGTTCTAACATCTAAGTATTAATTTGGGTGTTGGAAGTACACATAAATAATATTACGTGGTTATAAAATTGTGGTTTAACAATCCACCAATTGTCCTGAGGTTTGAACTGATTAGAATTATTTAGTAAACTATTAATCGGGTATACTTCTATAGTCAAAAATTTTACTCAATAGTTTTAGGGCACCATTAAGATTTCAAGAATGCTTCAAACTCCCTGAAGAATATTTCAATTCATGCACCCATCACTTCCATTCTACTGGGGAGTTTCCATAAATGTTCAGTTTTTTCTATACCATTGGATATGATGAACTAGATAAACTCAGTAGATGATTAATCTAATACATTATATGTTCTCATGACTTTAATCCTCATTCTAGCATGATTTTGGAAAATCCTTTACATGATTTAATGTTTTAAAAAACCTCAAATTTGTTTTTTAGTATGTCAATAAATACTTTTCTGAAGTATTGATATATTAAGGTAACATAATTCGACGCTCCACCATGAGATGTGGTTCTATAAGAGCCCTATAAATTAAAAAGTACATACTACAATGATTGAGAATTATAAAATTCGGACCTATAAAAACTAACTCTCATGGAGTTGATGAAAATTTATTGTCCATAAAATAAAATATTTCTTGGTGTAATAGTTTCTATAATCCCCTATATACCAAATTCCTTTAATTCCATGTGATTTAATACCCCAATCTATTGTTTTATTATATGGTTTTAACATTATTACTCACATACACCCTTCATAGTTCCCTTTAACGGGTCTTCCCATTTAGTACATAAATTTAATTTACTAGGGATTCTATGATTATATTTTTTGATCCCTTGATAATATAACTTCATCATCATTAATACCTAATGATATAATATTTTTTTCTTAAACACCCACGTAAAAACATTTCATTAATGTTCAGGGATAAATCTACCATTTAGGAGCATCATAAAAGAGTGTTAATCTAATTATTTTAGAAACAAATCATCCTTAAACCTTGCACTTCATATTATAACCTAATACTACACCCCCCCTATACCCTCTAAACTAACTCAAATAATAATTCTATAGAGGGAAACATGTGAAAAGAGTACCTAATTCAAGAAACTACTCATTAGTGAGTGCATTCCGTGATACAATAAAAACATTTGCGGTATCATAACTATAATAAACTAAAAAGTAATGGTAAATAGCTTCCTCATCCTTATGATTTTGTTTTTTCTTTCTACAATCTGGACATATTTTCTTGTGATTTACACATTTGTAAAAAAATCATTTCATTATACAGAGAAATAAACTTGTTTTTGTCATTGTTCGTTTCCATTTTCACCCTGATGCAGTGTTATACTCTGTGACTAAAAATCTACAATGTAATGGAGTCCTTCAACACACTATGGTATATTGGATTTCGTCTATATACTATGGTATATGATATGGTTTATATTTTTAAAATTTCTCTAAATTTCAATAAATCTTTGTAAAATTAACATCACAACTCATTGTGAATCCATCCAAACACTATTGGGAATTTATTATTATTATCTATTTGATTTAATATATACTCTTTTAAATATAATCAATACTCATTCTTGGAACTTATGTGTGACTATTCATGATTTTTTATAATTTAAATCATTTATGAATTCCCTAAACCATAATATTTGTTATGATTTTTTTAATAACATGTTTCTGATGGTTACTTATTCTCTTATGAGAAAATAAATATAATGTTATGTCATTATCAAGATTCATTATTTAATGTATGTTTGAGGTGGTGATGTCTAGGGGGACTGTTTGACTTATGTTGTTGGGATTTTTGTGAAAACTGTTTTTTTGGCATGGGGTTTCAAAGAGGGAGGAGATATGTGAGTGATGTGCCTCCCATGTGGACTTGGTGATGATGGTAGTGAAAATCTTGGTTCGATTAATGATGTTGGGGTTTGATTAGCTCTAGTTTTCTTAGTTATTCTTGGTTATGCATGTGTTTTCTTGTATTTAACCAGTACTAGGGCTTTAGTGGATAGGCTTGATACGATCATGGGCGCGTGATGATGATATGGGTTCGAAGATCGGGGTGGCTGGTGGTGACCTGATTTTGAAATTTGAAATGTGTTTTTCGTCCGTATGTGGAGAAGTGGTTTAAGGGATGTATTGGTACCGGCAACCACTTAAACTGGCATCCAAAAATGAAGAAAAAATTATTTCTAGGACCATTAATCATTTCAATTGTTTTACTTAAAAATGGTGTATTTCAAATTGTCCTTTTTCCCCATTTCCTTTTTCAAAAATTGAATAGATTGTTAAAACTATGTTTTTTGGCCAGTAGACTGAGAAAACATGTAACAATTAACAACATATGATTATCCACATGTATTTTTTTTTACTATTTGGATTTTTCATTTTCATTGTCATTTTTAGCATGTTATACATTCTACATTTTCGAACATATGTTTTTTCTATTTTCAGTGAAATAAGGATCAATGGGTTTTAATTTTTTTTTATTTTGATATTTTTTACTGTATTTTCATGCACCTGTTTGCAGTGGTAGGTGCATCATGTGGGAATGAATTTTTTGATCATGAAAATGAATTATGGATGATGTGACCTTAAAAGGTAATGATTTATTATTTTAATTAGATTTGACATAGTATTTTTCAATATACATTATGATTACTAGGATAGAATGCATCAGTGCCTCAATGTAAGTTGTGTTTTCACCTATTAAGCATGTAAAAGTTTCAACATTTTCAAACATATGTTTTCTCTATTTGAAGTGGTTGATGGCTTGTAATTTTTTATCTTTTGGAATTTTCAAATTAAATTTCCCACACCTTTGATGATCCTATATTCCATGAATAATCTTTTTATATATATCAACTGCTTTATAAAATGTTATACATGACTTCTTAGATTGATCATTATGTCCTTCCATTGGGGAATGGAATTATAGAGAACTATGGAGCTAGGACAAGTGAGACAAATCATATCCCTGGAGTAAGGGGGAAGGTGTAGGGGGTCTGTAGGGGAAGTGGGAGGGGGAGGGTGCAGATGGGGTAAAAGGGGGGGTGTGTGGGGGTGGGGGTGGTGGGGGGGGGGCTTTCCAGGGGGTCTGTATGGGGGGGGGGATCTATTTACTTTAATCATTTATATTACAATACTATTATTTGGGGGATAATATTTTTGTTTTGTTATGGGGGATGGGCCTATTTTTATGCTTTTTTATATTCCATGTATATGTACCTCATTTATGGGTTTACTGTTTTGAGTCTGGTTTGAGGGTAGTTGATGTTTTATATTTATGATTCTTTTCAATTCAAAATTATTGTTTTTTCAAGCCTTTAATGTTATAATGTTTTCTTAATATGCATTTTTTCACTTATATGCATGCATGAGGGTGTCTACAGGTGCATCCTTGTGGAAGGGGAGGGGTGTCCATGAGGGGTGACTAGGGGGAGGGGGTGTCCAGAGGGGGGTGTATGACGGGGGGGGGGGGGGGGGATCCAGTGAGGGGTGTTTAGGGGTGGATGGGGTGTCCAGGGGGGTGTCTAGTGGGGTGTCCAGGGGTGTCTAGGGGGAGTTTCTAGGGGATTTCCAAGGGGGTGTCCAGGGGGTATCCAAAGCGTGCCCATGTGGGTGTCTAGGGGGTGTCCAATGGGGTGGTGTCTAGTGGGGGTGTCTAGGGGGTGTCTAGTGGAAAGGGGTTTCTAGGGGGTGTCCAGGGGTTCTAGTAGGGTTGTCTAGGTGTCCAGAGGTGTCTAGTGGGGTGTCCAGTAGGGTGTCCGGGGGGTGTCTAGGGGGGGTGGGTCTAATGGTGGGGGGTCCCACGTTGTGTCTAGGGGGTTTCCAGAGGGTGTCGAGTGAGGTGTCCAAGGGGGGTTTCCAATGGTGGGTGCCCAGGGGGTGTGTCCAGGCGATGTCTTGTGGGGGTGTCCACTGGGGGTATCCATAGGGTGTTTCTTGGAGGAGTGGGTGTCCATGGGATGTCCATGGGGGTTTCTAGGGTGTGTCTGGGGGGTGTCCAATGGAGGGAATTCAGGGGGTGTCTAGGGGGTGTCCAGTGGGGTGTCTAGTGGGGTGTCCAGTGGGGTGTCCATGGGTTTTCTAGGGGGAGGGTGTCCAGGGGTGTTCAAAGGGTTTAAAGGGGGTGTCTAGGGGTGTCAAGTGGTGGGGGGTCCCTTGGGGTGTTTAGGGCATGGGGTGCCTAAGTATCCAGGGGGTTTCGGGGGGGGGGGGGGTCTATCCAGGGGGAATGGTTGGGCTAGAGGGGGGATGTAGGGGTGTTTTTTTATGAAATTAGAATACCAATAACCACATTTTTAAACTGTTTCTATAATACCTATGTGGCATAAGGTTCTTCCACAATTTCAAACCATGGCTATAAAGCTATATCCATGGGTTGAACCGTGGCTATATGCGTTTAGACATGGTTAGAACCGTGGATATTGGGCTTTAGATAGGGTTTGAAATAGTGGATATAAGTCTTTCCCTATATCCATGCTAATACCATCCACAGTCCATTGAACCGTGGCTATAAGTTATAGCCATGGTTTTGCAGTTTATAGCCACGGTTTCAAACCGTGGATATAGCCTTAATTTATTGTTGTGGTAGTTCAATTATGGCTTGATAGAGATTGAATCTCACATTTAGGGATGACAAAGTACACATGGCGCCCCTCAGAAATGATGGTTATTCATTGGTGTTACCCCCTTGTGTGAGGGAAATTGGGTGGTGCTGTATACTTTATTAGTGATGGGTAGCTGAGGGGTTTCAATGAATATGAAGATTCTAATAGATTTTTTGTATTAGATCTTATTATTTACCAAGTGAAGTCAAATAATATAGGACATAACATGGTAGCAACATACATGTTGAATGTCGTATGTGTTTTCTCAATTATTTGACCACCTTTTAGATCCTCTAGATTTTAGAGAGGTGAATGTTAAAATGTGTGAATTTACAAATCATATGGGAACAAATGAGTTTCTAGTGTTCGAAGTGAAGGAAGATACTTGGATCAGCTAATGACTCAATTCTCTCACGTAATCAAATCGGTCTTGTTTATTTGACTAGGGGGAGAAATGGGTGAATATAACCACCATTCTATAATATTTCTAATACACCAGTTCTAGAAAAATAATGTAAAGGACAATTATCATGATCTTCAAGAAGAGGTGAGGATTTCCTAACAATCTTTAGAGTGAATGATACTACTTTCTCATGTATTTATACATCATATCCTTCTTAGGGATTTCCTATGATTTATGAATGTGACACAATTTCTTTTTTTTTTGTGGCCACATTTCAGTTTCTCCTCTATTTTTCATCATATTTTGACTTAGTATATGTTCATTGAAACATGTATTCCCTAGAAGTGGTTTATGGATATATGTACTTTTTCATATATCTATCACCATAATGTTCATATTCAAGATAAAAAAACACCCCTATCTATAATATATTTGAATTTGTTTTAGAAAAAGTATGATGTTGACTATGAAAATACCACTTACTATAAATAAATAATAAAAAGAAAATATTGATCTGAAGAAATTCTTTATACGTGAGTCATGGGTGGTGGAGTTATCCAACATTTGAAAAATTTAGTTGGATCTTTTCAAATAGAACTAAGATGAATTTATATGGGGTCTTGTCTGTGACATAAAACAAAACCTATGCCCTTTCTTAGAAGGGATATAGATTCAATCAGCAATGATTATGTGAACTACTAAATGGGGACTTATATTTATTCTTTTTAGCATGTATGATGATTGATTGAATTGTGGAAAGAGTATATATTCCCTTTAATCTTCCATATAATCTACTATAAAAGTGTTGGACAGATTGGAAGATCGGATGGTTAGAATCACCACCATAGGTTTATGTACTAAGAGGATGTTCTGTAAAGAAGGCCTATGAAGTTAATTATGGTGTAGTTTCATCAACATTGGTTTATGTTCTGAGAGTTCTAGGGAATGAATAGTTCAAAGAAAAAATTTATAGTAGGCCTAGTGAATGGGGTTTTTAACCTGGATAATTTTGTAGGTATTTCTAGTAGACCATTTTTGAAACTTAAAAAAGGCCTTGGGGCCAAGGAAAACAGAAAATGGTTGTTGGGGATGGTATATAATGGGTAACTTATTTTAAATTTTCCATAAAAATATAAAGGCCAATGTACACATTAACTTAAATAGCCCACCCAGTACTCGATTAGTGACTCGAGACTACACAGAGCTACATAGTCAAATCATGTGGGTGATCCTAGATCATAAGTAACTATAGATATATTATTAACTCATGAACATAGAACATTATATGAACCCATTCCTTATTCCTACTAATTATTGGTATGTATTGGACCTCCCAGGTCTTCACGTGGATACCTGAACCAGGTATCCAAAGATTGTTTAGTCCATGGAAGACATGGGATACCTGAATCAGGTATCCCCATGAAGAATGAGATAACTGAATCATGTATCCAAGTGAATGACTGGCTACAAGACTCACCATTACCTCAATGGGATACATGATTCATGTATCATATTGAGTACTTTGGATTATGGGGAGGGAATAAAAAACATGAGATGGAGAAGGTTCGGTGAATAGGGGGATAAGACTTGGCTTTGAGTGCATCTTCTAAAAAGTGCGGGAGATAGAAAATGAGAAATCAATAATTTTCTACTATTTTAGGTTCATTAATCATATTAGGTATTTTTTTCGTGAATTGTGAGATGAACCATTGATGTGTTTCTCATCTCGATAAATGAGTAACTATATTGGGAATGAGAGTAATGGACACCTGTTTGGGAAGGAAGAAGTGGTGACCATGGAAAATAGTTTGAATAATGATCTTGAAATATAGTGTGAGTGAACGGACAGATGAGATACGCATATCCTGATTTTTCGATCTTTAGGGGAAATAGAGTTCATGAACAAACTGGGTTTGAATCCCTGACCAACTCCATGCAACAGTAGTAGTAATATGAAGGGGGAGTGTTCTTCTGAATGACATAGAGTAAAGGTACTTTGGGGGGTGGTTGAGTGACGATATATTCTGTTACCTAATTGGATATCCTTGTTTCAACAACAATTTAATTAGAGTTACCCTAGTAGAATGAAATGTCTCATTTGGGAGAGTCTATATCTATGATCAATGATACAATGTGAATTATGAGAATGTAGATTTATTTGGAAGAACAAGCATTGAATGATTGAGAAAACATGGGGAGAAAACATGATAAGATACCCCATTAGTCCTAGTAGTAAAATATGAGTTTCATCCCTCATTGTGGGGCTCAAGTATTCTTGGAAGACTTTTTTTCGAAGTACATTCGTACTGGAACTCAGAGGAATTGATGCGGGCCAGTTCAAGTGGTGTGGCATGTTTCTTACTTCGATACAATGTGAATCACCGTTCCTTATTGGGTAGGAATGATTTCCCCTTGGAATAAAATTATTAAATGCGGGTTATGAAGTACTATATATTTCATACACCTATTCACATTGGTGTTTTTTGTATATCATCAACACATCTCGTGATATGATAATGGGTCATCTGATAACGAGATCAATCATACCTACTATAATGTTTTTGAGACATTCTAGTCATTATAATGTCTATTTATGAAATAATAACAATAAAATCTAAAAAATTCCATCAAGTATATCCACTTTTTCATGTCATAGGGGGTTCATGGACCTCTCCATGTACACCATATATGATGTGAGTATTTCCTACTCTTCAGTGCGAGCTATGAGGTGCTAGGAAACTCATGTGCACCAAGTTTAAGTGAAGAATTTATAGGACTTTATTAGTCATTATTGTAATTTCATGGAATTTATATAATATTAGATGGTAGAATAACTATAATTTACACTAAATTAATATAATGTTGTAGGAAATATATTTATACAAAGAGATCAAGCGGGTTCCAAGGGTAGACATTGGGTGTCATCAAGCACCCTGGGATGGCCACTCAAGCACTTGGTGGAATGGTGTGTGTATTTCCAACTCTTCATAATTAGTACTCTACTGTAGTAGTTTTAGTATTATGGGTCTATTTGTGTTGGTGGTGGGAATCAAAATAATGAACTAGAAGATAAGTATGATTTATGGAGTTGTGGTTCAGTTGACTTGATACTTCGATGGGGAGGGAAATGTTATGGAAGGGTGTGATATTCACTCAAGACTGCCACTCAAAAAAGATGGGGATGGAGGGATGAAGTCATTTCTGCATAACCTAAGGGTTCAGGTGACACAATTGGTACTATTAGTGGTCCATGATAATTTTAATCAGGGATTAATGGTTGAGAAAACCATATTCAAAGGAAAATAGGATACAATAACCAAATGTTCCTATTTCACTCTTCAATGGGGAACGTGAAGCTGGAATATCTAGTAAATGTTGATCAAAATGTCATGGAGATTTTATACCCTATCCCTGTTAACACCACCCCTGAAAACACATTTCTTATCATAGTCCGACACATCAATTATCATCTAGGTCTTTTTGCTCGATTAATGGTTCCAATGTATTACTATGACACCAAACAGATAACTGGTGTTCAGACAATGTGTTTACATTGTGGTTCTCATGGTATAGTTAGATTCATGATATTTCCATGACCATATTTCTATGGGGGTGAAGTCATAAGAAGGTATCCATGGGAAAACCAATAGAAATATTGGGATGACTAAACAACTATGATTCAGTTAAGGAGTGCTATAATGGGAATCCTTGTATTTTTATATTCAGCACATTAGTTAAAACATGGGGGAATGAAATTAAAGATCATGGTTCAACCATATGTAGCTCGACATGGTTCCATGGCACATATATGATGGTATGTGACTTTCGAACAACTTGTAACCCCCAAACTACAAGGGTAATAAAGACCATGAAATTCCACAATCGATGGGTTATAAACACCTCAAGGCCCCCAACTCTGAATGGGTATGAACCATGTGTATGGAGAGTGAACTAACCTTGCATTTAAGCTATTTATATTATCATTGAATTAATTAAAAACATTGGGAGCAAAATGGAGGTGGGTTGAAAGTTTTTTCACTATGAATAAGAGACCTAATATATTGATTGTTTGGCATGATTAACCAAGAAAACATAATACCTTGTAGAAATCTACTCGATTCCTAGGGGTTAAAGTCAAGTTAGAGTTATGGGGCCATTATGTTATAAGTTGTTTGGGAGACATAGTGATAGATATAATCATGTGAGAAAGAGGTATATAAGTTTTGATCAATGTAATAATCCATAAATGGGGTGCATGGTAATGGGTTGAAGTGGAATTCAGATCACCTATCCACTATCATTCTAAAAAATACTGGTTTTGGGCATTTGGATCACAAACATAGAAATCCCATCAGCCCCAAATCATGAAAAGGCATGATTTCCCCATGATTGGCCCAATATTCAGGTATACCACCATGAGTACCACCACATTCTTCCATAACATCCCTTTCTATTAAATCTCAATAAACATAGTTGAAATTGAAATGGTCATGAAGATTTCTAATGATACTACTAGTGTACCGAAGTGTATTGGGGAATATACTAGAGTTGAGTGGGAAATGGACATCTTTGGGATTGAAGAGGTGGTTTTAAATTCAATGATGTCAGAATGGTGAAAATGTTGTGTTTCCAATGGATGAGTAATGTCAATGGTGCTCTCGATTGTATAAATCATATGTGGATCAATGATTTTCTTATATTTTAGTGTTTCAACCATGATCCAACTATCAACTCGAACTCAAATCATACTTATTCAGTCGATCCAATATCTATTTCCAGGATTCATCCACAACCATCGTATCAATGGAAATGGGTAGGAATCCCCTTAGTTTACATCTACTCGACCGGTCCCCGCTCAAGTACAATGATGAATATGTGTCAAGAAAATAGGTCGAGCGATAAATAATTGACTATTCATAATAATATGAGATAATTGTGTGTCGAGAAATATGATATAGGTATTATAAGGTTATATTAGGATCACTAGTTGTATAATATTCATTATGGTGAGGTTAGATGAATTTAACCAATGTAAAATGGTTGAGAGAGTTGATGGATTTGTAAGTGGAATAGTGTGTGGGTCCATGTGACTACTATTACACATATGGGCCTTCAAGGTTGATGTGTTTGTATTAGTAGGAAGGAGAGAGGTTAAGGAATCCACTTAATTCTCAATAAAAATTCTGATAGTTCAATGGATTTCAACATTGTATCACTATTCTATGACCAAATTTGAACCCTACCTACTGAGATGGTACCACTACTACATTTTTAATTTCACCAGATTACACTAATTAGGATAAATGGGGTCTAACAAGTGCTAGGTTTTATGATGTTGAATGATCAACTTAGTATGGAAACATTAAACTGGAAGGGGTTATCTATTTTGGTATAAATGGGAACATCCACTTATCCCATTAATTCCAAAGGGGGACAAGAAATAAATATCGTTGAAGTATATCAATGAGGGAGTGTGGTGTTTTCTATTAAAATGGAGTACTCAAGTGGAATCACTAACACTGTTGAGATAAAGTACATAGGATATAGATCATTAGAGAAGGGGGAGAAAGAACTGAAGAGGTCCAAATGGACAAGTAATTGAGTTGAACACCAAACTCAATAGCACAAGGAAAATGGACTATTTTATCTAATACATTAGAACATGCCACTGGGAAAACCCCGATGGCTGAGTTTTAACACCAAAAAAATCCATACCCAATTCTAATACCAATACCATGTCTGATGGTAGGAAATATTTCATAGATAGCTCTATATTGGAGGGAAAATATTGTGGAACTCTCTTTGAATATATCTATGTTAATGGATATATGGTGGAACACACTCTGGACTAGTCAAATAGTTGGTTTGATGATGAGATAAACACTACCAGAACAGAAAATCCAATGTTTTCAACTCGAATTCTTTGGAAACCTGAATCATAAAATCATTATACATTGAAACAAGTATACTTCATTGTTTGTAAATTTCCATCTATGTTAAAATAGTGTCCCCACTCACCCTCATTGACCATACCACATTTATTCTGATTTGTTCAAAGGATAATGGTTCTATCAATGAATATGGTTGATGAAATAGGTGAAAAAAGAAGTATGGAAAACTCTAAAGACCACTTGGTCATTACCGAAAAACAATTACTATTTTCTCCCTAACCAAGGAGTGACTAGGATATATGATTTATCCCAAAGTAGGGAAAATTTGGGATACTTGAAGAATCATAGTGAGTTATTTTTCATTTCATGGGATACATAAAGTATCCCAGAATATGGAGGACTAGGTATGACCATGTTTTTAATGGTAATTTATTGGTATAGAGGTTGTGTCCTTGGTATTCCCTATTCTATCCTGACAAAGTCATTTCCTGGTGCACACTGAATGAGGTACTGAGTTCTTGTGAGGATCTGATGCTCACTAACTAGGGTAGGGATAACATTTTCATTTACCATAATTGACAACATGGGATATTCGGGGATACATGATTCACATATCTCATTGAGTAGCTGATCATTCCTAGTATTTTACCACACCATTTCATATTTTTGTAATTCTCCAACCCTAGTTACCCAGAGTCAGATCATTATTACATAACATTGGCATGATCACACAAGATCAATTCTCAAAAGACCGATTCGTTTTGTAGCCTTTGAAATACTAGATAAATTCATAAGTTTTATATTACATTATAAAATGAAACATCACAACAACATAGTCTCTATAGGCCACACTCATATCCCATAGACTATCCCTACAGGTCAGTCATAATATAATTTTTCACATCATGGGAAAAATAAAACATAGAAAGGGTTGAGCTCAGATGCTCAGTAAGGATAACAATATAGCAGAATATTTCATAAATAAGAATAAAAATTTAAGGCAATGTAATACTAGAACGAAATACTTTTAAACATGAACTTATGAATAATATGGAAAAGATAAAATCAAATAATGCCAATTACTTATTCACATGGATATTCTACTAGTCGAATAATCACATGCAATATCAATAGCCACTTTCATAATGATGGAATGCGTAATTCCAAACTTCCTAACCACATAGTCATGGCCTTGTGCCAAGACTACAAATAAGATTGTGTCACCGCCTTATGCTTAGACACTAGTTTGTCTCACGAGACCTACCGATGTATCGAGGAGATATAGCGGGCTCCACCCATCGCTTACTAAGTCCAATTCATTCCCCATATGAGATGTTTCAAACATAACATAATTTTTTTTATTAAAACTATCATTGTAAATTTAAATAATTTCTCCATAAACCAAGAATGGTGTGGAAATAACACATCCACAGTCAAACATATCACAAAACCTTCAATACAATATGGATGTTTTGTATCATAATAAATCAACTTCAATTAAGATTAAAATCCATCAAAGGATGTTGACATAGATGAAATCAAAACATTTTTTCTGAAAAATATCTCTTTTTATTTTGAAATCATTTAAATTTCATATAAATATAAAAGAAATTATTTATATTGAAAATATTATTATATGCTTGTTAGGGAAGCTTCGATGATGTTATAATAGAAAAAAATAGCTACACCATCTGTATATGTTTAAAATAAATTCTTACCTTATTTTTTTCAAAACGGTCATAAGGTACCTGTTTGGAAAATATGGAAATATTCCTTTCAAACCATTTTATAAAAAGTCAAAGAAGGGTATAAATGACTTTAACCCATAGTCTTGTAAATAGTGAAAATGTTTTGGAATACATTTTTAAGAAACATGGATGTGGATGGTAAAGTTTTCCTAGAAGATAATTACATATAAAAAACTCAAATAATAAAGAGATTGTGAAATTAACCCTTACCAATTTGGTAACTTACGAAACATACACCACACAAAAGGAAATAGTGGCAATATAGCATGAATCTCATGGGAATAAGGAGTGATATGAAAACACCTTACCTTGTAATTTTCCTTGGTCAAGTTTATGTTAAAATCATTTATAATAGTTAAATAATTGTTATTAAATTATAAAAGAACAATATACATAAATATTATATCATATTTGATATTCTGGTATTGTGTTGTTAATGATACTTCAGTATTATCATCGGTTTGTGTGTTACCTGATTCGTTTTTCTTTATATTATTTGTTATGTAAGTAATATTTGTCACAAATAGTATTTATATTATTTGTATTCATAATGATATTAAGTATTTATAAATTATTTTTAGTCATTAAATGAAAATTAGTCTTGAATGGATACGATGGGGAATGAATCTAATTGCGTTTGTGGAGATGGCAATCTATACATACACAAGAGGGACAATATCATTATTTTGATATTAAAATAATCTATAATTGGATGGTATTTCATATATAAAAATTAATTATCAAATTATATTTATTATTTACACCATTTTTTCTCATTATTATACCCATCCAAATGATGAATCGTTTGGAAAACAAACTACACCATGATGTGGAGATGGTAATCTATAAGTACGCACATATGGAGACTTTTTCATTTATAGGATGGATAGAATAAAGAATATGGTTGTAAAATTTTTATAAAAAAATAACAGTATATAGAATATACTGGATTTATTATTTTATAATGGAAACAACAAAGAAAGAGGAAGTGGATGATGAAATGAACTTGAAAGAGGTGATGAAATATTTACCTCTTCTTTGGGTTCTTCCTTTTGATTTGATCAAAAGGGATCCATAGGATGCATTTATGACTAAAGGAAGGCCTCTAGGATGAATTTAGGAAATTTGGAAGGATATTTGGTCGGGGGATGGCCGAACTAAATTGCTTTGATGGTGTGAATTTGAGAGAATCGTAAGTTCCCTTTTATAAGAGGGGTGAGGGGCACTTTGGGAAAAGATTGAAATATTATTTTATAATAAAATAATTTTTGGTTTTCTAATGGATAAAAAATGAATTATTTAATGGATAAGGTGGTTATGGGTCGAAAAACCCTCAACCAATAGGTTTTATACAGGTTTGGGTTACTATATTAACAATAGCTTTTAGATTTAACTCTTTGTTAAATAGATTGACATTTACCATGACTTTTTGTATTTTTATATTATATGGTTAATAAACGTACTATAAACTTCTAAGAGAACTTCAAGTGTTTCATTAATGATAAGAATATCATAATATAAGTCTTTTGATTGAGCCTTAGATTTTTATTATTATTATATCAACCAATAATATTGTATTTGTCTTAAATACTCATTTCTGTCAATTTTGACATTATTTAATAATTGATTTTTGTTAAATTCCTATCAACTTTATTACATACAAATAAATAAATTTAATAAAACCTAACATGTCATGTTAACCTAAAAAATTAGTGTAATTCATTAAATGTTTCAAATTAGATTTATTTGGATATTTATAATATCAATTATTTTAACTTTCATAAATATGGTAATTACTGCATCATCATTGTGTCATAAATAAATTTAATTAATTAATATCTAAAAATAATAAATAAAATACCATTATTTAGGAAGTATTTTGATTTTTTTAATTTATATTAATATTCAGATTTATATTTTGTGTAACCCAATATTTAAAATGGTTTAGTTATTAAACTTTGAATTTACTTCTTTTAACTATTCTTTAAATAAAATAATAATTAATGTCCTAATATAATCCTAGTGGACCAAAGTGGTTCAAATTTTATTCCTAAGGCTGTTTTTGGTAAAATTATACCTATCAAATAGAATTAGGACATCTGTTATGGTAATAATAATATCATTTTTACCCTTAATTACCGATTTACTTTTAACCGTGGTAAATAATAGTAAATAGTGACTATTCCCCAAAAAATATTTTAAACTTATTGAAACACAATTTAAATAATGGTATTAACTTTTCCTCTCATATTTTTGAAATTCAACTCATATAAGGGGTAAAATTAAGGTTTATACAAATTCGGAAATGCTCCTTCGAGGTGGGTAAAAGACGGTAAAAAGTTTGATAAAATTTTATTTATCTAAACTCATTATAAAATGAATCTAACTAGTTACATTGCACTTATATAGGTATTATGTATCTATTTTGACCTAAAATAAATTTAAATAAAATAAATAATTATTTAAATAAAAAGTTGGTTTCAATCAATAACTTAGTGGTTTTCACTATTCATCAAAAATTGAATATTTTCAGAAAAATACAAAAAATTCACCCTAAGCAAATTTCGATATTCCAAATCCAAAAATGAATTCCATTTTGAATGATAAAGTTTATAATATTTCACAAAGTGGGTATAAATATTCATAATGGCTATTTTTATTGGTCACAATGTGTTAGAATCTTGAAGTTGCGTACAATGGAAGTTATTGAATTATTCAAAGGGAAACGTACCGTGCAAGATTGAGGTATTACATTATTCCATCCATCAAATAATTTTGTCCTCAAAATTTCAATAATATTACTGCATAAAAATATTTGTGTGGTTCTTCATCATAAGTTTCTCAGGTTCCCATGTTATCTCTTCCATCTTATGGTTTCTCCAAAGAACTTTTACCAGATGAGTCATCCAGTTTCCCAGCACTTGTTCTCTGGTATCATGAATTTTGACAGGATCATTATAATAAGATAGATTATGTTCGAGGTCAATTTCCTCATAGGTGAGTACATGTGTTGGGTCAGGCATGTATTTTCTCAATTGTGATACATGGAACACATCGTAATCTTTGGAGAGACTTGGCGGCATTGCCAACTGGTAAGCTACAAAACCAATTCGTTCTAGAATTTTGAAAGTTCGGATGTACCTGGGACATAGATTACCCTTCTTACCGAATCTTATAACTCCCTTACATGGATATACCTTGAAGAAAACATGATCTCATACCCGAAATTCCAAATCCTTCATTCGGTTATCGGCATATAACTTCTATCTAATTTGGGCTATTTTGATGTGTGTTTGGATAACCTTCACCTTTTCCCTTGTTTACTCAACATGTTCTAGGCCTACAAGTTTTATTTCACAAACATCATCCCAACAAGTTGGTGTGCAACATCTCTTGTCACATAATGCTTCATATGGTGCCATCCGAACACTTGAATGAAATATATTATTATAGGAAAATTATACCATAGGTAAATATTGATCCCGCATACCTTGAAAGTCGTGTGAGAGAGATATCAACATGTCTTATAAGGTTTGAATAATCTATTCTAATTGTCCATCAGTTTGAGGGTGGTAGGCAGAGTTAAAACGAAGTTCAGTATCCATGGATTTCTGAATACTTTTCTAGAATCTTGATGTAAAATGGAGATCATGATAAAAAAATGATTGGGGTACACCATGGAGTCTTACAAATTCATTAAAATATAGTCTTGGTCATCTTTCAAGTGGTAAATCTTCTCTTAAAGAAAGAATATGTGCTGACTTGGTAAGATGTTCAACAATGATCCATATTGCATCATTCCTTCTAGGTGTCTTTGGTAGCCCAATGACAAAGTCTATCGTAATATTATCCCATTTCCACTCATGTATGGGAAGAGGTTTCCGGAATCCTCCAGGTTTTTTCCTTCTAGCATTCACATGTTAACAAACCATACATTGTGAAACCAAATCATTAATCTCCCTCTTTAAGTTGTCCCACCAAAAATGTTCCTTAAAATCTCTATAAATCATACCACTACTAGGGTGTATAGAGAAATTGGAGCTATGAGCATCATCCAAAAATTCCCTTTTTAGATCAGGTATGTTAGGAACACAAAGTCTCTTCCCAAATTTCAAAATTCCATATTCATATATGAATTCACTTAATCTCCCATCATTCACAACATTAATTTTCTTTTGAAACTCCTCATCTTCAGCCTAAGAAATTTTTACCCTTTCTAGTAAAGATGGTTTGTCAACCATTTGAAAAATTATTGATGTTTCACCTTCCATGAATATTCCCATATCCATTTTCACTAGATCCATGAAAATAGGATCCCTTTAAACTCTCATATTTTTCAAAACTCAATGATCCTTTCTACTCAAAGCATTTGCCACATTATTTGCCTTCCCCAGGTGGTACTCTATTGATGAATCATAATCATTGGGTAGTTCAATCCATCTCCTTTACCTCATGTTGAGTAATTTTTGAGAAAAAATATACTTTAGACTCTTGTTATCGATATATATCTCACATTCTTCACCATAGAGATAATGTATACATATCTTCGAAGAAAATATTGCAGCAGTTAACTCAAGATCTTGAGTAGGATAGTTTTGATCATGAATTTTTTTCTACCATGATATATAGGCAATAACTCCATTATTATGTATAAGGACATAACCAATTCCATTCTTTGAAGCATCACTATAAATATCAAACCCATCATTCCCTGATGGTAGAGTCAAGATAGAAGCATTGAATAATATTCTCTTGAGTTCTTCAAAAAATTATTCACACTCTTTTGTCCAAACAAATTTAACCCCTTTACGTGTGAGATTTTTTAATGGGTTAGAAAACCTGGAAATATTCTAGAAGAAAGGTCAATAATAACCTGCTAAACCAATAACACTGCATACCTCAGTTATACCAGTCGGTGTGGGCCATTCTTGGATTGCCTTGGTCTTTGAAGGATCAATATAGATTCTATCCTTAGAGACAATATGGACAAGAACAGAAATCTCTTGAAGCTAGAATTCAAACATTCTAAATTTCCCATATAATTCATTTCTTTTAAGAGTCTTTAGAATAATGCGCAAGTGATTTTCATGAACATCATAGATTTTGGAGTATACCAAGATATCATCAATAAATACCACTGAAAAGTCATCAAGATATTCCTTGAAAACTCCATTCATTAGATCCATGAAGAGAGAGGGTGCATTAGTCAATACAAAAGGAATTACTGTAAACTCGTAATGCCCGTATCTGGTTCGAATTTCTATATTTCGAATGTATTCCTTTTTCACACACAAGGATGATATCTAGATCGCAGGTCAATCTTTGAAAAATATATAGCTCCGTGAAGTTAGTAGAATAAATCATCATTGCGTGGTAGGGGATATATGTGTTGTATTGTTATAGCACTGATATCCCTGTATTCAATGCACAACCTCATAGATCAATCATTTTTCTTAACAAAAGGAACATGAGATCACCATGGAGAAACTCTAGGGAGAATAAATCCCTTATTACTCTATTTATCTAGTTGTTACTTTAGTTTCGCAAATTCCAAAGTGGCCATTCTATAAGGGTTCTTTGATATGGGCCTTGAACCAAGAATTAAATCCATAGAAAACTCAATTTCTCATTCTAGAGGTTGTCTAAGTAAATCTTCTGGAAACACATCAGCATATTATTCAACAATAGGTACGTCCTATATTTAAACATTCCTTTCCTCACCCACAATTATTTCATTCTCTTCCACCCCAATAATTGAATTTATTTGAGCTACTGGGGGGTGGATCTAGTTAATAATTAGGTGGTGACATTTATGCTCTAAAGGTAAGGTACTCCTTATCATCATCGAGAAATGTAACCTCCTTTTTCTCACAATAAATTTTCACATCATGGTATTAAAGAAAATCCATAAAAAGGATTATATCAAATTCAATCATGTGTATGATGATGATATCAGTAGATAAAGAACATTTATATGCCCTAATGTGTAGTGATTCCTAAAACATTGTTGCAATGATACTTCCCTTATGTTTTTTGACTAAAAAATCCATTTTTAAGTCAAATTGAAGATATCTAATTTTGTTAGAAAATTGGGAAGATATGAAACAATGCGATGATCCAAAATCAAATAAATAATTTGATAAACTTGAGGAAACCATTAAATTACCTGCCACCACATATTTTAGAGCTTCAACCTCAGTAGTAGTGATAGAATAATCTTGGCCTTGATATTTTTTCCTTTTCAGAGGTAAGTTTCCTTGGATCTTAGGACATTCATTTGTATAATTCCCCTACTTCTACAATTGTATCATTCAAAATTGACAGCCTCTATCTTCCCCTTTCAATCACAAGCTTAGTGTCCTTTTTCACCGCACTGGTAACAATCCCACATTCCCTTTAGGCATGTACTAGGGTGTTTCTCACCACATTTACTGGAGGATGGTTATTAAACTATTCCCTTCTTCCCATTATTTCCATTTCCATAGGGTTAAGCTTATCTCTTATTCTATTTCATTACTTTAAAGTCGTAAGACTCAAGGAATTCCTTTTCTATCTTGATAGCACAAGAGACAATAACTTAGTATGAAAATAAGTATTGTGAGACTAATGATAACTTGAGAAATGGTTTTAACCCATCAAATAATCAATCAATCTTACTACTTGGTTTACATATATAATCTACTGCATGCCTTGCTATCCTTGTAATGTTAGCCTCACACTTTGCGGCATTCTCATTCTCCTTTTTCCACAGACTCAGAAATTCACTTTCCATTTCCACTCGATGGTCATGAGGAAAGTATTTTTCTAAGAAAATATCTTTAAACTCCCTCCATTAAATATTATATTATTCATCATATTCTTTTTTTTTCATTTAAGCAACGACCAACTTTTATCTGCATCACCCATGAGAAGACAAACTATCATGACAACTTTTTCCCTTTTGCTACTCCCAAAAGCATGAAATATTTTCTCTAAAGAATTTATCCATTTCTCAGATACTAATGGATTTGTACTCCCATTTGTTGTTGGTGTTTTTTTCCTCATGAAGCGGTCTAACATTGATCCTCTACATTGTGGATCAGCGTGCTCCATACGGGTAACGTTATTATTTATAACCTGAGTGAGTTTTCCCAATATAGTGATAAACTAATCAACACCAGTTGCTTCACCTGCTCCACTATAATTATCTTGAGTAGATGGAAAATATCTACAAGGATTATTTGCATTGATACAATTTCCATTCCTTCCACTGGGTTCCATTTCTAAACAATGGAATAGACTAGATTAGTTTATGAATCACAATACATAATTTCAATCTTGTAAAACAATTAACATAAATTGAATAGTTTATTGTTATAATCCATAATCATAAAAATGTGTTCTTTGTAAAAAGTATATACTCATAAATTCTCCGTAATGGTTGCCAAAGAAAATGAGAATTATCTTAATCATATCCCCTAGAAGTGTCTTAAACATGAGTGTATCAAGGCCCTTTGTCGTGCACCAGTTCCCATTTGAGTGTAGCTCAAATATTTATTTTCAGGTTTTACCTGTAGATAAATTTGTGCAAGAGCCGCCTCTACATGCTCATATTCAGACATAAATGTATTTCTTGGAAAACTCACAAAATCTCTAAAATATCAAAATTAAAGGAAGTTATTCTAAACTAATCCTCAAAGTATATCTTAGGATAATGTGATATAATTAGAGTTTTTCTAAAACTAGCTTCCAAGTTTGTACGAAACATCCTCCGATATCAACTGTAATGCCCTGACCCTAGTTACCCTGATTTGGTGCATTATTATATAACATTGGCATGATCAAAAAAGATTAGGTCTCAAAAGATAGATTAGTTTAGTAGACTTGGAAATAATAGATACATTCATAATTTTTACATTATATTATATAATAAAAAACTACATCAATATAGTCTCTATAGGCCACACTCATATCCCTTAGACTATCCTTGCAGGTCAGGCAAAATATACTTCTTCGTATCCTAGAAAAAAATAAAACATAGAAACGGGTGAGATCAGATGCTTAGTAAGGATAAAAATATAGCAGAAACTTTCATAAATAAGCATAAACATTTAAGGCAATGTAAAACTATAACAAAAGCCTTTTAAATATGAACTTCAGAATAATATGGAAAATATAAAATTAAATAATTCCAATTACTTATTCCCATGGATATTCTACTAGTAGAATAATCACATGAAATATCTATATCCACTTTCATAATTATGGAATGCAAAATGCCAAACATCATAACCACATAGTCAAGGCCTTGTTCCAAGACTGCAAATAAGATTTTTTCAAGGCTTTGTGCCAATATAGTAGTTTGTCTCATGGGACCTACCAATGTATCGAGGAGCCATTGCAGGCTCCACCCATCACTTAAAAAGTCCAATTCATTCCTCGTATTAAAAGATTCAAACATAACATAAACCTTCAAATTAAAACTAGCGTAGTAAATGTCTATACATTCTCCATAAACCACAAATGGTGAGAAAATAACACATCCTCAGTCAAACATATCAGAAAAACTTCAATATAATATGGAAGTTTTGTATCATAATAAATCAACTTCAATTAAGCTTAAAATCCATCAATGGATGTTGACATAGATGAAATCAACACATTTTATAGGGAAATAACTCTTTCTATTTTTAAATGATTTAAAATTCATATAATTATAAAAGAAAACATTTATTTTCAAAATATTCTTATAAGCTTGTAAGGGAAGCTTCGACGATGTTATAACGGCAGAAAATAGCCGCACACTCCGTATAAGTTAAAAAAACATTCTTACCATATTTTTTTTGAAATGGTCATAAGGTACCTTTTTTTGGAAAACAATATAAATATTCCTTTCAAACCATTTTATAAAATATCAAACAAGGGTATAAATGACTTTAACCCATAGTCTAGTAAATAGTAAAAATGTTTAGGAATACATTTTTATGAAACATGGATGTGGATGATAACGAGGTCCCAGTAGATACATATGTAAAAACAACCTCGGATAATAAATAGATTGTGAAATTAACCCTTACCAATTTGGTAACTTACGAAACATACACCACACAAAAGGAAATAGTGGCAATATTGCATGAATCTCATGGGACTAAGGAGTGAGATGAAAACCCCTTACCTTGTACTTTTACTTGGTTGAGTGTACGTTAAACTCTTTTATAATAGTTAAATCACTGTTTATAAATTATAAAAGAACTATATACATAAATATGATATCATATATGATTTTCTAATATTTCATTGTTAATGATATTTAAGTAGTATCATTGTTTCAGGTGTTAACTGATTCGTTTTCCATTATATGCTCTGTTACATAAGTAATGTTTGTTATGGATAGGATTTATCTTATTAATATTCAGAAAGATATTATGTCTCTAAACATTATTTTTAATCAGAAAATGAAAATTATTCTTGAATGGATATGACGGGTAATGAATCTCATCGCGTTAGTGGAGACGGTAATCCGTACGTACGCACGAGAAAAAATATCATTTTTTTGATATTAAAATCATATATAATTAGATGTTATATCATATATACAGAATAATTATCGTATTATATTTATTATTTACATCATTTATACTCATTATTATAACCATCCATGTGATTATGTGTTTGAATAACATACTACACCACGACATGGAGACGGTAATCCGTACGTACGCATGTATTGTGACTTTGTCATTTATAGGATGGATAGAATAATGAATATGGTTGTACGATTTTTATAATAACATCACAGTACATAGAAGATACTGGAGTTGTTATTTTAGAATGGAAACAACAAAGAAAGAGGAAGTGGGAGAAGAAAATAACTTGAAAGAGGCGATGAAATATTTATCTCTTCTTCGGGTTCTTCTTTTTTATTTGATCAAAAGGGCTACATAGGATGGCTTTTTGACTAAAGGAAGTACTCTAGGATGATGTTATGATAGTTGGTAGGATATTTGCGCCATGGTTTTCTAGGAAAAATGGATTTGGTGGTGTGAATTTGAGAGAAGGGGAAGTTCCCTTTTATAAGAGGGGTATAGGGCACCTTAGGAAATGATTGAAATATTAATTTATAATAAAATACTTTTCGGTTTCTAATGGCTCCAAAAGGATTTATTTAAAATATAAGGTTGGTATGGGTCAAAAAACTCTAAACCAATAGGTTTTAGATGGTTTTGTGTCACTATATGAACCTTATCCTTTATATTTAACTCTTAGTTAAATAGATTGACAATTACCATGTCTCTTTGTATTTTTATATTATATGGATAATAAACATACTATAAACTTCCAAGAGAACCCCAAGTGGTTAAATAATTATACACATATCATTATATACTACTTTTTTATCCTTATATTTTTAGGATTATTATATCAACCAATACTATTGTATTTGTTTTAAAAATTCATTTATGTCAATTTTGACATTATTTAATAATTGATTTTTGTTAAAGTCCAAATAACTTTATTACTTCAAAATAAATACATTTAATCAACCCTAACATGTCATATTAACCTAAAAAATTATTGGAATTCATTAAAAGTATCAAATTAGATTTATTTGTATATTTATAATATCAATTATTTAAATCATTCATTAATATGGTAATTAATGCATCATCATTGTGTCATAAATAAAGTTAATTATTTAATGTCTAAAATTTTTAAATAAAATTAAATTATGTTGGAAATATTTTTATCTTTTTAATTAGTAATTATAGTCCAGTATATATTGTGTGTAACCCTATATTCAAAATGCTTTAGTTATTAAACATTGAATTTAACTCTTTTAACTCTTCTTTTAATAAAATAATAATAAATGTCCTAATCTAATCCAAGTGGACCCAAGAGGTTCTTATTTTATTCCTAAGGTTTTTATTGGTCAAATTTTTTTATGCAATAGAATTAGGACACGTGTTAGTGTAATAATAATATCATGTTTACCCTTAATTACACTATTTACTTTTAACCGTGGTAAATAAAATTAAAAAGGTACTTTTCCCCAAAACGTTTTTTAATCTTATTGAACCAAATTTTACTTACTGATATCAACAGTGTCTATCAAATTTTTAAAATTCAACTAATATAAGGGGTAAAATTATGTTTTATACAAATTTGGAAATGCTTCTTCGAGGTGGGTAAAAGACGGTAAAACGTTTGATAA
Organism: Viscum album; assembly: GCA_963277665.1. NCBI lineage: Eukaryota > Viridiplantae > Streptophyta > Magnoliopsida > Santalales > Viscaceae > Viscum > Viscum album. Next base: position 1,908,201,332 of record OY728127.1, read on the forward strand.
AATTTTATATATCTAAAATCATTATAAAATGACTCAAATGAATTAAATTATACTTATATAGGTATTATGTATCTATATTGACCTAGAATAAATTTTAATAAAATAAATAATTATATAAATAAAAGTCTGTTTTAAACAATAACTTAGTGTTTTTCACTATACATAAAAAGTTGAATGTTTTTTGAAAAATACCAAAAATTCACCCTAAACTAATTACGATATCCCGAATCCAAAAAAGAATTCCATTTTGAAAGATAAAATTTATAAAATTTCAAAATATGGTTATTATTATTCATAACATCTAGTTTGATTGGTCATGGCGTGTTGAAATCTCAATGTTACATATAAGGCAAGATATTGCATTTTTCAAAGGGAAACATACCATGGAATCTTGGGGTGTTACAATTTTAATGGTGTGTATATTAATAATTATGGTAGACAAATGAGGTTGATTCCTTCCCTTGGGGAAAATGTAGTATATGATGTAATGGTGAAGGGATAGGAATAAAATGGTTAATGTGGTTGTAAAGAGGATGGAATTTACTTAACGGGGGATGAACGGTCGCATAAAATTCTCAAAGGAGAAAATTATAGTGATTTTGAGGAGTTCTACAAGGTCATTATATAATATATTAGTACATAAAATCCCAATCAAAATACACCAGTAACACAATCCCCCTTTTAACTCGATTTTGTATTCGAATGACGACCATCCGGATCTAGTTTATGGTAAGAGAATTGTCCAACCCAAAAGAGATGAACATGGGTGCATGGAAAGAGGTCTGTGAGGATAAAAATCCAATAAATAGAAACTCTCAACAACCCAATACACTCATGGTTTTTCTCTTGATGGCATTCTATCTTGGTCCTTGGGGTTATGAATTTATAGTACCCAAGTCGATGGTTATATGTGATTTTAATGGTCATGTTCAAGATATATCGAGTAATACATTCATCCTGAAAGACTATAGAAGTGATGTATCCTCTGATACAAAATCCATGTTTCCCAACATTCCTATTCTACTGAGTCCATTATTTTCTTCCTTTAACTTCATTGACTGATGGAACACCATCCATTTCATAGCATGAAGCCCACCTCCAACTATTCTATTTCTCAACTCTTAATAAGTAAGGAATAGAGAGATAATTGTAGTAATCATAGAAAATTATTTCATATAACCTCCCCTTACTCAACTAACAAGATAACTCCATTTTCTAACTTAGAAAAAATTATATCTTTTATCGATTCCAATATAATCTACTCTCATTCCCTCATAATTTTTCAAAGATAGCACATATTTCAAGTAGTAAATATGTTAGTAACTATTCTATTTCCCTTAATAAGGAATGCAGTTAGTGATTATTACCTAGTTCAATAAGAGAAATTTGAACATGTGTGCTTTCTTATTCAACTTGTTTAAGTAAACCCTATATTTTTGTCATACCCTTGTTTTTATGAGTGGAGTTTCCAAAATATTTCTTTAAAATGTAGGAAACCAATTCTACCATTGTTTTTGATAGTGGAGTTACCTATGAAGATTGGAAAAAGTAAGATACTATTCATATCATTACGATTAGATGTAGAGTAACTTCTCTTAATCTAAAAACGTAAGAAACACATCCTAAAAAGAGAAATCTTAAAGATAAGTAAGAATTTTATAGTTCTATATCATTATCAACTATATTGAATTCAATTTTTTTCACTTTTAAAATTAAGAAAGATTCAAATTTATATAGTACCATATTCAGTAATAGATTCTAATTTTATTATCATTGGTTCCACCATTAATTAGTTTGGAGATCCAGTGTGCCGACATAATATGATTAGTCCCACAATCTTCTCAGGTAACCTGTTTAATTTACTAAGATTGATGACATAAAAGAGTGATGGGATAAGTAAACCTCTTACATTTCAAAACATGTCACATCATTTACCGGTTGGTAAATTTATTTCTTATTAAATAATTCCATTTTGATTACTTATTTCAAAACAAATCCAAGAGGTTAACTCAATATATTCCCAAATATCATATATTTATTTATTCAATTGATCACCATGTAGTATTTGTATTAGTAAAAACATTTCCTTGGTAGTTAATATCCCCATGATAAGTATAAGTGTATTACCAAGCATTAGTATATGTGTTTTCCCCTCAGAGGTTGAGTATTTTTAAAATATAGTTAAGTAATTTATTCTTTAATTACATTTGTATATGTCCATTATACTAATTATAAGGGTGAGGATGAATAATATTATATTGTACACAAATAGGAATTTCTATTGAAACAATATGCCTTCAAACAACGGAAACCCATATTAATGTATGTGAGGGACAAAAGGTAAAGGGGAAGATTGTTTAGTGATCCATTAGAAATAGTTTCAAAAATAAATGAATTAGATATGGTGAATAGGAACCATTTCCTCATCTCTTGTAAGAATATCCCATCCAAAACCATCCTGATTATGTTATTGAAGGATCCTTGGGGAAATTAGGGGATAATCCGACTAAACAGAGGCTTGAAATTGTTAGTAGGAATTGGAAATAAAACATTAGGCTTGGTGAGGCCAAGTATAAATCATGTCAATAGAGATAATATTAGTGAAATAATTGGTTATTGTAATGGTTTTGTTGATTTTCAACTCTATCTATGATTAACAAAGAATTGTTTATTTTTAAGCAGAGAAGAATGAAGTTAGTGGGAATCTATTTTCTGTTTGGATACTAGGATAGAAGGTATAATTATTTAATTTTGGAATAAGTTCTATTGTATGTAGAAAATGTTGTCATATCTGCATCAGTATTCGCATGGTCATCCTAGAGAAGGATTCTTTTTATCCCCTTCTTTTTTTGTTTCATCCTTTTATTTTCCTCATTTCTTGAATAAAAAGATTGTTGGCCCCAATTTCAAATGAATATGAATTTTTGGGGAGTTTCCCATGAGTGAAATTCAAATAATATCTGAAATTCCATCATCAGGGAAAATAATGAAATATCATTTTCGATGGAACATGCTAATAATAGGACAATGTAATTGCAATCCCATTAGAAAAAAATTGAACTCCGATTGAAAAAACCCACATATATTTTATTTGATTTACTATTGGATTATTTTAGGGACTATAAAACAAATGGGTAGTGAAATATAATATAATAAAAGGTAGTTTTATTTTTTTATATTTAGGATTTGAGTGACCCATGTGTTTTTAAAATAAATTTCTACTCCAATTCTTATATCATATCAATATATAATTGATGAAAGAGAATTTTTCATCTCTAAAATAATGATTTATTTATTTACTAAGGAATTATTATATATCAAGTCAGGGTATTTATATTCCCCATGTTTTATTATAGAACAAAAATTATTGAGACACCTAAAAACAAACCCTACTGAAATGTGATATTAATAAAGTGAAGCAATTTGAATGAAGTGGAATTTTATTGCATTCTTTCTTATTGACTCATATTCCTCATATATTGATGAAAAAATTCATACAATATCACCATATCCCACTGACATCGAATGATTCTTACTCACAGAGAGGCATTCTTGAAAAATAGAATAAAATATGAACTTAAAAATTTTCTATAAGAAATGGAACGTTGGTCCTATCTTCTTGTAAAACTAGTGAAAGAATAGAGTTTTCATTTGTTTGTAAAAAAATGGAAGTATTTTGGAATATATTTACAAATAATTTCAGAATGTGTACATGGATATACCTTGGTAGAGTAACTCCCCCTCTCACCGATACGAAGCACTTTCTATGAGTCGGGTCACCAAAGTCATAGGTTGAATAAAAGGTAGTTCACTGGACATATATCTCTATTTATATTTTTTATAGGTACTGGTATAAATCATATTCATGAAATGAATTGATTTCATTAAACATTTCTGTATTTCCATCAATTGATTCATCAATCTATGCCTAGAATGATACGAAGAAGCCTACGTGTAGTAAGGCCACGAAGAGGAATAATGATGTTTGACATTCGACATATCTCTATATTCCCTTTCCATGTAATATGATTTAGGATTTCATTTAGCTATTTAAGGATAGACTATTAGAACATAAAATTTTATATAAATGTGATTCCGGGAAATTGTTAGAACTCATCCTTACAGAGGGAAGCAACTCTACTTCACAAAGTCAACCTTCATCTAGTCTCACAACATTCTATGTGAATGTGTGATTCATATAACTAGAATTACATAATCTCAATCACAGACATTTTTTTGATCTAGTCCGTGACCTCAGAAGTCACTACTATATAGATATTTGGTCCTACTACATTCTCAATAGAATATTTCAACTGTGAAGATTCTCATTTATATTTATAAATTTTGGATTTGTTTTTTTGTTCTGATCGAGGGTGTGAATCCTTTGTCAATTCATTCTATTTCTATGATTTCAATATTCATCAAGATAAATAACTGGGAAGATTCCTACTTTTCATGTTTTATGAATTTCATTGATGAGATGGTAATGTCAAGATTTATCAGCGACTATCAAATTGCCACACTCGTTGAAAAATTAATGATTCTATTTCCTAACTAAAACCACACATAGAAGATCCTAATGAAGAAGGGGATAAAAAATATTACTGTAAACTCGAATATCCTTTTAGAATTCCAGGAATATTCTTTAAAATTCATTATTTCACATATTCAAATTAAATTACACAATATAAATTTTTTAAAAATCATATTATTTACAGAGAACTGATTATGTGAAATATTCTATTTCCTTAATACGCCTCTTCAATGACTACATCCCTTTACCATTAAATTTGTCATCACATAACTAGAGTAACATTTTATCAAGTTATAGTGATATGAATATAAATAAGGGGCGTTTGATCTACCAATATATATAACAGTATCTTAATCAGTAGTATCTATTGTGAAAGGTAGAACAAAGTGTATGGTATGACTATATAGAATAAGTAGACATATGTGGTTTATGGGGATCCTATTGAATATAGTTGTTCTTACCAACATATTTATTATGTGGGATATTACCATGGATTGGCCTAAATAATCTCTTTATTCCTCTTCTTAATTGATTCAAACTTGTAAATTGATCTTTTGGAACTACCTTTCGAGATTCACCCTCAAAGAATGAGAATGTAACTTACTTGAATCCTTTTCATTCTTTCATAGCTTCATCATTCACAAGGGAATCCTCTATTTAATAGAATATATATAATTTTTTTACAAGACATATGATCTTTAGAAAATCATTGTAGTACCTATAAAATCTAATATCGCTTTTACTATGATGTCTCTCATATTTTTCTTTCTATTCATCTCCTACTTCCCCAGACATCAATTATGGTATGAAAGAGATATATATAAACATCATGTTTCTTAATCTTCTATCGGATGTATTTCTATGGTTCCCAATGTATCATAAGGAGTTATTTGACATATGGAGTTGATCTTATTATTTCCAATACAGTATTGAACATAAAAAAAGAATCTTGGGTCTGTATATCAAAATAAAAGAAATGTAGTAAGTAACCCGGAGAGGAGAATGAAAAATAGATCTAGAAAATAAACTTATTCTCAACTGATGTTTGTGTGGAAAAGTCACCTCATACATCTTATATTGAAGGATATGTTATTTCATTACAATAATATTTGGATTATTTCCTTCTTTAGGAATGGGACATGGTTAACCCAAAATGATCCTTACAAATCGAACTATGAAAATTCTACTCCTAGGGAGACACTGGAAGAACTATGAAACATGATCCTTTTAAAGAAGGGATTTTGGGGGGAATTAAATAGAAATATAATAAATTAATTGGGACTGTAGAAAAAAACCAAATTCTTCTCCTCTCCTAGACCCATGGAAACCAAATAAACAAGAAAAATACATTTAATCAAATCATCACAAACAATAAACCATTAGGCCTATTGTTCCCTATATATTAATTTTGTTATTAAACATATTATGAAGTTACTTCCTATATGATATACTAACTAATAGAAAACCAAATCTTAGATCCCCTACTTGATTATAGATATTTTAGTTTAGGGGGACGTCACCTTATCTATTAGGACTTTTTTCATTAGAGTCATGGAATAGTGTCTCCCCCTGCAAAGTTGTTTTTGAAATAGCCTTCAAATGAATCTTCATATATAGTTTTAAAAGTTTTAATGAATGTATTTTGGTGGTGGGAAGAGTAGAAATACCAAATAGAACAATATCTTATTCAAGGATTGATTTCATTCCCTAGTTATGGAAATCCATCCTAGCTTGCATAGAGAGTTCTTTTGGGGATCAATCCATTTAATAATGTGAACTATTAATTCATGATATTTATTTTTCAATAAAATATTTTAATCTATTATGTTAAGATAAAGAATCCAAATTATACTCTCTAACATTAGAGCTAGTATAGAATTAAAAAAAAAGATAAATAAGAATAACAAAGATAAAAAGAAGGATTCCTTAAGAGTTATTGATATTAAAGTTCACCAATAGTCTTTATGTCAAATGATTTATTACCTCCATTTTTTGAAGGTTGTAATCTATATAAGGTAATAAAATATGACATCAATACTCTTTTAATACCATTTAAGGAATAAAAAATTTCATTTAGATTTCATTTATGGTGATAATGAAAATAATGAAGCTCCTCCTATGGGACTTTTCTTTTATAGCATACAATTCAATATTTATAGCTCATCACGAATGTTTTTAGTCTATCTAGTACAAGCTAGTCATTCTTCTAACACATGTATTCCATAAAATTTATCCTTTATGGGATGTTGAGTCAGTAAACTATTATAGTAATTATTTAACTTCATTTGATAATATGGAGATAAGATGTTAACCCTTTTCTATATTATAAAAAATCACTTCATTTTGATCTATGAGTAGGCTTTCTCTTATATTTTAAATAGAAATTATTTTTCTATTATGGAAAATCTTATACTTTTCCACATCAAATCAGTTCAATAAATAAGTATGATATGATTTAATCTCTATACCTAAATATTAGGTACAGAGGTTTATCATCATCTTCAACTGTTTCCCATCAATGGTTAACCCTTAAATTGTGCATTTTGAGCCAGATTTATGTGCATGAGATGAAATATTTTAACAAAGAGATCATTCTATCCCATGGATATTTCTCCTGATATAGATGGTCCCATAATATATTCAATAGTTACAGGACAAGTTATGAACCTATGAGATTTAATTTATACTTGAATAATAACATATATTCCTAAGATTGTGTATTCAATAGTTGTTACAACAATAACATACACTCTCCTTAAATACTTTAATGACTATTTCAATCTTCCTTATTGGAATAAATGTAAGGACCATCTGATCTAGCCATTGAATATAATTTTCACATTTGATTCATTTTCTTTCATCTCACATGGAAAAATATTCAACAAAATTCATCTCACTCTGATTGATAGGAAACTGAGAGAGAGAACCCACCTGATTAGGGACCCATCCATTTAATTTAGTGGTCTCTTATATAATATGTGGCTTCATTTAGAAGTGATCCTCATTGAAATCAATTTTCTTAGTTCCTACTCAATTAATCCATGTAAATAATTAAATGAAATGATGTTAGGAATACTCTTTGTTCACTACCAGGATGAAATGAAAAAGAAATTATTTTTAATCCACATGAATTCATTGAGATCATTTTTTTTATAAATCTATGGAAGAATAGGTAATTCATTTGGAAATTCATAACATTCTGTTTTAAAAGAAATGGAATAGCTCTTTCTTCCATAGGTTGTTTGAAAAATATGTGGGTTCCTCTCGATATTACCTTTGAACTCCAAAAATTATAACCTTGAGTCTGAATATTTGTCATTATTTCATTAAAGAATGAAAAATCAATATAATTCAGGCTTTCTATGAAATTATGAATTGAAAGATGGAAATTTATTTTTCACTATTCACCTTAACTAATATTACCCCAACCCATATTCTAGGACTATCAAATATAGGATGGGATGAGTGAGACTACTTGGAGAATAATCATGAATATCCGTGACAAAGGTGGTACTATCAATACTCTCCTCGAGTATATATGTCTCAGTGAAAAGGCCCCCATAATAGATGAATTATTATTCGCTTCCTTAATAAAGGAAATTTCATTGAAAACACATTATTTATCCATTATTATAAATATGAATTGTATTTTTATCATCCCTTATATAATGTGGGAGATCTGAGACATTAGTATGAATTTTAGCCTTAATCCTATCAGTTACAGTAAGCATAAAAATAATAGCATGCTCAAGGTAACGTTTTTACAGTTTTTAGGAATCCTAAATTTTTGTACCTTATCTGAATTATGGATCCATGTCAATCAATTTAGTGATAGTTTATTATATTCTATACTTCATTTTCACCCCTATCATAGGATGGGTGTTGTTTAGATAGTAATATTTGATGAATGAAATCCGGAGACGCATTACCAACTATCTATTTTCAATTAGATCGCTTGTGATGTAAGAGGTCTATTTTTATCAATGGTTATAATTAATGTACACCCAATATCCTTTGAATGAAATCATGTCCACATTAAATGAATAATCATAATAGTGAGGGGGAATAAATCAATTTATAGCTCACTTCATTCTTCAGGTCTCTAAGCGTTTCTTTTTTTTTCACTTCTGAACTGTCACACTTTATTCCTAGGTTGAATACATTGATGATAGTTTCCTCAAGAAATATATATGGATGTGATTCTCCTAAATTTTTTATTTGGGGGGGGGGGGGGGGTTAAGGCCTTTCTCAATCCCTCACATTAGGTTTTCCATTAGTATATTCTTACTAGAATCTCAAAATGGATCCAACATCCATATATGATTATAGACATACTTCCAAAAGGAAGTTGGTCCTTTGGGGTTTCATACCCAATGATGCTTATGGATTCACATTAGTCTTGAGGATGGGTGGTTGGGAGTTTAGGATCACCGAACCCTTTTGGGGGGAATTTTTTCTTATTTCGAGACTCTCTTATACATTTAAGATATGATCATGAAATTCTTCATAGACACTGATACGATTCTAGTTACCCTAGTCTCTATGACCTAATTTTGAACATGTATCGATAGGAACAGTTTTGTGCATATTACTTGTTCTATATCACTCTCTTATTTATTTATGATGCATTGGGTTATGTTTATATTCAGGAACTCTGGAGTTTATTACTATCCAAGTAGGTGATTAAAATCTTGTATATGTGATTAAACCTCTAAAAATAATACTATATATTCTGGAAAAAGGAATCAAGACTCACATAGTTCATTTAACATAGTTTAAATTAATTTGACTAGACTCATCAATGATTTTTGTCATAATGAAGAGAGGATGTAAATATTAGGCTTGGACCTCAGCGAGGAATCCTATATTTCATTCTTGATATAGGAATCTGAGTCTACATAGTTCTTATAACATGTTTCTATTTCTTAAGAGATACGAAATTAAATTATTTAAGAGGGTCTTATTCAGAAAAGGTGACCCTAGATTACTTCATTAGGAGTATGTCCCTTTTAGTGGAGATGAGAAATAATAAGAATTAAATCCCAATGATAGGCCTAGATAAGTTCATCCACATCATATTGTTGTAATATTTAACATTAGTTTATAAGACCAAGTGAGTGATGCATGGTGTGAGAAACAAGATATGGATGAAGATTATACACATTGCATGAGAGGATATCCATACGAGCTTTCACATTTTAGATTCCCTTTGAGAGGAATGATTACCCATCTTATGGATGATGTTTTATTGATCTCAGGCCTTAGTAAGGCATCCAAATTTTCCTTTTTAATTTATGGAATTATAGTTATTTTGGTTCATTTATTCCCCAACACGATGATGGGATTGATTTACTTGGGGGTATGGTTGGGACTGATACATAAAATGATGCCCACGTATGATCCCACTTCTCATCCACTGATGGATGAGGAGTAGTGATTAGCTAAAGGGATTATCAAATCCTGATTATTGAGATTTTAGGGACATTATAGGACCTACATTGAAGTGCCTACAAATCTTAATATGGGACTTAGTATGGATTCCTACATATCCTAAAAATGGTAGGAATTAGAGTTTTAATAGTTCACTCATCCCTTATCCCATTAATGGTATAAGGTGGATGATCACGATCGACGACATTATTGTTATTCTCAATGTTTCAAGAATGTTAGTGGAACATACCCAGATGGATTCCCATGGATTGGGGCTTACACACTAAGGATACCCTTATATGGAACACATATCATATTATGCCACCAGAAGTGGATTACTAACTAAGGTTTCCCTATGGAATACATATTCACTGTCTTTTGATGGTTAAAGGGAGATGAAAACAAAAAAATGTTCTTTTAAGAGAATAACACCAATGAGGTCACCTGATTGAGTAACCCTAGATCATCAGGGATACTTACCTTATAAGAAGGGGGATGCAATGGAAGGTTCTTGGCTAGGGAAAACATGGCATGGGTCCTGGTGGATATATTAGGTGAAGTTGACATGTGATAACGAATCCTCATGCTATGTCATGGATGATTTTTGGACATGTATCAATTTCCTACCTTCCATATTTAGTGTGTCAATATTCTATGAAATACACATGTAAGTTTGTATCACTTGACCAAAGTTGGCATGCCTATGTCATCTTACATGACCAAAGTGAAAATGACAAGGGCCCTATGCATGATCAACTTAGATTGTATCAGATGAATTCCCATGATTGAATCATCCAGTTCAATTATTATTAACATAATCAAAGAGAACATATTTGGGTCCTTTTACATGATTGATGTAGACATGACTGTTTTTTCAATATCAACCTAACTTGTCTTCACAGTCTTGCATGACAATAATAACATGTCTATGGGGAATCACCTGAAAATGTTGACATGTCAAAAAGACATTGGGATAAAAAATATTATTTAAAAGGACTATATTGTAACAAATATGACATGTCCATGGCAATCTAAAGAAATTAAGAGATTATTGGAGAATCATGCAATTGCGAGACCTTAAACAAGTCACGCGACAGTGTCTTCAGGACATGTTTAAGATCACTTTACATGACAAAGGGAGAATGCCTAAGGGTTGAAGCTATCATTCCTTAGGTAATATGCCCAAAGTTTCATTATCAATGAGACATTATAATGTATGAATTTTTAGGGCATACACCATTGGTATTTAACGGTGAATGGGGAGGGGTTATTTTCATAGATTCATACACACATTAATATTCCCTCACATATGAACCATTGCTCACATGATCTACATGGACATAGAAGGTCCTCAGGAGGTGTCCTTCATTTAAATAGACGTCATTTCAATAATACTGCATGCTTCCTACACTCATGTGATCTACCTCAGCTTCATGAGTTTTTTCATGGGTTATATGATTATACACATAGACTAAATGTTAAAAACAAGGTGTGCATGGGAGATGGTGGACATTACATTATGAGGATGATTTCATAGAAAATATAGTGTACATCCTAAAACTTGCAATGGGAGGCCAAGAAATTAATATATTGTGATCGAGGAAGTTATTAGTTATAACTGAATGAAAAATATTCAATTATTAAAACCTCACCCCGTACACTGTATGATATCTGAGGGATCATGTTAGGGACCATGCATACATGAACTAAAGCTACCTATTAGTGTCAGATTCATAAACTAAGACTATTTCCAATATGGTTTGACCCAATTTTATGCATGGGGTTACACTATCAGTGTCTTCTTTTCATAAACAGGGACGTATAATGCATTTCAAACTGAATCCATGGCCACCGAGGTTGTGTATGAGCATTATGAAAATTAGGGATCACAACATGGAAAGGTGCATGTACACTAGTTTTTTCCCATGTATAACATCTTGTGTGTGTTTTATATCCACGAGCATCTCCTTCGGCATTAGATGAGGTTCTATAACTCATATGATCATGTTATACCTGAGGGATCCTAAAATATTTCACATAAGGGTTCTTGTTAGAGTGGAGACTCTATTTTTAATGGTATGAACATGGTATTATATTCTCATGTGATCATGTTATCTTAAGAGGATCACATGATGGGTTATTGAGATAAAATCCCATAGATTACTCTTAGGAGAGTGGCCTCTTGATTAACAGAGTAATATCTTCAAATGAGGATCCTGACTACACTATTTTTCTATTTTTCTCCTCCAATAATACATATACTCCTCGCATGTGTATTATTTTTAGGGGACGAATGGGTTTTAAATGCTGAAGGATACTGAAGAGGTAACCAATTTTCATGGGGAGGGAATCACTTTTAGTAGATAAGGTGGTGGTTACATTTCCATATCGACATCACATGACCATAGAATGTGATTACATGATCTTAATCCCTTCTATTTTATTTTTCAATCCTCTTTTATTAGATAAATCCATATTAATTCAGATAAATTTATATAGAAGGTGGAGGGGTCTTGTAGTAATAAAACATCTGATAATGATCTCAATGATTTTCTCTAATTCAATCACATGATAAAAGGATGATCACATGATGGATTAATGAAATGGGGGATTTATTGAGACATGCATGGTCCTCGATATTAGAGTCTCATGATAGATTATTTTTTAACATATTGGTGGATATGTCTTGCCATGGTGATCATGAAGTGAAAATGAATGAAACAACATGTTAACATTCTATGTCGAACAAGTATCGTGGGAGAGAGAGATGAGAGGAAGAGTGGAAGGTTGAATATAGAGGTTTCACACTATATGATATTGGATTATTTAAAATTGTAATTGAGAATACCATATCTTTTCAAATATTGAGTTTCATAGGATTTTTATGGATGTATGATATTTTATGATGAAACGATCAAGAAGTTGAGATTTCATTATGTAAATAGTTCCATAAAATTCCCCATCCCACAATGAAGTCCATAGAAATACCACTATAGTTTATCAACTATGTAGTATGGATAGGGGTTTATAAATATGAACCCTATCACACTATTCTTCCCTACACGGTGGCACTCCATGCCCTGGTACACTATTTCCCCACATCACGGTTGTGCCCTCTTAATAATCAAGCACATGCCAATGCATATCTACCAAAAATGTGCTAGCTGGCTAGGCTGGATCCCTAGGTGTAGTTGATGTGACTTCCATATGGGATGGGTAGAGTTGGATAGCCTAGTTATCCCTGAATAGTCCATACAATTATCAAGGGGTTATCCATAGATTCTTTAGAAAATATTCTGATGTAAAATGAATATAATTCACAAAAATGTATTCTCATAATCAAAATTCCAATCAATTACGAATTCCATTTCCAAGTAATTAATTGAAATTATATTTTTATTTACACATATTCTTCAAACATCTTTAATATTAAATGGAAAATTTTATATCACAAAATTATGGTTGTCAATAAAATTACCCCCCTCTGAATGAGATTCAATCCGAATGAAATTAATATGACTCTACGTTAAAAATAGATCATGTTACCACACTTATTAATATATAAAAATCATTGATACTTATATTACCATGAGGATTTGTCCCATGTATGTTAGCTTTGGAATTTGTGATGTTATGAATAAGTGTCTTTTGGACATGAGTGTCTAGAAAAATCCAATATTGAAAGTGGAATTGTCTTGTGGCCTGAATACCCTGAATTTAGAATTTTTATGAATTACAGAATGAAATTTGGATATGGTATAATGGAACCTGTGGTTGGATCCAAATTAAGGTTTTTGTACATCACTATGTATCCCATGATAATGAAAAACTATTTGTACATAGTTCTAAAATATAACACTATGCAGATCAAACTCATGCATTGGGAACATAGCTTCATGTATAAATAACTATATGATGAATTTCCATATTTATATCTAAATCATACATACGAATAGGATTATAACTATTTTTTTATAAAATCATCGATAGATATCCATGGTCATGTAAATATGTTTCCCATATCATCTATAATTTCTCTCCTTTGTGTGTAAAAATAAATAGATCAAATAACACGTATTTGATTTCCTAACATACAATAGGTTATTATTTGTGAAAATTTCATGAATTCCCAATAAAATTCAATTATTCATTGATGAAATTTCTACAGTGGTCTTGAGATCATCATATTTTCAAGGAAAATGTGGACCTGGTGTCCTTGCAGAATGTGAAATGCTATATCTTATTCCTAAGTGAGAGAACATAGCGAGCGTAGCTTGATTTTTGTTAAGTCCATATGGTTGGTCCCACAATATTTTTATATCTTTATTTAATTTTCCCTAACTTTTTCCTAAGCATCATATCGAGTCAGACATTATAGGTAAGTACGTTGATTTTTCATAGGCCTCCTTCATATGGGTTTTTGACCATACATGTTTTTCTACATACTTTATTTCCTAGATTCCCAATATTTCCTAGATCATATCAAGTGAATTTCTAGTGAGAAGAGATATGAATTTTTCCTAGGATTCCATTATGGGTTTTTCTACATAGAGAGCATTATGTATCTTTCAATTGGATGTGTTAAGGACATGAATGCTAAACCATCATTGAGAAGTAGTTAATTGTCTTTTAAATTGGACCTTTGTTGTGTTTTAGTTTAGGAACTTCTTGATTTGACCATATGTTACTATATTTTTGGGTCTCATAGATTATAAAATGTGATCCCAGTAACTTTAATGTATAAATATTAATACTTTCAATTTTATAGTTTAGGGTCTTCTTTATTGGGGCCTTTGTAAGGATATAGTTTAGTGTTTTCTAGATTAGGCCATCTGTTATTATAGTTTGGAATCTTTTAGCTCAGACATTTTGATTCCATGATGTTTAACATATTTCTCCCATTACTTCATATTTCTGGAATTTAGGGTATTCTAGCTCAGACAATCTATTATTATAGTTTTTCGAGTATTTTTTCTCAGAACTCAAGATTTCGTGCAGTTTACAGAATTTATACTATGACTTGATTGATAAATATGGAGTGGGGAATACATGTCAAGGATGACTTGAATCACCCTAAGGTTCTAGGATTTAATCTTTTATTTATAAGGATCAGGGGGATTGGATTTCCTTACAAACAAGGAGGAGACACCTTTTGTTGGTAAGTCAAAGCCATTATACATCAATAGTATGTCCAAACAAAGGGGTCTCTACTCATTTCAAAGGTTCATCGATGATTTATTGGGGGAATATTGGTTTATGGTGAAACACTATGGATGTTATGTACACCTAGATTGTTGGATTACAGGTGATAGAAGTCATAATCAAAAATCATGATCCAGGGAATATGGGATGGGGAAGACATGATGGGAATAACCTGTAAATACATGAGGTTCTATGTTCCACCATAGTGTCATCGAGGATAAAGAGGACTTGTTTTCCTTTCTTATAAGTAGGATATGAAAATAATATTTATGTCTAGGACTTTATGAATTAGTCTATAGGTAATACATTTATGTCTATGTAGATTTGATCCTCACTCTTTTCTGAGGGACAAAGATGATCTATGAAGAATCAAGAATATGAAAATTTTCTTTGGTTATGGGAGAACAATTATACTAGATGTTCTCTAGAACCCTAGGAAATTTTATCTTCTTATTTCAAGACTGAGCCCCATGCCCATTGGTTTTGAATCAGAAAGTCTGTTCCATCACATTATTGGGAATGAAGAGTAGAATTCCTGATTTGAGATAGAGTATAAAACACTGTGGGGTAACAATGAAGAAATTGAAACCACAGGAACAGTTTGGTTAATGGAATCATAAATCATGGTCCAAGGTTCTCAGGTCACGAGGAAGGTAATTGATAATCACATCATGAATGAACCAAAACATCCATAGGTGATGGGTTCTACCACAGTGATTTCATCCACATAAGAATCTGAAATCCCTTTATATTGATCCATGATGTACGTGGTCGATGATTCTAAGCCCTTCTTCATTAGTAGAATGGTCATATAGAGAGATCTATTTTTCTTTCATAGGGATATGAAAGGTTTTCAGTGACCTAAGTCCCTTTAAATCAATAAGTGTTATTTATAGATAACTTAATATCCATGATGGGTTTGAGAACAGTAAACTTTGTGTCACCACATAGAAAACATATTCTCTTGTGAGGGAGATCTTAAAAATGAAGAATCTAACTTGTTCCAAAACTAGGGGTTCCAGAGAGCCTTGCTAGGCTTTTATCAGGGATAAAGAGTTTGACTTCTAAGATTTATTCCTTATTTATTTTGGCCATAAATTTATCCTAAAATGTAAATATGAAGAGTGTAGAAAGTATATACATGACTATTTCTCCGGCTTCCCTTTACGAGCTTTCGACCTAACATGTTCTAGGTGACATTCACTGATAGTTTAAGGTCTTGTGATTTTGACCAACATAGGATAGAGTTTATGGTCATATGTATTTGGCCAATGTGTATGCAGTTTAAGGTCATGAACATCATGGACCTAATATGGGGGATGCCACAAAATTGCCCAATTAGGATACCAGGGACTAAAGTAATCCAAAATCATTCTGAGCGGGAGATGAAGATGTTTTACATCGTGGTTTGTGGTTATCAGGTCATGAGTAATGATATAGGAAAATTATACTGGGGATGATCCATAACTACCTTAGTTGTTGAGTTCTGTCATAGTGATGTTAGAATCACATGGATTAGAAATCCACCTTACAGAGTCATGATGGTTTAAATTGGTGGGTCTAATCCCTTCTTCATCAGCAGCATGGATAAAATGAGGGGTATCTTTAACATTCCATAGTCTATGAAAATATTGAAGAAACCTGATGCACTAAAGGAATGATGTGTGGTATATGCATTGAAGTACTTTAAAATATGGAGGAATATCCCCATAATCCGGTTGATTGGGTTAATGAAGTTGTGTTCCTTTGATAAGGAAGGATAGTGGG
Organism: Viscum album; assembly: GCA_963277665.1. Classification (NCBI taxonomy): domain Eukaryota; kingdom Viridiplantae; phylum Streptophyta; class Magnoliopsida; order Santalales; family Viscaceae; genus Viscum; species Viscum album. Next base: position 1,908,218,265 of record OY728127.1, read on the forward strand.
TGGCGACATGGATATTTTAAAGTCATGTTGTAGGGACGTATTTTTCTCCATGGATTTTCACATCATTTAGTAAGGGAGTTTTCTTTATATTATAATGTCATGTGGTAAAACCATATTTCTTATAAAATTTAAGGTCAAGAGACTAATACATTTTCATTGAGTTTTAACATCATGTGGAAAGAATGTGATAACTGATGTGAAAAGTTGTGCAAGATACATTACATGCACAAACAAGATGCATTTATATCTAACTCACATGTGGGAAAAAACTATGTCATATGGCTCAACCCCTATGTAGTTTGGGTGTATTTTTTTATTAGTTGACATAGTTGAGCCTATGTTTGAAGATCCAAGTGTAACTAGATGTCCCATGATGATAGTAATAGATCCACACATAGTTATTGAATGATAAAAGATATACATTGGTTCTACCCATATGTAGAGGAGGGAATTATTTCTATTTATTGTTTTACCTTGGATAAGTATTAGAGGTTATATGTGTCACTTCATATATTGTAAGGATTTGAATAAAGCCACATATAATTCTAGAAGAACTATATAGTTTAACATCATGTGGTGAGGATGTTGGCTACCTGACAATAAAAAAGGGTATTATGGATTGACCCATTGATAGAAATATGGGTGTCACAATGTATCCTATAGTTATTCAAATGAAGCAACACATTGTTCTAGATGTAATATATTATTTTACTAGTATGACCAATATATAGGGAAGGGCAATTCTCATATTTGTTATGAATAGACCTAGGATTGAAGATCTGGGCATCACTACATAACCTTTAGCATTAAGAATCATGTCACACACAGTTATTGTATGGATGTGTGGTAGGAGTCCAACCCTAACAATAGTGTTCCTTTAAGGTGAGGTCCATAGTAATTTGAATATATCTTTTAGGAACGATACATAAACTTTTTATTTAAATGTCATGTGGTGAGGAATCATGGTATAGATTTTATAGTCTTCCATTAAGGACCACAATAAATATTTTAGGTTCTAATATTCCTTTTTTGTACGGGTAATCCCCTACTGAAATTCATATGTTCATATGTGCTATTCATCATATGAAAAACCATGATTAATTAAGGTTTTTCTCGATTTATAGATGCAAATAAACCATGGAAATGGGTTTTTTTGCATCCAATGATGGATAGAACAAGATAGAAGATAAAGACATCCCTATGTATCTCATTGAAAATGATAATAAAGCCATACATAATTCTAGATAACACATTAATTTTAATGTCATGGAGAATGGACGTCAGCTATGAAGTTTGATGTCTTTCGGTAAGGACATGGGTCACCCAATGTTAATGAAGATCGATATTGTTGGTGATTCTAGTTTTACATTTTGTGGTATGAACATTTTACATGCAGTTTAACATCATTTAGTATGAGAAATGATCACCTCACATTAAAGGAAAGTAATATTTTATATCATACCATGAAAAATGGTCTAGGCATCAATATGTATCCTATAATGGTAGGAATCAATACATAGTTGTTAATGGATGGAAAGTTTCCCTATGTGGAGATAACTCTCACATTGGGATGGGGGAATTTCATCTTTATTTCAAACATATCTAGCTCAAGTGTGGTGATTCATTAGTGGATTTGTGATTCTAATGGATTTTAATGTCATGTGATTGAGGACATCATGTGTGGTTTAAAATCATGAAACCCAGATATGATACGTTGTGTAGTTTAATATCTCCCTGCTAGGATGAGTTCATATAGTTTATCATCAGGCCGTTAAGACATGATCTGTACATTTTAATGTCATGTGGTTAGGTCAAACTCCATACAGTTCAACGTCATGTGTTAAGTACATGATTAATACAATTTTACATCATGTGGTTAGGATGAACTCTATATAATTTAATGTCACATGGGTAAGAAATGTGATGAAACTCCCTTATTTTCCAATTTGGGATATCAAAATTGGATGTGGAAATGGTTCTGGCCATGTTTGGGAGGTTTCTTCGGGTTAAAACTCTCCATATCTATATGAAATCTGCTTATTCATTAGATATATTTGTATTTATATGGTCATACCACATAGGCTTCCCCTCTAGGTCACCTTATGAACATGGTTACATGATTCTAATGTTTGATTGGGGAAGTATATATAGTTAACCCCAGTATTGTGAGAATATTTTTATATGACGGTTCCCGATGTTTTTAATCACCTCTCCATATGTAGGTGTTTGATAATTTTGATCAACTATCTATATTAAGTTTATGAGAAAGGGAAGGATTTCCTTGTCTGTGGGAGATATCAAAATGGAGAGGTTTACGATGTTGGATTTCAAGACTAGAGTCCTTTTGATCCATATCCACTATACTACGATGTGGAATATCATGGTAATTAATGGCTTCTTCTTTAGTTGTAGAGCTGACAACCCTTTATGGTGTTGAGAATGTTTCTCGAACAACCTCAAGGACAATAGAATTGAGAATATTATGAATATGGGTGTTGATCCATGTCATGTATGGAATATTATGAACTACCTTTAGGAAGTGTGCGGGGATATGAGCATGTTGTATTATGTTTTCCATAATTTTTTTATAACCATATGGTGCTACGGGAGTTTGAGCCCGCATCGGAGAAGCTACATGAATATACCGATGATTTGTTTCAATATTGACTGGGATGTGATCTTTTCCCGAGGTAGGTTTCATATCACTTGGTGATTATTTTTCATAATGGGATTATGTGCTCGATCACAATCCTTTGGCATATTCCACTAGTCTTTCTGGGTAGGGGTATGAGCCTACCTCGATCCATGTGCCACTCTAACATCATGGGCCTCGGTTAGAGTATGGACATGTGCCTCATCTAAAAACAAATTTCATATTGGGATATTCCAGTACACCTTAAGATTGGGATAAGGTATATGAGACTCTTTATGTATTGGCTCAGAATGATGATAGTACAATAATTCATTAGCAGAATTAATAATATTCACCTGGCTTCTATGATCCTCAGGAATGGGCTAGGCATATCAATTGATCGGAATATGAGCCAATCCGAAGGCATGTTCCATTCTCACAGGGTTGGACTCACCTAGAACTGGGATATATTCCTGGTCCTAGGCTTTTTTAGTGTGTCTCAATACTTATATACCTAAATATGAGCATTTCCTGAGGCATTTCCCCCTTACTTGGTGAGCCCCATCCAGAATTGGGATAAGAGTCTGATCCTACACCTTTGGAATATGATTCCAGTCTTTTTTCGATAGAGATATGAGCCTTTCCTGAGGCTTGTTCTGCTCTCACATAGTATACCCCAAATAGAATGAATATATGTATAGAGAAAAACACTTTTCATATGTTGAGATTAATTTACATTTTTATAACACTTAATACATTACAAAAATAGACACCTAATGACCGTAATTGGTCTAGGGCCTTTGGAAACAAGGAAACAAAAGCACTAGAACATATGTAAGATACATTATCTCCCACTAGGTTATTCTTGACTATAAACCTTCTTATAAACATCATAGTTACTACATACGGTAATAGAAGGGGGATGGAAACATCAAAAGGGGGAGCTCAAATGATCTGTAATGGTTAACAAGGGAGACATGTAAGAAAAAACATGTGAATAGAGGTATGCGAACATGATCAATACACTATAATATCATTCCCTACATTTCAAATATCATAAAAATTATTCAGGGAATAAATAATGGAAGTTCATAGGACATAAATAATAAGTAAATAACAGAAAAAATCCAAGAAACCATAACATACAAATAAAACATGGTCTTGTATAAAATACATAAGCATATAATATGATTTCTATAGTATTCAAGTAATTACAACCATTATCATCTTGGTAGATTTTTTTTACTCCATATACCATCTTATTAGTCATGGTTCACTCGCATTTCCATCTTGTTATCATGAGTTTTCTCCTCATACCATCTTGGTAGTCATGGTTTACTCCCCTTAACATCATAGAAGAATGACTTCACTCTTCATAGTATCTCGGTAGTAATGGTTCACTACCATGTCCATCTTTGTCTATATCATGAGATATACATATTTACCCAATTAATTGGAGGGAGATATAGGTCATACCCATCTCATAATGAAATCATTCATACATGTTCCACAATATCATATATAATCATATCATAATCCATGAAATTAAATGGTTATTATAAACATGTAATCATCTCATAACCTATGGAAAAGAGGTTTCATAATCATTTCATCAAAAGCCTAACCCATGAATGGAAGATGGTTTTAAAATAATATAACCCATGAAAGGGAAATGGGTTCATAAAGACCAATGCATTAAGCATAACCAATTAATAGAAATAATTCGAATGGAACCCTTAGACCATTTCCAAAAACTGAATGAGTAACATCAATGGATTTCATCTTAGATGGAAAACAATGTTGATATATCTTTCCAAAACATATATAGAGGGAAATATCCTTTTTTAATTTAAAAAGTATTTTAATTACATAAAACCATTTTCCAATCATTTTTGTAAAATATACCTTGAAAATTATAAAGGAGAACCAAAATAATAAAGAATATATTAAGGGTTACCTTGCCTTATTCCTAATATCACCTTGTCATTAAATAACTTCTCCAGTCCATTAAGAACATTCAACATAAACTTTTAAATATCAACTAAACAATAACAAGAAAAATCCTTGTATATTTCATAATTCATAGCTTATGAATCGAAATTCATAGAATCATTGATTACATCATCCGTAATACATTAATAATTCTACATAATCCTGTTACATTATACCTATTTATTTTTACATTATGTCTATTGTCTCTTCATAAGTGGAAATTCCACCATTACATATACCACCATGTAATCCTTTTCAGGAGCTTCCTCTTGGGACAATGAGTTACATAATGACTGTTTACTCCACACTTAAAACTTTTAATCTTTGATGAGGACCTAAGGAGGCCAACCGTCACATCCATTTAATTTGTTGAACACTTCATTTATTCCATTTAGTAACTTTATTTGTGTCATTATTTACCACAATCAAAACATATTGTTGTCCCTATAAGAAATTCACATAGTTGATTATTTCTATATTCTTCACACAAAAGAAAATAATCTTATTTCTTCAATGGTCTCCATTACCAGAACTCTCAGCAAACTCATTATTTATCTTCCTTGGTGAGTCCAAGAGTTGGTTAAGGTACACATTTTTAATCATGTTCTGTTAAAAATGATTATACATGATGACAACATATTTCAATCGAGTGACTATACAACTCATCAAAAAATATTACATCACATTCAACATTAATCCGGTTCCATTCTGTTCCCACCATTGACTAAAACCAGAAGCATATTTTAAGCATTACATAACATAAAAGAAAACCAAATAGTCTAGAAAATATGTACTTATAGGATATCATGACACCATACATAATATATGACTCCCTAGGTTTATCCTATGTTATTACTAGAAAATTTATATTTAAATCCTTCAATGTTGTTTGTGATGAGTTTGTAAATTTTATATCATATCCCCTAGGATTTTCAATCCTGGTGTGCATCAAGACCCATTGTCATGTACCAGAATACCCTGAGTCAGTCCTGGAACATCGTTTCAGAGTTTTTACCCCAGGGTACATCTATTCTAGATCCAAATCCACTTGTTGTATCAAGATAGATGTGTATTTCTAGGAAACCACTCAATCTATCCTTTAACAAAATCACATGACATTTTCATAAAAAATAACTGATCCTTATACTTATCTTTAGAGACTTCCCCAAGACATATCCATTGAAATATACATTGGGATCTCAGTAAATTTTTCTCATCCTAGCTTCCAAAGGATAAACATAACTTTTCTCAGATACCAACTATAATGATCCAAACTATTCATACATTGACATTACATTACATTACATTTCCAGAAAACATAAAAAATTATAAAAAATTATGCACAATGACCATAATTGGTCATGTGCCTTTGGAAACATGGAAACATAAACACTGGTACAGAAGTGAGCTACATTTTCTTCCAATCGGTTCTTCATGACTATAACCCTTTTTAGAAACCTCATATATAATAAATATCTTCATAAACAGGAGAAGGTGACATGAAAATGGGTGAGATAAAATGATCAGTAAGGGTAAATTAGGGAAACATGTAAGCATAAACATCAGAATAGGGGTATGATAATATGATCCTATCATTAGAAGATCATACAATGTCTGTCAAAGATCATAAACATGAATCACTGGATAAATCATGGATGTTCATAAGACAATGATCATAAATAAATAAAGGACATAATCCATTATAGAATAAAATAGGAATAAAACATGGAATTATAGAGAACACATAATCATACAATATGATTTCTGTTGTAGCCAAGGTATTCCTACCATGACCATCTTGGTAGTGTGGGTGCACACCCCATACCATCTTGGAGGTCATGGTTCACTCCCATGGCCATCTTAGTAGAATGAGATCACTCCTCATACCATCTTGGCTGTCATGGTTCTCTCCCATGGCCATCTTACCAGCGTGATTTCTCTCCTAATACTGTCTTGGAATTCAATGTTCACTCCCATGTACTTTTTAGTATATCTCATGAGATATAAATTTTTAACCAATTCATTGGATGGAGATATAGGTCCCACCCGTCTCATAATAAAATCATACATACATATTCCACAAGATCATAGATAATCATATCATAAAACATGAAAGGAAATGGGTATTGTAAACAAGTAATAATGCCCTAACATGTGATAAAATAGGTCTCATAATCATTTTATCATATACATTACCCCGTGAAAATATTTTGGTTATAAATGAAAATAACTCAAGAATGAGAAATGGGTTCCATAAAGACCATGGCATTAAGCATAACCCTTTCATATAAATAATATGAATGGAACCTTTAGATAATTTCATAAAATGGAACGAGTAACATCAACAGTTGTCATCTTAGATAGAATGAAATTTTGAAATATGTTTCAAACAAAATTATTGAGGAAAATATCCCTTCATAATTATAAAAGGATTTTTAATACAGAAAACCATTTGAAAATAATTTTCATATAAAATACCTTGAAAACATATAAGGAAGACTTGAAATCAATTTGATAAAATATTTCCTTTAAATCTTATAAAAAATGATTCAAAAAATTTTAAAATAATTTTTCATTGAAAATATTTCGAAAAAGTATAAATATTTCTTGAAAACATTTTGAGAACTATATTCCCTAAAACACTTTGAAAAATTATAGATAAATCATGAAAATGTTTTAGAAACCAGATTACATAAAATCTTAAAAAATAAGCTTTAAAATGATTTGAAAAGAATTTTTCTTGAAAACATATAAAATAAACATGAATATATTTTTGAAAATAATTTCCTTTTTGAATATCTTTAAAAAAATTATAAAAAAATAACATTGAATCATGTAAAAAATAATCAAAGGATTGACGGTGTATAAATATGTACATGTCATATGAGGTAAAAAGAACATTCTTTTTGCACGGTAAAAAAGATAAAAAAATTCTTCATTCAGAAAGTGATAAGAATATTCCTTTGAAAAAATTGTTAAAGGAAAAGGGGGTAAAAATGACTTTTAATTATCATGGGATATTAGTATAATATTCTTGTAATTCCTTTTTATAAAACATGGTTTTGAAGGAACATAGATTTCTGACTAAAGAGATAGAAAAGTTGGGCTTTCATAAAAATAATTTATTAACTATATTATTTATAAAAGAGTATAAAATTGTATAACTAAATTAATATATCATGAATAAAAATAGGATAAAAAAATTCATGAATTTCTTTAGTTATGGAACATATTATTTCATCAAAGGAATCATAAAAACCAAAAATCTCGAAAAGCGATGAGATTTCTTAAATATACTATTATAACTTGGTGACATGGGGTCATAATATCCATGAAAGGAAAGGAAAGTAAATTAAACTTTAAATATAATTAAATGATGTAAATTAATTATGTAAAAATAAAAATAGAAGTATATATAAATTGAGATATAATTTTGGTGCCTAAAAAACTTGAGTTCCAATAAGGAATATTGAGACAAAAGTATTTTGCCGATTTGGTAACTTTTGAAACTTAATCCACATGAATGAAAGATAATTAAATGGAAATGTGAATATAGATAAATTTATTTATAATATACATAAAAAATAATCACTATTAGTACTTACACCACACAAAAGGAATGAGTGGCGGACATAACATTTATGTCATGGAAATAAAAATTCAGATGAAATCCCCGTACCTTGTGTCTTGACTCTCAATGTACTCATACAAGATTACTATATAATAAATATAATTTTATTATAAATATTTTATAGAATAAAATTCATATATATAATATCATATATTTATTTATTATGAATTTATATAACCAACTTGTTAAATATCCTATTTTGAGGTTTCACTTTGGGTAATATTTACATTGTTATACGCATGTGTCTTAATTTGTTATATAGACATTAATTATACTTATATAATGATTATAGAATGTAAATAATGATATCAATAACATTTATATCCATTAATTGTATATTATAATAATCTATTTTCTAAAGAAGTATGAAATGGAAAACACTATTCAAGGAGACCGTAAGTCGTATGCACACATGAACGTTTTTTCCATTTTTATTATTGTATTGGAAGAATGTATATAAATGAAATTTGTATATATATATATATATATATGATAATTAAATTATCATGATTATATCATATAATTTCAATTAACCAATCTATAATACATTTAATGTGGTATGTGAATGAATCATATCTCTTTGAGGTGGCGGTAGACCACACTACCTCATACGAGATAATCATATTCACACCAAATATAATGTAAAAAGGTATCAGTTGTGAAACAAAATAATTATAAAGAGATAATAATTATTATATATAACATATATAAATAGTTTTTACATCATAATGACAACCCTAATTGGTTGTAGAAGAAAAATGAACAGTCATCGTTTCATGAGGCAGTAGTTCACCGTATGCATAAACAACATGTTCGATATCCATTATATAGAGGTGTGTGTAAGTGTAGGTAGAAACCATATTATAAAAACATCCTTGATTATTTAGGATATCATGTTTTTTGTAAAATAATGTAATAAATATATTGTATGGGGTGGAGAAGAAAAATAACAGAAATGAGCTAGAGAAAAGATGATTCCTCTTAATTGGGTAACTCTTTTTTAGTTTGTGCCAAAACGATTCATTTAGTTTAAATTTTCAAAAGGTAAAGATTCTATGAGGAAATGAGGTAATATGAGATACTATTTTAGTAGATTATGGGTGAGCCAATGGTCTTGATAGGTTTGTGGATGTTGGTAGAGGTGGTGACCTTTTATACGGATGGAAAATGACACAATTGGTATTTTTGAAAATAGGTTAGGTGTACCCAGTTTTGTACCCTAAAAGGGAATAAAATACAAAAAAATAAATAATGGAAGGTTCATGGCCAAATAAATTCCATCCAATGGGTTTTGGAAAAATTTATAGGTCATTTTGGGTCTTATATTTATGGTTTATTACATTATTAACCTTATTCTTCCCTTAACTGATGAATTTAATTTTAATCACTTTCATTAATCATTTTTGTCAAAAAAAAATTAGAAATTTTTATAAATTATTAATTATTATGATTCAAAATATTTAATAAATTTTTTAAAATTATAATCACAAAAGCGTGAGAAATTAATTTAAAATTAACCTTATTATCAAGACGACACTACGAGTTATTAATGTTCAAATATCCAAAAGATTGCTAAGTTTTAACATCCAATTTCGAGCTGAAATAGGTTAAAATTTACTAATTTGAATTAATAAATACAATTATTATCTGACTAAACTATTAAAACAATTAAAAATATAATTTATATTTATAAAAAAATTATGTAGAAATGAAATTTTGAATTAAAATCTTGTATTTTTAACTATTCATTAAATGAAGAGACCTTACACAAAAACACCAAAAATCTATCATAACCAATTTATTTTGTTTATATTCCAAATATAAAGTTTATTTTAAAATATTAAATTTATAAATGTTATAAAAATGATTTTTAAAATGGGGTTTCTATTAAAGGATGAAAAAAACCTCAATAAAAATATATGTTTTGAGAAAAAAATAGGTTTGTTCATATATTTTGTCTATCATTTCTATTGGATGAATATTGAAAATATTTTGTTGGATATATATAATATTTATTAAATTAATATCACTCAAAAAAATTTATTAATTTTATTTATTAGGTTAAAACAAATTTGTGATCATACTAATATTTTCCTTTATATTTAATCAGTTTACATGTTCACTTAAAATTAATTGATAACATATGAATTCATATTATATTTGTGTAAACCACATATGATCATAAAATAGACAATATTGTGTGTAATTTACACTAACCTTGCTGTTCTATGTAACGTACAACAATTCACTTTTTCATTTAACATACCCCATGTCAGTACCATGATAATATAATTTTGACTTAGTGAAAAATTATTTTTTGTGTTGTGAAAAATGAAAAATATCAGAATATTAAATTAATTAAAATATATATATTTAAAAATATTTCAGGATGTTATAATATGATCTTGATCATAGGCCTTTGGAATATATTACTGGTATTTTTTTATAGGAATATGAGCCTATCCCAAGGCATGTTCCACTCTGACTTGGCGATCCCTGATTGGAATGGGGATATAAGCCCAATCCTTATTCCATGTCTTTTACATGAATATGCCGATAACCCTCACTACTAGAAATAGGACCTATTTCAATGGTTTTGAAAAAACTGTTGGTATATGTCACTAATTTTGACCTATACCAATGCTTTGGCCAAACTGTTGGTATAGGTTACTTATATGGACCTATACCAAAGGTTTTTCCAAAATCGATGGTATAGGTCATTAATTTGGGCCTATACCAATAATTGGGACAAAACCATTGGTATATGTCCATTATAGTGACCTAATACCAATATGTTTGGCCAAACTATTGGAATTGGTCCTACTTATGGAAATAATTTCACCAAAACCATTAGTATATCACAACAAAACAAATAACCTATACCAACGGTTTTGAGAACCGTTGGTATAGGTACACATATTTTGTATGGAATATTTTGTCAAATAACATTAAATAAATCGAATGTTAGAATAATTATGAATATACATATATATATATATATATGAAATTTTGTTAAAAATAATTCATGTTAGGTTTGTAGTTGGGTCATTGGATTATAAATGGGAGGTGCTGGGGTCAAAACCAATCGGGGATTTTTTTTGAATTACCTATACCAATGGTTTTCCAAAAACTATTGGTATAAACCTATCCCAACTCCAAACCAATAAATGGTAATCAAAACCATTGGTGTAGACTATACCAACGGTTTGGAGACCTATACCAATAGTTCCAAACCGTTGTTATAGGGTTTTTTTGATTAGTGTCTCCCCTATGGGAGAATGGGTATGCTCTTTCTCTAGAGTATCCACTTATTTATACAGATCAGAGTGTTGTTCTCTTATGAATATGATTATATGAATATATGGATATCCCTACATCTTATCCATAATATACTGGTAGATCACCTATGTTATTCTCAAAAAGATTTGACACTTAAAGAGGGTATGCATAAGAATTTATGAATGTACACTCTTAGTTTCTAGGATATGTTGATTGAATACTCTGATTGAAGTGGGGATATATTACTAGAAAATTATTCCATGACCCATAATAGCATTTCAGTTTAATTTATGCATGGGGATGTGGATTTATACCTACCTCTTTCTTGTTGTAGAGATATGATAGTAGACTTTACTTGAACTAGCAGGGGTATGTGACTGTTTTCTCTGGTCCATAGATTTCAACATTTAAAAATGTCTACATGACAAATAAATATATATTTTTGGGGAGTTTACCAATCATATATTTTCTTTATATGGTGACTAAGGGATATATATGATTTTTCAAAATTGAATCGACTGATATTGCACTGTATCAGTTGTGCTTCTAGAAACTAAAATTTCCACTTGATGTTGATGATGTCTCCCAGAGATTGGAATACCTTTCTATTTTTATCATGTTTTTAGAAAGTGTTCCATATAGTCTATAATCATGAAAAAAGGATTTGAATATAAGTGGATATTCTAGGATATAAAATCCATTCATCCCTATATATCTAATTTTTATGAGAATCAAGACATATGTAATTATTCAAAACAAATGTAGTTTAATGTCATGTCGAAAGGATATCATCTGTGATGTTTGAAACCATGTAGTAAGGAGGTCCATATAAGTGGTTGGGATAAGGATATATGATCTTCGGGTCCCTTAGTATCTCATTAGGATGTCAATCAAGATAAACATTGTTCTAGAGAACCCATTAATTTTAACATCATGACGAAAGGGAATCAACCATGCAGTGTAGCATCATGAATTAAAGATGTGAATATAGGTGGTTGGGCTAGGATATAGGATCCATGGATACCAATGTTTCTCATTATTAAGAGAAAAAAATCTATAAGTAGTTCTAGGAATCCAATGGGTATTAATGTCATACTGATAATACATTATCCTTATAGTTTGAAATCTTTTGGTAACGACATTGTCCATCTAGTTTAACATCTTGAAGTAAGGAAATCCTCCATGAGGTTTAATTTCATTTTGTAAGGAAATAAAAAATTTATTTTAATATCTTGAGTTAATGACATCATCAAAAGATTATAATGTATTGTGGTGAGGATGATGGTTGTCCTGATTAATTTCCCACAGTAAGGATGATGGTTGTGTACTTTAACATCTTATGGTAAGGATAATGACCATGCAGTTTAATGTCTTCTGGTGAAGATGATGTCCATAAAATTTAATGTCTTCATGTATGAATGATTTTTATGAAATATAACATCTTACAATAAGAATGATGGTAATATACTATCAGGATAGTACCTCATTTGATGGAGGTTCGATAACTCTTATCCATATTTCATGAGTTATAGGGTCCTTCTACTATATCAAGCCTTTTATTGGAGTAGGTTACCTTGAAACAACTTTTTTAAAAATTAAATTAACTTTTATTCATAGTTTTGAATATTAATATACTCTTTCTGACATCATTATTATCCCAAGAGTAGCTATCATGCTAAAAGGTCATACTAGTTCCCTACTATGATGAGATCCTGGAAGTGCTAAGATATTTTTTTAAATATAGGTTCTATTATCGGATTACATCATTTTAAGAACACAAATGATATATCCTATCTAGGGTGGATACTCATTTGACTTTAATGAACCTTCTCATGGTATACACCCTTGGTAATATCCAGAAGGATATTATGATAATGAGACATGATAGTAGGAAATACACATTTATATGGGTCATTGGATGTTCATATTTTTTGACATGTGTATTGATCCTTAGAATTTAAAATTATTATTCATTAGTATTAATTGTTAAGTACTTCATTTTATTGAAAATAACTATGATGATATATGTTAGTAGTGAGGTTGAATATGTTGGGTATGTCGTGATTAATATTTCATTAATTAATGCTGCATAAATGGATTTATCCCTTACGTTCTTTAACACTAGTAGATATCCTAAGCCCTTTTATGGAAATGATATCGCCTAAATAAATCCATGTAAACAGTTTTCTATAAGAATTTTTAAATTCAAAGATTTCAAATAAAGACACATCGATCACATAGGTTGATGGAACCAACAGGCAACCTACTTGATTTGATATATCTTGATAAAGGGATTTTATTACACAATAAGCATTTATATGAGGTATTATGTAATTTTGGAAATAAATTCATTCTCTATGCATGCCTTGGGGTGTTTCTAGATGCTAGCTATGGACTTTAGGCCGCTTCACCTAATTCTACTAAGAATGTGATTTAGAGGTTCACACAATAAGTGTATCCATAATCTATGGTAATTAATACTAATATTATTTATTATTTATCACGTTTAAAAAATATAATTCCCATGGGTGGTTTAATAATTAATAATGTTTTATTGAACATAATTATTTTTTCAGTAGTTATTCAAGAGAATATAATATTAGTGAAATATTTAATAAATATTTATTTACTATAAGGTGAATATGATTTTTATTAATTTATTAGAGAATAATGTTGTGATATTTATTTACTAAATAAATAGTCATTATTATAGTCCTGATAAATATTGTGGAGGAATTATGTACCAAGCTTAATGGTCCAGAAATAAATAATAATGAATAAAAGTCATTTGATTAAATAACAGTTAATTTAATTCACAAGATATGCACATGTCAATAAATAATAATAATATTATTATTTTACATGGGATTATGAAAGGATTAAATAGCTATTATATAGAACCTATTCAATTATTTTATTTTAACCCTACTAGTATATAAATGAAATTATATTATTCTCTAACTGATCCAATTCATTATTTTGGTTGTTCACAATGGATATAGAGAATCCTCTCAAGAACTAAAGACATAACTTCTTTAAGAACACTCTCAATAATGGATGGTGTTATTCCTTCACCTCCCACTCTCATGTTAACAGAGGTATAGGAGAATTATATGGACGAATTTCATGAGGCAGTTAAGGGTGGAAAATGAAAGTGAAAGGATCTATCGTGATAGCACATGAAGATTCATATTATGATGTTCGGTGATTTTTGGATCATGTGTGGATTCCTACTAGAGAGAATATTCCCTTGATTCATACAATGAAACGATGGTATAATTCAAATCTGTTGTCAGATCCATAACAAACGAATGAATTCCAAAAAGGTAATTCTTTAATTATTTAAATTGATTATAAACATCATCTGATGATCCCATATATTGTTCTATAATTTCATCCCTTGTATATCTTCATTGATTTAATTCCCTAGATTACGATGTTTATTTTTGATCATATATCAGATTTATCATCGATCATGTAAAAAAGAAAAGTTGGGAATGACCCATTGCATTCTTCCATAGTACCTAGAATCTACAAGTGGTATCAGAGTGTTCACATAATTATATATAATTATTTAAATATCATTGATTTATTTTCACATTTATATTTAGTTTTCAATTTATGTTTAGTAATTATATCAGTCGAAATTGTGAGATATTTTTCTTACTCTTTTTTTTCTCATAGATATAGTCAATTTGAATAATTTTATTAATGAAACAAAATAGAAGATCTTATCTAGAGGTTCCAAGGAATATAGTAAAAAAAACATAGCAGTACACATTGTGTAAATGGATTTCCACAATGGGTACTTATGTTCAATGGATCTGGAATTTAGTTCTTAATTAATTCAAACCGTCTTCATTGATGACAAACAGTCCATTTATTTATTGCACCACTTGTTGACTAGGATATGATGGCACAAAGCCATCCAGAGAATATTCCATGTATCCCATGTACATTACATGTATCCCCTTTGAGTCAATGAAGTTCCATGTATTACCATACATGACCTAACTAATTGGTGATCATGTAATTTAGAGACCACATTCTTTATAGCCCATTGTACATTCCATGTACTCCATTTTTTAAAGGGCATGATTTAAACACCAAGTCATTAGGTATGTATCTTTTATAGATGGTGAGATACATACACACCATGTATATCTCTTGTACACACCATGTACTTATCCAAAATTGGATTGTTTTAAAATTTATTTATTATATTATATAAACCTTTTCACCATGTGTTTGCATGTGGTCATTATGTTGATAGGAAATTCCATGTATTTTATTTTAATATTTATATATATAAATTTTTTATTAATTTCTTAATAATGTTCAAATATATATATCATGTATGATTAGTATTACAGTTGTTACTCTACATGCATTAAATCAATACATGTTATAGTTAAATCATGTAATTAAGGTAATAAATAAGTTGATAGTAGATTTACTTAATGTATTAAATAAGCCATGTGTGTTATATATCAAAAAGAATAAAATTTATATAATTATAATACATGTTTTCTGGATTTGGACTGATATTCACCACGTTTCCTCCAAGGTATGTTTTTGTATGAAGTTAATTTTAAATAAATTTATTTTGTTCAAAATTATAATGAATGTGAATTTCTAGGAAATTTGGATGCGAATTAAAATAAAAGAATTTATTATTTAAAGATGATAATTAATTGATTTGAGCGTGATTTTTCATAAAATAGAATTATTAGGAATTGAATTGTAGTTTTATTAAATGCGTAATTTATTTCATGCATGTGGATGATCCTGAGAATACACCAGACCTTTCAATGTTATTGGTTTCATTTAATTTATTATTATAAAAAATTTGTGGCCTACATTCCTTCTCTGCTCTTATTATGTAAGGGAATGTCGAACCACAAATTCTTTGATGAAAACATTTTCCCCTCACTTACATGTGAGTAAAATAATATGTAATGGAGGGAGATGCCATGTTAGTGGAGGAGGTTTAGGTTTTGAGCCTATCTATAACCAACCCACATGAGATACATAGGTGGATAGGGGGGGGAGCTGCAAAACGAACCTTAATAGGTTCAAGGTGTCTTCCCCTTAGGTTAAAGTTTAGTTTATAAATGGATATATAAAAAACCATTATTAAAATATCATGATCATACCAATTTATTATTTTATTTTTGTCAACATGGATGGATATTTCATTATGGATTTTTTTTCATGATCACAAAAATTAATGAGATTAATGAGTATTAAGGATAGAACTAAAATAAATTCTCTTAGGAATAAATATTATCTAGGACATGGTTATTCACTTATGTAATTATAATTATTATTAAAAATAAATTAATAAAGATAATAAAATGAAATTTATGCATAAAGGATAAAATCTCTCAATTACATTCATTAAATCATTATAGACTAGCATTACATAATATAACATCAAGACACAGTTCAAAGTGCTTGACCAGACAAAGTTGGGGTTTTTTCAATTATTGGGGAATTATAACTTTATGTTTTGGGTTGAAATAAAATAGTTCACAACAAGGCTTGACTTATGAAGTAGGGTATGGTGTAACTAAGAGGAATGAGTTTTAGAAATACAATTCTAGGATTTCAGGATTGGGGAGTCCACTCAACAGATCAAGGAACTTGAGTTAATGTACATGGAATTTTGAAAACCTACCTAAAACCATTCAAGTTTCTTGACCAAAAAAACTGATGGTAATGAAAATGGGGATATGGATCTTTTACACTATAATATCAAGGAATTGGATATTCCTAATCCAATGGTGACGGAAATGGGGTTTTGATAAAATAGGTGGATAGTAAAAAATATAACATTTATTTATTTACATAAATTTAATTAGATAATGTACTAAAATTCTCCCCATATTATTTTTTATAAACCTAATTAAAATTACATAAAATGTATCATTGTGATCAATAGTTGAGAAATATAATATTCTCACCAGAACAAATTTCTATGAGTAGAAAAGGCACTTGTGTGTTACCATATGGAATGAAAAAAATTGTATATGTTTGAAGAACTTATTCCTGATGAACATAGTAATGAGGAAGGTGGTGAAGAGTTAACTCTATATAAGAAAAATTTTAAGGAGTCCGTAGATGTTCAATGTTTCATGATATCATCAATGTATAATAATATTTTAAAGCAACATGATGATATGGATGCATATATCATAATGTATCACCTTTAGGATCTCAATTTAGAGAAGGATATACATGAGAGGTATTCGATATCCAATGTATTGTTTAAAACTAATATTAGAGAGTTCATGATAGCTGTCCTCATGTATTCACAATTATTGGATACATTTAATTCTTAGACAACATAGGTATTAAATTCCCTAATGAGTTGTATATAGATCTCATAATTTCATCACATCCCATGACCTAATCTTGTTTAATTATTAATTAATATATGATAAATAATGACAATATTATTTTAAAATATCTTACTTTGATTCGCCAAGTGGATGAGAACATGGGGAGTAATAAAACAGCGGTCCGCATAGTGAACAAGAAAAGGTAGAAAAATGAAAAGGGGACTAAGACTCAGAAAAACTCTAATGTTCCTAAGAATTTTCCTTCAAAGAAGTGGAAGATCCAAAGGCTGCCGATGGAAAAGGACATAGTACGTTTTTCATGTGTAAATCAAGGCCAATGGATGATGAACTATACCCAGAAGACAGGGGAATCTAAAGGTCCATTTTTAATCATGTATAATATTTATAATATATACATATTGGGTATTACATATAACATGTGGTGCTAAAATATATATCCAAATATAAGAACCAAGTATATTTTGAAATATTTCTTGAGGGGATGTGGATGTGAATACATCTAATGCTGCAAGGATGGATTCCCTAGGGATTGGTGATTACCACCATTCATTACGAACATTAATTATTTTAGTTTTAAAATATTATTATTAAGTACATTTCCCACTAAGAACATAATTTTTGTATCAAGCCTAGATAGAGATGGGGTTTTTTGGAAAATAATTTTTTTCCGTTAAAAGGAAAACACATTTTTTGTTATGGTACATTTAAATAATGGTCTTTATGATTTATATTATGAAAACAAACTATTAAAAATTGATAACAAATCATGTTTACAAGACTCATATAACACCCAAAAATGACATTACCATCTTTTTCATGTAAATAAAAATCATTTGAGAATGATCTATCAATATTTTTTTATAGAATCATCATAGATAAAAACACATGAAATATTTCATGCTTTTTTCACTAAAAAATGTCCAAAAAGTTATTTGTTGTGCTGGGTGAAAGGGACATAGAGAATCTATTATTCTTAGAGACTAATGTGTTTGTACCAATTCTAAAAGAATCTAGATATGGATATTCATACATTATATTTTTTATTGATGGCTTGAGTAAAAAAAAATTTATATACAATATGAGATATAAGTCTATGTCCTTTGATAAATTCAAAGGGTTTAATAAAAACATTGAGAATCAATATGGAATTAAGATAAAGAAGATTTAACCAGATCTTGGTGGTTAATAACTTAACCAAGAGTTCATCAACATTATATAGGTGTTTGAGATTCAATCTCAACTCACTCCACCTTACACACTATAGTGTAATGTTGTTAGTGAAAGGAGGAATTGTACCTTTAAAGACATGATAAAGTGGATAATGAGTAATGAGTATATTCCATTATCATTTTGGGGACATGCATTACAAATTATGGGATAAACATTAAACTTACTATGAATTAATGTGATAAATGTAATTCCCCTCGACTTATAGAGTGGAAAGAAGCATTTTTTTCGATATACATGTGCATTGGGTTTTCAAGGTGTTTGTTAAGGCCTTCTTCAAAAACAAATTATCACCCTAGGGAATAAATTGTATCTTTATAGGGTATCCCAATGTAACAAAGGTATACAACCTATAAAAGCCCCTAGATAATAAAGTGATGGTAGAAAGATAATCCATATTTCATGAGAGGATCAAATATTAAAAAAATACAGTGGGATCATGATTGACTCAAATGAATATTATTATCAAGATACATAGGAGTTGGTATAGAAATAGATTCCATAAGTACCCATCAAAAACATAGTTTTCAAAACACAATTACTGTAGAGGATCTTAAGGGTAAGAGAACCAGAGAGATATAGTTTTCTAGTCACTAAAGATGTTGAATTATTATTTATTTAAAATGATGAACCTGTATTCTACAATGATCTAGTAGAGAGATCAAAATCATTGATATGGAAATAAGACATGAATTTTAAAATGTATTCCATATATCATAACCAAGTTTGGGTTTTATTTGATGCTCCATATGATGTAAATCACATTGGTTATAAATGGGTATTCACAAGAGAACTAGACATGAAAGGTAAATTTAATACCTATAATGCATGGATAGTTTCTAAAAAGATTAAAAAGCATCATAGAATTATCTATGATGAAATATTTTCACCAGTTTCCATGTTTAAATCCATCAGAATTCTACTTTATATAGTAGCATACAATGAATATATGATTTGGAATATGGATGTTAAAACTGCAATCATTAATATGAAACATCATGAATTTTTCTATATGACATAATTAGAAGGGTTTTTTACTCTAGGTAATTCCAAAAGGATTTTCATGCTTTTGGGATCCATTAAGGTATTGAAGTACGCATCCAGGTCTTGTAAAATTCAATTATATGAATCCATAAAATAATTTTGTGTCATTAAAAAATAATGCGAGCTATCTGTTTATAGTAAGTTTAGTGGAAATTTGGTTGTTATCCTAGTAGTATATGTTGTTGACATATTACTTATTGGAAACAAAATACCAATTGTATAGTCTATTAAGGACTAGTTAAAAAATTGTTTCTCCATGAAGGGATTATGTAAAGTAGCCAATATTCAATGGATCAAGATCATTCTTGATATATCTAAGAGGTATATTAGACTAATTAAAAATACATATGTTGACCAGGATAATAAATTGATTTATTATAGAACAATCCAAGATAGGATTGGTTCCATTTTTATATGGTTAATATATTTCTAAGAGAATGATTCCTCATAAAAAACTTGAGAAATAGATAATGAGAAATATCCCATAATATTTGGTGATAGGATCAATAATGTATTCCACATTATGTAGTAGACATTGTTTAATATTCATTGAGCATGGTATGAAGATATCATTTCATTTAGGAGAAAATAATTTGTCAATTGTTAAGGATATCCTTATGTATCTGAGAAGGACTAAGGATATGTTCTTGGTGTATGGAATATATGGGGAGATAGTCCAAAGGGTTTATAATGATTCTATTTCTCTGATAGATCTGAATGATCTAAAGTCATAGTCAGAATATGTTTTCTCTCAATGGATAAGCTATGACCTAGAATATTTCAAAGTAATCAGTTTTTTCTGACTCTATAGTGGATTCTAAGTATATAGAGGCTTATAATTTAGCCATGTAATATATTGTATTTGGAACTTTTTCCAGTACCTTGTTGTTGAACCTATAAGTAATGATCCAATCACATTTTATTATGATAATGTTGTAGTGGTGGATCTTGCAAAAGAGCCAA
This sequence comes from Viscum album, assembly GCA_963277665.1. Lineage (NCBI taxonomy): Eukaryota > Viridiplantae > Streptophyta > Magnoliopsida > Santalales > Viscaceae > Viscum > Viscum album. Next base: position 1,908,239,398 of record OY728127.1, read on the forward strand.
GGTAACACTATTGGAAAATGAATATTGTAACATCCAAGGTATGTATAGAATAATAAATTTTTATATCTATTAATATTATAAAAAAGATATTAGTTTTTCATTAAAGGGGAATCTTTGAATGATAGTGTACTCGAAAAACATCAATGGGTTTCTCCAAAATCATACATTGTAGACAATGTTGAGTTATACCAAAAAAATAATACAATAATAATATTATTATTTTAAATGATATTTAACACCTAGTAATGGTATTAGTGGGAATGAAAAGAAAATAATAAAATATGTTTAAACATATTTTTAAATGTTTTTACATTAATATAATAAATTTTAATGTATTAAAATGAGAATGAATCCAATTTTTAGCATAAACTACTTTAATATTATAAAAAGGCAGTTTTACCACCTTTTTATGGAAAACCCTTTCTAAATCGAGTTTTTTTAACTTTTATATTTTGTATTTTTTAAAATAAATTTCTTTTTTAGAATAGGGGTATCAAAATTTTCTTTGGATAAATTTTTGGTAATTTTCTAATAATGATAATTTTTTATGAAAAATACCGCATTTTATGTCAAAACTATATTTTCATCCAATTTATTTGTAGAGTTAAATTATCTTGTTTATTTATTTTAATTTGTAATTGTATTATGGTTTTATCCTTTAATCTGATTTTGGTCATTCGAAGTAATTTCACATTTAAATTGGATAAAAACACATATCAATTTTTTAAGAGATTTATTTTGTAAAAACCTGCTTTCTGGTTTTGACAACATGAATTTATATTATATTAATTAATTAAAATAATGGATTTTTAATTTAGAAATATATATTCCATACTTGGAATGAAAAGTTCAAAATTATTTAAATCTGTATTTTTTATTTTTGGATATTATGAATAGTATGTTCAATAATTATTTTTATTTACCACGGTTAAAGGGTAAATTTGGTAAATAAGAGTAAAAATAATATTATAATAATATAAAACTACCTTAAAAAAGGTGATAATCTTATTATATGAGTCACGGGTGACCAAAAAATTCATAGGCGGATCTATTGGCATTTGAGAGCCACTTGGGTGTGAAAATGACATGTTATAATAATTATTTAAAGTAGAGGGAAGTATAACATTAACATGTATCCTTTTGCTAAACAATTTTATGGTGGGGTTATATAAGTTATCTCTTCGACTATAAATAGAAATTTGAAATCTAAAAATATTTCATAAATCAGGGTATTTTATTTATAATTTTTAGTGATTAAATAAATAAATTTAATAATGTCATAATGATGATGCAATGATTGCATCATTAATCAAGGATTCAAATAAATGATATTATAATTATTAAAATATATATTATTTGGAATAATTTATGTCATACACTAATTTATAGAATAATATTACATTTTATTATGCTCTTATAAGGTTTGGTTCAATGTTATCTCTATGTTTGGATTTTATTTAAATTCAGTAAAGTTAATAGTGTTAAAATTGACATGGTTGATGTTTTATAAAAAAAATAATTTTTTAAATTATATAAAAATCCTAAAAATATTTTCAAATAAAAAAGTGATTATGATATGGTATAAAATTAAATTAAGTGTCTAATTATGGGAAATTGACTCCATATAAGTAAAATTAATAGCTTCTTAAAAATTAAAAAATTGTTACCTCTATTAAAATTAAAAAAGATCAGTTAAGGGTATACTGAATAGATAAGGTTTAAAATAATCTCAATACCTATAAAAATTATTGGATGGGAATATTATCATCAATCATCTTATTATCTTGTATATATCACATTATGGGGAATCATGGATTAAAAAAATAATTTATATTAATTTAATATTTTAAAACATTCAAAGGGTTCCCCTCCACTCTACTATAAAAAGGCATCCATCCCTCTCTATTACTGACACTTCCAAAGCCTTATAGATCTTCCAAGATCTATCCAATAATCTAAATATAATCCCTCCCCATATTCCCGAAGCCTGATTTTAAGAAGAACATTGTTCATAGAGGTGTTTAGGTTTGCTTGAAAGACGATCAAATGAAGATGTGTCGTTTTCTTTAAGTGTTTCAATTTTATTTCTTCTTACAATTCCTAAAATATCATCCAAAAATTATGAGATAACAAATACAGAATCTTAAATATACTTATATTTTAATACTTTAATAACATCCCATAAATCAATCACTACTTCCATCAAATGGGAAAGGAATTAATTTGTCATGCGTACACGTGAATTATCCCCTCCGTGAACTGATTTAGTTCGTTTTCCATTAACTTATATTTTGATTTGTTATAATTATGAAATTTATCTTCGTATGATATATTAATGACATATTAATCATTTTAAGATAATAATATATCAATTACATTCTTACTTCCATGTGCGTAAAAATGATAATGACGTTCGTGCATACGTGTGAACTATCATCTCCACAAGCTGGTGTGACTCATTTTTATTCATTATATCACCTGTATTATATATATAAGTATATATAAATTATTTTTATTATTTTAATAATATCATGATATTTATGGATATAAAAAATTATAAATACCTTATTTCCATATTGATCAATGAAAAATGAAAACGTTACTCATGCTTAAGTATGGCCTACCATCTCTATGATTACAATGTTGTTCATTTTTTATAAGACTATTTAATGGTTTATATTAAAAAATATGACTAATGTATTAAAGTGATGAATATTTCAAGAATACTATTCTAGATATGATGGACTTATGAACACATGTACTAGTGACATCATACCATGTTCATTTTCGAATCAAGAACTGATTATCGACAAAATGTCTGAGATGAAATCAAATAATTAACTAATTACTATTACATGGTATAAAAATGGTTAGATGTGATTTAATTTTGATATACTTTTGCTACACATAATCACCCAACTGATAAATTCTTATGTCAATTATATGACCTTTTTAAGGGAAATCTTAACTCAATTTCCCTTCATTGAGTTAAACATCAATGACATTGGTTGCATTTTTTAAAAAATATGTGTGAATGAACTCTAATTTTTCACACTCAATATCCACTTATAATGGGTTTGAATATATTTTTTACACAAAATTATGTCATTGATTTATCCTTGGTCTAATGAAATGATTTCTCTAAGAGTCTTTTTCTTAATCTCCTTTCCATTATTCATATTTTAGTTTATACATGACCTTATTTTATACAGTGTATAATTAACCCCTTTAAATTTTAATTTCATTCAACAATTTTCAAAAGGGAATATTTTTTATGAATCATTTTACTAAATGACCAAAGGAATGTTTCTTTTTAACGTACATGACAACAATGACCTTTCTGCCACTACTAGCATTTTTTGATATTTGGCTTCCTCTAAAAGCCCTAAAGTTTATGAAATGAAAAGTAAATATCATATTACATTTTTTTGTATTTTTTTATTGAAAATAGTTTTATGAATGGATTTATTTTATCAATATCTCAAAATTATTACTTATGATTTCAATGTGGAAATGTTATTTTTCCTTTATGCTTGTTCATATGTTATTATTATGTTATGGTTCTTGGGAATTTCTTTTGTATACAGGTGGTTCCCGTATAATGTGAGGGTGGGTGATCCCATGATATCTCTCCAATGCATTGGCTAACACGACATAGGTAAATGTTAAGGTTTCCCCTAGGATATTTATGGAATATATTGTGATGGGTATTCCAAATGTAACTATGAAGGTTACTCCCTATGTAGCAGTAAAATCCAAAATGAAAGTTTGTTATGGATTCCACAAGTTACCTTAAGGATTTAATATTTCTATTAGTTTTTCATAAATCATATGATTTCCTAAGGTATGTTAATGATATTATGCTTTGTGAGTGAAAATTATGATTTCATTGATTGGTATGTATTCATGGACTAATGTTTTGTTTCATTATTTTTTAATCCATACTGAGCTTTTTTATCCTCATCCCAAATTTTTGGAATGTTTTTCATAGCGTATAAAAAATTGTATGAGAAAGGAATAATTCAAAAATATTTTGATCAAGATATGATTTGTTGTTTTAGGTAATTTTTTTGTTATTATGAAAAAAATTGGATTGGGTAAAAGTGTTTACTTTGTAATAATTGAGATGTAATGTATTAATAATGGCATGATTCTTTAAAACTCTAAACCAAAAAATATACTGGATGTGACTTAAAGTCCAATTAATGACCTATCACAAGTTTAGGTAATGATTAAGGCAGATTCCCTAAAAATATACTATGGAAGTATCACCTCTTGACAGTTTTTTAAAAGGGGTGATGTTTCAATAAGCAGAGTACCCATAAAAGAGAATATAATGGACCCCTTGACTAAAGGCCTATCTAATTAGAATCATGAGTATCATGTGATATATGGCATACTGATGGTTATTAACTGTTGGATCTAGTGTAAGTGGAAGAATTTTGGCGTTTGTGACCCTGAAGAAACTTATATTTACATTAAGATAACTTATATTCGTAGTTATTAATATAGTTAAAATCTTTATCACATAATGATTCTTATTTTCGATAACATTTTATATGATAATATCTAAAGAGTATCCATCATACTAAAAAGTCATAGAAGTTCCCCACTGTGATGAGAACCCAGAAGTGTTACAAAATTATTCTTAAATATAAATTCTATAAAATGAAGATATCAATTAAGGGACAAAAATGATACAATATATCAGGGGTGGAGATTCATTGGACTTTGAGGCACCTTCTCTAGGTGTACGCCCATGGTAATATCCAGTATGATATAATGATAACGAGACCCGCCAGTATGAAATCAATATTTATATGTGTATTTGGATTTTCCTATTTTAAGACATGTGTATTGGTCCTTAGAATTTCATATTATTATTATTGACTATTATGAGTCACTTAAATTTAGGTATTGATGAAAACTGTGAAGACAGATGATTGCGGTGATGTAGGATATGTTGGGTGTGTCACAAGTAAAATTTCATTAATGAATAATACGAGAAATGATTAATCCCTTATATTATTTAATGGAAGTTGATATCTGATGACCTTTGATGGAACTGAAATAACTGAAATAAATCCATGTTAACAATTTTCTACAGTCAAGATCAATTTCCAGAAAGTCAAAGAAAGAAACATCGATAACATAGATTTATGGAACCAGTATACAACCTCTTTAATTAGATATATCATGATAAATGGATTATAATACATTGTAAGAGTCCATATGAGGTTTTATATCATTGACGTGTTATCATATTTCTCTATAGGTGTCTTGGAATGTTTCTAGATTATAACCGTCGACTTTAGGATACTTCTCTTAATGGAATTGAGAAAGAGGCCTAGGGGGTCATACACTAAGTGTATCCATAATCTCAGTTAAAAAATAATAGTATTATTTATTATTTAACATGTTGAGTAAATATTATTCCCACATGTGGTTTAATAATTATTCATGTATTCTTGATTTCAATTATTCCATCACCACATATTCAATATAATATAATGTGAGAATAATATTTAATAAATATTTATTTTCTATTTATCGGATAAGATATTTATATATTTATTAGTGAAAAATGTTGTGATATTTAATTGTTAGATAAATAGATATTATTCAAGGACCAATAAATATTGTAGATGAATGGTGGGCTCATATTAATGTTTTTGTGAGAAACAAAAAAATAGTAAATATTATGTGATTAAATAATATTTAATTTAATTGAAAAGTTATGAACATGTCGATAAATTAATATATTAATATTTTTTGACATGGGGTTATGAAGGGATTAAATAAATAATAAAGGGAACTTTTTTGATTACTCTATTTTAACCCTAGAAGTATATAAACCAAATTTTATTATATTCTAATAGATCCAATTCATTTTTTTGGTTGTGCAATATTAATTTGAAGAATCCTATCAAGAACATGGTATATCCCTTCTCTATGAATGTTTTCAATAATAGATAGTGATATTCCTCCACCACCATCTCTCAACTAAAGAATATTCCCAGAGAACACTTTGGATGTTGTTCTCAATGCGATCAAAGGTGGACAATGCAAGTGATATGATCATCTTTTCTAGAACCCAGATATTCCTATAGAAATTTTTGATGCTCTGGTGATCATGTGTTGATCACCACTAGATGGAATCTACCATAGATTCCAACAATGAAACAATGATACAACATACATTTTTTATAAGATCCATCAATAATGAAATAATTCTAATAAAGTAATTATTTAATTAACTAAATTGATTATAAATAGTATGTGATGACCCTATCTCTAGTTGCAGCATACTGTCCTTTTTCTATATTTTTTTCTTCAATTTCACAGATCATGACTTTTATTGTTGTGTAAATATCGAATTAAACATCGATCATGGAAAAAAGAAAATTTAGGTTTAACACATCACATGCTTCCACTATGCCCGAAACCTAATTCCTCAAAATACCTTTATATCCACGTAATTTTTGAAGATAAAGAAGCTCTATATTTTTGTGTCCAAGTTGTTTATGGTAGGGTTAATTGATTTCTTGGCCGGTCAACATTGCCTCCTTTGGCTTTTTTACTATTGGAATTTCCATCATACTATTTTCAATGGAATAAAAAATACCCAGCACGTGATTGATTTTGGAAGGAATATGATTTGATAAAACCTTTATTGAAAGATAGTCACCTATCCTTGGGAGTTATGTGGCTCATGATCTACTACACAACCTATGTATCCTTTTTAGAGTGATCAGATGACTAAAGTGGGGATTCAGGTGTTGGTGGTTACAATATCTCTAGGTCCATCTAAAACTGAATCCAATATTTAAAGGAAAATAAATATTCTATTTGGTGATTGAGATGATGATGGTAGGGGAAATGGTTTTCATGGCCCAATATACTTTTCATACCGATATTTATCATTACCATGATATCTATCAAACCATTTTACATGGCATAGTTGATGAATATGAGGATAGGTCTTCATTGAATACACTTTTCACTATATGTCTTCAATAGATGAGTGATCATGCTTATTCTCCCTCATGTTATATATACAACAATTGATTCGGGAACATGGATAAATCGAGAGAATGAGGTATAGATTCCCAAAAATTATTGTTCTATCATCTAGTGCTGAAAAATTGGGTTTCATGGATGGCACATATACTTTCATATGATTAAATAATCTTGACTATCTTATAGGATTCATGTAATAATATGATGGAAAATAGTTTCTTGAATATCCTGGATTTTAAGGTGGAAAATATGAAAATTCCCCAAGAAATGGGGAATGGGGAGAGGTGGAAAATATCTATATTTCACATAATGAGGGGAAGGAAACATAAAAATTCCCCTAGTCATGGATTCTATGGAACAACACTTTAGGGTGGGATTCTATATATTGGTACTGGTACATCATCCTAAGGTAGAGATTTTAGGAGTATTCCAACAATTATTTCTCTGAGATCCACATTCTCCAATTGGGTTTATGTGATCTATTATTATGTAGATATTTCATTATCATCATCATGGGGATAGTTGGAAGGAGCCATTAAAACACCATTTCCTCTATCGGTGGAAGGGTGATTGGATGATAATGGGAGTTCGAATGTGGGCCCCATAAAATGTATTCACATCTTCCACTATCGATATTCTCTAATTTAATTACTCTGTTAAATGTAAAAACAATCAGTAACACCTGTCATTGATTACTAAAAGATACATTTGGGCCTTTCATTTCCTGTTATAATGGTAGAGGGTAGGCCAACCTTTTATAAATTAGATGATTTCATGTGTATTTTTTTATTCTATGGGAGTATTATCATTTGGGCCTAATGAAGAGTCTTTAGATCTGATTGATTTCATGTTTAATTAGACATATGCAGGCTGGTTCTCCTCGCCCATATAGTATCTAATTTGGCAGGCTGGTTCCCAATGCACCATTTGAGTGTTTTGTGACCGTGATACCGTTTGAGTGGTCGATTCCCTTGATATCGTTTGAGGGATCAGTTTCCATGATACTACTTGAGGGTTCAATTCCCATGATACCATTTTTGGGGTTGTTTCCCATATTGTTTTTGAGGGATCATTGCCCATGATACCATTTTAGTGTCTAGTTCAAATGATGAGGATGTTCGTAGCGTTAAATATGATAAAAATTCCCCCAACACTATGGGTTAGTGTACTCCCTAGTATTACATATTCCACAAGTCTAGATGTGATAAAGATAGATGATCCTAGATAGTGATGATGTAGGATTGATTCTAGGAAACTTTTAGGATTCACTTGAATGCCTTAGATAGATCATTTTTATCATGGATATAATCCTTCTCATCATTTGGATACCCCTAGATAGATATCCTTCTTGATTCCCCAACACAGAATGTTAGTGTCACCATATATTCGTCTATAGCTCCTAAAAGAATCACAATCATAGGCAATGATGATGATTATAATGGATAGGATCTATATGAGGAATCTCTTAAGTGATTGAGTTGAACTGAATGTTACAGTCATCCTCCTCCCTTAGATAGGGAAGTTATATATTGTATCTCTCTAGGGATATGCTCCCAAAGTGGTTGAATGTGACAACAAGGGACACATGTACTCTTATGGACTATCATGGGAAAGACATCGATTGGGAATTAATCCTCTGAAGGGTTTCACATGATGATTTTTGAGTCATGATAGAGTAACTGATTTGGTGGTCCTAGACAAAGTCATTCTCCATGTGGTACTAGAATTTGTATATTGGAGAGAACATATATTGGGGCCTTAGGGCCAAGAAACATGTCCCAAAATTTTGGAAGCTGTTAGAATAGTTTATTAGGCAATTTTTATTTCAAGGAATCTATAATGTCTTTGAGAGGAAAAAATGAAACCTTATTAGTGAAGCATAGTATATAATCAAACATGTTTGAGCAATAACTTTCACCATTTAAAGGATAAATAGGTGGTCCCTTCTTTTTATGAAGTTTTCATTGTACTTAAAAGAATCATGTTGGGTTTCCCTTTTTTTTTAATAAAAGTTTTAAAAAAATGGGCCTGATAGGAACTGGACAATCTATCCTTGTTATCCCATGAAAGGTATGACACAGTTAAAGAATTTCATGCCGAATTCACAATTTTGTATAATCAGGAATGAGACATTGATGGGAGGGTTTTAAAGACTTCCTAAATCACTTGCATCATGTTTACAATATGTTTAGTATTCCTTAGAAACTCACAATAGTTCCCAAATCTATAACTGAGTGCAAACCATCATCCCAAAGGGAGGTGGTCCTTTGGGCTTTAACACCTAAAGATGCTTAGGAACTCACAGTTGAGAGGATGGGATGTTTATATCATCACACCCTTTTGGTGGGATTTTTTTCATATTCCAGGAGTTAATTATTGATTTATGATATGTTTATGAAATCACTCCATAAACTCGATACGAGACTGGTCACTAGTGTTTCAATTACATGATTATTAGCATGTATGGATAGGAGATATTGTGTGCATATCTTTGGTTCTCTGTTACTCTCTTACTTATTTAGGATTGTTTGGATTATAGCTATATTCATGCGCTCTATATTTTATTTCCATTCTGGATGGTGGTTGGTGTCTTGGTGATGTGATTTCACCTCAATGAGGTGTCTTACCTATCTTTTCAAAATAAGAATCAAAACACACATAGTTCATTTGATATATTTTAATGTTGTGTGACTGGACTCATCCTTGATGTTTACTATCATTTGGTAAGGTTATATATATTAGGCACAAACCATAGTGATTTGTACTATGTATCCTTGTTGAGATAGAAATTCCAATCTATCCAGTTCTTATAGCAGCTGTCTTCATCGTGAAATATATGAAAATATATTCCATATGTGAGACTTTTGAATAAAATATTTCCCTTAATTTATTCTTTGGGATTATGTAACATTGAGTTGAGATGGCATGTAGTCATACATACATCTCAATGATCGGCCTATACTTGGGATTTCTCATCAAACTATTGGAATAATCATCACCCATCTCTAATAAAATGTGATTCATGCTTGGAGTGAGAAACAAGAGATAACATAATATCAGACATTTTTCGTGAGGGGAAATCCATATGAGTATCTAACATATATGATTCCATACAAGGTGTATGACTACCCATATGATGAATGATTTGGTATGGATCTTGGAACTTAATATGCATCATAATTATTAAATTTGATAATCAGAATTAGAGTCATCATTGTTTGGTTCATCCCTAACATGCAGAATGGATTGAGGTACTTCGGGATATGGTCGGGACTGATACATAAAATGATGTCGGTGTATGATCCCACCTCTCATTCACTGATGAAAAAAGAAGATTTGTCATCCCATTGGGAATAGATAGACCCCAATCATTGAAATTTTAGATACATGAGGGGAAATATGACATAGTGGATTCCAATTCGAGATCAGGACATAAGATTACTCCCTACATATCCCAACTATGGATGGAATCCTAGTTCTCAGAGGTAAATTATACCAAAACCTATTGATGGCTAAAGGTGGATGGTCACACCTTGAGACATTACAATTAACCCTAATTTTTATGGAATTTTAGGGGATTATACCAAGACAGATTCTCTTTGATCAGGTCTTACACAATGAGGATTCCCTTATATCTAGGATATATAATATTATTCCACCGTTCAAGGATTACACACGTAGGTTTCCCAAATGAATACATATTCTTTATTTTCAAATGTATAATGATATATGGAAACCCTAAAAAAATTTCCTGAGAGAAAGACACCAATAGGGTCACATGAGTGTGTAACCCTAGATCATCAAGGAAACCTCCCTTATAAGAAGGGAGATGTGGGAAAAGGTTCTTGGTTGGGGTCTGCATGCCATTATTCTATGTGTATCTACTGAATTAGGTTTACATTCCATAAGGGATATTCTTGGTATGTGTTGGATTCCTGTTATAAATATATAAATATTCTTCCTGATGAATTTCGGTTGTTAATTTTTTTAGAAGACACATCCAATGGTGTCTTGCATGACATAGGATGGCATGCCTAAAATCATTCACATGACCAAAGTGGACATGAATAGTGCCTTTCACAAGATCCAATGACTTGTATATGATGTATTTTAATGAGTAAATAATACATATCCATGATGATTCAAATAATCAAATAAGACGTGTCTAGGGTCTTGTGCATGATTGGAGTATGCATGTCTTTGTGTGGTTTCATGATCAACATGACTTTTCATCAGACTATTTCATGATAATACTAACATTTAGATGGGAAATTGAATGAAAATATTTGTATATTAACAAGCCATTGAGATATCAATCCATCTTGTCCAAGGTCTAACTTGTTTCTAATATGACTTTTCCAAGGGAATATAAGGACATTAAAAGATTATTAGAGAATCTTCCAATTAAAATACCATAAACAATTCATCTGGAGGGGACTTGTATAAATGATTATTACTATATCACATGATAAAGGGAGCATGCCCAAGAGTTGTGGAAACTAGTTAAATGTTATTGTGCATAAATATTCATGGGAAATGATACATTTTAAGTGTTCAATTAAAGGGTTATAACTATTGGTATTTATTGGATAAATGGGTGGGGTGTACTATTCATGGATATGTGCACACATGAAAAGGTAGTCGCATGTGAACCATTGTTCACACAATCTAAATGAACAAATAAGGGTCTTGTGAGGAGTCCATATGGAAAAAAGTGTCTTTAAGATGATATCAATTGCTTCCTAAACTCATGTGATCCGCACAAACTTCATGAGGTCTTGCAATTATTTCTATTGTTACGCATATGGATTTCATGTCAAAACAATAGTGTGAATGAGAGATGGTGGGAATTGCATTGTGAGGAGGATTTCATAGAATATGGGATTCACATCCAAAAGACTACATCATGGGGACAATAATGTCACATAGAATGACTGGGGGTATTACTCCATAGATCTGAATTATACAGATAAGTTTTTCAATACATCAACCCATACACAACTTGATCTTTAGGGGATCATGTAGGGGGCTCTGTGGACATACACTAAAGCTTCATGATCGAATAAAATTCACATATAAGGACTTTAATTGAAAACTATCAACCCAAAGTTATGAATGGGGTTCATACTCTCCATGTATTCTTTACATAACTAAGGACCCTTAAGGAATTTCACACTGAATCCATTTCTTCTGAGGTGATGTCCATGAATTGAAAAAGCAAGTGTTCATGAAATTTCCAATGCACATGTCCTCTTGTGTGATCCTATAGATAGTATATTGTGTGTGTTTTATATAAAATTTCATGTAATTCTATGTCAAATGAGGTTCTATGAGTTAGGTGATCACATGATACAATGGGGGGTATTGTAAGCATTCACAAACAGGTTTATAGCCAATTTGATTCTCCATTTTATAGGTTATGTGCATGGTATTATCTCAACATGTGATCACGTGATCTTATGAGGATCGAATGATGGGTTCTCATAATGAAACCTTTTTAAAGAGTCTCATGATAGGTGAATCTTTATTATCTTGGGAATATCTACAATGGAAGTGGCTAACTACCATGTTTTTCAATTGATATCATTCATTGTTACCTCCCCTCCACATGTGTGTGTTTTTTCAAGGGGAGAAGGGTATTTAAAGGCGAAAGGGGGCTGAGGATTGTGTTTTTTTCATGGGGATCGAACCAAATGAACCAAACATGGAAATTGATACTTTTCTAGATCGACACCACTCAACTATAGAATAGCTTCATTTGATCTTCATCCGTTCAATATTCTTGTATTATGTTTTTTGATTCAATAAATCCAAATTAATTCAAATAAAATTGAACAGATGATAATGGGATATTGTAGTCATTAAAGGTCCCACAATGACGTTAATGGATGTCATCACTTTTATCATGATATCAAATGATAATCAGATTATGGATTTATACATTGGAAGGGGATATTTCAACATGAGTGGTTATTGTTATTAGAGTCTCATGAAGAATTATTTTTTAATATATTTGTTGAGATTTCTTTCCATGGAGATTTTTGAGTGACCATGAGTTTGAAAGTGTGTTTCTTTTCTAGGTTGAACCAATGGTGAGGAAGAGCGAGAGATGAGAAAAAGAGTGGGAGGTGGAAGAAAGAGGCCTCATGCTATGTGAGATTGGATTATTTTGAATAAGAATCAGGTATGATTCCCTCTTTTGAAAGAAGGGGTCTTGTGGTATTTATATGCTTGAATGAGATTATATGATTAAATGTTCGATTAGTTGGGATATGATTATGTGAATAATACCACAGATTTGTATATCCTACATTATAACACCAATGTGGTACCACTATGGTTTATTAACCATGAATTGAAGTTGGGTGTTAAAAAATCTGAACCCTTTACCATTGTTCCTCCCTATACAGTTTCATCACTTTCCCTAGTTCTAAACATCCACATGGTGCAGCTATGCCCCTCTCATGAGCATGAAATTTCTTGTTCTTCTCTACCACATGTACACTAGAAGGATGGCATGGATCCCTATTCATTGTTGAGGTGACCACCATATGATCCTAGGTCGAGCTGGCTAGGTTGATAATCCCTTAGAGGACCATATTTTTACAAATGGGCGTCCATATGTTCATTAGAAATTGTTCTTATGTAAAAATAACATAATGCAAAAAAATATACTATGTAGACCAAAGACCAATCCTTCATGAAGTCCACTTCCATGACCTTCATTCTAATTATATTTGTATTACCACATAGTATTCAAAATTATAAAATATTCAATGGAAAAGTGTACAACACAAAATTTTGGGAGTTAATAATGATTCATCAATAGAATAATCTCTTTTATCATGTAATTAAAAGTATTTTTTAATAGTAAGTGATAGGGAAGGTGAGGCTAGAAGAAAGGATCAATCTATCTCATTTGGGGGATAGGCTATTGATGCAATAAATAAGGGATTTCATGATGACAATTCTACTATTTCTTTTGTTCCAATACCATTTTTATGTGATGAAAGAGAAATTTTGTCCTAAAATAGGGGAATTCCATTAAAGGCCACAAATAAAATATTTATTGAAAAAAAAATAATTTTAAAAAATAATTTATATTCTTACATATTCTCATTTTCTTCTTTTCTTCCATCTTCCATCAGTCATGAAATATTCTCAGAGGAAGTATTGAAAATAAGTGATATAGAAATAAATAAACAATGACAATGTCACTTCACATTCTATAAGCATTGAGAGCGATGAGTCAGATCTGGTGGTAAAGTAATGTCAGTAAAACATGGCTTATTACATGAGGATTGGAGGAGATCCTGATCCAGATCATGCAGGGGTAGTGTCATTTGTTTAGTAACTTCACCATAGTGGTTATGATGGATCTCGTGATTTCCTTGAATCCTTATTATTAGGTTTGGTGGAAAATAAATCAATCATAGTTTCTATCCAATCTAAATGATTTTTTTGGGGAAACAAACAATAATTTGTTGTGTTTACTGAATTGGTTAAAGGTTATGTTCCACAGAAGCCATCTTAAATGAATTGACACATTCTTCCATAACCTAATAAGCTAGTGGGCACATCAACTAATAATCCATTCATTGATTATGTGTAGTTTTACAAGGATATTTAATTTCTATTTCATCCTAATTGAGTGATGTTCAATTGAGAACCTTCATTCCAACATTGATTGAGATTCACATCAATGACTTCTGGAACTTTCTTGAGGATTCTTCCGAGGATTCGATCTCATTTATCTTATTTTATGTGGATGGAATAAAAAAAATATAGAATGTGAGGAAAAGTGTATAAGATGAATAGATAACTTGGGAGGCCAATGAAAGTAAGTATAAAACCATGAAACATAAGAATATGAGAGAGGGGAATAGTAACAAACAAATTACCAAGAATGAAACTTGTCATATCCTTGAGCAAACTCCTAGGTTCTTCCTAGTACTTGGGAAAAGGTTGTGGGTTTAAAGGGGATGAACATGATTGATCCTTTTTCCTTATCTTTTGGTTTGAACATATATATGGCTCATATAACTTTTAGTCATTTTAGTTAGTGATTATTGATGAGACTTTAACCATGTAGTCTACTCATCCCCCTTCGATTTGGAGGTGCATAGACTCTCTACTATCTAATCACTACTTTTTTTGATAGTCGGTCAACTACTACTTCTGCCCATGGGAGGAATCCCAAATCATGAAATTAGTTAATTTCTAGGAAAGGGAATCCATTAAACCCTAACATGATCTATTTTTTGGAATTTGGGCTGACTAAATCATTGATTCTGAATGAATCCTTCCCTTGGAATGACCACTACATGATCCTTTGAGGCCTACTGAGTCATTTGAAATGTAGTAACCATGCTCATTATAAAATAAAATTCATCCATCACTGAGATCTTTCAAGATGGGTTTCCTAATTTTATTTGTAATTCCTATGTGTTTATTTACTAAATCGTACACTCTAAGTATAAATGAAGTAATCAGAGGTGTTGGAAAATATCTATTGGAGGGAAGGGTGACAGAGAAAAAATAGCGAAGAAGAATAAGAATGGTCTTTTTTAATAATATGAAGAGACATCAGAGGAAACAATAGTATCGACAAATGGGTCAAATATTAAAGAGGAGTCCATGTTTTAGTGAGGGGTTGAATTATAAATCATACCAGATTAATATTATCCCATTGGTCAAAATAACTAGGATTCTAGGGAATTGAAAACATCAAATCTAGTAGGTGGAGACAATGAATCCTTAAAGGTAGTGTTTAGCATCAACAAAAGAAGTTATATTTTGTAGAGACAAATGAAGTGACATGGACAACAGTTTCCTTCCACATGTGACTTTCCTTTGAGTTGGAACCTTCCTCTAAAAGGATTGACTGACTCATAACATTCAAATTCCTCGTTGATTTCCCCGATTAAAATAACAATTATTTTATCATTTGGATGAAGAATTCAATTTAAAATCCACCTTTCCAATGACAAAAATATCCACCTATTTTGAATAATTTCTCAATCATCATAAATGGCTGAGTTATATCACTGATCACTTAGTGATCACATAGCTGACATAAATAGACATTTTCTTTTTTTGGGAACCCTATTTAGAATCCCCTTGAGTTGAAGTTCTTAACTATTCATGCAATGACAAGCTTCAAATCTCGGTTGAGACCAGGTCTATAAACCTTACATTCAATGGAATGATTTTTCATTTTATTTATGTTTAGAATTTGGTTACATCATATAATCTATGTTCAATACAACAATTTTATAGGATCCTTTACTTGTTGGATGGTAGCAAATTCCAGGCTTCATATAGACTATTCTAAAATTCTTTGAGATATCTAAAGAATTATTCATGGGACAAAATATTAATTACTCAAGAAATTAGATTGAAGAAATATAAAATGTTTTAAATAACTTGAGGTAAAATATTCATGAGAATTATTATATATTCTTCTATTACATATAATTTCCCAAATACTAAGGTGTTGATACTGGTAGAGAATTTAACTGAGTCGAATGTTCATTGTTCTCTGGAAGGGAGACTAATACCCATCTCCCCAGTCCTTCTCTTAATAATATAACTTTTGAAAAAACTAGTTTACAGATTCAATGGCCTAAATATGATCACAATCACAAGGATAATCATACTCAAAATAGGAAATTCATAAAAGTTCAATAGGAGAAAAAACAAACTATCTAATCCCCATGTATTAGAATCACTTTATTCTGACAGGATATTGATTCCAACATCCAAGACTGTTATTTCCTAGTGATCAAAAAATCATTTGGGTGTATGTGATGCTTAATGGGAAAATAAATGTAAAAATCCATCATAAGTTCTTCAAGATTATATAATGAAATATATAAAGGGAAAGAAGGTTTTACATCCAGTGGTCAAATGAACCCCTGTTGCTCATCTCCCTATACGTTTCATATTAATCTATAAAATGGTAATAGATAAGACCAAAAAATGTGAAAAATAATGGATAGACTTCATTCAGGAGCTCTAATGATGAAGGGGACTCAATCAGCCTATGTCTTATTCACTGTTGTTCCTTATGTTTTCTGGGGAAATCTTATTATTTGGAGTTCTATTGATAATTTCATTTGATGTTTATGTATAATGAAACCTCTATTATTGGGAATGTAATCCCAAAATACATTTTTTCTTATTTGTCTAGATTTATTAGATGTGAGTGGAGAAATGAACTAGAAAAATGATGGTCTCATTAGTGTTTTTATAGCGAGCACATAAGATCAATGAGATCAATCAAGTGAGTCCTGATGGGTGATAATACTAGGCATCCATTTCAAGGATACCAGGAATCCATTATAGGGGAACAGATGAACACTATGTGATACCATGGGATCCTTCTATGTTATTTCATATTGGTAATTGATAAAAGGGTTTAGGTTGGTTTTGATTATACTATATAGAGGTACGATGGATGGTATATTCCGAATATCCTAACATCATGAGTGGTTCATGTGTTTTTTGCATTGAAAATCCTAAAAACCAGATGCACTATCAATTATGGAAACCCTAGAACAAATATTCCTGATATAATATAGGTAGTATAATAGGAATGCCCTATTTTGGTAGAATTAAAAGTGACTAAAGTAATAGGATCATATTGTACAAGATAGATTCAGTGTTCACCTTGGTCATGGTTAGGATACTTCATATATGCCAGGACAGGGACCTAGGTATTACCAGGGAAGACATGGGATATATAAAGTATCCTGGTGACTATATAGTATTTTCCAATGATACATGATTTATCCTAGACCAGGGAGGACCTTCACTAACAATATTTTTACTATAAATTTAATGGGATAACTGAAGAATCCGTGGACTTCTCAAGTCTAACCTATCTTGATCAATTCTTAGTGCTCACTAACCAGGGTATGAAGCACATGGGTGGAACAGGTGCTCATTAACTAGGGTAGGGATCACCTATGAGGACCTAGCCATTTCGTGGTTGTCACGAAGAGGGTCATATTGGGATATATGATTAATTTATTATATCCCATTGAGTTCTGGGATTCTCCACCAGGGCTTGGGAATGAGACTGATGGTTCAGTATTGGAACGTAAAGAAAACACATATCTTAATACCCCAAGTCATCTAATGTCATTGATCATTTATTCATCAACTAAGAGAAAATACATATTCTAGTTTCGAATAATTTATTATATATATATATATGGCCTTAAAATAGTTTTATGGATTGGGAAACTATTCTTCTATAGGCAGGCTCCATCAATGGTTCTGTGATCTTTGTAGGTGAAGATCTAATTCAGAAAATTCATTGATGTCATTGGAAGTAGACATTCTGAAAGAACCTTGTCGAGATGATATATCCTAAGTGGTCTACCAATTTCTATCATTGTTCTCATATATATCTAAAAAAATAAAAAATTATTTGATTCTAATTTAGAATGTTCTACATAGAGGGTCATTGTTTATTCCCCAGTCGCTGTTTATCCCTTGAATGGTCTTCCATGCAACATTTTGTTTATAATTTGAATGTAAACCATACAAACCCTTCTAAAAATCCAATGAAGATAGAATCCATTCTTCTCCCTATTTCTCCATAAAATGAAAGAGACTCAATAATTTATTTATATATATTATTTATAAAATAGTCAGTAGACTTACTGGTTCCCTTATGTCCTTTTGAAGGAAATGATGAAATGAGTGTAGGGAGGCCTGAGACTAAAGTGAATCAATAAGTAACCTGAATTCCATCTCTTGATGAATTAAAATTATTAATAAATAAGACAAATCCATCAATAAAAAACTCTTCTTCCTAGGTGGTTGATAACAACTCATCTCACTCAACCCTTCCTTTTTAGTAATCCCTTAATATCAGGACCAATACCTTCCTTTATTCCTAAAATGGCATGGATTATCTTTCTCCACACTACTAAGATGAACATCTCACATAATCCGTACTCTTTGTTCAAGTATCTATATCATTCAATATTCTATGTCATTTGAAGAACCTCAACTAATATCATAAGTTATTAATGGTGAATTACTTTACAAGTATACTATCTATAGAATATATATACATATATAGTATTGCCATCACTTTTTGAGTCTACGATTATAGAAAGGAAAGATTCATCAAATCCCCGCTACTAAAACATTTTCATAACATAGATAGACTATCTATAATGATTATGCATCTATAGGACCTTATCAAAGTTTCCTTGATAAAAGGAATTAAATACCATCTCTTCAACCATTTACATCAAATAGTGGTACTCACAGGTAGATCAACATGATTGTATTTTGTAAAGGAAACATGGGCCTCTCATTTAAGGGTGCTGGAAATGGTTTAGTCTCTCTGTCTATTCTATCTATTTCAAACCTAGGTTTTTTCTATCCCAAAACTAGCTTGGATCTATTGTATCTAGATTAGAGATACATTTATCGTTGATTTGAATGAAAAACCTAAATTTCAAGGAATGATAAGATTTATTTTTAATGAATTCTTAAGAGAAAGAAATGGATTGATTTTTAATCAACTTATTGAGGCCCTACAGATCAGATAGGCCTGGAAAACCCACATACAAAAGAGTTTCAAGCTCATATTCCTAGAACACTCACTATATTCTAATAGGGAGAAAGATTAAGAACACTATTCGATGTGTTCTGATTCATATCCCATTGGATATCAAATGGCTAGGCTATACTAGACTACATAAAAGAAGAAATTTTAACCACTATAAGAAGCCATAGAAGGAAAAGATAAAAAATTCATTGAAGCTAACTAGCCTAAAGACCTTTAGCGGATAAAGATGAAGTCAGTCATATATATTAAAAATAGATAGAATATATTGATAAACTATAAATACAGACTTACATTCAATCTATGTGTAAGAAGAATGTGAAAATAGATAAAAAAAGTGTTTAAGATGGGTCTTGTGGTTTGGAAATATCCTATTGACAATACAATACTTCTTTGAAACATATATATTAAATCCTTTGAAACATACACTACCATCAAATAGAATATTATTTACTCATCTATAACTCATATACTTAGATTCAATAGCACTCTTGGTAGGGATGGATAATGGAGATGACCTATTATTAAAATTAAATATAATGAACATTCACATTCAAGAGGATGAACTATATCCCATGATGAAAGAGATTAAACCAAATAAGAGAGGATCACATCACAAGGGTTAGAGAAAAAAATATCTTTCATAACCAATAATTGTACATTCACATGAAAATAAGTTGGAGAGTTAAAAGATGATCACTCTTCATATTTCATGAAGCCATCTATGTGACCAATGAACATTTTAAAGAAATAAAGGTTTGAAGTAATATTATCAACACAAGTGAACAAAGAGAATGTTGAAAAAGAATGTGTAAAAAGAAAAATTATATTATTTTATGTAACCAACAACTATTATATACTGTTTTTTAAAAGAGATAATGAACCCTTGTGTCTTGTTTGTAGTGAGTGTTCTGCTCGATATCACTATACTGAAGGTACGTATGATCCTATTGGGGGAATCTACCTATGATTCCATTATATCATAAGTAATCTTCTATATAGTATACCAACAGAAGCAATTGAGTGTAGGGGTTGGTCATTCACAATCCAATAGTGCTTGTATCACGACATTCGCATTTGTAGTCATGTGATCGAATGTTGCGAAGTTGGTATGGTTGAATTTTCTCAATCATTTGAAAGAAATAGCATCTGTGATTGGGTTATTCCTAGTGGTCGATGATAATCTATTTCTGGGAATCCTATTGATTGACACCCATCTATGATATGGGTGAAATTAACACCACTACTATGTAGGAATGGTGATAGAAGAACAACAAAAAAACTCATCCTTCCAACAATAATATGGTATCACAATGGTTGAACTTACACTCTTTTCCTAAAATAACCATTGAAAGTTCCTAGTGTCCAATGACTATATCATCCAGATATTACCCTTGGATCTGATAGACTATTTATGTATCATTCAAAATATAGGATTTTGGACGTGTGCTTACATTTAGTTAAGATTCAATATTATCCTCTTTTGACACGATTAACAGGTTACTAGAATATGTTGTATTTCATATCACCAATATCAATATTGGTATATTTTTGAATGAAATTATTCTCTTATTTTCATCAAAAATAAACTAGTGGTCCCTCAAATTTAGATGAAATATCTCCATGTTCTATGGTCTACTTTATATTTCTTTTATTGGTGTATCAAATGTGGTTATTCATGGTTCTTCTTTGTTTCTCTAGTTGGTTGGAAAGATCTCGCACTTACTCCATTTTAGTGTTGGTCACTTAATGGAATTCAAGTTCCTAACTCCATCCCCTCTTATTCTATATTTTTTCATGTTCCTTCTTTGTGTTCCAACCACTTAACCAATAAATTTCTAAAATGCATGATTCTACCTATCATATCAGACCATCTACACTTGTTTGTTCAATTTTTTTCCTTCATTCAGTTTTCTTAGAGATATTAAAATGAATTTACATCCTTGTTTCATGGCCCAAATAATATCTATTTATTCCCACAGAAAATCATCCATGATACTAATTTAGCTATATTAACTAACAACAATATTTCAGATTTTTATTTTTTTCTCATCATGCCACTTTTCCCAGCCACTATAGTGAACCATCCTAGTATAGTATTCAAAATTGTATAAAGATTCACCTCATATTTAATCATTGATTTGTCTATAAATATAGAATATATTTCACAATAAGTAGTATTAATGATGCATACATTAGCTTAATCCCAAAGGACACTGTAGATGATGGAGGGTTGGTCGATGAAATCCCCAAAACTATTGAGCACGAATACCCCAAATAAGCACCATTTGATGTCTAAATATTGATATACCAACGATTCCAGGATAAAAAATCATGAGGAGAAACCATCGCAGAAAAAAGGAGAGATAATGGTTTGGGTGATATCAGAGTCCTTGGTGTTCCCATTCTGACAAAGGAAATTATTATGGTAGGGTCAATGTGTCACCCTTCATAGATATAGTTGTCATAAATATATGGAATTTAAATAGTCATTGTATATTGGAGTTTAGATTTATTAATGGTAGTACTTGGGTAAATTATAAACTAAAACATGGATTTCTGATTTCCTATATGTTCATTGTCATCAATATATAGGAATGGTCTGCATTGGTGGGGTTGCAGATAGCTAGGTTTTAGGGGGATTCATTTGATGGACTATGAATTGTACTATAAAAAAGGCATTTAAATGGTGTTTTGTTTCATCTCTATGTGACATCCACCATGAGTTGGTGGTAAAATGAATTCATTGTGGGTGTATGATCGATTCACTTACAACCACCCACATATAAAAAAATGATGATTACACTGGTAGAATGATTTTCACCCTTTGATTCCCATCATCCATAAATTATTTATTGGAAATAGAACAAATGAATGTTTGGCGGGGGCTCATCTGTTGTTGGAGATCGAGGTGCACAGATGGAGCCCATGACCAACATATCAAGGAAGGGGTTACAAGGGTCGAGAAAATAAACTTATGGACATTTTGAGATAATATGAACATTATAAACTATATATAATGTCGATTCAATTATAGGAAATTAAATTAAAATACATTTAGGGTTTATTGATGCAATATTAAACTGTAAATCCCTATCATGCTGAGTAGTTTAATAACTTTAGTGTTTTTTTATAATGTGTATGACCGTTTTTCACCAGTTCACTGACACATTCTCTTCCCCCATATCTCTTAATCTCACTAAGGTGGTGGAAAACCATGAACTAGTACACCATTGGCTTAATCTTTTCATGTTAGATTGCCTAGTATACACTTAATGTCGACTGTCACTAAAGGATTTCAATCAACTCTTGAAACATAACTCACTATCCCCAACCTATTAAACTAAAGGGGGCTAGTAACTAGTGATATTTTTCCTATTAAATTAAAATATGGTTCATGTTCTCTCCCTAATTTGGATCAGTTCCTTTTCCCAAGGCTTTGTGCTCCAGTTTCACCAAATGAATCAACTGCATGGATGTTAGGATGGATAAAAAAGAGGAAATAAGGAAATTAACAATACACTTTTATTATATATATATAAAGTCAAGATATTTCGACAACAAGTCATTATGTAGTTTGTATTAGGATGATACATGTATGTGGGAAAGGGGAGGGTGGTCGTGAGGTGCCATTTTATGTGGAACTACTAATGGATGGATGAAATTGATGGTTTAAGGTCATATCATTGTTTTGATTCCAGTTGGTTCTTACAAGCCAGTATCACTAAACAAAAGTGTAGGTTCCCCCCAATTTAACATGGTGGGTCACCTAAGGCAGGTCTATAAGGGAGGAATCAATGAATGAGGTCATTAAACTCAATAGGTACCCTAATAGAATGATGGTTGGGGCTACAATTCTCTAACATTAGTGTGGGATAGTGATAATATACTTCTGATTGACCGATTGAATGCTGGGATATCCAATGTTAATTCAACTGCACATATGACATGAAACCTCATTGTTGTTTGTTCCAAAAAGCACAGATAAAATTCAAAGGGTATAGATCATAGAGTTTTTAATACTGTTAATTAGATTAATTTAGTTCATATGGGTGAGCATAGGGTATGTGATTTCAAGTGGAGGGTGATGAAATTATTGTAGAACACTTATGGTATCCGAAGTGAGGTTTTCTAATAATGATGTCGGTATGATTTTGTAATGTATAGTGTCTCTCTAGAATGGACCATTCATCTTTTGGGATGAGATATGCAATAGGTTTCATGGAAGATATGTATAAAGGTAGGTCATCCAATTCCATAACTCTATGGCCTCAAGGTATATGGGGAATGAAAAGAACATTAGATAGCACTATTGTGTAGTGCTCCAGCCTAGCTGATGAATTTGGTCATGGTGGATAGTTCAAGGTTCACAGGAGACCTAGTTGGAAAATACTCTATACATACTCAGTTGAATCTTTTTCTTAGGAAGTCTGGGGGATAATGATTTCTTCTCGTACAATGCACATCAAACATTGGGATGAACTGTGGGACCATGCATACCTCTTGGACACTGTACTCACCACCGAACACCAGAAACATTGACTTGGCCCAAGATATTCCTTCGAGGTTCTAAGGATTCAACTACTCTATAGGATTTGTATATGTTGGTTTCTTAGGAATGGAGGGTTCATGGAATTCCTTCACTGGTCAGGACATAAAGGAAAATTAGTAAACGTCTATGCCTATAGCTCAGTAGTTGGTGGAATGCGATAAGTGGTAGAAGCGTGGGGAACTCTTTCTTAGGAGCCTATAAAAGGTTCAATTTCTAAAATATGAGTGGATTTTTCAAAAAAGGACTGAAACAAAAAGAGTTCCACGAGGTCATCAGGAAGATATTATTGGGAATGGGGCCAGCACTACTAGAGTGGGGGATCATTCATTGAAAAAAAACCCACTAACACATCATCTACTTATAGGACATGGGGGTAGAAGAAAAGAACAACCAGAAGTTACTTGGTCAGATGGAATGATTAGGATGGAAGTGATGAGTTGATCTAGCTACCATGAGACCAGACATCCAAGAGTCAATTTAATGTGTGTGATAGTCAGTAGTGATGGAAATGGTGGTTGAAATCATATAAAATGGAAAAATATAACAAGCTCTATCCACTCAATCAATATAGAACGTGAAATTAATGGAAAGAGAGAACCATGTGGATAGTTCTCTCATATTGATTGTAGACATCCACTAGTATATGGGATCCAATAGTCCTATGGGTTTCTAATTTGAAATCACAAATATCTAGGGTGATATATAGAGCTGCTGGAATTTCAAAAATTATGATTTAAAGGAATAAAACTGTCCCCATATTAGAGGGGAGTAGTAAAGAATTCTTGGGGGTGATTATTTGAGTGTGATTTGAATGGTTTTGAATGATACTCCAATGAATGTGAAAGCCCTGACATTCATCCTGACCATTACAAGTGGATCCATAATATGTTGTATGTGGCATGTTCAAATTATGCATTCTATGTCACCCCCTAATACAACACAACGAACCTCCCTCTACAATGGTTCATGTACTATATTTTTCCATGAAATTGATATCCCAATGAGTACTATGTGGTTAATTTGAAGGATCATGCACCACATACAAAGGGGACAAAAATAGAAACCCAATTATTATGCTTCTTGGAATATTGGAGAAGTGAGTAGCATAATAGCGTAATGAAAGCACACTGGATCAATTGGAGTGGTTGGTCACTCACTGGATTCTAAATGACATACCTTTTGCATAAAGGGCGAGTGATGAATTCAGAAATGTGACTAGAGATAATATTTAATGGATCTATTGTCCATTATGAAGTGAAACCTTCAGACTTGAAACTAATCAAGATACCCATATGAAGGTTTCCACGTTATAGATAGTAGCAGCTGACCGAGACTATGAATATAAGGACCTAAACATAAACATTTCCTTATCTTGTGTTAAATCAAGAATTCACATTGAGGATCTTTTACGGTTTATATTTTTAGAGAATTGGACCATAACTATTACATTACATCTCGAGAATTACAAAGTAGACAATTTTACTCAGTTTACATTTTTTTCAAAAAATGAAAAACAATTAAAAAAATAAACAAGTCTAGTTCCATGTTTTAGATAGCATAACTTTTCCTTGATCCCATCCTTGACCCTATTCATCTTTAATTCCTATGAAAAACTTTTCAAAACATGGGATGATCAAAAAAAGCTCAGTAAGGGTTATAAAATAAGGAAAGGAAACATAAACCCATTAATAAATACAAATCAATGAAACCATACTTTTCAATCATAACATACCTCATGAAATCATAAGATTTATGAATAACACACAGAAATCATATATCATAAAGTTAACTTATGGAATACATAACATACTTAAATTGTAGCTTTCACAACTATGTAGAGAGTTACATTTGGAATACCCATCACAATATATTCTCTGAATCTCTTTGGAGAAACATTAATGTTTACCTCTGTCATGTTACACAATGCATTGGAGAGATATCTCGATCTCATGCGCCCTTGGTTGTTCACAGAACCACCCTCATGCGTAAAAAATTCCCAATAACCTTAACATATTCATTACACATAAAACAAGCATAAACAAATATAACATTTCCACATTCTAATCACAATATATCATTTCAAGATATTGACATAACCACTGATTTATCAAACCATTTTCAAAAACCATTTAAAACATTCAATAAATATACTTTTTAATCCAAGTGTCCCATACCACATTGATTCTTTTAAAGGAAATAACATTTTAAAATATTAACGTACATATAAATAAATCCTTAAAACCATTTTGAAAACAAATTCATTAATGAAAAAAATTAGTAGAATAAATCTATAAAATATTTAAAACAATGTTTTAGTTAAAGAGTCCCTTACCAAATTAGAAAATAACATTAAACAAGGCTTATAATATAATGATAATAAGTAAATTCATGATATAATACGTCAAAGGGATGCATTTACACCTTAGAGGATAATAATGGTGCACAATATCAAGACATTCCTCACTGAAAGGAGATTGAGAGGTAGACGATTACAAAGATCATTTTGTAAATAAAATAGATCGAAGATGTGTATTAAATATAAGTACAAATAAAGAAACTATAAATAAAAGATATTATATCAAAATTTATTTCTCACATAATCATAGCATGACAAAAACAAGAAGTGTAATATCAACCCAATGAATGGAAATTGGGTTAAGAAGTTCCCTTATCGATTTGATAACATAAGAAACATACACCCCATGAAAGAAAGATCATACAATTAAGATGTAAGTACCCAAAAATTAAATTATGTTACATAATGAATACAATAATTGGTAGTAAATAAACCGCACAAATGAAATAGTGGATAATATAGCATGAATCTCGCGGGAATAAAAAGTTAGATGAAAATCCCATACCTCGTGTCTGACTTGACCCATTTGTTCCTTGTTCTTCATGAATAATAAACATAACATAATTTATAGTTTCTTCAGAAACTTTTTCAATTTTTTTATTTAATTTATATCACATATTACCTTTAAATCATAATTAGTTAATTATTTGAGTAAATATCAGAAATTTTGTCAATGTTCGAAATTTTAGTTAAAAATGAACTTGTTATTATTACAATGTGTCCATGTGGTCAAATGTAGATTAACCCAAGAATGATATTCATGATTTATATATCATATATATCATATATATCTAGTATATATGTATTTATAATAGTCCATAACATTTTTACATATGAAATTTAATGCACCATTCATGGAGACTGTAAGTCATACGTATGCATGAACGCTACTTTCATTTCTTTTTTCATTTTTGATGAAATGAAAACATAAGCATACATAGGTATATTATAATTCATATAAAATATTATTTTATATATACATTACATAATTTCATTAAAACCATAATTTATACATTCTATGTATGGTATAAATGAGTCATATCACTTTGAGGGGGCGGTAGTCTGCACTTCCTTAAATGAAATTATCATATCTATATAACATGAAAAGCATAAAGGTATGTTATAAATTAAAATTAAAGAATAATATTGATAAAAAAATATAGTATATAATAATATATCCATCATAATTTCATCAATGAGAATTGGTAGAATAATATTGAACAATCATCATTTCGTGATGCAGTAGTTCGTCGTTCTCAGAAATAGTATGTTTGTATCCATTAGATGGCGGTCTGTGTAAGTGTAGTTTGAATTCATCTCATAACAACAAACTAGTATATTGAAGATACCTGTGTTGATATAAAATAATGGTATAATGATATTTTAGGGGGTTGGATAAGGAAAATAAAAGAAAAGAACTTGAGAGAAGACATTACCTTTAAATTGGGTAACTCCCTTTGGATTGAACCCAAAGGCTTTCTTGAAGTGCCGTATGAATAAGTTTAAGGCATCCAGGTAGAAGATAGGGATGTTGGGAGATTATTTGGGTAGAATTTTGATGAGAAAATAGGTCTTGAGAGGTGTGAGTAAGGGTTATAGGTGATGGCTTTTTATAAGGGGGGAGGGGCTCTTTAGGAATGTATTATGTATTATTTTATTCTAAAATTATTTTCGATTTCAAAATGTCAAAAACTTATTTAATTCGTAGACAAGTTGTATATAAGTCGAAATAAAATCATCCAATAAAAATTTTATAGGTTTTGGATATTTTTTAATCCTAATCCTTTTTATTTAACCTTTTGTTAACCTATTTAACGTTTACCATATTCATACAATAAAGTTAATATATTTACAATAAAATGTCAAAAGACCCAAAATGAATCATTAATGAAATTTATAACATCAAATATGTATATTGGCCGAATATTAGATTTTTATAATTATTTTATCATTTAATAAAAGGCTAATTGTTTTCAAAACTCATTTATTGTAATTTATAAACTATTAATATAATGACTTTAAAAAAATCTATAACAGCTTGATTATTTCGAAAAAAACTTTATTATTTCAAAGATATCAAGTCAGTATTATCTTTAAATATCGTGGATTCCATAATTATTTTAAAAATAAATTTATTTTAATAATTATAATATCATTTATATTAATCCATTATTAATGAAACAATTATTGAATCACCATTGTGTCATAGTTAAATTTATTTATTTAATATCTAAAAATTATAAATAAAATACCCTGATATAGGAAAGATTTTTTTATTTAAAATTAATATTTATTGGATAAGTTATTACATATATAACCCCATATATAATTGTTTTACTGTAAGACATATGTTTACGTTACTTTTGTCTTTACTTTAAATTAATTAATATAAATTTTCATTATAACTCCCATGTGGATCCATGGGGTCCCAATATCGACCCATGTATCCCCCTGGTCGGAAATATATCATAAAATATGGTTATGACATGTTTAAGGGTAATTTATATTATTATTATATTATTTTTCACCCTTATTTACAAGATTTACCCTTTAACCATGGTAAAAAAATATTTACTGAAGAAAATATTAAAAATGTATAAAAATAAAAGATACCTATTTACAAAATGTGGAACTCCTAATTCTAAATATTTAATCAATTTTTCCAAATTCAATACATAGAAGTTGCAGAAATTAATTTAGAATCAATTCTCGTTGTCAAAACCAAAAGATTGTTTTTATGAAATAATAACAATAAAAATATTGACATTTTTTTATGTCCAATTTCAACATGAAATTACATAAAATGACCAAAATTGGATTAAAATTTCAAAAATATAATCTAATTACACTTTAAAACCATATATAAATATAATCTCACCATATAAATAAATTAGATTAAAAGGCAGTTCTGAATAAAAATACAGTATTTTTCACTGTTCATTAAAAATGACCTTCATCAAAAAATACAAAAAATTTACCAAAGTAATTTTTTATGTCATAATTCTAAAGGAAAATTTTATTTTTCATATAAAACACAGAAAAGTGACAAAAACTATATTTAAAAATGTATCTCTATTAAAAGGCGGTAAATCGAGCTTTTAAAAAATATTAGAGTATTTCTGCTTAAAATTGGATTCATTCACATTTTAAGTCTCTAACTTTTATTTGATAAGTGTAAAAACATTTAAAAGAATGTGTAATTTGTAAAGTCCCGTAAAATTCAAGGAATTTTTTTTCTTAATTTTCATTGGGATTTTACAAGAACGCAGTTTCAGATGACACTTAATTCCGAGGCCCGGTGTGCCCGGAACTTCAATCTGAAGTTTAGCTCGGGTACGTTCAGTGAACGAATGAGCGGGAATTGCTATCTTTTGAACCGGTGCTCGAAATAGAATTATGAGGGCATCGATGGAACCGCAGTGTCGGTAATTGCTTAGGAACGCTTAATCCGGAGTTGCGTTTACACGAGAGAAGTTGATTAAAATTTTGGAAGTTAAAAATAAAAATGTAACAACAATTTTTATTTTTACTCTAAGTGTTTAATCCTTTGGATGGAAGTTGGGTAACTACCCAACCTCTATTGGGAGGTTATGAGGGTGGTGGGGCCCACACGAACCCCACCCCTTCATATCCTCTAACCTCCTCAACTCCCATTAATTTTGTTAACTTATGTTTATTAACTTATGGAATTAATGAGGTGAGTTAATGTGGAATTCAAACACTTGAATTTCAAAAGCCTTGATGTGTTAATAAAATAAGTTATGAACTTATTTTATTGGGTTGGTGTTCAGTTTTTTGAGAGCCTTTGGAGAAAAAGATAAGGAATTCTTGAGTTCTTATTTCTCTTTGACGAAGAACGCGAAGAACGAATGATCTCCGACGTGGAGCGTCGAGCCCTCGGAGACCTTCTTCCGCGACACCGCCCCGCGACGCGATGTCTTCTTCCACAACGGTTTTCTTCCGTGACGTCTCTTTTCGTGACGATTTTCCTCGACGAAATCACCGTCAACATCTTCGAATCCTCGCTTTGCGATTCCGACGTTTGTCTTCACTTTTATCAAGGTAGGGGCTTATTTTATTTAATTATTTCTGTTCGTCATTTCTAGTTTTTCGTTCTTCGTAGTTATACGACCAAATGATATCGAATAACGAGAGGGGGACGGACCGCACAAACACGGCAGACCCTCCACCTTAATCATTGTTTGATTCTTTGAGGTTGGGAAGGAATGGCGTGGTGCCATCGCACCACGCAGAATCGTACTGCAAGGTAATGCGCAGCGCCGTTGCGCCGCGCCTTGAAGTTGAACAAGGACGCGACGCTATCGCGCCGCGTCGAAGAAAATTGAAGACACCGCGGCTGGAGCAGGGCAGCGGCGGAAGGGCGCGGTGCCGTCGCACCGCGCTGGACGAACCAAGCCGCGACCGGTTATGGGCCGCAGCGGAGTAGGGTGACCGGCGGCCAGTTTCGGGCCACCGGTGTTGGCGAAGAAGGGGATCGGCCGTCGCCGGTCCCGTAGAGGCAGAAACCGGCTGGCTGGGGCGGGTCAGTCGGACATGTGTGAAACAGGGGGAATTAATTCCCCCGGCCGGCCTACAAACGACCCCCAATTAATTGGGGGGATGCTGTTACAACAGGGGGGAAGGCGCCACTCCCCCCCCCCTATGCCAACGGCTCGGCCATAGGCCGAGCTGGCCAGCGCGCTGGGTGCGCTGTGCCCAGACCGGGCTGGACGCCTAGCCGGTCCGCCAGGCCGGGCCGCGCCGCGCCCCGTTGGGCCGCGCCGCGCCGGGTTGGGCCGACTTGGACCCGGGGCGGGTGGACCCGGTTCGGGCCGACCGGGGGGTCTCAGGCCGGGTCTGTTCGGGCCCGAAACCCCCGTTTTCGTACCGTCTTCGGTCTTTTTCCCATAACATGGGCTACGGACCTTCGATCAACGCACCGTCAGTTGCGATACGATCCTTGAGTCGAGGCGGTCGATCCTGTATATTGCACTCAAGATTTCAGA
Organism: Viscum album; assembly: GCA_963277665.1. Classification (NCBI taxonomy): domain Eukaryota; kingdom Viridiplantae; phylum Streptophyta; class Magnoliopsida; order Santalales; family Viscaceae; genus Viscum; species Viscum album. Next base: position 1,908,270,924 of record OY728127.1, read on the forward strand.
TTACTTTGGGTTCAGCCGGGTTGGTTCGTTCACGAAACCAACCGGGCCCTCGGAGCGAAAACGCTCATATCTTAAGCACCGGACGTCCGATTGACGTGCCGTCGACTTTGTTGGATTATTCTAAGTGAGATGGATCTTTTCGCTTACACCGCCTGAGGTTTGGACGAAGGTGGAGTACGGTCGGGTTAGTTTTTCCTTAAAAACCAACTGGGCCCCTAGGACGAAAAAGACAATAACTCTCAGACCGGGCGTCCGAACAACGCGCCATCAGAGAGGTTGAGTTTCTGTTGACGATACGGAACTTTTGGATACATCAACTCTAGACTATGTGTCAGTTGATGTATCAGCCTCTCTGCTCGTGGAGCGTACCCTCCCGAGAGAGTTTGCTGTGTACGGGGACCCTAGAGCTGGCTGCGACTGCTACTGTGTCTGTGACGACGACTGAGCAAAGATCTTCAGTGGATTCGACGACGACAACTACAGCACTCAGCGATCCTGTGTGAATCAGTGCTACCGATCCTGTGTGGATCCGATCCTGTGTGGGTCATCGCTCAGCGGTTCTGTGTGAGCCAGCGCCTACAGATCCTGTGTGGATCCGATCCTGTGTGGGTCATTGCGGGGGGTTAGTACCTATCGATCCTTTGTGGGTCCGACGACTTAGATGGATCAGTGATCATCTCTATCATCTTTAGAAAAAGTATACCTGTGTGAGATGAATCCTGTTTTCTTCCCTATGTGGATTGTGTTGTGCTATCCTGTGTGTATTACGTTTTTCTTTTCTGTGTGGAATACGTATGCTTTCCTGTGTGGAATGGGTTGTACATGGGCTCGGAGGATGGAGTGTATTGGAATTGATGACTTAGGTATATGTATGGGCATATACCTAAGTAGTGTCGGTTGTTACTTCATGATTGTATCTTTCCTTTTTGGTTTATCCTTTTTCGATTTTGGGAGACCTTCGGGGGTCTTGGGGTCCCTACTGAGTAGCTTATACTAACCCCTGCACGGGCTATGCCCGCACTACGTTGAGTTGGTTGCAGAAGACTGACATTGTTGATCGTGGTTGACGCTTGCAGAGCAGGATGGTACCTGGAGGTGGACCACTAGGCGGAACATACTCGGAGCGGACGGCGAGACCCGAGGAGAAGTGGAGCTATCTGTACCCACCCTTCAGGTGGGATTTCCAGTGGACAGCTCGGCGTTGGGGCTTTACTTTTTAGTTGCTGTTTTTCCTTTCCAGTTGTACTTTACTTTCAGTTTGGTTTTGTATACTGGCCCATTTACTTTTCCACACTTACTGTTGTACCAGCTTTTACGTAGTGTTTACTTCTTCTGTTGCTTACTCTATGGTGTTTTTTTACTTTACAAAGGCAATGACTTCCCTTTTCTTATCGGGATTTACGCCTTGGTGGTAGTCGCCAGCCCCTAGCCTATGGAAGACGGGCTTGGGGTAGTCATGGAACGGGCCCCGAGGACGGGTCGTGACAAATTGGTATCAGAGGAGTTCGGTTCTACCATAAAACTCAGGACTCTGATCCTTATTCTATTTGAAGCAATAGTGTTTATTGTATTGAGTGTGGTTATCAGTCCTCAGAGTCTAGTGTTGGTGCGGCGGCCGACATATCTGTACATCAGGACCCTGACTTCTGATTTCCGACTTAATACACGAAAACATTGATTGCATGTGTGTTTCAAGTTTTCTTTGTGATTACTTTGTGTCAGCTCACCAGGTATACTATTCTGACCTTGGTGCACTTATTCCCTTTTCAGGATGGCCCCACGACGATAGCCAGCTAGGGTTCCGAGAGTCCAGTGTGACGACAACCCACAGAGCGACGAGGCCTCGGTGTAGTGCCCTTTGTCAGCAGTGGCACCGGCGGTAGCTATACCCGCCTAGCCACCGATGCTTCCAGCACCAGCCGCTGACGATACACGTCACCTCAGTGCACTGCATGAGTTCCAGCGCCAACGACCGCCCAGGTTTCGCGGGGAGACGGACCCCCAGGCAGCCGAGGATTGGCTGGAGGCAGTGGTATGAGTTTTTCGGTTAGTGAGCACACCAGCAGACCTAATGGTGATCCTCACAGTGAGCTTACTACACACAGTAGCGGGCCGATGGTGGAGCTTGATGCTCTAGGTGCACGTTGAGGCATATCTTCTCTGGACGGACTTTGAGAGCCTCTTCCGCTCAGAGTTCTTCCCAGCCACCCTCCGTGCGGTGCGTATCCAGGAGCTTCTTCAGCTGCGGCAGGGCAGCATGACAGTCGCCCAGTACTCGGCAAGATTTACAGATCTATCACGCTACTCGACAGACATGGTACGAGACCCATTCTTCCAGGCCTGGACCTTTGATCAGGGATTGAGACACGAGATCAGGGCATCACTGATCTCCCTCAGCATTCCGACTCAGACAGGAGTACTAGAGTGAGCCCTTTTTATCGAGAGCTTTCTTGCTGAGTCTATACCAGCGCCGAGACCCACCACAGGGCGGCACATAGCAGAGTCTTCTACTGCAGGCAGTCGACGAATGACTCTTGGTTCCAGGAAGACCGGACCCTCAGGCAGACAACCTCAGGACACTGGCTCAGCAGTGCGGGGCACATAGCACGTAGCCAGTCTTTTGAGAGGTAGGTAGTGCTACTCATGCTGAGGGCATGGCCACATGGCTCATGATTTCCCGGCCCGCCGTACCGTGGAGCAGCAGATGGTTGAGGGACCACCGAGGCAAAGGAAGAGGGTCGACCGCGGCGGTCCGCAGGGAGGAGGCGGACGAGGCAGAGGATCTGGCCGAGAAGCAGGTGGTGGACGACGCTTTGAGGCTCTACCACCACCACCACGAGGAGGTCCACCCCGACCATAGGGAGCTGGCGGACAGAGACAGGAACAGCTCCAGGCAGCAGAGGCCTATGACCACGATGCTCCTGAGATGATTCGAGGTACTATATATGTCTATTCCACCCTTGCTGCAGTTCTTATAGACACGAGAGTGAGTCACTCTTTCATAGTCACTGCCCTTGTTCGGAACTCAGAGATTCCGACAGAGCTGTTGGCTCGTTCCTTATGGCTAGAGACTCCTACGAGAGCAGACTCTATGATTACGCACTGGTGCAGGCAGTGTAACCTTACTCTAGGAGGAGAGATCTTCGGCTGGGATCTTCTTGTAGCAGCGTCGAGGCCTTACGACGTCATCTTGGGCATGGATTGTTTTTCTATGGTCCATGCACAGATTGACTGTATTAGGCGCAAGGTGTGATGTGTATGCATCGACAGGAGCATGTTCACATTCACTGGTGAGAAGGGAGCCTTCGTAGCACAAGATGGACTTCCGCAGAGGAGAGAACAACCCATCACTCATCAGTTGGGTAGCCTTATCCTAGGAGCAGTTGATGTGCAGAGTCCTAGTTTTCCAACAGTGGTGGATCAGTATGCAGACGTTTTCCCCGAAGACATTCCAGGGCTACCTCCTCGCAGAGAGGTAGACTTTTATATTGACCTGTACCCCGGGACAACCCCGATATCAACTCCAGCATATCTGATGGCCCCCACTGAGCTTCGAGAGCTACAGGTACAGTTGGAGGACTTGCAGGGAAAGGGATTCATCTGACCTAGTGTTTCACCCTGGGCTTCCTTGATATTGTTCGCCAAGAAGGTGGATGGGAGTTTGCGACATTTTGTAGACTATCGTCACCTAAACTAAGTGACAATGAGGAAAAAGTATCCATTACCGAGGAATGATAACCTCTTAGATCAGCTCAAGGGATCACGGTGGTTCTCGAAGATAGACCTCAGTTCAGGCTATCATCAGCTCAGAGTTCGAGACGAGGACGTGGAGAAGACGACTTTCAGATGTCGTTATGGCCACTATGAGTTCATGGTTATTCCATTCAGCGTAACCAATTCTCCAGCAGTGTTCATGGCCCTCATGAACAGGATATTTCAGCCATACCTTGATCGATTTGTCGTAGTCTTCATCGACGACATTTTGATTTACTCGACGACTGAGGAGGAGCACACCTACCACTTACGGGTTGTACTAGATACACTCCGAGAGAACCAGATTTATGGTAAGCTCTCAAAGTGCCAGTTCTGGATACATGAGGTCCACTTCTTGGGACATGTCATCTCTGAGGAGGGGGTTGTAGTGGATCCTGCGAAGATCGAGGCAGTGCTAGCTTGGGAACCACCCAAGCGCGTGACGAAGGTGCAGAGTTTCTTGGGTCTAGCTAGATACTATCGGAGATTTGTGCCAGACTTCTCTAGAGTTGCGGCACCACTCTCAGCTCTGACAAAGAAGGGGAAACCCTTTGTGTGGTCAGACAAATGTCAGCAGAGCTTCTAGGGGCACAGACAGAGATTGACCAGTGCACCTATCTTGAGGCTGCCTGAGGAGGGAGTAGGGTACGTAGTCTACTGCGATGCATCAGGGACCAGACTCGGATGTGTCCTGATGAAGAAGAGGGCAGTGATCGCCTATGGATAATGTCAGTTGAGGCTGCATGAGCAGAACTACGCTACCCATGACCTGGAGTTAGCAGTAGTGGTCTTCGCCCTGAAGACATGGCGACACTACCTGATGGGCGAGTGATTTACAGTCTTTTCTGACCATTAGAGTCTCAGGTACATAATGTCGCATAAGGACCTGAACCTGAGACAGCGGTGATGGCTCGAGTTCCTCTAGGACTATGACTTTGAGATATTCTATACTCCTGGGAAGGGGAACGTGGTAGCCGATGCTCTCAGTAGGAGGACGGGCATTCAGCTACTTGAGGAGGTGACAAAGCAGCTAGCCTCTTTGCAGATATCCTTCGTGGATAGAGATGGAGTAGCCTTCCTTCAGTCTCTCACATTCACCCCTCCACTACTGCAGCAGGTCAGAGAAGCACAGCGTGGGGACGCTAACTGTGAGACGTGGCGTGCAGAAATATCCTCAAGACAGGCACCAGATGGTTTCTCCTTTGGAGCAGAGCACGACATCCTTTTCAGAGGACGTACCTTGGTACCAGTTTCTTTAAGGGAGGAGGTGCTGAGAGAGTTTCACACTTCTCCTTTGGCGGTACATCCTAGAGTGGGGAAGATATACCAGGATCTCAGACGACAGCACTGGTGGCCGGGAAGGAAGAAGGTTGTGGCAGAGTTTGTTTCTCGATGCCTCACCTACCAGCAGGTGAAGGATGAGCACTAGGTACCAGTAGGCTTGGTACAAACCTTAGAGGTCCCAGAGTGGAAGTGGGATGGGATATCTATGGACTTCGTGACTGGACTTCCACGCACTTCCAGAGGTCACGACTCCATTTGGGTTATTGTCGACCGACTCACCAATTCGGATCACTTCTTACCCATCGGAGAGCAGGGCTCAGTGGAGAGCTTGGGGCGTCTCTATGTTCAGGAGATTGTACGGCTTCATGGTGTGCCCTCATCTATAGTCTCCGATCGAGATGCTCGCTTTACTTCCCGTCTTTGGAAGGGGTTGTAGGAGGCGTTTGGGATGCAGCTACGTCTGAGCACAGCCTTTCACCCTCAGATGGATGGTCAGACAGAGAGGACCATTCAGACTCTCGAGGACATGCTCCGCGCATGTGTCCTCGACCTTGGTCGCAGTTGGGAGGACCACATACCCATGGTGGAGTTCGCGTACAACAACAGCTACCACTCCACCATAGGGATGGAGCCATACGAGGTGTCGTACGGACAACCTTGTAGATCTCAATTGTGTTGGACAGACCCTGGGGAGTCAGCACTTCTGGGACCAGAGATGGTCCAGACCACGACAGAGAAGGTCCAGATCATCTAGGAGTGGATGAGGACAGCTCAGAGCCGGGAGAAGTCATATGTTGACAGTAGGTGGATGCCACTAGAGTTCAAGGATTGAAACCACGTCTTCTTGCGTGTCTTACCTCGACGTGGATTATGGAGATTTGGATGAGACGAAAAGTTGTCTCCACGCTTCATAGAACCATTCCAGGTCCTTAGCATGATTGGAGAGGTGGCTTATCGTCTGGCTCTACCACCTCAGTTGCACCGGGTGCACGACATCTTCCACGTATCTCAACTGAGGAGATATGTGCACGAGCTGACGCACATCATTGACCATGGGGAGCTTGACGTTGATGATGGGATGACTTTTGCAGAGGTACTAGTGGAGATTGAGGATCAACAGGAGCAGGTCTTACATGGATGATCGATTCCTCTAGTGCGCATCAGATGGCAGTACGGGAACCTCCAGGAGAGCACTTGGGAGCGGGAGGCTCAGATGCGTGCTCAGTACCCACATTTTTCCCCTAGTTTTCGATGTATCTTTACGGGGACGTAAAGCCATGAGGTGGGAGTAATGTAAAGACCAGTAAAATTAAAGGGAAAAATTTTCTTAATTTATTTTGGGATTTTACAAGAATGAAGTTTCAGGCGGCACATAATTCTGAGGCCCGGTTTTCCCAGAACTACAATCCAAAGTTTAGCTCTGGTACGTTCAGTGAACGAATGAGCGGGAATTCCTAACTTTTGAACCAGTGCTCGGAATCGAATTCTGAGGGAACCGATGGAACCGCAGCGCCGATAATTGCTTATGAATGCTTAATCTGGAGTTGCGTTTAAACGAGAGAAGTTGATAAAAATTGTGGAAGTTAAAAATAAAAATGTAACAAAAATTTTTATTTTTACTCTATGTGTTTAATCATTTGGATGGAAGTTGGGTAACTACCCAACCACTCTTGGGAGGTTATGAGGGTTTTGGGGCCCACACGAACCCCACCCCTTCATATCCTCTAACCTCCTCAACTCCCATTAATTTTGATAACATAAGTTTATTAACTTATTGAATTAATGAGGTGAGCTAATGTGGAATTCAAACACCTGAATTTCAAAAGCCTTGATGTGTTAATAAAATAAGTTAAGAAATTATTTTATTGGCTTGGTGTTTAGTTCTTTGAGGGCCTTTGGAGAAAAAAGATAAGGAAGTCTTGAGTTCTTATTTCTCTTTGACGAAGAACTGGAAGAACGAATGATCTCCGACGTGGAGCACCGAGCCCTCGGAGACCATCTTCCGCGACACCGACCCGCGACGCGACGTCTTCTTCCATGATGTTTTTCTTCCATGACATCTCTTTTCGCGACGGTTTTCTGCGACGAAATCACCGTCAACGTCTTATAATCCTCTCTTTGCGACGCCGACGTTCATCTTCTCTTTTATCAAGGTAGGGGTTTATTTTATTTAATTATTTTTGTTCATCATTTCTAGTTTGTCGTTCATCATAGTTATATGACCAAATGAAATCGAATAACGAGAGGGGGTCGGACCGCACAAACACGGCCGACCCTCCTCCTTTATCCTCATTTGATTCTTTGAGGTTGGGATGGAATGGCGTGGTGCCATTGCACCACGAGGAATCGTACGACAAGGTAATGTGCGGCGCCGTCGCGCCGCGCCTTGAAGTTGAACAAGGACGCGACGCCATCGCACTGCGTCGAAAAAAATTGAAGACACCATGGCCGGAGCGGGGTCGCAGCGGAAGGGTGTGGTGTCATCGCACCGCGCCGGACGAACCAAGCCGCGGCCGGTTCTGGGCCACGGCGGAGTAGGGTGACCGGCGGCCGGTTCCGGGCCGCCGGTGTCAGCGAAGATGGGGACCGGCCGTCGCCGGTCCCATAGAGGCAGAAACCGGCTTGCCGGGGTGGGCCAGCTCGACAGGTGTGAAACCGGGGGAATTAATTCCCCCGGACGGCCTACAAACGGCCCCCAATTAATTGGGGGGCCGCGGTTACACCAGGGGGGCAGCCCCCCCCCCCCCCCCACTTTGCCAACGGCTCGGCCGTTGGCCGAGCTGGCCAGTGCACTGGGCGCGCTGTGCCCAGACCGGGCCACGCCGGGCCAGGTCGGTCCGGGCCCGAAACCCCCATTTTCAGACCATCTTTAGTCTTTTTCCAATAACATGGGCTACAGACCTCCGATTGACGAACCGTCAGTTTCGGTGCGATCCTTGAGTCTAGACGGTCGATTCTGTATATCACACTCAAGGTTTTGGATTACTTTGGGTTCGGCCGGGTTGGTTCGTACATGAAACCAACCGGGCCCTCGGAGTGGAAACACTAATATCTTAAGCTCCGGACGTCCGATTGATGTGTCGTCGACTATGTTGGATTCCTCTAAGTGAGACGGATCTTTTGGCTTACTCCACCCGAGGTTTGGACGCAGGTGGAGTACGGTCGGGTTGGTTTTTTCTTAAAAACCAATCGGGCCCCAGGGACGAAAAAGCCAATAACTCTCAGACCGGGCGTCCGAACGACACGCCGTCTGCGATGTTGAGTTCCTGTTGACAATACGGATATTTTGGATACATCAAATCTAGACTATGTGTCAGTTGATGTATCAGACTCTCGGCTCGTGGATCGGACCCTCCCATGCGAGCTTCCTGTGTACAGGAACCCTAGTGCTGGCTGCGACTGCTACTGTGTCTGTGACGACGACTGAGCAGAGATCCTCAGTGGATTCGACGACGATGACTACAACACTCAGCGATCCTGTGTGGATCAGTGCTACCGATTCTGTGTGGGTCCGATCCTATGTGGGTTATCGCTCAGCGGTTCTGTGTGAGCCAGTGCCTACAGATCCTGTGTGGGTCATTGTGGGGGGTTAGTACCTATCGATCCTTTGTGGGTCCGACAACTTAGATGGATCAGTGATCATCTCTATCGTCTTTCAAAGAAGTATACCTGTGTGAGCTTAATCGTGTTTGCTTCCCCAGGTGGATTGTGTTGTGCTATCCTGTGTGGATTACGTTTTTCTTTCCTGTGTGGAATACATATGCTTTCCTGTGTGGACTGGGTTGTACTTGGGCTCGGAGGATGGAGCGTATTGGAATTTATTACTTAGGTATATGTATGGGAATATACCTAAGTAGTGTATTTTGTTACTTCGTGATTGTATCTTTCCTTTTTGGTTTATCCTTTGTGGATTTTGGGAGACCTTCAGGGGTCTCGGGGTCCCTACTGAGTAGCTTATACTCACCCCTTCACGGGCTATGCCCGCACTACGTTGTGTTGGTTGCAGATGATGGACAACATTGATCGTGGTTGAGGCTTACAGAGCAGGACGGTACCTGGAGGTGGACCACTAGGCGGAACATACTCGGAGCGGACGACGGGACCCGAGGAGCAGTGGATCTATCTGTACCCACCCTTCAGGTGGGATTTCTAGTGGAAGCTCGGCGTTGCAGCTTTACTTTTCAGTTGATGTTTTTCCTTTCCAGTTGTACTTTACTTTCAGTTTGGGTTTGTGTACTATCCCATTTACTTTTCCTCACTTACTGTTGTACCAGCTTTTACATAGTGTTTACTTCTTCTGTTGCATACTCTATGGTGTTTGTTTACTTTACAAAGGAAATGCCTTCCCTTTTCTTATCGGGATTTACACCTTGGTGCTAGTCTCCAGCCCCTGGCCTATGGAAGGCGGGCTTGGGGTAGTCACGGCACGGGCCCTGAGGATGGGTCATGACATAATTTTATTTTAGTTAGTTTTTATCATTTCCTCTAATACAATGCCTATGCGTTAACTTCCATTTAAAATAATAATGTTATTATATTATTTTTTGGTATAACTCTACGTTGTGTGCAATGTAAGATTTCAGAGAAATCTATTGTTGTATGTTGTGTACGATATCTGAAAAAGAATAACTTTTAACATAAAATTAATATCTTATTAATAATTATTAATAGAAATCAAAAAGTGTTATTCTATAAATACTTGGGTCGTTACAATGAAAGTGAAAAAAAACTGGGACGCCTTATGGCTAGAGGTGATAGTTTAACCAAGACTAAGAATAACAGATTTTCCATGAAAGATATTTTAGTAGTGGTTACCTATAATCAAAATATCCATATGTAGAGATTCTTCAGGAGTTTTCTTTGCAAATGGTTATATGACACTAGGAATTGTTTGACACTATGATAACTCTATTAGAATGTTGGCCTATTATCATTGGTACAAGGAAGGCGGTGTAGTTCCATGATCCATTGTTACAAGGGGAAAAGACCTGATTTTCATCTAAGGTCCTAATGAAACTACATTAGTTCCCAAGTAAGTTGGAATATTAGATCTTTTTCATGTATTATTCCTCGATGCATCCATATGGATGATCGAAAGAAAAATATATCACTAGTCAAGGGTGAGTTTGAACCGACTATTTCTCAAGTATATATGTGATGCACTAAAAAGATTATAAAATTCCATCATGGTAGCGCCAATATGACAATTATTTGGTTGTTAGTGGTGATACTTTATTTAGATATATTTTATGGTCATTGTAACACCTCGACCCCTCTCGATAGAATTCAGTGCATTACTTGTGATATTTTCATGGTTAGATGGAATGAAAATCCCAATGGAATTATCAGTTTAGTAGTCTAGAAGAAACTAGATATATAGATTTGACACAAATTACATTGGTTAAGGTTACAAGATACAATACATAATGAAAAAAAACAAAAACTACATCCATAAGTACTTAATAAATGACCTCCTCTTCATAACCTGTTGACGGTAAACATTGAAAGGGGTGAGATCAAACGCTCAATAAGGGTTACAAATAGAAAAATCATTAGTAAAATAATAAGTGAATCATAATCAATATGACATAATCAAAATGACATAGTGAATAAATGAACAACTAATGCCATTAATAAACTGATAATGAAACTGCATCCTTAGATTTTGTCACAGTGAAAACCTAATGGATTGTAATAATAACCGATAATGAATAAAGAGAATGCTTATTAATTGGATTTCATGTATCTGGAACATGAACCATAATACCGTAAAAACTATTTAGTTCTATGGGTAGAAACCCGTCTGGTTTTTTGGAAACTAACTCGAAGGGTCTGTCGCCAAAGTGTTTTGTCTCATGAGACCTAAAAATGCATCAAGGGGCTGTAGTAGGCCCCACCCTCCTCTACATCCAATAATTATTTATAAATAGATTCAATATAAGAGAAATATGTATTTACATTATCCGTATAGAATAGAGGATACAGTTTTGTCAACATTTCCACAGCCAAAACAACTTTCAAAATAAATACCGTATGCAAAATGTTATACAGCTTAGACAATAATAATATCCATGTTATGAGAATATGGATATTTAAATGGAGTATACTTTCAGTTGAAAAGTGATATCAAATGGGCAGTAGGAACACCACATAAGAATGAGTAGGTGGACAATTACTAAGCAAGTCACAATGAAGTGAAAATTGAGACAATGCTCGTTACCGTGTTGTATTCAATTGAGTCGTATGAAAAAGAGTTAATAACCACCAAAAAAGTCACAGAATACAATGAATACAATGAGAACCATGATAAAATATTTCAAATGGAAGTACACCTATACCACATATAACAAATAAGTGGTGAACAATGAAAATCCAACAGAATTGAAGGTGAGATGAGAAAACCTCTTACAAATATTTTGGCACGGTAACGAGTGTTATTGCAAGGTCTTAATGAGAGGTAAAGGGGTATACAATTTTTTTTATATGTAAAAATGTCAGTCTGTGGTAGGTGAAAAAACATACCCCATCATTAGAAAATTAAAACAAAAGCACACAAGATAGGGTGGATTCGTGAATAAAAGTGAGGGAGAGGATCTCTGACAAAGATTGTGTCATTAGAGTAATGATAAATCAATGAAGTATTTATGTGTGACCAAAAAAATCCAAAAACATATAAGTGGATATATAATATACAACAATCATAGGTCATTCAAACACATTCTTGGAAGAATGTAACCACCGAAATAGATGTTCAACTCAATGAATGAAAATTGAGTTAAGCAATCCCTTACCTTATACTTGAAGGTTTTCTTGACTTGTTATTAAAGGCCTGAATAAAAAAATTAGGATTATTAATTCATAATTACAGAACCTCTTTTATATGTAAATGATTATTTATAATACTTTTTAGATCATTCAATGATTTTTTATTGGTTATAAGGTTCAATTTCATTGTTCGGGCTCGTTTGTTTACTTGGTTTTAAACGATTGGTTCACTTATATTCAAGTTCGGATAAATATATTAGATTGATGTGGTTGTCCATAAATGAAGTTATAAACTATTAGTGAACATATAGATGATTACATGGTTATAAAGTTAATTTGGGTTACTTAGATTGAAGTCGAATATTTATATATATATAACCTTAGTGATAACCGTTTTGGTTAATCGGTGGGTTTGATTACGATAAACATGTTTCGATTTGTAACTTAATACCATTTGTACAAAAGTTTTACAGAACTAAAAATAGTATATATTACATAATAATCTGGTTCAACCATAAGACAATTGGTTTCCTGACCATAATTAAAGATTATAATAGAAATCGATAAAATGTTGTCCTTGAATGTGCTAAATTAGCACATCTCAAACGGTGCTTTCGTTTAATTCAAATAAAAGTGGAGAAAGGGGAGAAGATAATGGAATATATACCATTATCATTAAAAAATCATAGTACATGTATTTACTGAATTTATCATACTATTTTGGTTAGAAAAGAAACAAAAATAAAATATCTTAAAAGAAAAAGATGGGATTTGAAAGCGGAATTTACGTCTTGAGACTTCCTCCTTTGAGAACCTCCTAAGGGGAGAGGTTTTGGTATTTTTATAAGACCAATTCTTGCTGGAAGTGGGGGAGGAGGTTGGAAAGGTATTTGAGGAGAATTTGGATAAGGCACAAGGCTTGAGAGGAGTGAATGGAAGGGGGTGAAAGGGGGTTCTTATAGTGGAGGAGAGAGGGGATTTCTTAATATAAAACTCATTAATTTATTATTTCCTCCCAAGAAAACCAATAGTGAGTATTCCATGACCAAGAACAGTAATATATTCATGTGTATTCAAACCAATTGGGATTACATCAGCATATAATCATCAATGACTCAATTAATCCATTATTTAGCATTTATTGTGAATTATCGGATTTTACTATTCATGAAAAATTCAAGTATTTCAGAAAAATCCCAAAAATTCACCCTAACCATTTTTCATCATGTAGAATCAAAAAACGAAGTCTATTTTCCAAAAATAATTTTCTAATTATGATTAATTAAATATTTAGTTAAATCATTATTTAATTGAAATATAAAAACACTTATAATATTCATCTTCATCTTTAGGGTCTCTAAATTATTTTATACACTCAAGGGTATGGATACCATTCATAAGAGTCATATTTAAATTTATAAGGGTATGTTACTATTCATAAGGGTAGGTTACTATTCATATGGGTTGGTTACTATTCACTAAAAATTAAGTTAATTCTATCAGACTCTAATTATCATCTTGAACACAATAGTATATATCAGATTTTTAAAATTAAAATCACAGAGCTGGTAAATATAAGTTTAGTGGCTATGTTATGGCTTCCTCCTATATGTAACCATGTTTTGTTCCATAGTGTCTCAGTGATTCATGAAATATAGGCTACCTAATGAATACAGTGTATTTAAGAGAAACATACCATAAAATGTTTGGGGTACTACATTATTCCCTCCTTACAAAAATTTCATTCTCGAAATTCACAAAATATTACCTAAAAATATTTGGGTATGTCTTTAACATAAGCTCCTCAGGCTCCCATGTTGCTTTGTCCATCTTATGGTTCCTCCATAGAACCTTCACCAGACGAGTCGTCTGATTTCTCAATACTAGTTTTCTAGTATCATGAATCTTGAAAGGCTCTTCACAATAAGATAGATCTTGCTCAAGTTCTACTTATTCATAAGTGAGTAAATGAGTTGGGTCTGGAATGTACTTTCTTAACATTGACACGTGGAACACATTGTGAACCTTGGAGAGACTTGGCGGCATTGCCAAACGGTATGTTACGGCTCCAATTCGGTCCAGAATTTCAAAATGTATAATGTACCTGGGAATTTACTTTCCCTTATTTCTGAATCGTACAATACCCTTCCATAAAGATAGATTTAAGAAAACGTGATCTCCTTCTGGAAACACCAAATCCTTCCATCAGTTATCTGCATATCTCTTTTTCCAACATTGAGTTATTTTGATATTGTTTTCGATAATATTCACCTTTTCCGTTGTTTCTTCCACGAGTTCTGGGCCGACGAGCTTTCTTTCACGAACTTCATTCCAGCAAGTTAGTGTACGACATCTCCTCCCATATAAATCTTCATTGGCTTCCATCTGAATATTTGTATGAAAGATATTGTTGTAGAAAAATTCCACGAGAGGTAAAAACTGATCCCACATGCCATGAAAATCAAGTGAACAAGACCTCAACATGTCTTCCATTGTTTGAATAGTCCATTATGATTGTCCATCAGTTTGTGGGTGGTAGGCAGTGCTCAAACGAAGATCAGTATCTAGGGCCTTCTGAAGAATTTTCCAGAATCTTGATGTAAAACATGGATCACGATTAGAAACAATTGATAGGGGTACTCCATGAAGTCTCACAAGAACATAAATATATATTCTTGGTAGACGTTCAATTGGTAGATATTCTCTTATATCAAGAAAATATGCTGACTTAGTAAGACGATCAATAATGACCCATATTGAATCGTTCCTTCTAGGAGTCGTTGGTAGTCCCATGAAAAATTCCATCGTGATATTATCCCATTTCCACTCAAGTATGGGAAGAGGTTTCAATACTCCACCAGGTTGTTGCCTTCCAGCTTTCACTTGTTGATAAACCATACATCTTGACAGAAAATCATAAATCTCCTTCTTTAGGTTGTCCCACAAAAAATTTTCCTTCAAATCTCTATACATCTTAGTGCTACTAGGGTGTATAGAGAAATTGGAACTATGAGCATAATCCAACAATTCCCTTTTTAGATCAAGTATATCGGGAACATAATGTCTCATCCCATATTTTGAACTTCCATCTTCATATATGATGTAACTAAATCTCCCATCATTCACAGCTTTAATCTTATTTTGAAACTCCTCATCATCATCTTGAGAACATTTTATCCTTTTTAGTAAAGATGGTTTGGAAACCATTTGAAAAGGAATTGATGTTTTATTCTCTATGGTTATTCCCATATCCATCTTTACTGGATCCATGAAAATATGATCCCTTTCAACACTCATCTTGTTCAAAACTCCATGATCCTTTCTTCTCAAAGCATATTCCACCTTATTTTCCTTCCCCAGGTGGTAGTGTATCGTGAAATTATAATTCGTGAGTAGTTCAAACCATCTCCTTTGCGTCATGTTGAGTTCTTTCTATGGGAAAATATACTTCAAACTCTTGTTATCATTATAAATCTCACATTTTTCACCATAGAGATAATGTCTCCATATCTTCAAAGCAATGATTATAGCAGCTAACTCAAGATCATGAGTTGGATAATTTTTCTTATGAGTCTTCAACTGTCTTGATGCATCAGAAACATCTTTATCATTTTTCATAAGGACGCATCCCATCCCATTCTTTGATGCATCACTGTATATCACTAATCCATCACTTCTAGATGGAAGAGTCCAAATTGGAGAATTGACCAATCTAATTTTCAATTCTTTGAAGCATTCTGTACAGTATTTTGTCCACACAAACTTAACATTTTTTCGTGTGAGCTTGGTTAGCGGGTTAGCCAGTCAGGTGAAATTCTGAACAAAATGTCGATGGTAACCTGCTAAGACAATAAAACTGCATAACTCGGTTATGTTTGTTGGCATGGGCCAATCTTGGATTGCCTTTTTCTTCACAGGATAAACTAGGATTCCATCCTTAGAGACAAGATATACCAGAAAAGAAATTGATTGAAGTCAGAATTAGTACTTTCTAAACTTCCCATATAATTAATTTCTTCTTAGAGTTTCCAGAATAATCTGAAAGTGATTCTCATGATCTTCATAGCTATTTGAGTATACTAGGATATCATCTACGAACAACACAAAACATTTATCAAGATATTCCTTGAAAACTCAATTCATTAAATCCATGATTATAGACGGTGCATTAGTCAGTCCAAATGGTGTCACTGTAAACTCGTAATGCCCATACCTGGTTCGAAATGCTGTCTTAGGAATATATTCCTTCCTCACACACAGCTGATGATATCCGGACCGAAGATAAATCATTTAAAAGGATTGGGTTCCATGGAGTTGATAATATAAATCATCAATCCGAGGTAGAGGATACTTAGTCATTATTTTAAGAGCATTTATTTCTCTATAATCAATGCATAGCCTCATTGATCCATCTTTCTTCTTGACAAACAGGACTGGGGCACCCCATGGAGAAACACTAGGTTTTATAAATCCCTTTTCACTCAAATACTCTAGTTGTTTCTTTAGCGCTACCAATTCAATAGTGGCCATTCTACAGGGAGTCTTTGATATAGGTATCACCCCAAGAATTAAATCAATAGAGAACTCATCTTCCCTCTCTGGAGGATGTCTAGGTAAATCCTATGGAAATACATCAATGTACTCTTTCACTATATTCACATCATCAATTTGAATATTTCTTTCCTCCCCCATAGATGTTGGTGTATCTTCCTCTCCATTTATTGTATTCAGAAGAGCTACTGGGGGTGGTTCTCGATAAGAATCAGGTGGCGATGTTTTTTCCCTAAAGACAAGGGATTCTACACTATTTTAAAAAATTATAACTTCCTTCTTCTTACAATAAATCTTCACATAATAATTTGACAGCCAATCCATGCCGAGAATTTTATCAAATTCAGTCATTGGTCTGATGATGAGTTTAGCAACTAAATCACGTTTTGGGGACTGGGGGGGGACAAGTCGACATGCCTTTGTTGCAATGATACATCCCCCGTGAATTTTTATTGAGAAATATTTTATTAAATCAAATTGTATATATCTATTTCTTTTGGAAAACTGATAAGATATAAATGAATGTGATGATCCAGAATCAAATAAGGTGTTGTCTAGGATTGAGGAAACAATTAAAGTACCTACCCCCACATCATTATGAACAACGACCTCCGCAGTTGTAATCGCATAAGATCTCCCTTTCTCTCTTGGCCTTTTCTTAGTCATGTTTCTTTGACGTTTAGTACACGAATTCTCATAGTGTCCCTTCTCTCTGCAATTGTAGCATTGAATATCATTGATTTTTTTCTTCCCCATGCATTCATCGGATCAATGACCATTTTCTCCACAGTTTTAGCAGACTTGCATGCCTTTCAAGAATTTCATGAGATGATTCTTTCCACAATTCTCGCATATTGGGAGACCATTCGTTCCCATGATCTTATTTGGTGATTCTCCTTTTCTGTTATTATCAGAGTACCGCTTCTTATCATGGTTTCCTTTGAAAAGATTTGATCTAGCAAATTCTCTCTCTGTTTTGATGGCACTTGATAGAATACAATCATATGATTACAATGTTTGAAAATCAGGTGCCATTCGAAGAATTGGCTTAAGCCCTTCAAAAAATGATCAATCTCGTCTGCCAAGTCACGTACATAATCTACGACAAACCTGGCCCACCTTGTAAAATTATCCTCATACTCAGCAACACTGTCTTCTTTCTATTGTTTCAAGCTAAGGAATTTCCGCTTCATTTCAGTTCGTTACTCAAGAGGGAAATATTTCTCAAAGAATATTTCCTTCAATTTCCTCCACTCCATATCTTCTATTTCTTCTTCCTCCCTGGTGTTCTGAATCAGGGACCACCATTGGTCAGCGTCACCATTGAGACAATATACTTCCAGCACCACCTTCTCATTTTCATTGCATCTTAATGCCATGAATATCTTTTCAAGTGACATGATCCACTGCTCAGCTATCACTGGATTAGTAGTCCCACTGAATGATGGGGGCTTCTAACGCATGAAATGATCCAACATAGGTGTGCAATGGTTATTAGTTACAACTTGATTAAGTTGTCCCAATATAGTCATGATCTGATCTGCTCCAACATTGACAGTGTTGACTTGCATAGTAGGGAGATCCCAACCTTTCCCATGAGTATTAATTCCCCTTCTTCCATTCGACACCATTTTTAAATAATGGGATAAACTATATTAGTTTATGAATCTTAAATAGAAAATCACTCAACATATATTTAAATTATTTTCATAACAAATCTTAAAAAACATGGTTTCTTTGAGGTAAAATTTACATTAAACTCCATCATAATGTCTTGTAAAGGAAATATGAATTATCCTAAGCATATCCACTAAGAGTGTCGTAACCAAGAGTGCAGAAAGGTCTGTGGTCATGTACCAGTTCCCGTTCGATTCTAGCTCAAAGCGGTGTTTTCGGGTGTTACTCCTAGATACATCTGTGCCAGAGCTGCCTCTATCTGTTCGTATCCAGACTAGGATGTATTGCTTGAAAAATCCACATAATATATTCCTTACCAAAATACCAAGATGTTATTGTAATTTTATCCTCAAATTCTACCACAGGTCTTTGTTCCCTACTATATATTTCCTAGTCTAGTTTCTATTTTTTCTACTAAACATCCTTTGATACAAACTATAACACCTAGACCCCTCTTGACAGGACCCAGTGCATTACTTGTGGTATTGGAATGGTTAGATGGAATGAACATCCCAAAGGAATGATCAGTTTACCAGTCTTGAAGAAACTAGATACATAGATTTAACACAAATTACACTGGTTAAGGTTACAAGATACAATACATAATGAAACAAAACAAAAACTGCATCCACAGGCACTCAATAAATAACCTCCTCTTAATAACATGTTGAAGGTAAACAATGAAAGGGGTGAGCTCAAACTCTCAGTAAGGGTTAAAAATACTGGAATCGTGAGTACAATAATAAGTGAATAATAATAAATCTGACATAATCAAAATGGAATAGTTAATAAATGAACAACTAATGCCATTAATAAACTGAGAATTAAACTGCATCCATATATTTTGTCATAGTGAAAACCTCATGGATAGTAATAATAACTGGTAATGAATAAAGAGAATGATTATAAATTGGATATCATATATCTGGTACATGAACCATAATACTGTAAAAATAGTTTAGTTCTATGGATAAAAACCCATCTGATTTTTTGGAAACAAACTCGAAGGGTCTATCGCCAAACTGTTTTTTCTCATGAGACCTACCGATGCATCGAGGGGTTGTAGTGGGACCCACCCACCTCTACATCCAATAATTATTTATAAATAGATTCATTAAAATAGAAATATGTATTTACATTATTTGTATAGAATATGGGATACAGATTCATCAACATTTCCAAAGTCAAAACAACATTCAAAATAAATAACGTATATAAAATGGTATACAGCTTAGACAATATTAATATCCATGTTATGATAATATGGATATTTAAATGGAATACCCTTTCAATTGAAAATTGATATGAAATGGGAAGTAGGTACACAACATAATAAAGAGTAGGTGCACAATTACTAAAAAAGTCACAACGTAGTGAAAATTGAGACAAATCTCGTTACTGTGTGGTATTCAATTGAGTCGTATGAAAAAGAGTTAATAACCACCAAAAGAGTCACAAAATACAATGACTATAATGAGGACCATGATAACATATGTCAAATGTTAGTACACCAATACCACATATAAGAAATAAGACGTGAAAATGAAAATCCCACAGAATTGAAGGTGAGATGAGAAAACCTCTTACAATTATTTTGGCACGGTAATGAGTGTTTTTGCAAGGTCTTAATGAGAGGTAAAGGGGTATCCCAATTTTTTATATGTAAAAAGTGAAGTATTGGGGAGGTTATAAAACATACCCCATCATTATAAAATTAAAAACAAAAGCACACAAGATAGGGTGGATTCTTGAATAAAAGTTAGAGAGAGGATCTCTTACAAAGATTGTGTCATTAGAGTAACGATAAATCAATGAAGTATTTATGTCTGAAAAATAAAAATCCACAAAATATAAGTGGATATATAGTGTAAAACAATCATAGTTCATTCACACATATTCATGGAACAATGTAACCAATGAAATAGATGTTTAAGTCAAAGAATGAAAATTGAGTTAAGCAATCCCTTACCCTATGTTTGAAGTTGTTCTTGACTTGTTATAAAAGACCTGAATAAAAAAACAGGATTATCAGTTCATAATTACAGAACCTATTTTATATTTATATGATTTATTATAATACTTTTTACTTCATTCTAGGTCCTTTTGATTGTTTATAAGGTTCAATTTGATTGTTCGGGCTCGTTTTTTTA
The DNA here is from genome assembly GCA_963277665.1 of Viscum album. Classification (NCBI taxonomy): domain Eukaryota; kingdom Viridiplantae; phylum Streptophyta; class Magnoliopsida; order Santalales; family Viscaceae; genus Viscum; species Viscum album. The sequence goes on from OY728127.1 coordinate 1,908,291,104, forward strand.
CATGGTTTTAAATGATTAGTTAACTTATATTCAAGTTCCGATAAATATATAAGATGTATGTGGATGTAATAAATGAAGTTATAAAATATTAGTGAAAATACACGAGATTACATGTTTTTAAATTTAATTTGTGTTACTTAGATTGAATTCGAATCTTTATATATATATATAACCTTAGTGATAACCGTTTTGGTTAATCGGTGGGTTTGATTACGATGAACATGTTTTTATTTATAACTTAATACCATTTGTACAAAATAATTACAGAAATAAAATTTGGATATATTACATAATAATCAGGTTCAACCATAACACAATTGGTTTCCTGACCATAATTAATGATTGTAATAGAAATCGATAAACCGTTGTCCTTGAATGTGCTAAATTTTCACATCTCAAACGGTGCATTCATTTCATTCAAATACAAGTGGGGAAAGGGGAGAATATAATGGAATATATACCATTAGAATGAAAAAATTCCATTACATATATGTTACTGGATTTATCATACTATTTTTCTGAGAAAAGAAACAAAAAAAAAGATCTTAAAAGAAAAGATGGGATTTGAAAGAGGAATTTACCTCTTGAGACTTCCTCATTTAAGAACCTCTTAAGATGAGAGGTTTTGGACTTTTTATGAGACTAATGATTCTTGGATGTGGGGGAGGAGGTTGGGAAGGAATTTAGGAAGAATTTGGAGAAGTCACAAGGCTTTAGAGGAGTGAATGGAAGGGGTGGGTAGGGGTTTTTGTAGTGGAGGAGAGAGGGGATTTGTTAATTTAAAACTCATTAATTTATTATTTCCTCCCAAGACAACCAATAGTGAGTATTCCATGACCAAGAAAAGTAATATATGCATGTGAATTAGAACCAATTGGGCTTATATCAGCAGATCATCATCAATGACTCAATTAGTCCCTTATTTAGCATTTATTCTGAATTATCATATTTTACTATCCATCAAAAATTCAAGTATTTCTGAAAAATCCCAAAAATTAACCCTAACCATTTTTCAATGTGTAGAATCCAAAAATGAATTCCATTTTCCAAAAATAATTTTATAAATATGATTAGTTAAATATTTAATTAAATCATTATTTAATTGAAATATATAAACACTTAGAATATTCATCTTCATCTTTCGGGTGTCTAAATTTTTTTATACACTCTAGGGTATGGATACCATTCATAAGAATCATATTACTATTTATAAGGGTAAGTTACTATACATAATGTTAGGTTAATATTCCTAAGGGTAGTTTATTATTCACCAAAAATTATGTTAATTCTACCAGACTCTAAATATCATCTTGAACACAACCGTGTATATTAGATTTTTAAAATTCAAATCACAAAGCTGGTAAATTTATGTTTAGTGGCTAAGTTATGGATACCTCATATAAGTAACCATGTTTTGTTCTATAAGGGCTCAGTGATTCATGAAATATAGGCTACCTAATGAATATAATGTTTTTAAGAGAAATATACCACAAAATGTTTGGGGTGCTACAGTCTTGGATACTATTCCTAGGGTTTGAACATAAGATAGAATGATGGAATGCGTATACTAATTCAATACTGTTTCCAAACGGAGAACTTGAAATATATCAGGGTTTCAATATGTTTTCATAAGTATTGAGTGAATTAGACCCTTAGATATCCTTTTTTTCTATTGGGCTACTCGATGGTGATCGATCTATTTGACTGAACATGAAACACTGATGAACATGCATTTTAGACATGTTGGTGGGTTTTTTCCTTCCCTTCCATGGTATTTAACTATTAAAAGAGTATTGATCACCATTCCATCTACCATATTGGCACAGGTTATGGGTCAAAAGTAGTCTTCTAATATTTTTTATATACTATTAGAAAAGTACTGTGGATTCTCCATGAAATTGTTGGATGCCTTGATGGATTTAGCACTTTTTTAATATTGGGGATCCACTATTTAAAATATCTAGATTTGGGTTGTCCATCAAATCACACATTTGAATCACATATAAATATATATATACACATACATATACACATTGTATATTGGGGTGATTTTAGAAATTGGAACCAAAAGGTTAGAACCACCACAATATGGTTTATATACTAGGTAATTGGTAATCGATTTATTGGTTGATTCGCTGAAACCACCCTAAAAACATATATATAGTGGAAGAGTAGAATAGTTAGTAGTTTTCTATTTGTGATTCCACCACCAAATATTCCATATTTAATTACTAAATGAGGTGTAAGTTCATGCTAACCCGTGATACCTATTCATGGCAATGATCCACGGTAGGAGTACTAGTCCAAATCAAATACAACTGTTCTGTTAATGTGGATGGTGGAAGTTGTTACACTATGGAAAGAATAAAGAATAATAAAATGTGAGTGGAAAAATTTAAATCACTTGAAAAAATAAATTAATTTACAAACAACAAACATAGATACACTGTTATATTATATTATATAGAATGTGAATAACTGCTTTTCAAATAACCTGATAAATTCATTAATCACCAGTTGTATGAAAATTAGTATAGAGGAATGGTGGTAGAACTATTTCATTGGATTTACTCTATTAAATAAAAAAATAGGACATAAATTAGAAAATATTTTATATAAAACAGGTTTATGAAAAGTGGTTGACCTGTATACAGAGTCTGAAACCTTACTGATGTGGAAATGCTAATGTAGCTTGGTATCAAGCATATGACACCCATCTATATCAACCTAGTTGTAAATGGATTAAATAACCCAAGCTCCTCAAAAAGATAAAAATTACTTATCACATAATTAGTGACCTTCCCGAATGGTTTTATGAAGTCCCTTCTTTCTCTGAAATGGAATCTATTGAAAATAAATTCTCAGTTAAGATGTCGTGCTCCCCACAGGTAGACAATAAGAACCTATTCACCAAGATTATTATCTTCCATATGATAAATATAGTTCAATTATGTATAATATGGTATTAGTGATCTAGTCTCCTACTTCCACTTCTTTCGCAAACACATGGGGTTACTCATTTGTTCAATGAACAGTTACCTAACCTAAGTTCATCATGAATGAAATTAATCAACTCACTAGTTCCAATATAGCCATGACCTAGTACTTATATAAATTTCTAACACTTTGAGATTTTCTAAAATATTTGTTTTCAAATTAATTTAATCTATTTTCAGTTCTTTATTTCACAAAACACTGAAAATGGGTTTTTACTATGAATAACATTCATTTTGCATGACATTGGCTTGGCGTATGTTACACGGAACTCTATCTTGGAATAAATTACCTGGAACACCAATGTTTTGGTACATTACACACAATACTAACCTTCCTCAATGGCTTGGGTGACACACATGACTGGGTATTACCTAACTATAATATATTACTAAATATATTATTATAATGAGATATAAATTAGATGTTCAGTAGATGGATATGAATATTATTAACTAAATTATGAAAATATGTGGTTTAGACAAATATAAGATGAATTTTTAGATTACCAATTAATTAGAGATGAATATGAAAACCAATTGAATATAATGGACAATATTATTATGGACACAATGAAGTTTTAACCTAATTAAATTAATTAAAATTAGTGAGTAATATTAATTTTATACATATGGTATATATCCAAAAGAAATTATATATTCATCCAAAAGATTTTATAAAGATAAGATAAAAACAAACTAAATTTTATATTTTAAAAAATATATTTTGATTAAGGCATTTTTACCACCTTTAATGGAGAACCCATTTTAAATACTATTTTTATAAGGTTTATAGAATTAATATGTGAAAATATTCATTAAATTTGGAATAGAAAAATAAAAATTAGGTTATGATAAATTTTTGGTATTTTAATGTAAGGTTTCATCCATTAATGAATAGTTAAAAATAATGAATTTTAATTCAAAACTACTTTTCCATATAATTTGAATATAAGGTAAAATTATATTTTCAATTGTTTTTATTATTTATATATATAATATTTCTATTAATTAATTAAATTTAGTTAATTTCAACAAATTCCACATAGAATATGGATATAAAAACATAGAAAACATTTGAAGGTTTTTAGGTTTAAATCTTGTAGTCTCATTTTGTCAATGAGATTAATTATTAATTAATTTATGCCACTTATGTGATAAAAATTTGGAAACATGGAATAAATATTTAGAATAAACATAATTTCTAATTTCTAATAAGGTCAACATTATTTTTTACCAACAATATTTGTGAAGGTGATTAAAATTAATATCATTGGTTAATTGAAAAATAAGTTTGATAATGTACTAAATTATAAATTTACGAGAAAAAAAACATATAAACACATTCAAAACCAATTATATGGCCAAAATTCAGTCATTAACCATAATTTTTTTGGGTTGTTTTTTGATGACATTATTTAGGTAAAAACATGGGTACACCTAACTTCTTTTCAAAAATGCCAAGTGTGTCCTTTCCCTTCCATATAAAAGGCCACCACCCATGCCCACTTTATCACACCAATAAATACCATTTGATCACCTGATAACTGATTAAATAATCTCCCTCCTTCCCTAAAATTAATATATAACACTTATATTTGGAAGACTTCAACTGAATGATGCATTTTGTCACAAACCAAAATGAGTTTCCCGATTAAGATGTATCGTCTTCTCTCAAACTCCATTATTTTACTTCCACACCCCTACACTCTATTTATCCTGTTATTTTATTAAAATAAAATTATCCTCAATGTACTAGAGTTTTTTAGTCAAGTTTATAAACCCACAATTACACACACATACATCTAATGGGTAACAAACTTATTATTTCTATGTACGGTGAACTACTAACACACAAAACAATGATCGTTTATTATTCCATTACCACCTACCATGGTAGCCTTTTTGATGGAAACTCTCTTTATATATGTTTTATATTAAATTTATTATGTCTTCAGTCTTATTTACTCCTTTTAGAACACATATCTTTTTACAACCCATTTGGTGTAATTATGATAATTTTGTTTGAGGATGTTTGGACAACCACACCCTCAAAGCGATGTGATTTGTTCACACATTAAATTAAATGTATTAAATATGATATTAGTGAACTGATATGATATATATATAATTATAATTATACTTCTAGTATATTATATACCTATACATATATTCCATTTTCTTTCTTTCGTTCAATATGACAATAATGAAAGGAAACATAAGTCATGCATACATACGACTTACCATCTCCATGAATGGTGTATTCCATATCATAATAATTCATTCTATAAATTATTATAAAAAAATATTGGATATAATAGATATTTATATCATTCTTTACATTATGAAATCATGATATAAGTATAAGGACCAATGATATAATAAATTAAGACACATTTGAGGAATAAAGTGAATATTACCTGTAGTGAAACCATAACATATGATCATTAACTAGATGGTAATAAAAGTTAAAATAAAACCATATATGGTATTATGTATAATAAAAATATTATTTAAAAAATATATAATAAACTTATATTTAATATGCAGGAACCATGTACGAGTACGAAGAGACTCAAGACAAAAGTTAATGGGATTGCATCTTGCTTTTTATTTTCATGAGATACATGATATGTTCACCACTCTTTTATTTTGGGTGGTGTATGTACTTACAATGATATAATTTTATTAATATTATACTTAAAATAATATGTATTCACATATCCTTTTTATGATCTATCATTAATTGGGTTTAATATCCAAAAGTTACCCAATAGGTAAAAATGATTTGTCTCAATTTTCCTTCATTGAGACTCATGTTTTGTCAGGCTCCTAAACTCTTTTTGAGGTATATATACTACAATTTAACATGTTCTTTCTTGAATCTATTTATTTTAATGATATTTTACACATGATGTAATTTTATTTTTCTTACAAGAATTTTTTGATCCCAAGTTACCATGTTATGAATGTTTGTTGAAATTATCTCATCTCTTTTTGAGATTGTTTATGATTAGGATTACTTTGATGAAATATTATGCTCTATATCTTAATAAATTAATAAATTTTATTATATAGTGGTTATTAATTTTATATTCATTCATTGGTTCCATTTTATACTCATTGTTACATAATATAGTTAAGAATCTTTTTTTAAGAAGGCACGACATTACCCTCTCTTCACTCATAAATCTATGTTCCTTTAATACCATGTTTTCTAAAAATATTTTCCAAGAATTTTCTACTAATATCATATGATAATTAAATGAAATTTTTACCCTTTTTAACTTTAATTTTTTTTTCAAAGGAAATTCTTATCGATTTCAGAGTCAGGTAATTTTCTATCCTCTTACTGTGCAAAAAGGATTGTTCTTTTTACCTTGTACGACATTGTGGATTCATCCTCCATCAATCATGTGAAGAATTCCTTTCATGTTTAAAATTCATTTTTTAATAAAATATTTTCAAGAAGATATTTTTAAATAAAATTATTTTCAATATATCTTTAAGCTTATTTTATATGTATTCTAGGAAAATGGGTTTTAGAACATTTTCAAACAACTTTTATAAGTTTTCAAGAAAATTGGTTTCAAAAAAAAATTATAAATTATTTTATAATTTTTGAAGAAAAATGGTTTCTAAAAAAATTTCAAGCTTATTTTATATATTTTTTTAAGAAAATTGTTTTCAAGATATTTTCCAGATTTCATTTTATGTTTTCAAAAAAAATTCAATGAAAGAGGGTTTTAAAATGTTTTTAAGATCATTTTATAACTTTTCAAGTAAAAAAGTTTTCAAATGATTTCATGTAATATTTATATGTTTTAGAGGTATTTTCTATGAAAACAATTATCAAATTGTTTTTTCATTAAAAATACTTTTCCAAAGAAGAACTATTACTACCGTGATGGTATGGGGACTGAACTCATGCGACTAAGATGGCCATGGGAGTGAACAATCACTAAAAAGTTGGTATTGGGAGTGACTAAATTCTACCAACATGGTATTTGAATCAATGCCTTGTCTACTTTGGAAATAATATTATATGCTTATAGGTTTTCCATAATTACATGTTTTGTTCCTATGTTATTATTTCATATATTATTTTTTTTATTTCTTTATAGATAATGTCTTATGAACTTATAATATTTATTATGATCTCTTATATATTGGGTATGATGGTTAATTATTATGCTGATGGTCCTTACCATTTATTCAGGTCTTACTTACGCATTTTACTTATTTTCCCTTACTATGAATTTGATCTCACCCCTTTCTTGTGTTTCCTTTCACCAGGTTATGAATATTGGTTTTAGGTAGAATTAATAGTGGTGTATATTTTTATAGTTTATTTTGATGATATTTTACTAGTATAGAATATTTTCTACAAGTTTACTAAGACACTATTCAATTATGGTCCTTGGGCATGTATTTTTGTAATGTACTGAACATTTATCCAAAATGATGTAATATCTATGTATATCAAGCCTGGGTCAATATAGTTGGTATCAAAGGAAAGTATTAGTCATAAATGGATTGATATGATAAGAAAAAATTAGATAGATCCCTAGGTATATTTCTAAGGATAGGACTAGGGGATGTCTCTAAAGATAAGTATAAAGATGAGTTAATGTTTAGTATTATTCCCTAGAAATTTGGTAAAGGATAAAGACATTGGTTTCCAAGAAATGAATCCATATTTTGATAATACTAGTTGATAAGGATCTGGTAGATATTTACATATGGTTAACAACTCCAAAAATATGTTCTGAGTGAGATTCAGGCAACTTGGTACATGACAATAGGCCTTTCTTCACACCCGGTTTAACACTCCCAGGGGATATGCTTTGGAAATTCACAAAAAATTCATAAAACATAATGAAGTATTTAAATATAATTATTCTATTAATAAACTTGTATGAAACTAGGGTTTCACCGATTAAATAAGGTATCCTGAAATCCTATAAGTAATATTTTTCAAGATTATGTGGTTTTCTACTACGATAAGTAATACTTGCACTATGCTTCTATTTTTTGTCAATTGAGGGAACCTGAAGGAAGTGTATTAATGTTTAATTTAATGGAATATTTTATGATGAACCATCATGATCACTGGAGTAAATGATGTTGTGATCATTCTTGATCAGTTTTCACAAAACTTGATTAACACTTTTTACCTAAACCAACTCTCAGACTCACCAATAATGATATATAAGGAGTTAAATGAGAGTTTCGGTAATGGAGACCATGAAGGAAAGATTATTTTGTTACCATTATGTTATTAATGTCAAAATAATCACCTCTGTAATTGTGTCAAAGATATAATAAGTTGTTCTTTATGTGGTAAAGAAGGACACAAATAAAGTGAATGCATGGGAAAAATTAATAGTTCATTTAATGAAATTGATGAGAATATTGGCCTCCCAAAGTAATTATTGAAGGATAATTGTTATAAGTGTTATGTAAGTGCTCTTCATGCAACTCAATTCTTGGGAAGAATCAACAAGGTGTTACAAGTAATGGTTACATTGCTGATGTTGAGGAGACTACAGATGAAATTTGAATGGAAAGAGGTATTATGTTACGGTATTATCAATGGATTACAGATTGATGTAATTGATGTTTTTATATATTTGGATTCAAATGCATGTTATATTAATGTTGAAATATATAAGGATTTTTTAGTGTATGTTTCTCAATATTGATTTAAAACAACACATAGAATGATTCTGATCGAACATAAAAGTGATATAATGTGAAGGTGATGTCCATGAAGAATAAATGATTAAGGGGAATGTAACCCTTAATATTTTCCTTATGTTATGATAATGTTTTTTAGATAAAATAAGTGGAATATTAATATGTAAATAGAATCGTATTTATTACATTGGAACTAATTAAAGAGTTGTTTATAAGTAGATTTTGCCATCCTTGATGATGTTTACAACATTTTTTTATTTATGGAATAAATAAAATATATTTTCAATAATAAACAAGTGATATTTTCAAAAGGATTTATGGTAATTTAAGTTATTACAATGATTCAAGAGAATATATAATGATGTTATTCACAGGTTTGGAGTGTAACAATCATGTACTACATTGGGTTATATGTGGGGATCAATTGGAATCCAATTTCATGAAATTCTTTCCGTTGTTTTAAATTTTCATATTTCAGAATGTTTATATGGTCAAAAATTAATAGAGTGTTTAGTTTAAAAGTTAGATGAGGCTAGTTAGATTAATGTTTTATCTCTCTATATGAGGATTTATGCATACTAGATAGAATGTTCAAATTACTTTGTGTCGATGACACCTGATGGAAAATGGAATGGAATATCAGGGATCTAGTGATCAGTTAGTAATTTAGGAATGGAAAAGTAACAATCCTTTTTATTAAATTGGGTGATTTGGGTCAAAGAACTAAAAAGGGAGAGGTTTTCCTAAAATCATGTAGGTATATATTTTTATAATAATTCCTTCACATTAGGAAAATTGATCTTAAAACTAAAAAATTTATCCTAGTACTTATATTTTTGATAATTTATAAGGTCCCTTAGGTCATTGTAGATTTATGGCTCTCTGATTGTTAACATTCTCCTATCCTTCTTCTCTATCACACACCATCAGATCATGATAGTTATATTTTTCTTCCAAGTCAATGTTTTCACTTCAAACTTATGTTATCCTATATGGAAACCATATTATATGTTATTTTGGGAAACTGTTATTATAAGGACTCAGCCTTAAATATTTACGTAATATTGAATTAAACGAATAATTCACATTGAGGATCTTTTTAGGTTTAGAGTTTTAGATAATTATGACATAACTATTACATCCCAACACATTTCAAGGTAGAAACTTCCACACAGTTTCCATTCTTTTCATAAAATATAAACTCTTGAAAAAATGAGTCATGTCTACTTCCATGTTTTAGACAACATGACTTTTCCTTGATCCCATCCTTGACCTTATTCATCTTTAATTCATGTGAAAACATGTCAAAACATGGGATGAGCATAAACGGATCAGTAAGGGTTATAAGACAAATAATTAAAACATTTGTTCATAAATACATACAAAACATAAACTATTTTACTTCATGAAATCATAAGATTTATGAAATATGCATAGAAATCATAAATCATAAAGGTAACTTGTGACATCCATATCACAGTTACATTGTAGCTAACATAGCTACATAGAGAGTTACAATGGAATACCCATCACAGTATATTCCCTAAAATCTCTTAGGAGAAACATTCACGTTTACCTCTATCACGTTACCCAATGCATTGGAGAGCTATCTCGAGCTCACCCGCCCTAGGTTTATCACAGAACCACCTGTATACACAAATAATTCCCAAGAACCATAACATGATCATAACACATAATATAAGAATAAAAGAAATATAAAATTTCCACATTGCAATAATAAAATATCATTTCAAGATATTGAAATAATAAATCCATTATCAAAATCATTTTCAATACCAAAATATGTAAAAATAATATATGGTATTTATTTTTCCTTTTATAAACATTCTGTATTGTTAAGGAATCAAAAGATGAAATAATACTCGCGGCGGTGGAAAGGTCGTTGTCACCACTTACATGAAAAAAATAAAAATTATTTTTTTTCTATTAGTAAAATACTTCATATAAAAATATTCCATTTGAATGAAATGAAATTTCAAAGAGTTTTATACACCGTATAAAATATATTCGTGTATGAAACTAAAATTGCCTCAATAAAAGGAGATTGGGATGAAGTCCCTTACAATTATAAATTTAAAAATAAAATAGATCAATTCTGTGCATTCAATATTATCACACATAAAGAAAGTATAAATACATGAAAATTAATTTATCACATAATCAAAGAAAGTCATAAACAACAAAGACAAGATCAACCCAAAGAACGGAAATTGGGTTAAGAAGTTCCCTTACCTCGTGTACGACATGACTCGATCATTATTTAATCTCCTGAATAATAAACTAATGTTAATTTCTACTGGCTTAGGAACCTTTTTCAAGTGTATAATTCCTTTTATATCACTTATTACCATGTTATAAACATTATGTAATCATTTATGTTAATAATGTTCATTTTGTCGATATTTGTTACTTGAGTCAAAAATGAAGACATTATATTACAAGTTGTCCATGTGGTCAATAGTCCATTATATCCAGAATGATATTCATGACTTAGATATCATATATATAATATATATCAAGTATATACATGTATTTATAATAGTACATAACATTTGGAGGTAATAAAGGAAATGCACCGTTCAAAGAGACGGTAAGCCATACGTTCGCATGAATGCTACTCTCATTTCTATTTCTTATTTTAATGGAATTATAACATAATGATACATAGTTATATTATAATTCCAGTATAATATCATATATAATATCATTAACTCTATCCATTATACATCCCATACAAGGCATTAACGAGTCATATCACTTTGAGGGGGCGGTAGTCCGCACTTTGTCAAATGAGATAATCGTATTTACCCACTATGGAAACCATAAATCCTTGATATAATTGGGATGTACAAAAGAATAAGGAAATCATTAACATAATATATATCATATATAAATACCATTATATCATAATGGCCACCATGAGATGCGGTAAGATGTAATTGAACAATCATCGTTTCGTGAGGTGTTAGTTTTCCATCCACAGAAACATTATGTTCTTCATACATTAGATTGAGGTGTGTGTAAGTGTAGTTATAATACTTATCATATAAACATCCTAGTATATTTAGGATAATGGTGTTGTTACAAAAATATAGGAATAAAAAGATTTTAGGGGTTGGAGAAGTAAAATTAAAGAAAACAATTTAAGAGAAATAGTTACCTTTAATTTGGGTAACTCCCTTTGGATTGAACCACAGGACTTCCTGAAGTGCCTTATGCCTAAGGTAAGGCATCTAGGAGTAGGAGAGGGATGTAGGGAGCTTATTTGGGCATAGTTTGGACTATAAAAATGTCTCGAGAGGTGTGAGTAATTGGTTATAAGTGGACTCCTTTTATAAGGGTGAGGAGGGGCTCTTTAGGAATGTGTGAAAATATTATTTTATTATATAATGATATTCAGTTTCAAAATTTCAAAAAAATAATTAAAGATGAATATAAGACGACTCATGGTCTAAATAAAATCATCCAATCAGAATTGGACAGGTTTTGGATAATATTTTAATAATTATAATCTTATTTATTTAAATCATTTATTAATGAGGTAAATACTACATCAATATTGAGTTGTAAATAATTTAACTTATTTGATGTCTACAAATTATAAAAAAATACCATGATATAGAAAATATTTTTAGATTTCCACTGAATATTTATATTCTAAAATATAATTTACATAATACCATATAAAAATTAATTACTAAAATAGTTTTGTTAATTTCAATTATGTCTTTACATTAAATTAATTAATCCAAATTGCCATTATCACTCCCAAGTGGCTCAATGGGGTCCCAAAATCGACCCAAATATGCCCATGGTCATAAATAACTCAACCAAAATCATTTGGACAAGTGTTATGGTAATTTTCAATTATCATAATATTTTGTTAACCTTGAATTACCTTATTTACCTTTAACTGCGGTAAATAAAAGTCAAAAATTACTATTCACCAAAAAAATTTTTCATCTTATTGAACCGCATTTTATTTCTTGATAACAACCATGTATATCGGATTTTCTAAATTCAATTCACAGAAGTGGTAAAATTTCATTTAAATCAAAAAGTCAGTTTTTTTAACTACTACTAAGTGGTTTCACTATTCATCAAAAATTGAAGTTTTTCAGAAAAATACCAAGAATCCAGCCTAAGCTATATTTGATATTCCAAATTCAAAAATGATGTTTATTTTTCCAAATTCATAACCTAAAAGGGTCATTAATTAATTTTAAAATTAATTCCCTTTGTTAAAATAAATAGCGTGATTTTATGAAACAATAACTATCAAAAGATTGGCACTTGTTTATGTCCAATTTCAAGGTTAAATTAATTCCAATGACCAACATTGGCTTAAATGGTAAAAATATAATCTAATTACACTTTAAAACCAAATAAAAATATAATCTATCCATGTAAATAAATTAGATTTAAACACAGTTTTGAAGTAAAATACAATATTTTCACTATTCATTAAAAATGAACTTTATCAACAAAAAATTCAAAAATTTACACAAATTAAATTTTTTCCCTAGTATAAAAAAGATTATATTTGGTCATATATAATGTATTAAAGTTACCAAAACCATATTTAAGGATGGTTCGATATTAAAAGGAAATAAATCGGCCTTTTACTGTAAATTATTCTTAAAATTAAATTCATTCACATTTTAAGCCTCAAACATTTATTGGATAAATGTAAATACATTTAACATACATATATAAAAATATTTTTGTTAGTTTTGTTCATTCATGTCAATACAACAGCTATGAGTTAACTACTATTTAAAATAATAATATTATATTATTAGTGTGCAACATAAGATTTCAAAGAAACATGTTGTTTCGTATCGGGTATGCTATCGAACATAGAAACCCATTTAAAGTAAAATTAATATTTAATTCACAAATATTAATAAATATGAAATATGTCTTATTCTTTATTTAAGTGGGATTTTAGAGTTATGGTTTCACCTTTCCCATTCTAATGGATGTTTTAGAATCTATTTTTATGATGTGATTTTATATGAATGAAACTTTTACGTGTTAAACCTTTGATAACACAAATTAATTTCAAGGGATAAATTAATTTTAAGTGTGGTTGAATGTATCAACCTGAGATTTTGGGAAATATTTTTTTAATACTATTTTAATCATTTTATATTTTTTATTTCACAAAACATTGAAATTTTATTTACTAAGTTAAAATTCCATTAACAAGACACTAAATTTGATTATGTTACATGAAAAAAATGACATGGCATACAATATAAGGAAGAACAAGGTTAGCGTACATTACAAGCAATATTGATCTTCCTTGATGGCCTGCATAACACACAAGACCGTGTATTACATAACTATTATATATTATTAAAAATGTTATTATAATGAGATAAAACCAAGCCATTAAGTTTATGGATATGAATATTTTTAACTAAATAATGAAAAAATGTGGTTTATAAAATTTAAGATGAATTCATAGGTAACCAAATAATTAGAAATGAATATGAAAACTGATTGAATATAAAACAAATATTATTATGGTTCAAAATATGTTTTAATCTAATTAAATTAATTAAAATTAGTGTGTAATATTAATTTAATACATTGGATATATTTCCAATAAAATAATTTTATAATAATCCAATATATTTGATAGACATAAGATAATAACAAACCGAAATATATCCTTTAAAACCTATATTTTTAGAGAATTTTAATAACATTTAATAGAGAACCCATTTTAAATTAAATTTCTTTTAATTTTATATATTTAGTAAGTAAAAGGAACTTTATATTTTAAATATAAAAATAATAATTATGTTAGGATAAATTTTTGGTATTTTTAGGTAAGGATTCATCTTTTCATGAATAGTTGAAATACTAGATTTTAATTCAAAAATTCTTTTTCATATAATTTTTTTATAAGGTTAAATTATATTTATAATTGTTTTGATAGTTTAATTAGATAATATTTTTATCAACTTACCAAATTTAGGTCATTCGAACCAATTTGACATTGAAATTTGACATAATAACTTAAGAAACGTTTAGTTGTTTTACATTAAAAATCATCTACGTCATCCCATTAGAAAGATCAATTTTAAAATAATTTATGCCACTTCTATGGCAAGAATTTAGAAAAATAGACTATATATATTGAATAAGAATAATTTATAATGTCTAATAATGTAAAAAAAAGTACCAAAAATATTTGTGGATGTGATTGAAATTAATTACATCGGTTAAAAGAAAAATAAGGTTAATGTACTAAACCATAAATATAAGACCCAAAACGACGTAGAAACTTGTAAAAAACACATTTTATAACCACTAATATACCATTATCCTTACATAATTGATTTTTGTGTGCTTGGTATGAATTTTTTAGTTAAAATGCAGATACACATAACTAGTTTTCAAAAATGGAAAGTGTGTACTTTCCCTTCCATATAAAAGGTCACCACCTCTACCCACATTATCACACCTCTCAAGCCCCTTGGATCACCCAGAATCAGATCCAAAAAGACCCAAAATTCCTTACATTAATCATAAATTATATACCATGGGATTTAGTAAACTCAAAGAATCCATTTAGCACAAACTAAAAGGAGTTACACGATTCATAGGTAACATGTTCTCTCAAGACCCATTCAATTATTTTCATTTCCACACCCTAAGATCCATTTATTTAATTATTTAAGGAAAAAATAGGTATCATAGAAATAATAGTATTTTATATGCTATGGTTTGTACCCAAACATACACACACATCTATATAATTTGAAGAAACAAACTATCTCTGTATAAAATGAACTACTGCCTCACAAAATGATAATTGTTCATTTTTTTCAATTACCACCTACCATGGTGGACATTTTTGATGTATAATATATTTATATATGTAATATATTATATTTATAATTTATTTAAGACTAAAAATACTTTTTTTTAAATTCATATCTTTTTTACATTCCATTTTGTGTAATTATTATAATTTATTTTGGGGATGTGTGGACTATCGCCCCTTAAAGCGATGTAATTAATTCACATACTGCATGAAATGTATTAAGGGTTGGTTTAGTAAAATTATATAATATATATAAAGTTAAAATTATACTATAATTATATTATATACATATATATACATTTCATTTTCTTTCTTTCCTTCAATATGATAATAAAAATGGAAACAACATTGATGCATACGTACAACTTACCGTCTCCATGAATGGTGTATTCCACTTAATACTCCTATATTATATAAATTGATATAATAAAAATATATGGGATATATAATATATTTATTTCTCTGTATGAATTATTGAATCATGATATATATATAAAGAAAAACAATATAATAAATTAAGACACATGCAATGAACAAAGAGAATATTACCCGAACTGAAACCGTAACATAAGATCGTTAACAAGAGGGTAATATAAATTCATAATAAAAAATATATAGTATTATATATAATAATGTTACAATTATAATTATTTACAATAAACTTATATTTATTATATAGGAATATTTTAAGAGTACGAAGAGAGTCAAGACACAGGGTAATGGGACTTCATCTCACAATTTATTTTCATGAGATACATGCTATGTTCGCCACTTTCATTTTTTGTGGTGTATATTATGCAAAAGATTTTTTTATATGTATATTATAATTAATTTTATGGGTATTCAAATATCAATTTTATGATCTTTCATTAATGTGATTTAAATTTCAAAAGATACCATATCAAAAAACATTGTCTAAATTTGCCTCTATTGAGACTCATGTTATTTATGCACCTAAACTCATTTATAGGTGTATATATTTCTATTTTATATGTCGTATCATGAGTCCCCTTATTTTTCTTATATTTTATGCTTAATGTAATTTTATTTTCTTATATTCAGTGTATGATCCCATGTTACCATGTTATAAGAGTTTCTTGAGATAATCTCATCCCTTTTCGAGATTGTTTACATTTATACTTACTTTGATGAATTATTATGTTCTAGATCTCAATGCATTCATGATTTTTAATCTCTTATAACTATTAATTCTACATTAATTTATTTGTACCATTTTATAATTTCTAGTACATAATATAGTTAAGAATGTGTTTTTAAGAAAGCCTGAATTTACACTATCATCGGTCGAAAATATCTGCTCCTTCAAAACCATGTTTTCTAGAAATGGTTTTCAAGAAAATTATACTAATCTCCAATGATCATTAAAAAATTACCCTTTTTATTTTACTAATGTTTCGAAAGGAATATTCTTGTAGCATATTGAATGAGGTTATTTTTTTTATCATTTTTACTATGAAAAAGGAATGTTCTTTTTACCTCATATGATATGAATGGATTTATCCTGCATCAATCCATTGAAGATATCATTTCATGTATAAAGGTTATTTTCTTATGAATTTTTTTTTCAAATATATTTTCTATGAAAATGGTTTTTAAAATGTTTTCAATATTATTTTATAAGTTTTCATGGAATGTTTTTCAAAACATTTTGATGCTTCTTTTATAAGTGTTCAAGAATGATTGTTTAAAAACATTTTCAGGCTTTATTTAGATGTTTTAAAGAAAAATGGGTTCCAAATTTTTTTAAAGTATCTTCAATAAGTTTCATGAAAAATGGTTTCCAAAATGTTTTTAATCTTTTTTTATATGTTTTCAAGATAAATTGTTTCCAAAAAAATTTATAGTTTCTTTTATAAAATTTTTTAAAAAATAAATTTGAAAACATTTTCAAGATCTATTTATTAGGTTTTAAAGTGTTTTTGAAGAAAATGGATTTGAAAAGGTTTTGATGATTATTTTATATTTTTTCAATGAAAAATGTTTCAAATTATTTCAATTATTCTTTTTATGTTTTAAAAGTATTTTCTATGAAAATTATTATAAAATGGTTTTATGTATTAAAAAGACATTTCCATTGATGAAAGGATATTTTTTTAAGTAGTTTTTATAATTATATTTAAAAATTATTTTCCATCAACGATGAAATCCATTGATGTTACTCAATCCCTTCTAGGAAATTATCAGAAGGTTACATTCAAATCCATTCTATGAATGGGTTATTCATAATGTCATGTTCTTTAAGAAATATTTTTCTCTTTCATGGGTTCTCTATTTAAGAAATCTGTTTCTCTTACATGTTTAATTATATTGATGGAATTTTTATGAAACATGTATCCTTTCCACATGTTATGATATCTTTACATGTTTATGAAACCTATTTAACAATATGGGTTAAGATATGATTTTTATGATTTTTATGGCACATGTATGTCTGATTTCACTATGGGATGTGTGTGACATATATATGCCTCCAATTCATTTGGTAAATATTTTTTATCTCATGAGATAGACTAAGACGGTCTTGGGAGTTATCCTTGACTAAAATGATGGCCGTGGAAGTGATTCATGACTACCAAGATGGTATGAGTAGTGAACCCATGCTACGAAGATGGCTATGGGAGTTAACCATGAGTACCAAGATGTTATGAGGAGGGAAATCATGCTACTAAGATGGCCATGGGAGTCAACCAGGACTACCAATATGGTATGGGGTGTGAACCCATACAACCAAGATGGTATTCGATGAAATTCCTTGGATACTATTAACATCATATTATATTCATATGTTTTTTTCACAAACTATATGTTTTATTCCTATTTTATGATTTCATGGATTAGGTTATTTATTTCCTTATGATTCATTTCTTATGAAAATCAAATATTTATTATGATCTCTAATATGTAAGGTATTATATTTAGATTTTATGATAATGTTCCAAAAACTTTTTTTTATGTTATGATTATGCATTTATTTTATTTACTATTATTGAGCATTTGTGCTCACCCCTTTCTTATGATTCCTTTCCCCATGTTTAGAAGCATGATTTTAGGTAGAAGTACTAATGTTGAAGATCATTATGGTATATGTTGATGATCTTCAACTAGGATAGAATAATTTTTCCATGTTTCCAGATACACTAAACTATTATGGTCTTTGGGCATGTAGTTTTGTAATGTACTGACTATTCATATTAAATGATGTATTACGCATTTATGTCAAGCCTAGGTTGCTATAATATTTAGTCAATATCCTCATTGGCTTGGATGGAGCTAGTTGATTAATGGATTGTTACAAAAAGTGGTTCAACCATTCATCCCCCTTGATTCACGTTTTCCTACTAAACTGAAATTCTCACAAGGTAATTGTCTTAGTATCAACTTTTTATAGTGGTGGTCTTGGTGGTGTGATGACTAACATTTTCCATTTTGATTTCATTTTTGTTTTTTTCATCAAATTATTCATTCAATTCATCATTATGTTTTGGGAATAGAGAGATTTTTGTTATTTATTAGGGTTGTATGCCTATTATAGAGTATTGGGTGGTGTACAATGTCCAAACACCCCCAACACTACTAGGTGTGTATTTTTGTTCTGTGCATGATTTCATGTAGGATCAACCTGTGTAGGGATAAAAAAATTCAAAGGTAATATGAGTTGTCAGGCATAATAAACTCAGAAATTCCATGGGTATGTGAAATCGTGAATCATATCATATGTATTTTGGGAAAAAATAATGATGATAACTAAGATCTTGGATCTAAGGTTTCAATTGGAACCCCAATTTCAACTCACCACCTCAAGGGGAAGAAGATGGTCCCAAGGGTTCAGTTGTTCAGGGAATGAGAAAAGTGATACATGAGTTAGATTTAGAATATATTGACATAGGTTTGTTATTATCAAACATGATTTTATGATAATTTAATGGAACGCACCCTAGTATGAGGGGAATACATTATAACATGATAGAAAACCATTGTGATTCAGAACACATGTTTTAATATATTGTGCATCTACATTATTGAAATCATATCTATTGGTGGTGGTCACTAGTTGATGGATCATGGAGCACCACATCGACTTGTTATACATCTTTGTTTAAGAATAAAACCCAATAGTATAAGAAATATGTGAACCATACCTTATGTCACTTTATATTACTCACATGTGTCAAAGATTGGGGAGCTATCATGGAGAAGGTGAATTAATACTAATCAGACATCTAGCTAATTGGTAGGTTAGATATAATGGGCCACCACCCGACTCATGTACTCATGCCAAACCACGACATACACAAAAATTAGAAATCCACCATATAAAGTAAAACAATCATGAAAAATATAGTTGATTTGGACGAAAATGGCACTGGAACCCCATGAACTAGTTAAGGATGCATCAGAGTTATGTTTTGGTCGACCATGGGTCCATTGTATCTTCCAAACTGAATAAAACTAGTTGTTTCAGGTTGAAAATCCTACTACCTATATTATACTAACACCTCTTATGAAAATCAACGGCTTTAATGTTTCATGGTGGATATGGTTGTGATGTAATTGGAGTTAGAGTTAATATATGAGACCAGTAGTAGAAGTTGACGTAGTAGTATTAGTAAGACTATGATTAGCTGGTGGTATAGAATTGTCATGTTTGGGTTCAGGTGGTCAGTTTAGAAGAGAAGACTGGTAAAAATTGTCTATTGTGGAAGTTGAATGGGTTTTTCATAGTTGTGATTTCCGAAATGGTATCATATAATGTCTCAGAGTGGGTGTTCATTGTCTCATAGGTGGGCTTGAGGCGGTTCTTAGGGGGAGGTCTGGTCTCTGGAAAGAGTCCGAGAAAAAAACTATGGTAAAAACTCCCATAGGCTTCGATGGCCATAAAAATAATGCTACCCCGCTTCTCAAAAAATTTCAACTTCACCTTTAATTCCGTTTGAGTAATTATACTCATGGATAAACAACACATCTCTATAATATATGAAATGGTACGTGTGTGCTTTGTGGAATATTTATACAAGATAATTCCACGCTCCCTAGTAAGGAAATAACATTTCTAAGGAGGTTTAATTTCATGTTGTTACTTATATTGATTCAGTGTTACTAGAACTCTTGAGATACCAACCTATCAAATTACACCACTAAATAACAAGGGTCATGGTCATATATCATTTGAGAGAGTTCAAATAACCAGGTAAAAAATACACAAGGATCCTTCATTCCTGGAAAAGGGGTACAGTGGGGTGCTTGAGGAAAACCAATAATGGATATGTGGACTTACAAATAATAAAAAAACAATAATCTAGACCCCACAAAACCTTCTTTTCAATCTATAAAAAAGAATTCTAATGTGTTACAATTAATTACATATCATGTTTTCATTAGTCTTTGGTAATTTATATAGACAAATAACTCAATTTTTGTACTTAAATGATGACTTCAAACAAAATATATAGAGTAAGGAGAAGATTGATAATCACATGGACCAAACCTAAAAGTGTAGGAGAGTAATATTAGGCTACACACTAGTTATTGGAATGAGAGTGGGTGTTTTAATGTTGACTTTGCTGAATTTTGGGACAGTGGTTAGGGTATTATAAATGAATGGAATGGGTCTAGTGATACCATATCTAAGGAAAATCCCCAATTATCAATTCTAAGAATGTCTGATGACACCATGTATCCATTGGAACTTTTTTGAAGGTGGTCCAATATAAATGTAGCAGGTAGTGGTATTGTGATTGACATGGTAATTGGGGGTTGAGGATTTGAGTGAGTGGATCCATTGCATTAAAGGCCTTCAACTTCCATGGTTGTGACATAGACACATTAGAGTGTATTTAGACCTAGGAATGGCCAGGGTATGGAAGAATCCTCCCTTGCTGGTACCAATAGCCTTATGGTCAACCACCTTCTCCATTCTATCCAACCATTCCACCACATTGGCTATATGTTCTATAGTATCATGTCTATAGGACCTAGATTTCAGGGATGCTGGGTATGTTAGAACCCATTGATGAGGATGTGATAGGATCCCATCCACTAGAAAAAATGGTGGGAATGGCCTACAAGGGAACCAAATAGACCACCTAAAATTAAAAGTGGAACTTGTTTTAGTACACTTGTAAAACATAGTAGCCTTTTCCAAATTTTAGACATGTCGTGCTTTATTTTAGTTCTTCCCAACCTTGTTTGATAGTCGTTAGCCACTGACTAGACTGAAAATTATGGTGTTGACCCCTCACCTCCATGGGGATACTGATATAGAACATGAAGAGAATCATTTATTTACATAAAAGAACTAATCTCCCAAAGGGTACAATCATATATCTTCATAACGTTCAATGGGAGTCAAACTGACCCATTATATTGAAATCACAACCATATTAGTGAGGTTAATGAACCTACTAGACACAAAGAGTACCAAATTTTCAAAAGAAAAAAGATATTATTGGTCTATGGGGATGGAATTTCGCGTGTGTTTAGGTTTCATCAAGTTGTATATGGTGAAATGTTATCATTATCTACTTCTGTGAAGGTTATAACATTTAATATAGATCTAA
Source organism: Viscum album (assembly GCA_963277665.1). Lineage (NCBI taxonomy): Eukaryota > Viridiplantae > Streptophyta > Magnoliopsida > Santalales > Viscaceae > Viscum > Viscum album. Next base: position 1,908,313,237 of record OY728127.1, read on the forward strand.
ATATGGTCTGTATAGTGGTATTGGTGTTAGATATCACTATGATAATAGAATATCATGTCACGCATAACAATTCTATTGTGAATGTTCCTTTGAGGATGTTCATGTTTGGTAATTTTTTCAATGATTTAGGTATTCTAATTGAAAATAGCTAAACCACATATAGGAAATTAGAGACTAGAAGTTTCATACTGAATTCTCATAGAATTATTGAATGGAGACCCATTCTTGATCCAATGAAGACAAGTCTCAAATTGGTGGATCACCCATATTTTATATGGTATGGGAAATAATTACTCATCATTAGGAATGGAAAAAATAAAAAAAACTGTCATTGGGGTTGATATAATTATTTATTAAATGAAATTGAAATCCACTCCTCGAGAATGAGACACTATATATTGTGTCTATGTAGCTATTGGAAATAAATTATCAAAAGTCAAACAAGACATTCAATTACAATCAGATTCTTCTAGTATTGGTTATTCCATTCTATTGGTTAGTACCACTTTGGAACCTTCTCCACATCGATTTCAAGGACAACATTCAAGGTGTGTAATGGAGGAATATTTCGGTGACCATGGAATTCATGATGTTTTCATATATGATGATGTTTCTATATAGTTAGTGGCATATTTATAAATTAAATTATTTTTATTCCAACATTTGAGATATCAGGCATTCCTAGGATGTATTTTATATTTTTTATTCTCATCTATTAGAATGAGCATCTAAAAGATCAGAAAATAATAGTGCATGTAGTTTGATCACCCTTCCCATTATAGAAATAGTAATTGGAGATGCATAGGCATATATTCCCACCAATGTGATCCCAATTATTGATGGAAAAGTCTTTTCCAACATAGATCTATTTTATCAAGGTATGCGACCAGTAATCAATTTTTTCGTAAAGATTATTGTAGTTATGTTAACTACACATGTAAAATCTATGAAAAAAGTATGTAGTGCATCAAAACTATAATTGGCACAATATTGGGAATTTGAAGACATAATTAAATTTGGTTCAGCCATAGATGATGTGACTCATGCTACTCCCAACTGAGGTTCCTAACCTACCGAATTTTTGAAACATCCACTACGTATTCAACTTGCTCCTAAAAAATAATTATTGGTTTTACATGTTTAATTCCTTAGTTTCTTTGAATGAATGCATGTTTATTGAATAGAGAAATATGAGATGTCAATAACAAACAACCTCAGAGAAGTTTGGTAATTAAATCTAGTATGGATCACTGGCTTTACACTCAATGTATATAAGGAAACCTATCACTTATTATAAGAAATCGATTCATTGATCAACCAGCTAGAAAGAATATAGTTGGGAATTTATTGTTCATTAAACCCCTTTGGAAGGTATGATCTTGAAATTTTTGACTCAATAGAGGAAGATAAATTCTATCATAAAAATGAGAGAGCTTGATCTAAGGGTATTGTGTTATAGTAAATGATCTGATACTCTGGGATAGACTCTTCTTTCTCAATAAAAGAATATCTACCACCTTAACTACATATATATTATTTAATATAATGATACAACTGATACTACCTATACTAAACTAATCAAGGAAATGTTCAAGGATGCTTCCAATAGAATCAAATACCATCCTCCAACTCTCATTGATAGATTATATATTTCTAACATGGAGTTTTCAATAGAGAGTGAAATAACTGAAAAATTACTAGATCGGTTTTATGAATTATCTAAAACACCATGATTGAATTGGAGGGAATATGATGGTGTTTATTCAGTAATCAACTCTAATAGTTTGGAGGTGTAATATATCAACATTTGGATGTTATTAATGTGATTAAAGGTGACAAATGATGAAAATTTGAGGGTGATTGAACCAAAAAATCCTACTAAACGAGTCATCATAGAGAGAAAACCCATGGGGGTTTCATTGGAGGTGAGTTTTAAGAATCATAACATAGAAGGTGTGGAGTCAGAAACACCTAGGGGAATAGGGGATCACATGTAATTGCAAGGTCCTCACTAGGATACATGTATCATGTATCCCATGAAATCTTTGGTCATGAAATTCATGAAATGTCCAGGTCCTCCCAGGTGTTCCATACCATATCTAGTGAGAACTTGGTCCTCCTAGGTGCTCCCTATCCTAGTTAGTGTGCCCCATGAAATGATCAGGATTGGTAATACCAAGGAAGACATGGGATGAATCATGTATCCTATGAAATTACTAGGTACAATGGAATAATAATCTAGATAAATTGAATCCTACTACTACGTACACATAAAATGTATCCCCTTATTTCCTCAAGGATAGGAAATGGAAATATGAACCCTACTTCCAATGGTGGAACAATGCGATTTGAGGTGTCTCAATGCAATGAGAAAGTAGCTATATGCAACATTTATATTTTTACCCAATAAAAATATAAATGAATAGAGATGTAAAAAAAATATTGTTTGAGATGTTACTCTTCTATAGAAATTAGGATCTCAAGTGGGATCCACACCGATCATGAACGGGGTCATTGAGTTAAATATTAATATTGATCAATTCCTTTTTCTAATCTTGGTGTTAATTTCATGGATGTTGGTTTATGCATCCTAGATATTCCCCTTTCCCATGGGATTACTAATTAAATGGATCATTTATGGAACTAATGTCTTGCTTCTTTGGACCATCTTCCCTAGTATCATTAAAATTTTCATTGTTACAACTTCCTTTACTCTATTATACTCATTGGATGAGATCGTTTGTAACGCCCTGACCCTAGAATCTAGGAGCCAGTGAATTATTTTAACACATTTCCATGATTATAAGGAATCAAGTCCTGAAGGACCGATCAATATATTAGTCATCTAAAGAGAATTCATACATTAGCTTGACACTAAAACTTGAAAAGAAAAAAACACTTATTTATTCCATTATAAACATCCAAGATTCCAAGATTATTCCAGCAAGTCACTCATAACTAACTTATTCATATCCTGGGAAAATGAAACATGAGAAAGGGGTGATCTCAAATGATCAGTAAGAGTATGCAATACATCAGATGATAACTTAAAAATTAGGCATGGTGAATAATTGAAAACACATGCCTTTTCAAATAATTAATATGAACACTATGGGGAAAAAATATGAGTTGAGTAAATAATTCCATAATAAAACATAGTCATGAGTATTCTACTAGTCAAATAAAGATATGAAATATCAATATCTAATCTCAAAATGATGGAATTCAAAATGTTGGACATCATAACCACGTAGTCAAGGCCTTGTGCCAAGACTACAAATAATATTTTTTCAAGGCCTTGTGCCAAGACACTAGTTTGTCTAATGAGACCTACTAATGCATTAAAGAGATATAGAAGGATCCACCCATCATTTACTAAGTCCAATGCATTCCTCATATAAAAGATTCAAACACAATCTAAACATTCGTATTAAAACTAGCATATGAAATGTCAATACTACAACCACAAACCATGAATGGCATAAAAAACACATCCAAAGTCAAACATAACTAACTCAATACAATATGGATTATTCTATTATGATAAATACACTTAAATAGAGAATAATTAAAGATATTGACATAGATGAAAATTAACATCAAAACTATTGGTGATAAATATCTTCCTTTTTCCTGAAAGAATTTAAAAGTATCACTATTTATCAAGAATATAAAGACCCATAATTTCTATGTAATTTTTTTAAAATATATGGGAATTTTAAAAGTCCGTGAAATCTGACGATGTGTGATTCCGAGGCATGGAGTGCCCAGAATGATTCGTCGAAGTTTTGTTGAGCATTAGTTAACACACATAAGTAGTTTTCCTGAAAATGTGGAATAAATCTTAAACAGTAACTCGGATCAGAAATCCGAGGGCACCATTTCCCTCAGAATGGCAGGTTTATCGTAGGCATGACTTATGATTAGTCGGTGCCGGCCTGCTATGAGAAAACCAAAAAATGGCATAATCGTAAATGAAATAATTAAATAATTTATTTTGTTTTTCAAATGAATATAACTCACAAATGGTTACTTAGATTAAAAATCCAAGACCACCACTGAACTCATGAGGGAATTCTTTCATTAAGAAGATACTAACATTGGACAGTGAGGGCCACCAGAGATTGTTAGTTTTTGGCCCCAAATAAAATAATTAAGTGACAATTATTTTATGGTAAAAATTCATAACTTCTAAACGGTAACTCAGATTTAAAATCTGAGAGTACAGATGGGTTCGTTGGGGCGTGTTTCACCTAGGAATATCCTAAACTCGACCAACGCAGGTTGAGGGTGTCTGATAATAATTTTATGACCATTTTTTTGGGTACGTTAAGTAAACACGCGAGCGGCGTTTTGTAACTTTTGAACCGGTTCTTGGAATTGAAATATAAGGGAACCGTTGAACTCACAGAGCTGATACTCACTTAAGGAGAGTTTCACCTCGATTATAGTGGGTCAAGAATAAACATTATTTTTTTGGGTTTTTAGTGAAAGAATTAAATAAAAATAATGTTGTTTAGCTTTATTTTTATTTTTTTGTTTAAAGCCTCCATGTTGAAGTTGGAGGTGAGGACCACAACACCTTAACCTCCCATGAGAGGATATGGTGGTGGGTCCCACCCAAGGTCTAAACTTCCTCCTCTGGTTTATTGTGCTGGGGACCACCCAGTGTTAAACCCCCTTGAAACTCCCCTTTAATGGGGAGAAACCCTCCACCTTCCATTAAGTGTAGGTGATCCTATTCAACCCCCCAACACTTAATTTTTACTAGATCCTCCACATTAATTAAGTGGATCCAACTTAATAAAATCACCCATTTTTAATTTTGTGCCAAAAATTAAATAATAGATTAACTTAATCTATTATTTGGGATTTGCATATTCATTTTGGGTGGAAACACTGGGGAAGGGGGAGCATAGGGAGAAAATATCTCACCAACGAAGAGCGGATAATGAAGAATGCGTTCTTCAAATGAATAAAGCTGGAAAATATCTCCTTCCACCTTCACCCCCGGACTCCTACCGACATGGGATTCCTTCAACTAACCCTTCCACCTCATCATCATCAATGAACCGATGCTCATGCTTGGGATTGGAAGTGTGCGGCCGACGAAATGAATGACGACATCACCGTCTTCTTCCCCGCAACTACATCAATGAACATCGATCAAGGTAGGGGTTTAATATCATTTAAGTGTGAATATTTTCCATGTTATTCATTTCTATCAAAAACGAAGAATGAGGATGTTTTCCTATTGTGGGAGGGTTTTCTGGTTCATTTTTATGAGTCGATTGTTATCACCCTAAATGTGGAGGGTGCGGGCCAAACCAACATGGCATGACTCCCTCCGCCGATATCTTTTTGGTTATCTTCGATGTGGCGACGAAATGATGAGGCGACAAGGGTGATAGGCAACGACTACTCAACCCATGGTCTCCGTGACCCGCACCGCTCACCGGCCTGTGTGCCGCGTACCTCTTGGCCGAACCGAGCCAGCCTGCGCCCCTGGCTCCCAGCCGCCACCGGCCTCCCGTGTGCCCTGGCCGAACCATGCCGGCCCGCGTGCCCCGCGCCTCTCTAATGAACTGAGCCGGCTCGTGCCTCCCGGCTCCTGACCTTCGTCGGCCTCCCATGCACACCAGAAGAACCTCGCTGGCCCTCGCGCCCCGTGCCGCCACTGGCTGAACTGACCTCAACCATTTGGGTTGAGCAGCCCGAGTCGTGCCCCTCACGGTGCTGGCTGAACTGGCCATATCCATCTGGGTCGAGCCACCGAGCCACGCCCCATGTGCTCCTGGCCGAGCTGGCCTTCCATTCCATCACGACTGGTCCTCACCCTCACACAAATCACGGCCTTCGCGAACTGTTGGGCCAGGAACAACGGGCCAGGTTGGCCCAGACTGGGTCGGTCCCAGACCCGGGACCACTACGACCCATTTATGTCATTTTTCCATATCATTTGCACCGGACGTCCATTTGACGAACCATCAGTAGCTTTGGAAATCATGGAGAATGACAGTCCCTTAGGGTATAACCCACTGTAGATTGGGGTATAGTTGAGACACGATCAGGTTGGATCATGTACAAATCCAACTGGGCCCCTGGGACTAAAAGTATAATAACTCTCTGAACAGGTGTCTGATTGACACGATGTATGTTGCGTTGAGACTCCTATGACAAGGAAGAATTTGTGGATATTACTTAATGGGACTTCATGGAAGAATATTTTTCAACCCATTGATTGAGGAGTGGACCCTCCCGGAATCAAGCGTGCTTGTGTAGAAACCTGGGGGATGGCTTCTCTCTAACTACTGTTCCTGGATCCTGTGTGGGTTCGAGAGCTCTGACTACTATTCCTGGATCATGTGTGGGTTGGACAGCTCTGACTATTGTTCTTGGATCCTGTGTGGGTTCGGCAGCTCTGAATACTGTTCCTGGAAGCTATGTCAGTTCGATAGCTCTGACTACTTTTCCTGGATCCTGTGTGGGTTCGACAGCTCTGAATACTATTCCTAGATCCTATGTGGGTTCGACAATTCTGATTTATGTACTAGGATTCTATGTGGGTTTGACAGAGTTGATGATTTTGTGCATAAATCTAATCATCTCTAACTCTCAACAAAAGTTTTATACCTGTGTCAGATGATTCAGTAACTTTTGTGTTTTCCTCATGATTGAGATGGATTACTTAATAACATAGGTATATGTATGAGAATATACCTAAGTGGGGTTATCTATTGATTTCATACTTTTTGATTTATTATTTCTGTATTTTGTGATACATTGAGGGTCTCGGGGTCCCTACTGAGTATCGTTATACTCATCCCTACATAGGCTATGCCCGCACCTCATTGTGTTGGATGCAGAAGACAGACAAATCTGACTGAGGATGAGAGCACCAGGACCGGATGGTACCTGGAGGAGGACCATACGGCGTGACGATACACGGTTGAGACGAACGGACCTGGAGTGCTGATTAGGTTATCCATACCTACCCTTCAGGTAGGAACCTCGGAGGATGACCCAGTGGTAGCTTTTATTTTCATCAGTTTTATTTTATGTTTCCTTATACTTTATAGCTGGGCATGTATTTCTGGCCCCTTTTTTCTTTTAGTACACTTTGTTATATGGTTTTACATAGTTTTTTCTTCCATATTGTACTCTATTGGATGCGTTTTAAGGTTATAAAGACAATGGATTTCCAGTTTTATGGATTTACGCCTTTGGTGCTAGTTTCCAGCCCCTGGCCTCTAGAGGGTGGGATTGGGGTAGTCGCGGAACGTGCCCCGGTGGATGGGTCGTGAAAAATTGGTATCAAAGGAGTCGGTTCTACCCCAGAACTTAGGAATCTAATATTTTTTGTGAAGCAATAGTGTTAAGTGTACTAAGTGTGGTTTTTAGTTTATGGAGTCCAGTGTTGGTGCGGCGATCGATGTATCCATACACCATGACCCTAACTTCGGATTTCTGACATGGTGCATGAAAAAACTGATTGCGTGTGTGTTTTCATTGTGATTTCTTAAGTCAGTTCACTAGGTCATCTCACCAGGTATAATCTTTTAACTTTAGCACACATATTTCTTTTTAGAATTCCTCCACATAGATAGCCAGTTAGATTTCTGAGATTTGTATGCACTTACATCCCACCGAGAGATGAGTCTCTGGTGTAGGGCCGTCTTACTATGTTCGCAACATGGGGTGGTGTACTAGCAGTACCACCACCCATTGGGTAGCAGATACCACTAGCCATGCTGGTGGATGGTGCATGCTCACTGAGTGCATTGTGCAAGTTCCAGCAGTAGAGGCCTCCGAGGTTTCAAGGTGAGACAGATTCCCACATAGCTGAGGGATGGATGGAGGTGATTTCTAGAGTTTCCTATCTAGTTGAGACACCATTAGAGCAGACAATGATATCAGCTACTAGTCTTTTTCAGTGAGTGACAAAGATATTCCACATAGTGAGGAGGCTTTGGTACATGGATTGTTGCTCGAGATAGTACCTTCGGGTAGTGTGCTAGCTATATCACTCCCTGTTGGTCAGCAGTTACAACTGGTGGTACAGTTAGAGGACACATGTAGGCTTACTGCCTTACTTGGGTTTTAGCACCAGATACCCCTCAGATTCCAAGGTGATCCTGACTCACAGGCAGCTGAGGACTGACTCGAGGAGGAAGCTGAGAGTTCTATAGAACTTCTACAGCTTCAGCAGGACGACATGTCGGTAGCTGGGCATTCATTGAGGCATACCGTTCATTCTTGGTACTCAATGAATACAATACGATCAGTTATTTAGGGCTCTAACTTCCGAGTGAGTTGTGATTAAAGGACATCCAAGCCACCACTCTTCCCTTATGAATTCCTACTTATTTTAGGGTTCTAGATTGAACCTTTGTGGTTGAATGTTCTTTGGTTGAGCAGATACAGCCGGTGAATGTTAGCAGTGAGAAAGTAAGAATCTGGCACTAGTCTCATAGACTTGGGCATGTAAAATGTTTCAAGAAGAAGAAGTTTTAGGGATAAATGAGTCTACAGGGCAGCAGACGTGGAATCGGAGCTAGGAGAGCAGCATGAGGTGGTGTACCTTTCGACATGTTACAGCCACCCCCCTTTTTTGTGGACCCCTCCAGGCTCAGGGAACTGGAGGATAGGGGAAGTGAGTAGTTGCATGCGGTCAAGGATGCGACCCAAGGGCTATATGAATGACTCAAGGTACGGTCTATGTCTACCACTAGCTGCCGTATCAATAGTCATAGGTATTAATCATTCCTTCCTTCCACAAATATTTTCTAGGACCTAGAGTTTCCGGTTAAACCGTTGAATTGACACTCAGGTCTGGAGACACCTTTGGGAGGAGACTCACTAATCACACTTACGCTGATGGTGTTATATGACCCTTGAGGCGAGAGTTTTGGTTATAACCTCTTGGTGGAAACGTCGAGGCCTCATGACATTTGTTTGGGTTTGGACTTCACATCCATCGTTCATACTCAGATTGACTGTATAAGGTAAAGAGTTTGTGGTTTATCTACAATATTGGGATGATGTTTTCCTTAGTGGGTGAAAAAGGAAACCCAGGAAGCACAGGATAAACAGATGCATAGGAGGGTGAATTCAATCACTCGAGAGTCGTCCAACCTCACCCTCATGGCAGCAGAAGTTGACTTTTATATATTATATACTTTTGTGAAGGGCCACATGGTAGCAGACGTACTCAACAAGAGGTCTGGCCTACATCTTCTGAGTGAGGTGACATAGCAACTAACCGCTTTGTAGATATACATTTTGGATCGAGAAGGAGACGATTTTATTCAGTCACTTACAATCACTCTCCCACTCCTTCTGTGAGTCATGGAGGCACAACATGGAGACACTGAGTGCAAGACATGACGTGCTCAAATATCCACAGGACAGGCACCTGATGGATTTTCTGAAGGTGGGGAGCATGTCATCCTCTTCAGAGGATGTACCAACGTACTAGTGTCACTACAGGAGTAAGTGATGAGTTACTTCCATAAATCCCCTCTAGTAGTATATCTAGGAGTGGAGAAGATGTATCAGGACCTCCAACGACATTACTGGTGGTTGGGAATGAAGAAAGCAGTAGCAGAGCTAGTCTCTCGGTGCCTCACACGTCAGTAAGTTAAGGCAGAGCATCAAGTACCAGCAGGCTTGGTTCAGCCTTTAGAGATCCCATAATGGAAGTGAGGTGGGATATCCATGGACTCAATAATATTACTTCCACGTACACCTATGGGACATGACTCATTTTGGGTGATCGTTGACCAACTCATCAAGTCAGCCAACTTCCAACCGATCAGATAGCAGGGTTCAGTAGAGAGCTTTTGATGCCTCTATGTGCAGTATATTGTGTGGCTAGATGGAGTACATTTGATGATTGTCTCCAATCATGATGCACGATTTACATCCCTTATATGGAAGGGGATGCATGAGTCTTTCAGGTTGAAGCTCCGTTTCAGCACCGCCTTCCATCCTTAGATGGGTGGTCAGACTGAGCAGACAATTTATACCCTTGAGGACATGTTGCGAGCTTGTGTATTCAAATTCGGTCGTAGCTGGGAGGATCACATACCTTTGGTTGAGTTTTCATACAACAACAGCTATCACTCCACCATCGGGATGACACTTTTTGAGGCGTTACACATGCATGCTTGCATATCACCATTGTGCTGGACTGGCCCTGGGGAGTCTTCACTAGTGGGACCAGAGATGGTATAGATTACTATAGATAAGCGCAGATCATCCAAGAGCATAAAAAGACTACATAGATTAGGAAAAATTCATATGCCGATAGGAGATGGAGACCTCTGGAGTTCGAGGATGGTGGACACATCTTTCTACGGGTCTCACCTCTGATGAGGACTATGGATATTTGGCCTAGGCTGCAAGTTATCTCTTAGATTCATCAGAAATTTTCAGGTCCTCAGCAGAGTTGGCGAGGTGGCATACCGCTTTTCTCTTCCACCTCAGTTGAACCAGGTGCACGATGTCTTCTACGTATCCCAGCTGAGGAGATACGTGCACGACCTTTCTCACATCATCGACCATGGAGAGCTGGACGTCGATGATGGGGTGACTTTTACGGTGGTTCTAGTATGGATTAATGATTGATATGAGAGAGTCCTTTGTGAACAGTCGATACCTCTCGTTCACATTCTTTGATAGCACAGAAACCTCCAGGAGAGCACATGGGAGCAGGAGGCTCAGATGAATGCTCAGTACCCCCACTTGTTCCCTTAGTTTGAGTTGTGGATAATGGGGATGTAGAGACTTGGGGTGGAGAGAATGTAAAGACCCGATATTTCCATGTAATTATATATATATATATATGGGAATTTTATGAGTCCACAAAGTTTGACAGTGTGAAATTCTGAGGCATGAAGTGCCTGGAATTATCTGTCAATGTTTTGTTGAGCTTTAGTTAACGCGCGTAAGATGTTTTCCTAAAAAAGTAGAATAAATCTTAAATGGTAACTTGTATTAGAAATATGAGAGCATTGTTGCGCTCAGAATGACAGTTTTACCCTAGGCATGACTTAAGGTTAGTCAGCGCATACATCCTGTGAGAAAACCCAAAAATGGCATAATCGTTAATAAAATAATAAAATAAATTATTTTATTTTTTAAATGATTATAACTCAGACATGGTAACTCGGATTAAAAATATGATACCACTGGCTAAACACATGATGGTATTATTTCTTTAATCAAATACTAACATTGGCCAACGCGGGCCACCAGAAAAAGATATTTTTTTCCCACAAATAAAATAATTATGTGACAAGTATTTTATTCAATAATTTATAACTTCTAAATGGTAACTCAGATTGAGAATCAAAGAGTACTGTTGGGTTCCTTGGGGGAAGATTTCATTTAGGAAAAGCCCAGCCTCGACCGCATCAGTTCAATTGTGATAGATAATAATTTTCCAAACTTTTTTTGGGTACGTTCAGTAAACACATGAGCAGAATATTGTAACTTTTGAACCGGTGCTCATAATTGAAATTTGAGGGCACCGTTGAACTCATAGAGCCAGTATTTACTTAGGAAGACTTTCACCTTGATAGCAGCGGGTTGAGAATAAATGTTAGTTTTTGGGTCTTCAGTGAATGAATTAAATAAAAATAAAGTTGTGTTGCTTTATTTTTATTTTGTTGCTTAAAGCATCTATGTGGAAGTTGGAGGTGGGGATCACCACACCTTAACCTCCGATGAGAGGTTATGGTGGTGGGGCCCACACAAGGTCTAAACCTCCTCTCTGGTTTATTGTGGTGGGGAACACCCAGTATTAAACCCCCTTGAAACTCCCCTTTAATGGGGAGAAACCCTCTACCTTCCATTAAGTGTATGAGAGCCTCTTCAAATCCCCAACACTTAATTTTTGGAAAATAATCCACATTAATTAAGTGGAGCCATCTTAATTAAATAATCCATTTTGAATTTTGTGGCAACAATTAAATAATAGATTAACTTAATCTATTATTTGGGTTGGCATATTAATTTTGGGTGGAAACATTGGAGAAGGGAGATCATAGGGAGAAAAGATCTGCCCAATGAAGAGGGAAGAACGAAGAACACGTTCTTCCAATGAAGAACGACGGCAATGATCTCCTTCGACCTTTACCCCCAGACTCATACTGGTGTGGGATGTCTTCAACCAACCTTCCCTCCTCATCGTCGTCAACGAACCGACACACGTGCTCGATATTGGATGTATGCAGTGGACGCGATGAAGGAAAACAACACCATCTTCTTCCCCGCGACTCCGTCAAAAAACATCGATCAAGGTAGCTGTTTAATATAATTTTAGTGTGAATATTTTTCATGATCTTCTTTTCTTTCAAAAATGAAGAAAGTGGATGTTTTCTTTTTAGGCGAGGGTTTTTGTGCTTCGTTCTTATGAACTGATTTCTATCACCCTAAACGTGGTGGGTGTGGGAAAAACTAACATGGACCGACTCCCTCCACCGATCTCTTTTGGGTGTTCTTAGATATGAAAACGAAACAATGAGGTGATGAAGGGAACAGGAAATGACCGTGCTACCCACGGTCGCCGCGACCCGCACCGCTCGCCGGCCGTGCTATCCGCGCCTCTTGGTCGAACTGAGCTGGACCACACCACCCGACTTCCAGCTCCCGCTGGCCTCCCGTGCACCCCAGCTGAACCATGCCAGCCCCCGTGCCCTGCTCCTCCCAGCCGAACCGATCCAGCCCGCGCCCCCTGCCTTCCGACTGCCGCCGGCCTCTCTTGTGCCACGACCGAACCGCGCCGGCCCGTGCGCCCCATGTACCCCGCTCTGCTGCTGGCCAAACTAGCCTCAACCATCTGGTTCGAGCCGTTCGGGCTGCGCCACTCGCGACACTGGCTAAACCAGCCTCGGCTATCTAGTTCGAGCTGCTGAGCCGTTCCCCACGTGCGTCTGGCCGATCCGGCCTTCCACGCCCTCGCGACCAGTCTACGCCCTCGCGCTACTCGCGGCCTTCATGGCCTTCTGGGTTGGGCCAGACCCAAAAGGTTAGGCGAGGTCGACTCGAATCAGGTCTGTCTAGAAGGGGTCGGGTCGGACTTGACCCGGGCCCACTTCGACCCATTTACGCTTCTTCGGGCATATCATTGGCACCTGACGTTCTTTTGACGAACCGTCAGTGGCGCTGGAAATCTTGGAGCGTGAAGGTCTTTTAGAGAATACCCAACTGATGTTTAGGTTATAGTTGAGATACGTCCAGGTTAGATCATGTACAAATCCAACCAGGCCCCAGGGACTAAAAGGCTAATAACTCTCAGACTGGGCGTTCGATTGATGTGTCGTCTGTTGCATTGATATTCCAATGATGAGGAAAAACATCAGGATATTACTTCATGGGGCTTCATGGAAGTTGATGTAATGACACTTGGATTGAGGAGTGGAACCTTCCATAATCAATGGTGTTTGTGTGGAAACCCTGTGGCTGGCTGCTCTCTGACTACTATTCCTGGATCATATGTGGGTTCAACAGCTCTGACTACTGCCCTTGGATCCTGTGTGGGTTTGACAGCTCTAATTGTTGTTCCTGGATCATGTGTGGGTTCGACAACTCTGAATCCTATTACAGGATCCTGTGTGGGTTCGACAACTCTGACAACTATTCCCTGATCCTGTGTGCATTTGACAGCTCTAAATATTGTTCCTGGATCCTGTGTGGGTTTGACAGTTCTGATTTCTGTACCATGATCCTTCATGGGTTCGACAGAATAGATTATTTAGTGGCTACATCTAGTCATCTATAACTCTCAACAAAATATGTATACCTGTGTGAGCTTAGTCAGTAACTTTTTTGTTTTCCTCATGATTGAGATGGATTATTTTATAGCTTAGGTATATGTATGGGCATATAGCTAAGTGGGGTTATCTGTTGATTTCATACTTTGTGATTTGTCCTTGTTGGATTTTGTGAGACCTTGAGGGTCTCGGGGTCCTTACTGAGTATCGATATACTCACCCTTGAAAGGGCTCTGCCCACTCCTCATTGTGTTGGATGCAGACGATGAACAACACTGATTGATGCTGAGAGCACCAGGACCAGACGGTACCTGGAGGCGGACCATACGTCATGATGATACACGGAGGAGACGGATAAACCTGGAGTGCTGAGGAGGTGATCTGTGCCTACCCTTCATGTAGGAACCTCGAAGGACAACCCAGTGACATCTTTTCTTTTCTTCATTTGTCTTTTCTGTTTCCTTGTACTTTACATTTGGGCTTGAATTTCTGGCCCCCTTTTTCTTTTAGTACACATTGTTATATAGTTTTACATCGTGTTTTTCTTCCAGCTTGTACACTATTATGTGAGTTTTCATGTTATAAAGGCAATTCCTTCCCAGTTTTAGGGATTTACACCTTTGGTGCTGGTTTCCATCCCATGGCCACTGAAAGGCGGGCTTGGGGTAGTCACAGCACGGGCCCCGGGGGATGGGTCATGATAAATAAGCCATTAAAAATATATTTTTTAATCAAAGTGTCCCATACAATTTGAAACTTTTAAAAGTCATTTTAATTTTAAATCATTAATGTCTGTATAAATAAATTCTTAAAATCATTTTTAAAACACGAACATTAATGATAAAGATTTAAAATAATAAATCTTTAAAACATTTAAATGATATTTTAGTTAGAGTTCCTAACCAATAGAGAGACACTTGTATAAAAATAATCGAGGCAATCAAAACATTATAATATCATGATAATAAAGAGAATTTATGATATACTAGGTCAAAGTACATTATATAATCCTCATAAAAGTTAATTGGCATATAAAAACAAAGAAGTCTCAATGGAATGTAAATTCAGATGAAATCTATTATAAAGAATGTATCCCTAGGTTAAGGATAAATCAATGACATAATTATGTGTTAAAAATATAAATACACTCAATATGATTAGATATTTAGTGAAAATAAATCCGGGGACATTCACACATATTCTTTTAAAAACAACACCAATGAATTGGATGTTTAACTCAATAAATGGAGATTGAGTTAAAATTACTATTATCAAGTTCACATCGATGACTTGAGAATTTATCAAGGGAATGATTATGTGTATCAAAAGTATATAAACATATAGTGGAGTGTAAATTACTAAAAAAATAATAAATAGTGATTCCACACATAATCATGGAGTAAAATAATCAATGAAGTATGCGTAAAGCCCAATGAGTGTAGATTGAAAATTGAAATTCCCTTAACGATTTGGTAACTTATGAAACATACACCCCATGAAATAAGTATCATAAAATGAAGATGTAAATACCCATAAATTAATTTATATTACATAATGAATACAATAATGGGCAGTACATACACCACACATAATGAAATAGTGGCAATATATCATGAATCTCATGGAAATAAAAAGTGAGATGAAACACCCTTACTTCGTTGTAATCAATCGAGATGTATGATCAAAAGTTAATAACCACAAAATGAATCATAGAATACCATAAATATAAAGAGAATCATGATAATATATATCAAATTTCAGCACAAAATACACCACATAAAATTAATAAGTGGTGAATAATGGAAATCTCAAATAATTAAAAGTTAGATAAGAAACCCCTTACCCCATGTCTGACTTTTCTTGTATGTTCCTTGTTCTTCCTAAATAATAAAATTAAGTAAATTTAATCTTGGTGAGGAAAATTTTTCAAGTTTAATTTTCCTTTTATATCACTTATTACCTTTCTATAACAATTAGTTAATTATTTGAGTTCATATTGGATATTTTATCGATGTTCGGAACTTGTGTCAAAAATAAACTTCTTAAAATTAAAATTTTTCCATCTGGTCAAAAGTACATTATCTACAGAATGATATACATGATTTAGATATCATATATATATTATATATCCAGTATATATATATATATATATATATATCTATTTATAACAGTACATAACATTTTGGGGATAAGAAATGAAATGTTCCATCCATGGAGATGGTAAGCCGTACATACGTATGAATGCTACTTTCATTTCTATTTTGTATTTTAATTGAATTAGAACATAAGGATACATAGGTATATTATAATTCAGTATAATATAATATATAATATCCTTAATTACATCTTTAAATGTCCCACATAAGGCATTAACGAGTCATATCATTTTGAGGGGGCGGTAGTCCACACTTCCTCAAATGAAATTATCGCCTTTGACCCATAATGGAATTCCTAAAATAATGACATAAATGGAAAATACAGAAGCCTAAAGAAAACATAAAAATAATAAATATGTAATATATAAATACAGTGACATATTATTGGCCACAATGATAGGCGGTAGGAGATAATCAAACAATCATCGTTTCGTGAGGCGTTAGTTTTCCATCCACAGAAACAGTATGTTCATCACCCATTAGATGTAGGTGTGTGTAAGTTTAGTTCGAATAATTCTCATAAAAACATTGTAGTTTATATATTATACTGGTTTTGTTATAAAATAAAGTAATAAAAAGTGTTTAGGGGGTTGGAGAAGTAAAATAATACAAAATAAAACAAAAGAATTTAAGAGAAAGTGTTACCTTTAATTTGAGTAACTTCATTTGGTTTGATCCAAAAGGAATTCTAGAAGTGTCTCCTACCTAAGGTAAGGCTTCTAGGAGGAATAGGGGGATCTTGAGAGATTATCTTGGTAGGGGTTGGACGAGACAAGGGTCTTGAGAGGTGGGTTTAATGGGTTAGAAGTGGTGTCCTTTTATAAGGGGGAGGAGGGGCTCTTTAGGAATGTGTGCAAATATTATTTTATTATATAGTGATATTCGGTTTCTAAAGGTCCAAAACTAATTAATGTCGAATATAAGATGGCTCTTGGTTGAAATAAAATGATCATATAAGAATTGTATTGGGTTTGGATATTATTTTAATATTAAAAATTATATTTATTTATATCAATTATTAATGAGGTAAATACTACATCAATATTGTGTCACAAATTATTTAATTTATATGATGTCTAAAAATGATAAAAAAATTACCATAATGTGGGAAATCATTTTAGATTTCCAATTATTATTTATAATAAAATATATGACTTATATAACCCCAATGTAAAAATTAATATTCTAAAATATATTTGTTAATGTCATTTTTCTCTTTACTTTAAGTTAATTAAAATAAATTGTCATTATCATTAATAAGTGGCTCCATGGGCTTGAAAAATAGACCTAAGGATGACCATGGTCATCCATGACTCATAAAATAAGGTTAGGATAAGTTTTTAGGTAATTTAGAATTATTATAATATTCTTTTTACCTTGAATTACCCTATTTACCTTTAATCGCGGTAAATAAAAGTCAAAAGTTACTATTAAACACAAATTATTTTCATCTTATTGAACAAAATTTTACTTTCTAATAAAAAAAATTTATCTCATATTTTTTAAATTCAATTTACAGAAGTGGTAAAATTTCATTTAAATGAAAAAGTCGGATTTTTTACTACCACTTAATAGTTTCACTATTCATCAAAAATTGATGTTTTCCAGAAAAATAAAAAAATTCAGTGTAATATATCTGTGATCATCCAAATTAAAAAATGATTTCCACTTTACCAAATTCAAAAAATATAAATTTGATTAATTAATTTAAAATTAATTCTTGTTGTCAAAACAAATATCGTGTTTTTAAAGAACATTAACTATCAAAAGATTGACACTTGTTTATGTATAATTTCAAAGTGAATTTAATTTCAATGAACAAAATTGGATTATAGGGTAAAAATATAATCTAATTAAACTTCAAATCCAATTTAAAATATAATCTAACCATATAAACAAATTATATTAAAAGGCCGTTTTGAATTAAAATACAGTATTTCTCACTATTCATAAAAAATGAATATTATTAGAAAAATACCAAAATTGCATCCAGAGTAAATTTTGATGTCTCAATTATAAAGAAGAATTTTATTTTGTCAAATTGAATATGAAAATGGGTCAAATATTGTATTTAAAAAGGGTTCTCTATTAAAATGTGGTAAAATTGAATTTTTTTTAAAGAATTAATTTTTTATCTAAAAAATTGAATTTGTTCTTATACTATGTCTAAGAAACACATAATACATAAGATAAAATTATATTGAGTATATGAAATTCGAAATCCAGTTATTACTATTCATAACCACTTTTTAACGGCTAGTTTGGTAAGTCATGTCACACTCGAACTTTGTGTTACGTGCAGCGTAAGCTATTGAATTTAATGAAAATAACTTACTATGAAATCTTTGGGGTGTTACATTCTCCCCTCCTTAAATAAATTGTATCCTCGCAATTTGAAATTGTTCTTCAAAAATAAAATTTTAAAAATAGAAAAACACCTTTGCGGAAAACCCCAATCGGAAAATGGGTTAACAAAATTTAGTCTTAATAAGAGTGAAATGGTGGTGAAATATTCACCAATAAATTATGATCTCTATTTGGAGAACATTGGTGGAAATTAATGACACATAATTTGAAAGAAAACGTAAATATATCTCAGGAGTGATTGAGGTCATCAGTCACAAACAAGTATAAAATTGAGGGCCTCAAAGCCATCAATCTATGATGATTTAAAATATTATCGGTTCAACAAAACAAAACTCATTAGGATAAAAAATTTTTGGTTCTAATATCCCTTATATAAAGATTAATAATTATTTTATTCATAGAATATGAAAACAAAAAATATAGTTGACAAGTAGAGTTTCATCCTTCATCTAATTCTTACCACAAACTCAGCTTTCAATCCAAATGATGATTATTAGAGATGACTTGGTCACAGTTGATGTGCTAGAATCAACTTATAGAGTATCACACAATCCAAAATGTATGAACTATATATTTACCTTTTCTTTAGAGATTAACCAAAACCAAAATGGTTAGTAAATGATCAGAAGATCACAAATGGATAACACTTTAGAGAAAGAAATCACAATCTTAATTTCTAAAATTAAACCAACAATACCCATTGTTCAAAAAATAACATTCAATAAATAATTTTCCATAAAATCTTTCAATATAATCCAAACTATTATTCAAACCCTAAACTCCAAAGAATTTTCATACATAGTATTCCATGTTAAATTGTACCTCCAAATAATATCGACTACTCTTAAAGTCACATTCTTAAAAGTAATTAACCGAATCACATATTCTATATGATAGGTTAATCATTTCCCTAAATAACCCAAATCTCTATAAATACACAATAAAAACATAGTTAAAAAACACCACTAGTCTTCAAATGAAATCCCATAGTTTTCTATTTTCATTAGGCATATAGTATTCCAAATAGAGAGAACGTCTTCCAAAATAACATTTATCACTAAATCACCAAATCATTTTCCAATACTAAGGATATCCATTTGATAAGACATAAGACCCAAAATCAACATATTATTGATCAATAATATTATTTAACTAAAAATAATTAGTCAAAATAACTAGGGACTTCATGTAGTCTAGTGGTATGCGATAAATCCCAATCGCACAATGGTTGTGGGTTCGATTCTCACAGCTTTTCCCGATGCGACGGGTTGTCACACGGTCTACGTGTAGTCCTTTTTCAAAAAACAATATAATTTTATAACATTCCCAAAAATGAGATGGATTCCTCAAAGTAAATATAACATAATTTCATCACAAATGTTATCTCATACCTCACATTTTATTCCCAATGTCTAATAACTTGTAATTGCCTCAAACTCAATGATCATATAAAACCAAATTTTCATTTATAACTATATCCACAAGAGAAAAGATAATTCTTCCTCAAATATCATTTTCGCATGGAAAACTGCAGGGTTACAAATACAGGATAATATTCATCCAAAGTAATCTCATCAACAAAGAGCACAAATACTTTTTAAACATTTCACCATCCATTTATTTCCACATAGCTTCTTCCTTGACCAAGAGGATATCCTATAGAATAGGGCATTCATTAGGGTAATGGACAGGTCCCCTACATTTTAGTCAAATGACTGTAAATATATTCATAAGACCATTTTTTTTCAATAGTACTATTCATTTTTCCTCAACAATTCTTTACTTTATGTACTTCTTTGCCACACATAACGCATTTATTTGTTCCATTAAGACACATTTCTTATGAATATCCTTCCACATTCCCTGCATGATGAAAAATGAGCCTCTTTTCTCTATGGTCTTCACTATTGGAGCTCTAATAATTCAAAACATTTCTCTTCCTTGTTGAGTCCGGGTGTTGGTTAATAAATATGTTATTGATCAAATTTTTTGAAAACTGATTCAGCCTGAACATGATATCAATTATGCCTATCAACGTTCCATTTTGTTGATCATTTCCACCACCATTCAAACCTTTCACATCATGCTCAAAGTTACTATGACTTCCCTGGAATACAGCCATTGAATAAAACTAGAAAGCATTTTGTGAGTAATAATAGTCATAAAATCATTTAGAGAATATCATGACACCATATTTTCAATTTAAAACACCTTAGGATTAACCAAGGTCATTTATTCCCATCTTATATTAAAATCCTTAAAATCAGTTTATAAAGAGAATTTAAATTATCCTAATCATATCACCTATGAGTGTCATAACCAAGAGTGCAGAAAGACCCATTGTCGTGTACCAGCATACGTCGGGTCAAGCCTGAAACTCCTTGTCGGTGTTTTCACTCCCAGGTACATCTGTGCCACAACCACCTTTACCTGCTCGTATCTAAATAGTGATGCACTGCTTAGAAAATACACAAAATCAATACATTACACATATTATAGGAGGTTATTCCATACTAATCCTAAATTTCTATCTTAGGGTAATGTGCTCTAATCAGAGTTTATCTCAATATAGTTTTTAAGGTTTGTACTAAACTCTCTCTAATACCAACTTTAAAACCTCGAGCCAAGAATATAGGGGCTGGTGAATTATTTTAATACATTTTCATGATTACAAGGAATCATGTCCCCAAGGACCAACCAGTTTTGTAGTCTTGGAAAAATATACAAACAAAATTTCAATAGTACAACTTGAAAAGAAAAACAACACTAATTTATTCCATTATAAACATCCAAGCTTCTAAGATTATTCCTGCAGGTCACTCATAATGAACTTCTTCATATCCTTGGAAAATGAAAAATGAGAAATGGGTGAGATCAAATGCTCAGTAAGAGTAAGCTATAGAGTGGAAGATAACATAAACGTTAGGCATGGTGAATAATTTATAACACATGCCTTTAAAAATAGTTAACATTAAAACATTATGGAAGGAATTTGAGATGAGTAAAAAATTCGATAATAAAACATATTCATGGGCATTCTTCTAGTTAGATAACCACATGAAATATCAATTTATAATCTCATAATGATGAAATGCATAATGTCAGACATTATAACCACATAGTTAAGGCCTTGTTCCAAGACTACAAATAAGATTTTGTCACTGCCTTGTGCCAAGACACTAGTTTGTCTCATGAGACCTACTGATGCATCAATAATCAATAGTGGGCTCCACCAGTCACTTAATAAGTCCAATTCATTACTCATATGAAAGGGAAAAACATAATGTAAACATTCATATTAAAACTAGCATAAAAAATGTCAATACTTTAACCACAAACCATGAAAGGCATAAAAATAGAACATCCACAGTCAAACAAAACTCACTCAATACAATATGGATTATTTTATTATGATAAATAAAAATTAATAGAGAATAATGAAGGATATTGACATAGATGAAAATAATCATCAAAACTATTTGAGACAAATATCCTGCTTTTTCTTGAAACCATTTAAAAGTCTCACTATTTATCAGGAAGCCATTTAAAATAGATTTATGAATAAAAGTGTCTCGTACCACTTTGGAACTTTTAAAAGAAATTTTAATTTTAAAACATTAATGTACATATAAATAAATCCTTAAAACCATTTTTAAAACTTGGACATTAATGAGAAATATTTAGAATAATAAATATTTAAAGCATTTAAAATGATATTTTAGTTAGAGTTCCTAACAAAAAGAGAGACACTTGAATAAAAATAATTGAGGTAATAAAAACTTTATAATATCATGAGAATAAAGGAATTCCTTATATACTATGTCCAAGTACATTATACACACCATATAAAAGTGATTTGTCATATAACAACAAGGAGGTCTCAACGGAATGTAAATTGAGAAGAAATATCTTATAAAGACTGTATCATTATATTAAAGATAAATCAATAGAATAATTATGTGTGAAAAATATAAATATACTCAATTTGATTCGATATTTAGTGTAAATAAATCAGAATACATTGACACGTATTCTTGTAAAAACAAAACCAATGAATTGGATGTTTAACTCAATAAATGGAGATTGGGTTAAAATTACTCTTATCAAGTTCATATTGATGACTTGAGAATTTATCAATGGAGTGATTAAGTGAATAAAAATTATATAAATAGAAAGGGAAGTTGAAATTACTACAAAAATAATAAATAGTTATTCCACACAAAATCATGGAGTAAAATAATCAATGAAGAGTGCATAAAGCTCAATGAGTGGAAATTGAAATTTTAAATTCCCTTACTGATTTGGTAACTTGTGAAACATACACCCCATGAAAGAAGTATCATACAATGAAGATTTAAATACCCATAAATTAATTTATATTACATAAGGAATACAATCATGGGCAGTACATACACCACAAAAAGGAAATAGTGGCAATATAGCATGAATCTCACGGAAATAAGAAGTGAGATGAAACACCCTTACTTCATTGTAATCAATCGAGTCATATGAAAAAAAAGTTAATAACCATACAATGAATCACATAATACCATGAATATAAATAGAATAATGATAATATATATCAAATCCCCGTAAAAAATACACCACATGCAATAAATAAGTGGAAAATAATGGAAATATAATATAATTAAAAGTGAGATAAGAAACCCCTTACCTCAAGTCCGGCATGTCTTATATGTTCCTTGTTCTTCATGAATAATAAAAATAAGTTAATTTATACTTGATTAAGAACATTTTTCAAGTCTATTATTCCTTTTATATCACTTATTACCTTGTTATAACTATTTGTTAATTATTTGAGTTCATATTGGATTTTTTATCGATGATCAGAACTTGAGTAAAAAATGAACTTGTTATAATTACAATTTTTCCATGTGGTAAAAATTCCATTACCTCCAAAATGATATATATGATTCAGATATCATATATGTATTATATATCTAGTATATATATATATATATCTATTTATAATAGTACATAACATTATGGAGATAAGAAATGAAATGTACCGTTCATGGAGATTGTAAGTCGTATGTACGTATGAACGCTACTTTCATTTCTATTTTTCATTAAAATAGAATTAAAACATAATGATACATAATTATATTATAATTATTGTTTATTATCATATATATAATATCATTAAGTCCATCCTTTATACATCTCACATAAGTCATTAATGAGTCATTACAATTTTAGGGGGCGGTAGTCTGCACTTCCTCAAATGAAATCATCGCATTTTACCCATAATTGAAACCATAAAATATGGATATAAATTGAAAATAAATATTCATAAAGAAAACATAAACAAAATAAATATATCATATATCAATACAGTTTCATCTTAATGTCCACCAATAAAGTCAGAAGGAGATAATCGAACAATCATCATTTTGTGAGGCCTTAGTTTTCCATCCATAGAAACAATATATTTTTCGCCCATTAGAGAGAGGTGTGTGTAAGTTTAGTTAGAATAATTCTCATAAAAACATCAGAGTATATTTAAGATAATGGTTTTGTAATAAAATAATGTAATAAAAAGTGTTTAGGGTTCAGAGAAGTAAAATAAAACAAAATAAAACAAAAGAATTTAAGAGAAAGTGTTGCCTTTAATTTGGGTAACTTCATTTGGTTTGAACCAAAAGGACTTCTTGAAGTGTCTCATGCCTATGTTAAGGCTTATATAAGAAATAGGTGGATCTTGAGATATTATTTAGTCAGGGGTTGGATGAGCCAAGGGGTTTGAGATGTGTGTGGAATGGGTTAGAAGTGGTGTCCTTTTATAAGGGGGAGGAGGAGCTCTTTAGGAAAGTGTGAAAATATTATTTTATTATATAGTGATATTAGGTTTATAAAGGTCCAAAACAACTTAAAGTATAATATGAGATGACTCATGGTTTAAATAAAATCTTTCAATAATAATTGGACTTGTTTTGGATATTATTTTTTTATTAATAATCAAATTTATTTAAATCATTTGTTAATGAGGTAAATAATACATCATTATTGTGTCATAAATAATTTAATTTATATGATGTCTGAAAATTTTAAAAAAACTACCATAATGTAGGAAATATATTTATCTTTCCAATTATTATTTATAGTTCAAATGATGACTTATATAACCCCATGTAAAAATTGATATACTAAAAGATATTTGTTATTGACATTTTTGTCTTTACTTTAAGTTAATTAAAATAAAGTATCATTATCATTCATAAGTGGCTCCATGGGGTCCCAAAATCGACCCAAAGATTTCCATGGTCGTCCATGACTCATCTAATATGGTAATTCCAAGTGTTAAGGTAATTTTGTATTATTATAATATTCGATTTACCTTGAATTACCCTATTTACCTTTAACCGTGGTAAATAAAAGTCAAATTTTACTATTCACCAAAAATAATTTTCATATTATTGATCCACATTTTACTTACTAATAAAAACCAAGTATCTCATATTTTCAAAATTCAATTCAGAGAAGCGGTAAAATTGCATTTAAATGAAAACGCCGAATTTTTAACTACCACTGAGTGGTTTCACTATTCATTAAAAATTGAATTTTTTCAGAAAAATACAAATAATTCAGCCTAAGAAATGTTTGATATTCCAAATTCAAAAAATGATATATGTTTTACCAAATTCAAAACATATAATTTGGATTAATTAATTTAAAATTAATTCCTATTGTCAAAAGAAATAACGTGTTTTTTAGAAATAGTAACTATCAAATGATTGACACTTGATTATGTATAATTTTAAATTGAATATAACTTCAAAAAAAAATTGGATTAAAGGGTAAAAACATAATATAATTACACTTCAAAACATATTTAAAATATAATGTATCCTTATCAATAAATTATATTAAAAGGTAGTTTTGAATTAAAATACAATATTTCTCGCTAATAATATAAAAATGAATATTATTAGAAAAATACCAAAATTTTATCCAAAGTATATTTTGATGTCCCAATTCTAAATTAGAATTTTATTTTGTCAAATTGAATATGTAAAATGGTCAAATATTGGATTTAAAATGGTTCTCCATTAAAATGTGGTAAAATTAATTTTTTTTTGAAAAATACATTTCATTATCTAAAAAATTGATTTTTATCTTATAATATGTCTAAGAAACACATAATAAATATGTTAAAATTTTATGGAGTATATAAAATTCAACATCCAGTTATTACTCTTCATAACCGCTTTTGAACGGCTAGTTTGGTAAGTCGTGGTGCACTTGAACTAAGTGTTGCGTGTAGCGCAAGCTATTGAATTTAAAGAAAATAACATACTATGAAATCTTGGGGTGTTACATAATTAATCAAATAGAGTTGTTTGAATTTACTGGACCTAAATGTTATTAGATGGAAACTCAATCTATTGTCCTTAAGGATGGTTTCTCCTTTAGTTAAATGTAGAATTAAATTCTTATCTAGTATATACTATTATAGTAGTGTCATGAGATTTTTATGAACTATTGACCTCTCTTATTCGGTGGTTATAATAAATAAATGGTTATATTTTTATCCTGTATTAATGAAGAAAAATATAGGGATATGAACAATGGTTTGTTCTATATGAGATACATCCATTTAATATTCTGTTGTTCTATAAGAGAATTACTGTGTAGGTGGAGTGGCTAGGATAGAGTCTAAAAAATTAAAACAATCCCATGAAACAAAAAATATGGCGTTGAGACTTGGGTATGGCGAGCTAAAACTATGGGAATGGGTAGTCAAGGTCGTCATACCACTTAGTGAGGATTAATGAATGGGGGGTTCCAATGGATCAAGGTGTTTGGGAAAGAGCTCTATTTGGATACCTAAATAGGAAACTACATTTGAATCGACCATTCCTTCCATTTGGGAATAAAAAATCTCTAACATAATAATCCAACTTTTATACAAATTATTAATGGAAATTTATAAAAGTGCATGATAATGTAATCAGTTTTGATCTAGAAATTGTTAGAGTGCTGCCAATGGAACAAAATTTCATCCCATATATTCCACTAAACTCCCAAGGGTTTGTATGGGAATGTTTTTCTATTGTTTCACATAGCATGCATGAACCTTACTACCTCAACAACCACTTCCCCAAGGTGAGGTGGGTGTATATCTCAACTGGTATAGAATTGTGGTTTTAACCTGATTTCTAGAAGTTCATATTCTTCTATACCCAACCCCTATTCAACTACTATCCTGTGAAGATATGGGAAATTCACTCCTTCTAGTGGATTAATATGCACACATGGTGATGATATGCCCTAGTCTCTTTAGTCCCCATATGAGTATCAAGGATAGAACTCCAACTTATATCCCACACAACAACATGTATCCTATTGGTGGATGATGGAATTTTATTTTTTGATATGTCCACCAACCTTCTATTTTTTTATGAGTAGTTTTTGGTGTTGTAGGCAGGCTTCCAGTGCATTCCTCTGACCAAAGGAATGTGAATAGGAATAAAGGGTGCATGATTTGATGTTGATTGGATTCATTTTTCACCCATTGAAAATCATTGAATTCCCCTTCCTTACACGATCACAATAGATTCCTAGCTCGACATGTTGATATGACCAAGGGGACCGACCACCAATCAACATCGTGGACGTGAAGCAGTTCAATATGGACCATAGTGGATCAAGACCACCAGGAATTAGTATCACTTTGAAAAAACAAGGATGTAAACCCATAACACAAAATTCCTGAAATCAGGGAAACCCATAGCTCTCTTTTGTGGAACAATTCATTTGAACTATATTCCAACAAAATGAGGTAGGAGCCCATTGATATGGCCCATAAGATTTCATGGTAGAGTACGAATTCCATCAACCACCACATATATGGAAAAAAGGGATTCATGTTTGAATATTAGAGTAGAGTGATGATGAATTAGAACACGATACCGGTTTCATGGATAAAACCAATTACTAGAACCACAAGGCCCATATTATCCAATAAACCCACTAAAGGTAATGGGGTCTAATTTCAAAGGTGGGGAACAATTATAGTGGAGTACTAATGTCCATTGTTCTTCCATGCGTAGTCGATCTTCCCCTACTTCACCTATTATGATATCCTACATGAATTATGTGTGATTGGTGGGGTTTCATTCTAATAACATAGCATTGACAATGTTTTAAGAGATGATATGATCCAATGGCCCCTATACCATAAATATTTTTCATTGGCCAATAGGTTATTATGGATGTTCTAAAAATGGACCTTTCATTCTAGTTCCCCACATGAACCATGAAAAAATCTGTATGTGTCTACTCTAGAATCAGGTTATTCCATAGTGTAATTATTCCAAAAGGAACTGGTTCTCTGTGAATGAATTTTATCTAGGTCACCAAGTAGACCAGGTTCCACCATGATTACTCATTTGCAGATGGTACTATGAATGTTGGAAAAATGACACCCCACTGTGTCAGGGGAAAGAACAAGGCCACTAAGAATTTTTAAACTCCAAGAAGTCATATGGACAATGACTACCATTATAGTGTAAAAATTTCATATGACACAAAAACTCAGTAAGAGGAAAAAAACTAAACTCAATGTGGGTTGGATTTTAGTGAAATGGCGTTTGAACAAAAATTCTAATAGTAGGTGTTCATTCTAGTATTTTTGAATTAGTGGTGTTCTAGAAGTCATAACAATGGGAGTAAGAGGTTCTTGGGGGTTTTGGTAGTGGTAGGAAAACATTTTTGGTTAGAGGAACTGGGGTAGGTTGTTTAATATATGTTATATTTTCAATGGAATCTAGGATCAAATTACCTACCAAAAAAAGAGAATGGGGTTTTATCTCCACTGTATAAAAAAAAGTATAAAAAAATTATATAGATGATTCATGATAGAATTGTAGTGTGCCCTTGAGAACTGATGTCTAATGGGAAAACGATTGATCAAATGCACCCCAATATCTCAGAACCAAAACTCTTGTTGAGATAGGAAACCATTTCCATTTCTTTTTTCCATCCAACTGAGAAGGACCAAGTGGTATACTTGAAAATAGTATAATAAATTTAAAAGGGGGTTGAAATGGAATTGAAATGACAAAAAATGAAGTGGCAGGTTTACTATGAGGTCTAGGGGCTTAGTTCTAGCCTAATTTTATACTCATACACGATATGGGGGCTCAAAAAGTGGTCTGGACGACCATTTGGCATCGTTCCCACAAATGAAACTACATTTATATTCATTAATTTACTCTGATAGTGAAGAAATATACGGGTTTTACATTTAGATTCATTTGGTTGTGTTATTGAATTAGGGAAGAGGCCATGGGCCCGTCTTTGATTGAATATACTAGCTCGACTTGAGTATCGAGCAACATAGTTGAACTGTGGTACTAGTAATTTCTCATATAGTAAAATAAAAAACAATGACTATATCGATGTAGGGTAATGGTTTAAATTAGAAACCCCATTTAAACTACCAATGCCAACCCATTATGGTGGTATAAGATATGAGAAACCATTGTCCCAATTCCTCGACATCAGCTCATTTCCTTGAGACATCTACCTGATATCCCCATCACAACTTTTGTGAAACCGTATAAACTCACAAGGGAAAAAATGAATCATGTATTCTAGAGAGGAACATTTTAGTGAGAACAAGGTCAAATATATTAGATACACTAGGTAAAATACCACCTTTGGACA
Source organism: Viscum album (assembly GCA_963277665.1). Classification (NCBI taxonomy): domain Eukaryota; kingdom Viridiplantae; phylum Streptophyta; class Magnoliopsida; order Santalales; family Viscaceae; genus Viscum; species Viscum album. Next base: position 1,908,342,230 of record OY728127.1, read on the forward strand.
TGGGGAGTGAACACACTGTGAAACAGAGTAGTTGGACTAGGTGGTGTTTCTATGTGAGAAAAAGATGTCTAGTGCTTCCCAATGGATCATCCAGCCACATTAATGGTGGTAGAATATATTAATTTAATTTAAAATATCCTAAAATCATAAATTCTATGATGGAGTTAAGGGAATAATTTCAACCACCACTCACAATGAAAAAACAAATTGTAGGCTAAATAGAATTAACCCCAACATTAATGTTACTCTTAAATAATGGGGAGTTTTAAGAATGGTCGAAGCCAATGTAAAGGTTCAACATGGCTATGTGAGTTTATTATTTCTAGGAATGAGATAGTGGATAGTGAAAATCAAGGGTTTCAAGTGATGATACTATTACATTAGCGAGAGTGGCATTCATAATTGGCAGTGTGCTTAGTGCATTTATTAAATCCGTTGTATGAAATCAATCATTGGAACATAAATAACTTGGGCAGGTCATTTTTGGGTTTTCTATGATCAAATATATAGCTTTGTTTTCCTTAATTTTGGAGTTTTTTCTCTCATATGTGTTTCAACCTGGTATACCCTCTTTCCCTTGGACCTTTCCAGGGGTACCTCATGTATTCCATGAACTCCCTAGCTAGAGAAAACCTTTTCCTTTCCTAGGATGCCTGAATCAGGTATCCTAGTGATGAATTATGATAATTCATGTATCCTAGTAATGTAACAGGTCCTAACTGGGATAAATGATGTATCTTAATGAGTACCAAGTCCTCTTTGATATTCACTTGGATACCTAATAAAGGTTACCTATGACGAGTCAGACTAGAGAAGACCTGGGATAAAATATTCATGTATCCCAATGAAGACATGGTATGGTCCATGGCAAAACATACTCAATATGAAGTATGTTCAAGATGAAATTTCCTAAGTTCTTTATTGGAGATCTAATGACCATATTCTAGACACCATGATATTACCCTATAAATTCACTGTTCCAGAAACTCTTTGAAGGCATTGTCAAGATTGAATAGAGCCATTACCAAACCATCGATGAGTTACTCAACCAATTAGAAAATAGAGTTCTTCAGTACAGTAACATCACTGGGGAGGCCAATGGGGGAGGTTCCATAATGAATCATTAGTGTTGAATGAACTCAACTAGATTTTCCACATGGGAATTTCACCACTAATATACCGGCCAACATTTCTCTCATTGGGGTACCCACAACCTCATAATTTTTTCCATTTCTAATGTTAGTATGATGTCTAACACACTGTTGCTGGTAGTTTAGATTTATTACCCCTTGTTTGATTTTCATATAATACATTCATCTTAACAATTTTTAAATTCTTGTTTCCTTATAAGGGCCTTGGATGATATCATCTTTTCAAACTGTGATAATATGATGGCATGAAACAATTTATAATCGGGTGTTTTAGGTAAATATTTTATTATTTTTGTTTAGAAAACTCATTTTTGGAATGCTAAAAATGCCGAAGGTCATCTATTCAAGAACATCATGATAAAATCACCACAACTACAAACCTTGATCCACCTATATTGGAAAAGATGTTCCAATGGACTTTATAGCTCTTAAAATTGTCACGAACCATCCTCAGGGGCCATGCCGTGACTACCCGAAGCCCGCCTTCTATAGGCCAGGGGCTGGAGACTATCACCAAAGGCGTAAATCCCTATAAAAAGGGAAGGCATTGCCTTTATGAAACATAAAAAAACACAACCAGTGTACAAGAGGAAGAAAACACTAAGTAAAACTGAAAACAAAAGTAATGCTGAATGTAAGGGTCTGGAAATACAAGCCCAACTGTAATGTACAAGGTAAAAGACAAAACAACTGGGAGATGAAAAGAAGCTCCTGGATCGTCCACCACGGATCCTACCAGAAGGGTAGGTATAGATAGAGTAGCTCCTAGATCGTCCACTACGGATCCTACCCAATGTGTAGGTACAGATAGCCCCCTTAGCGCCCTCGTCCTTCAATCCTCCTCCTGGTACCAACTCGTCGTGAGGTCCACCTCCAGGTACCGTCCAGTCCTCGTACACTCGGCCTCCGTCAGCGTTGTCCATCGTCTACATCCAACACAAAAAGGTGCGGGCATAGCCAGTGCAAGGGTAAGTATAAAAATACTCAGTAGGGACCCCGAGACCCTCAAGGTCTCACTAAATACAACAAGGATAAACCACAAAGAAATATCTCAATAGATAACCTTTACATAGGTATATGCCCATACATATATCTAAGTTATCAAGTAATCCATATCAATCATGAGGAAAACACAAAGGTCATTGACTCAGCTCAAACCAGGATATTTATTCACGATGATGAAAACACGGCTGCTGGAGAACTCCTCCTATGTCGAGCATAGTAATTCTGCCACAACTCCGAGGTGTTACCCACTAACCTTAGACTGCTGAGGTACTCCTCCACTGTCGAGTGCCACTGGTCTGCCACCCCAACATATTAGTGCCCCCCTACTAGCCTACAGAGGTACTCCTCCTGTTGAGTACCACGAGTCTGCCACCCCAACACAGTAGTGCCCCTCGCCATGGGATTTCCACCCCAACACAGCAGTGATCCCCACTGGGTTAGTCAAGTCATTCTAGTACGAATCGGACAAGCAGTCATCATGTCTCAACCAGCTACATGGTGACCGTAGTCCGTATGCTCGTCTCTGGGAGGATCTGCTCCACGAGCTACTGTTCGACACTCCAAGTGTCACTAACTTACACGAAGAAGTATCTCTAAGAGTTGCCTCGTCATAGGGGTCTCAACGCAATAGACGGCACGTCAATCGGACGCCCGGTCTGTGAGTTATTAGCATTTCTGTTCCAGGGGCCCGGCTGGATTTTTGGTACAATCCAACCTGGACATACTCCAACTGCGTCGAAACCTTAGGTGAATTATGCAAAAAGAACTGTCTCACCAAGAAGAAACTAGTGTAGTTGACGGCATGCCAATCGGGCGTCTGGTCCTCAAGTTATAAGCGTTTCGACTCCGACGGCCCCGTTGGTTACTAGTTCGAACCAACCCGTCCATACCCAGACATTTCCAAAACCTTGACTTTAATTTACCAAAATGTCCGCCTCGATCAAAGGAATCCAACACAATTAACGTTACATCTATTGGAGGTCTGTAGCTCAAGATATGTCTGTTTAACCAAAAATGGTCCGAAAATAGGGGGTCTGGGCCCGGTCCGACCTGGCCCAACACCACCTGGGTCGGCCCGAACTGGGTCAACCCGACTCGGGTTGGGTTCTGGCATGGTTGGGAATGGCCCATCCCGGATGACATTGCCTAGACCGCGGTTGGCGCGGCCCGGCCTGGCGCACATGGTCCACGCGGCTGGCTGACCATGGGACTAGCGGCGCCCAGTGGGACCCTCCCTAGCCGCTGGTCTGGGGGTGGGGGGGGGTTACACCCCCCGGTTTCTTCAAACCGGCTAGCCATTATGGTCGGCCCTTGGGTAACTGTGGTACCCCCTCAGGTTCAACCTCTTGGTGGCACCGGCAGCCGACACAACCGGACGCCCTTCCAGATCCTCTGCGGCTTTGTTCAACCGGCGTGGCGCGACATCACCATGCCCTGCCACCGTGGCCTACCCTGGCCATGGACCCTGTGGCTTCGACACGATGTGACGGCGCCGCACCCCTCTGCCGTGGCCTGCCCCAGTCGCAGTCCGACTCTACTATATGCTGCACGACGGTGTCGTGCGTTTGCGTCGACCTGATAATCATGCACTGACGGTCGCTCGTGGTCGGCCCGATGCCGGCCAATTCTTCGCAGTCTGCCTCCATTGTCCATAGACAACAAACGAGAGGGGAATGGATAGACCGTGTTCATGCGTTCCGAGCCCTTACTCTTCAATATGGTATCAAGTGGCCAAACGAAACTCATGAATTGAAGAACAATGATGAATGAAATTAAAGCTTGAACATAGCAACCCCTACCTCAAGGTTCGCCATTCTTTGACGATATCGCTAAAGGGTGGACGTCGGCTCATTGACGTCATCGCAAGGGAGGAGATGAAGTTGACGACGATCATTAGTGTTCATCGCTTCCACAAAGGCCTTTTATCCCGTCTTGAGGGTCGTTCGTTTGAGATCCATCGGAAGGAGAACCGTTCTTCATGGAGGGAGGGAGTTCTTCTATTTCTCTAGGGATTCTCCACACAATATTTGCCAAGCCAAATATTAAAATGGGAATTTTGCCCCATCTTAACAAACTTTCCATCTCAATTCAAATTAAATCAAACTCATTAATTAATTGAATTGTTGGAAAAAATTAAATAATGAGAATGATATGGAAAGTGGAGAGGCTCCACTCTAATAAGTGAGTGGAGTTGTCATGTATTAAACAAGGGGTGAGTTATGGGGAGTTCAAGGGGGTTATAGGTGCGGTGAGGAGTTAGGGTCTCGTGTGAGCCTTACCACACTAAACTCTCCCATGGGAGCTTAGGTGGGTGTGGGCCCCACCTATAACTCCCCCTTTTTAGGATAATAACAACCCTCAACAAATAAAAACATCAAACACATATTTTTATTTATTCCTTAAAAACAAACTGAAAATTAACCTCTTCTCCCATTAAAACACAATTATGGTAAAGGTCCCCTAAGGCAATTACCGACGTTGCAAGTTCATCGAATCCCTCAGATTTCAATTTTGAGGATCGGTTCAAAAGATAGAAAAACCCGCTCCTTCGTTTACTAGACATACCTGAGCTAATCTTCAGAAATTGATTTCGGGCACACCGGGTCTCGTAATCAAGTGTTGTTAGAAGCCACAGACTCATAAAATTCCAAAGAAATTAATTAAAAAAATTCCTTGAAATTTATGGGTCTTTACATTACTCCCACCTCAGGGATTTACGCCCCTGTAAATATACAACACAAAATAGGAAAACTAAAGGAGGTTCCGAACACGCACCTAAGACTCCCACTCCTATGTGCCCCATGGAGGTTCCTATGTTGCCAGTAAAAGCGCACAAGAGGAATCGACCATCCTCAGAGGACCCACTCCTGTCGATCCTCAACCTCTACTGGAACCCCATGAATTTCGACCCATCATCGATTTTCATCTCTTCATGGTCAATGATGACAGATAGGTCATGCAAAAATCTCCTCAGTTGAGATACATGGATGACGTCATTCACCCGGTGCATCTGAGGAGGAAAGGCCATATGTAACATGGAGATAACTTGCCACCCCGGCCAAAACTCCATAGACCCTGTCATGGTGATACCCGTAAAAAGACGTGGTCGTCACCCTCGAACTCCAGTGGTCTCATCTTATATCAGCATAGGACTTATGTCTGCTCTGTGTAGTCTTCATCCACTCCTGGATGATCTGTACCTTCTCCGCCATAGCATGAACCATCTATGGTTTTACATGTGCTGACTCTATCACTATTCACAAAGGATATCTAAAATGCATCCAGCTTCTATCTCGCCACTCCTTATAGATGAATGTCCGATCTCCTACTAAGAGAATCTTCTACAACGTTCCCCTCCCCAGGAGTATAAACTATCTCGAAGTCATAGTCCTGGAGGAATTCAAGCCATCACTTTTGTCTCAGGTTCAGTTATTTTTGAGAGAAGATACACCTGAGACTATTGAGTTGGAGAGAACTATTAAATGTTCACTCAATGAGCAATGGTGAAACTATCCAATTTTAAGAGATCATCTCCACACTTCTTTGTCTACGTTCTACAAGATCTTATGAAATTTCTCCTCTGCCAAAAAGAGAAAATTGGTCTCATCCCCAGGATAAACAACGTTCTTTCACCTAATACAGTCAATCCTGACATGAATGGTACAATTCATGTCTTGAATGATGTCGTAAGGCCTCGAAGCTAATACTAATAGATCCAACTGTTACACTCGCCTCCAAGGGTTGAGTCACACTGTCGGCATCAGTGCATGGTTACTGGGTCTCCTCCAGTAGGAATCTCGCAAGTGAGGGTCAAGTCAATAGTTTTAACTGGATCCTCTTAGTATCAATAATACAAAAAGAAAAAGAAGGTAAACATCACAAAGATAAGTGTCTTTAATTACTTCATCTCAATTACAAAGACACACAACAACCACAAACAAAAACAACACGGAAACTAGAAGCACCATGAACAAAGGCCTCCATGCCTGGAACTAGTCCCTCTCTTGTCCACTTGCTTCTAGAGCTCCATGGTCATATGCTTTAGCTTCCTGAAGCTGTGCTCTCCCATATCCACCCATTCCCTACGATCGAGGTGGACCTCCTAGTGGGGGTGGTGGCAACACCTCGAAGCATCGTACACCACTGACTGTATGGCTAGATCCTATACCCCGGGATAATAGGTTCCTCCACTGCCTGCTGCTCATCTGTTGGACAGGTCAGACAATCTTCAGCCAAGTGACCCTTCTTTCTGCATGCATAACACTTCATGATCCTTGTATGGCTGGCTCTGCTTCATTTTCTACGCATAACCGAACCTATAACCTGAGGTCTCCCACCTATTTTCCTAGTCATCTTGGACCTCTGCATCATCCGTATACTGCCTATAGATGACCTGGCTACTGACAGAAAACCATGAAGCAAAGGCAACATCTCTTGAGAACACTCAGAGTGTAGAGTCATTGGTATAAACTCCACCTTGAAGAAAGTCTCGAAGTCTCACCGGGTGAAGGTCATCTCATCGCAAAACTAGAGAATATGTTTCCACCACCTCTCAGCTGCTCCCTGAAAGATATTAACAGCTAGGTACACCATCAAGTTAGCGGGTGTCCCAGCTATTTGGAAAGCTCGTGCTACTAACTATAGCCAGTGCCCAGCCGTCTGAAATTCTGACTCACTTCAAACCCTCAGAGGCCTCTGTCTCTAGAACTCGTGTTGCATGCTCAAGCGGCGTGTACTCTCTATTGGTGTCTGATCTAGAAGAGGTCCATGTACTAAGGCCTCGTCACTCAACGGCCTGTCAGTACGTACAGCTGTCGGGGCTATAACTGATCATTTGCAGGGAGGCATCCTGAAAGAACACATGCGACAAGGTCAAAAGACTACAACTGGTGAGCTGACATGATTTGAGCTGATTTAAAAGAATAATTTTGAAAACACACATGAAATCAGTGTTTTCGTTCACTGTGTCTGAAATCAGAAGTCATGGTCCTGCTGTATGGATACACTGGCTGCCCGCACCAACACAGGACTCCCTGAACTGAAGACCACACTTAGTACCCTTAACAATATTGCTTCACATAAAAGAAATATCAGGGTCCTAAGTTCTGTGGTAGAACTGACTCCTCTGATACCAATTCTTCACGACCCATCCTCTGGGCTCGTGCCATGACTACCCCAAGCCCTCCCTCCATAGGCTAGGGGGTGCCGACTAGCACCAAAGGCGTAAATCTTGATAAAAAGGGAAGGCATTGCCTTTATGAAACGTAAAAAAACACAACCAGAGTACAAGCGGAAGAAAACACTAAGTAAAACTGAAAACAGAAGTAGTGCTGAAAGTAAGGGGCCAGAAAAAAAATCTCAACTGTAAAGTACAAGGTAAAAGAAAAAACAACTGTAAGGTGAAAAGAATCTCCTAGATCGTCCACCACGGATCCTACTTGAAGGGTAGGTATAGAAAGCGCAGCTCCTAGATCGTCCACCACGGATCCTACCAGATGGGTAGGTACAGATAACCCCCTTAGTACCCTCATCTGTCAATCCTCCTTCGGGTACCGAATCATCGTGAGGTCCACCTATAGGTACCGTATAGTCCTCATACACTCGGCCTCCGTCGGCATTGTCCGTCATCTGCATCCAACACAACGAGGTGCGAGCATAGCTCGTGCAGGGGTGAGTATAACGATACACAGTATGGACCACAAGACCCTCAAGGTCTCACTAAATCCAACAAGGATAAGCCACAAAGAAAGATCTCAACAGATAACCTTTACATAGGTATATGCCCATACATATACCTATGTTATCAAGTAATCCATCTCAGTCATGAGGAAAACACAATGGTTCTTAACTCAGCTCACACCAAGATTTTTATTCACGATGAAGACAACACAGCTGCTGGATAACTCCTCCTCTATCGAGTGCAGTAGTCCTTCCATGACACCGAGGTGATACTCACTAACCTGAGACTGTTAAGGTACTCCTCCTCTGTCGAGTACCATGGGTCTGCCACCCCAACACATTAGTGCTCCCCCTACTAGCCTACAGAGGTACTCCTCCTGTCGAGTACCATGAGTCTACCACCCCAAAAAAGTAGTGATTCACGCCATGGGTCTTCCACCCCAACACAATAGTGCTCCCCACTGGACTACTCAAGTCATTATGATACGAATCAAACAAGAAGTCATTAGGTCTTAACCAGCTACATTGTCAACATACTCCGTATTCTCGTCTCCATGAGGATCCACTCCATGAGCTACTGGTCGACACTCCAAGTGTCACAAAGTTCCATGAAAAAGTATCTCTATGAACCGCCTTGTCATACGGTTCTCAACGCAACAGGCGGCGCGTCAATTAGACGCCCAATCTTTGAGTTATTAACATTTCTTTCCAGGGGCCCAGATGGATTTTGGGTACAATCCAACATGGCTATAGTCCAAATGAATCCAAACCTCAGGAGAAGTATTCCAAAATAACCGTCTCATCATGAGGAAACCATCATATTCGACGTCACATCAATCAGACGTCCGGTCCTCAAGATGTAAGTGTTTCCACTCCGAGGGCCTGGTTGGTTACGAGTTCAAACCAACCCAGCCGTACCCAAACTTTTCCAAAACCTTGAGTGTAATATACCTAAATTACCATCTTGATCCATATAATTCTACCCAACTGACGGTGCATCGATCGGAGGTCTGTAGCTCATGATATGTCCGTTTAACCGAAAATGGTATGAAAATAGGGGGGTCTGGGCCTGGTCCGACCCAGCCCAACACCCCCTGGGTTGGCCCGAACTGGGTCAAACTGACTCAGGTCGGGGTCCAGCCTGGTTGGGCATGGCGTGGTCCGACCCTGCTAGCGCAGCCCGATGCACGTGGCCCACGCGGCTGGCCGACCAGGGGGCTGGCGACGCCCAGTGGGGCCCGCCCTAGCCGCTGGTCTGGGGGGGGGGGGGTTACACCCCCCAGTTTCTTCGGAACAGCTGGCCATGATGGCCGACCCTTGTGTAATGGGGGGACCCCCTCAGGTCCCACCTCTTTGTGGCACTGGCGGAAGGCACAGTCGGCCGCCCTTCCAGATCCGCTGAGGCCTTAGGCCACGTCTTTGTTCAACTGGCACGGCGTGATTGTGCAGCGCCCCTCCACCACGGCCCGCCCCAGTTGCTGTCCCTATAGCTCCAGTGCAGCGTGACGGTGCCACGACCCTCTTCCGCAGCCCTCCCCAGCCTCGGTTTGGCTCTACTCCATGCAACATGTAACGCCCCGACCCCAGCTACCTAGAGTCGGTGCATTACTTTGTAACATTGGCATGATCACAAGAAAGATCAAATCTTGAAAGACCGATTGGTTTAGTAGCCTTGGAAACACTAGATATATTCATAAGTTTTACATTACATCATTAAACGAAAAACTACTACAACTACATATTTTCTCCATAATCCACACTCATATCCCCACATAATATCCCTGCAGGTCATTCATAACTTACTTCTTCACTTCCTGGGAAAAACCAAACATAAAAAAAGGGGTGAGCTCAAATGCCCAGTAAGGATAACAATATAGAGGAAACTTTCATAAATAAGAATAAACATTTAAGGCAATGTATAACTAAAACAAAAGCCTTTTAAACTTGAACTTTTAACATAGTATGGCATAAATAAAATTAGATAATGCCATTTACTTATTCACATTGATATTCTACTAATCGAATAATCACATGCAAAATCAATAACCACTTTCATAATGTTGGAATGCATAATGCTAAACTTTAATTACTTTTCAAGGCCTCATCCCAAGACCTTGGGGCTAACTGTAACCGGAACCCAACCCGGAGTGCCTCTAATAACCAGACACCAACCCGGAGTGCCTCTAATAACCGGACACCAACCCTGAGGGCTTACTTTTACCAGTCCCTAACCTGGAGGGCTTACTTTTACCAGTCCCCAACCTGGAGGGCTTACATTAACCAGTCCCCAACCTGGAACATACTTGTCCAACACATTCATATGAAGTAAAGATTGAAATATAACATAAACATTCTTATTGGAACTAGCATACGAAATGTCAATACTTTCACCATAAACTATGAATGGTATAAAAATAGCACATCTACAGTCAAACATATCACACAACCTTCAAAACAATATATAAGTTTTGTATCATAATAAATCAACTTCAAATAATCTTAAAACCCATCAAAGGATATTGACATAGATGAAATCAAAATTATTTTTAAAGAAATATCTCCTTTTATTTTGAAATCATTTAAGATCCATATAAAATCAAAAATTTTCTTTGAAAATATTCTTATAAGCTTTTAAGGGAAGCTTTGACGATTTTATAACGGCGGAAAATAACCGCACCCACCGTATAAGTTAAAAAAAACATTCTTATCTTAATTCTGTCGAAAAGGTTAAAAAGCACCTTGTTTGGAAAACGACGGAAAGATTCCATTATAAACCTCTTATAAAAAGTCAAACAAGGGTATAAATGACTTTAACCCATATTCTTTTAAATATTAAAAATGTTTTGAAATACATTTTGAAGAAACATGGATGTGGATGATAACGAGATCCCAGTAGATTATTACGTATAAACAACCTCAGATAATGAAGAGATTGTGAAATAACCCTTACCAGTTTGGTAACTTATGAAACATACAACCCATGAAAGAGGTATCATACAATGAATATGTAAGTACACATAAATTAGAGTGTATTACACAAAGAATATAATTATGGGCAGTACATACACCACACAAAAGGTAATGGTGGCAATATGGCATGAATCTCATGAGAATAAGGAGTGAGATGAAAACCCCTTACCACGTTAATCAACTGAGTCGTATGGCCAAAAGTTAATAACCACCAAATTATTTACAGAATAACATGAATATAAATAGAATCATGATAATATATATCAAATGGCAGTACACAATACACCACATTCAATAATTTAGTGGCGAACAATGGAAATCTCACGGAATTGAAAGTGAGATAAGAAAATAACTTACCTTGTACTTTTCCTTTGTTGGGGTCGGTTAACCTCCTTTATAATGGTGAAATAATTGTTATTAAATTATACAAGAATCATATACATTAATATGATATCATATATGATCTTTTAACATTGCTTTATTAATAATATCTTAGTATTATCGTCGTTTCAGGTGATAATCGATTCGTTCTTCTTAAATGTTTGGTTACGTAAGACATGTTTGTAATGGATAGATTAAATCTTATTCATAATCAGAATTATATTAACATTATTTTTAACCCTAAAATGAGAATAAGACTTGAATGGATACGATGGAGGATGGATCTCCCCGCGTTCGTGGAGACGGTAGTCCGTACGTACGCACAAACGCTACTTCCATTTTAATTTTTATTTTAAAAGAATTGAATCCAACTGATACATAGGTATATTACTATTCCAGTATAATATAATATTTTATATATGTTACTTAAGTTCATTAACACCATCCTTTATACGTTCCATGTGTGGTATGAACGAGTCATATCATTTTAAGGGGGCGGTAGTCCGCACTTCCTCAAATGAAATTATCATATGTATATACAACATGAAACGAATAATGGTATGAAATAAAATGGAATTACAGAAGCTTATATATAAAATATATATCATTAATATCATATTTAATTACAGTTCCATCATAATGGCCACCATGAGAGGTGGTAAGATGTATTTGAACAATCATCGTTTCGTGAGGCGTTAGTTTGCCATCCACAGAAACATTATGTTCATCATCCATTAGATGGAGTTGTGTGTATGTGTAGTTTGAATCCTTCTTATAACAACATCCTAGTATATTGAGGATACTGGTGTTGTTACAAAAGAAAGGAAATAAAAAGAGTTTGGGAGTTGAAGAAGCAAAATAAATGAAAATAATTTAAGAGAAATCGTTACCTTTAATTTAGGTAACTCACTTTGGTTGGAACCAAAGGACTTCTTGAAATGATTTCTGCCTAAGGGGAAGCTTCAAGGAGGAGGAGAGGGATGTGGGGAGCTTAGTTGGGCAGAGTTTGGACGAGCCAAGTGGCTTGAGAGGTGTGAAGAATGAGTAGAAGTGGTCTCCTTTTATAAGGGAGAGGAGGGGCTCTTTAGGAAAGAGTGAAAGTATTACTTTATAATATAATTATATTCGGTTTATAATGGTCCAAAAATCATTGAGGTCGAAGATAAGATGACTAATATTCTAAATAACATCAACCAATAAGAATTGGACAGGTTTTAGATAATATTTTAATCATTATAATCGTATTTATTTAAATGATTTATTAATGAGGTAAACATTGCATCATTATTGTGTCATTAATAATTTAACTTATTTGATGTCTAAAAATTATAAATAAAATATCATTATGTAGGAAATCTTTTTAACTTTCTAATGAATATTTATAATCGAAAATCCAACATGTATAACCCTATGTAAAAATTGTTCTTCTAAAGGATGTAAGCTTATGCCATTTTTATTTTTATTTTAACTTTATTAATATAAAGTGTCCCTACCACATACAAGTGGCTCCAAGGGGTCCCCAAATTGACCCAAGGATGCTCATGGTCGGGTATGTGTCCACCAATAAGGTTAGGAAACGTTTTAGGGTAATTTTCTATTATTATAATATTATTTTTTAACCCTTATTTACCAGATTTACCCTTAACCATGGTAAATAAAATATTTACCACAGTAATTATTCAAAATGTCTAAAAATAAAAGTTACCTATTTACACAATTTGGACATCCTGATTCCAAATATGGAATCCATTTTTCTAAATTCAAAACACAGAAGTGTCAGAAATTAATTTAAAATTAATTCCCGCTGTCAAAACAAAAAGCGTGTTTTTAAGAGGTAATAACTATCAAAAGATTGACACTTGTTTATGTTCAGTTTAATTGTAAAATTATGTCCAATGACCAACATTATATTAAACGGTAAAAATATATTCTAAATATACTTTAAAACCACTCAAATTCATAATTTATCACTATTAATTATTTTGATTAAAAAAGTTGTTTTTAATTAAAATTTAGTAATTTTCACTATTCATCAAAATATGAAAGTTATCCGAAATGTACCAAAATTTCACCTTAGGCTAAATTCGATATTCCGAATCCAAAAATGAAGTCCATTTTCAAATATAAAATATATATAATTTCAAAAAGCAGGTATTACTATTCATAACGGCTAGTTTGATTAGTTGTGGTGTGTCTTAAAACTCAAGGTTGCGTACAACACACGCTACTGTATTATTCAAAGAAAGCGTACCGTGGAAGCTTGGGATGTTTCATTTTAAATTTTTGATGTCCCCATTTAGTCAAAAAGTGTAATATATTGTATTTAAAAAGGGTTCACTATTAAAAGTTGATAAAAGTGCAATACTGAAAATGAATTTGTTCTTGCATTATATCTAAGAAACTCATAATATGGATTCTAAAATTATAAGGATTATATAAAGTTTAAAATTTAGTTAACACTATTAATAACCTCTTTTGAACAGCTTGTTTGGTAAGTCATGGTGCGATTGAACTTGTTGTTGCGTGTAGTGAAAGTTATTGAATTATTTTGAAAAAATAACACACTATAAAATCTTGGGGTGTTACATTCTCCCCTCCTTCAATAAATTGCGTCCTCGCAATTTGAAATTGTTCTTCGAAAATAAAAGGTTGAAAATAAAAAATATATTTGTGGGAAAACCCACATCGGAAATTGGGTTACTAAAATTTAGTCTTAATATGAGGAAAAGAGAAATCAAAGGGTCACCACCAAATTATGATCTCGATTAGGAGAACATTGGTGGCAATTAGAGACATAAAATCGGAGGAAAAACGTAAATATTTATAGGTAGTGATTGAGGTCATCAATCACAAACAAGTGTATAATTGAGGTCCTTAAATTCATCAATCTATGATGATTTTAAATACCATCGGTTCAACAAAACATAGGGTATTAGGATAACACATTTTTGACGTTTCAAAATATCTTAGTTAAAATCCCACATTGAAAAATGAATTAATGAGGCCTCTATTTAAAATAAAGAGTGGAAAATATGAAGATTACCGAAAATAACACATACTAGGGTTCCATGTAGGAAAATATGGATATGGAAGAAAAATATAACCATCAATTATCTGATGGAGAGTGGTAGAGAACATGGCTATGAAAAGGCCAACAATCCCAAAGCCATAAATTAGTGATGATTTAAGGTACCATCTAGGACAACATTTTTGTTCTGAGTTCCTTTTATTAATGTTGAGGAATTTATTTATGAGATTGGATAAGATCATAAGGAGATATACTTACTTTATAATTAGAGTTTTATCCACTAATAAATTTCTACCACAAACTCATATTTCACTCTAAAAGATAATAGAATGTAATTTTTTTTTCTATTTATACTATTTGTACAGGGTTCCCAAATAAATGAATTTATAATTCATCTACCAGATCTTTTAAAAAAACTATATTATTTAATCCAGGACATCTCGAGGGCCAGTGGTAGGTGATACACCCTTGTCGCCCTTCGGTTGCGGGTTCAAGTCTCGCAGCCTTGCCGGACGCGACGGGTTGCCGCCCGACCTCCGGGTTGTCCTTTTATGGAAATCCAAAATAATCCAAACTAGAACTATCCAAAATACTTCTGTCCAAACCCACAGTCCAACATTTATAAGGAAGGTAAACATAATATAGATCCTTTTTACCCTGTAATAGCATATTAATACCTTCATCATGTACTACCATATTCCTTATTGATTACATTCATGTTCCCTTATTCCATATAGAATGCTGGATATACTTCATTAATCCAAAAATGTTTTAAACCCCAACAATGATAGAATATACAAATCATTAATCAGCTTCAAGGTAGTCAATAATATCCAATATAATTTATCCAAAATAATCACATATTATTCCAAAATCACTACCTCAGTATCAGAACTATATTATGATTTATCATTCTCTCAACCATATATTTTCCAAAAATTTAACCTTCTATTGAGTCACTTTTCTTTGTTCCACACAATCTCAAGTCCTTAATGAAATAGTACTGCAGTACAATCCTTATATACTCCATAATTATTATAACAAGTACATTGTTGATACAACACTCAATTGACATAATCAACATAAGAACTCTAATCATTCCTCTTCATCTGTGGTAGTATCATAACTTGATTATTATCCAATAGCATCATTTGCGGCATAGTCTGATGACTGGGACATAGGTTCGCGTAGTGTCCAAACTCCTTGCAAATGAAGCATTGTACATTTAAAACCATTTTCTTACCCTTTCAGTCACGTACATTGTGCCCTTTTCCTCCACACTTATAACAAACTCCCATTCCTTTCAGGCAAGTTCCAGGGTGTTTCTTTCCACAGTTACCACATATGGGAAAATTCTTCTTTTCCCTCTTACTTTTATCCATCTTTCTCTCTTCCATCCTTTTCTTCTCTTGCTTCCCTTCAAAGCCATAGGACTCAGTAAACTCTTTACTTATCTTATCAACACATGATATTATTTCTTCATATGATGATAATACATGGGAGACTATTTCTCTTATAAATTCTAGCTTAAGACCATGAGAGATATGATCCTTCCTTCTCTTTGAATCATGTGCATTTCTGGAGTTATCATTCCTTCTACTGGGCGCCATTTCTAAACAATGGCATAAACTAGATTAGTTTATGAGTCATAAACACTTAACATAAATTGAACTATTTATGGATATAATCCATAATCATAAAAATGTTTTCTTTGAGGAAGTATATACTCATAAACCTTTCATAATGGTTTGTAAAGAAAATGAGAATTATCCTAAGCATATCCCCCGGGAGTGTCGTAACCGAGAGTGCAGCAAGGCCCGTTGTCGTGCACCAGTTCCCGTTCGAGTCTAGCTCAAAGCGGTGTTTTCGGGTTTTACCCCTAGGTACATCTGTGCCAGAGCCGCCTCTACCTGCTCGTATCCAGACAGGGATGTATTGCTCGGAAAACTCACAAAATCTCTACAATACCAAAATTCTAGGAAGTTCTTCTACACTAATCCTCAAAGTTCATCTTAGGTCTACGTGCTCTAATCAGAGTTTATCTAAATCTAGCTTCCAAGGTTTGTACTAAACTTCCTCTGATACCAACTGTAACGCCCCGACCCCAGCTACCTAGAGTCGGTGCATTACTTCGTAACATTGGCATGATCACAAGAAAGATCAAATCTTGAAAGACCGATTGGTTTAGTAGCCTTGGAAACACTAGATATATTCATAAGTTTTACATTACATCATTAAACGAAAAACTACTACAACTACATATTGTCTCCATAATCCACACTCATATCCCCACATAATATCCCTGCAGGTCATTCATAACTTACTTCTTCACTTCCTGGGAAAGATAAAACATAAAAAAAAGGGGTGAGCTCAAATGCCCAGTAAGGATAACAATATAGCGGAAACTTTCATAAATAAGAATAAACATTTAAGGCAATGTATAACTAAAACAAAAGCCTTTTAAACTTGAACTTTTAACGTAGTATGGCATAAATAAAATTAGATAATGCCATTTACTTATTCACATGGATATTCTACTAATCGAATAATCACATGCAAAATCAATAACCACTTTCATAATGTTGGAATGCATAATGATAAACTTTAATTACTTTTCAAGGCCTCGTCCCAAGACCTTGGGGCTAACTGTAACCGGAACCCAACCCGGAGTGCCTCTAATAACCGGACACCAACCTCGAGTGCCTCTAATAACCGGACACCAACCCGGAGGGCTTACTTTTACCAGTCCATAACCTGGAGGGCTTACTTTTACTAGTCCCCAACCTAGAGGGCTTACTTTAACCAGTCCCCAACCTGGAACATACTTGTCCAACACATTCATATGATGTAAAGATTGAAATATAACATAAACATTCTTATTGGAACTAGCATACGAAATGTCAATACTTTCACCATAAACTATGAATGGTATAAAAATAGCACATCCACAGTCAAACATATCACAAAACCTTCAAAACAATATAGAAGTTTTGTATCATAATAAATCAACTTCAAATAATCTTAAAACCCATCAAAGGATATTGACATAGATGAAATCAAAATTATTTTTAAAGAAATATCTCCTTTTATTTTGAAATCATTTAAGATCCATATAAAATCAAACATTTTCTTTGAAAATAATCTTATAAGCTTTTAAGGGAAGCTTTGACGATTTTATAAGGCGGAAAATAACCGCACCCGCCGTATAAGTTAAAAAAAACATTCTTATCTTAATTCTGTCGAAAAGGTTAAAAATCACCTTGTTTGGAAAACGACGGAAAGATTCCCTTATAAACCTCTTATAAAAAGTCAAACAAGGGTATAAATGACTTTAACCCATATTCTTTTAAATATTAAAAATGGTTTGAAATACATTTTGAAGAAACATGGATGTGGATGATAACGAGATCCCAGTATATTATTACGTATAAACAACCTCAGATAATGAAGAGATTGTGAAATAACCCTTACCAGTTTGGTAACTTATGAAACATACAACCCATGAAAGAGGTATCATACAATGAATATGTAAGTACACATAAATTAGAGTGTATTACACAAATAATATAATTATGGGCAGTACATACACCACACAAAAGGTAATGGAGGCAATATGGCATGAATCTCATGGGAATAAGGAGTGAGATGAAAACCCCTTACCACGTTAATCAACTGAGTCGTATGGCCAAAAGTTAATAACCACCAAATGATTTACAGAATAACATGAATATAAATAGAATCATGATAATATATATCAAATGGCAGTACACAATACACCACTTTCAATAATTTAGTGGCGAACAATGGAAATCTCACGGAATTGAAAGTGAGATAAGAAAATCCCTTACCTTGTACTTTTCCTTTGTTGGGGTCAGTTAACCTCCTGTATAATGGTTAAATAATTGTTATTAAATTATACAAGAATCATATACATTAATATGATATCATATATGATCTTTTAACATTGCTTTATTAATAATATCTTAGTATTATCGTCGTTTCAGGTGATAATCAATTCGTTCTTCTTAAATGTTTGGTTACGTAAGACATGTTTGTAATGGATAGATTAAATCTTATTACTAATCAGAATGATATTAACATTATTTTTAACCCTAAAATGAGAATAAGACTTGAATGGATACGATGGAGGATGGATCTCACCGCGTTCGTGGAGACGGTAGTCCGTACGTACGCACGAACGCTACTTCCATTTTAATTTTTATTTTAAAAGAATTGAATCCAACTGATACATAGGTATATTACTATTCCAGTATAATATAATATTTTATATATGTTACTTAAGTTCATTAACACCATCCTTTATACGTTCCATGTGTGGTATGAACGAGTCATATCATTTTAAGGGGGCGGTAGTCCGCACTTCCTCAAATGAAATTATCGTATGTATATACAACATGAAACGAATAATGGTATGAAATAAAATGGAATTACAGAAGCTTATATATAAAATATATATCATTAATATCATATTTAATTACAGTTCCATCATAATGGCCACCATGAGAGGTGGTAAGATGTATTTGAACAATCATCGTTTCGTGAGGCGTTAGTTTGCCATCCACAGAAACATTATGTTCATCATCCATTAGATGGAGTTGTGTGTATGTGTAGTTTGAATCCTTCTTATAAAAACATCCTAGTATATTGATGATACTGGTGTTGTTACAAAAGAAAGGAAATAAAAAGAGTTTGGGAGTTGAAGAAGCAAAATAAATGAAAATAATTTAAGAGAAATCGTTACCTTTAATTTAGGTAACTCACTTTGGTTGGAACCAAAGGACTTCTTGAAATGATTTCTTCCTAAGGGGAAGCTTCAAGGAGGAGGAGAGGGATGTGGGGAGCTTAGTTCGGCAGAGTTTGGACGAGCCAAGTGGCTTGAGAGGTGTGAAGAATGAGTAGAAGTGGTCTCCTTTTATAAGGGAGAGGAGGGGCTCTTTAGGAAAGAGTGAAAGTATTACTTTATAATATAATTATATTCGGTTTATAATGGTCCAAAAATCATTGAGGTCGAAGATAAGATGACTCATATTATAAATAACATCAACCAATAAGAATTGGACAGGTTTTAGATAATATTTTAATCATTATAATCTTATTTATTTAAATGATTTATTAATGAGGTAAACATTGCATCATTATTGTGTCATTAATAATTTAACTTATTTGATGTCTAAAAATTCTAAATAAAATATAATTATGTAGGAAAGCTTTTTATCTTTCTAATGAATATTTATAATCGAAAATCCAACATGTATAACCCTATGTAAAAATTGTTCTTCTAAAAGATGTAAGCTTATGCCATTTTTATTTTTATTTTAACTTTATTAATATAAAGTGTCCCTACCACATACAAGTGGCTCCAAGGGGTCCCCAAATTGACCCAAGGATGCTCATGGTCGGGTATGTGTCCAAAAATAAGGTTAGGACAAGTTTTAGGGTAATTTTGTATTATTATAATATTATTTGTTTAACCCTTATTTACCGGATTTACCCTTAACCATGGTAAATAAAATATTTACCACAGTAATTATTCAAAATGTCTAAAAATAAAAGTTACCTATTTACACAATTTGGACATCCTGATTCCAAATATGGAATCCATTTTTCTAAATTCAAAACACAGAAGTGGCAGAAATTAATTTAAAATTAATTCCCGCTGTCAAAACAAAAAGCGTGTTTTTAAGAGGTAATAACTATCAAAAGATTGACACTTGTTTATGTTCGGTTTAATTGTAAAATTATGTCCAATGACCAACAATATATTAAACGGTAACAATATATTCTAAATATACTTTAAAACCACTCAAATTCATAATTTATCACTATTAATTATTTTGATTAAAAAAGTTGTTTTTAATTAAAATTTAGTAATTTTCACTATTCATCAAAATATGAAAGTTATCCGAAATGTACCAAAATTTCACCTTAGGCTAAATTCGATATTCCGAATCCAAAAATGAAGTCCATTTTCAAATATAAAATATATATAATTTCAAAAAGTAGGTATTACTATTCATAACGGCTAGTTTGATTAGTTGTGGTGTGTCTTAAAACTCAAGGTTGCGTACAACACACACTACTGTATTATTCAAAGAAAGCGTACCGTGGAAGCTTGGGATGTTTCATTTTAAATTTTTGATGTCCCCATTTAGTCAAAAAGTGTAATATATTGGATTTAAAAAGGGTTCACTATTAAAAGTTGATAAAAGTGCAATACTGAAAATGAATTTGTTCTTGCATTATATCTAAGAAACTCATAATATGGATTCTAAAATTATAAGGATTATATAAAGTTTAAAATTTAGTTAACACTATTCATAACCTCTTTTGAACAGCTTGTTTGGTAAGTCATGGTGCGATTGAACTTGTTGTTGCGTGTAGTGAAAGTTATTGAATTATTTTGAAAAAATAACACACTATAAAATCTTGGGGTGTTACACGACATGACGGTGTTGCGCCTTTGCGGCGACCCGACAATCATGCGCTGACAATCCGCTCTTGGTTGGCCCGACTTCGGCCAGTTCTTCGCAGTCCGCCTCCATCGTCCACAAACAAAAAATGAGAGGGGAAGGGTCAGACCGTGTTCCTGTGGTCCGAGCCCTTCCTCATCAAGATGGTATCAAGCTTCCAAATGAAACTCAAGAATTGATGAATGATGATGAATGACATTAGAGCTTGAACCTAAAAACCCCTACCTCAAGCTTCGCCATTCGTTGAAGATAACGCGAAAGGGAGGAAATCAACTCGTTGACGTGATCGCAAGTGTGGAGATGAAGGTGACGGAGATTGTTTTTATTAATCGCTTCCACAAAGTCCTTCGATCCCGGATCGAGTGTCGTTTGTTGGAGATCCATCGGAAGGAGAACTGTTCTTTTTGGAGGGAGGGAGCTCTTCTATATTTCTAGGGATTCTCCACACAATATTTTCCCAGAAAAATATTAAAATGGGATTTTCCCCCAACATAAAAAACGTTCCATATCAATTAAAATTAATTCAAACTCATTAATTGATTGAATAGTTGACAAAAATTAAATGATGAGAGAGAGATGGAAAGTGGAGAGGCTACACTCTAATAAATGAGTGGAGTTTTCATGTATTAAACAAGGGGTGGGTTATGGGGAGTTCAAGGGGTTATGGGGGAGGTGAGGAGTTAGTGTCTCATGTGGGACGCACCACACTAAACTCTCCCATGGGAGGTTAGGTGGGTGTAGGCCCCACCTCTAACTCCCCCTTTGTAGGATAATAACCACCCTCCCCAAATAAAAACATCAAACACATATTTTTATTTATTCCTAAAAAACCCGAAAATTAACCTCTTCTCCCATCAAAATGCAATTACAGTAAAGGTCCCCTTAAGAAATTACTGGTGCTGCCAGTTCATCGGTGCTCTTGGATTTCAATTTCGAGCACCGGTTCAAAAGATAGAAAAACACGCTCTTACGTTTACTAAACGTTCCTGTGGTAAACTTCGGAAATTGATTTCAGGCACACCAGATCTCGGAATCAAGTGCCGTCTGAAGCCACAGACTTGTAAAATTCCAAATAAATTTAGAGAAAATTTTCCTTGAAATTTCTGGGTATTTAAAAAAATGTTATATGGATTTTAGCTAAGAGGCATTTTTTTATCACAATTCCCTTTTAACGTCATCATGGACACAACTCATAATAATGTTTTTTAATAAATAAGTTGGAATATTTTATAATATAATAAATTATGTAATGATATCTATAATATATAGGTAGTAGAGTAAATTGTCTTTTTTTCTATTTCTCTGTCCACATTCCCTCAGTATTAGGATAATAATTTGATGAATATTCTTATACAAAATAGATCATAATTTGGTTCTTATTGGTTTCCATATTTTAGGTTTTCTTAGAAATTTGTTGGTTATCTATGAAAGGATCCATCAATGATGATCAGAATATAAATAGGGATTAAGGGGGTGATACCACTGGAAATCGGAAAGGTGCTATTTCTCTATAGGAAACTATAACATATCATGTATAATATAGATAGTATAATACGACATGACCATGACTGGATCATGCGGGTTTCTTCACATATAACAATGGGGGGGGTCTAAAAGGGCTGATGATAAGGGAATTTTATTTTATTAACATGAAATATACTAAAGACATATGGCTAAAATGAATTCTACAAGATTTTAATTTCAGTCACTCATGATGTCTTTGACTCTGGTAATTAATTTCTTCACTTCCTCCATGATCATGGATTGATTGGGGGTTGATATATTTTAGTAAGGTCCCACTACCCT
This sequence comes from Viscum album, assembly GCA_963277665.1. NCBI lineage: Eukaryota > Viridiplantae > Streptophyta > Magnoliopsida > Santalales > Viscaceae > Viscum > Viscum album. Next base: position 1,908,364,741 of record OY728127.1, read on the forward strand.
CTTGATCACAAAATTAGATGGTGTGCTTTGAATCAGATTTGTGCTACCTTGGTATGTCCAATGATCCTTGAATCATGTGTCCTAGAGAATTCATAGGATATATGATTCATGTATCCAATTTATTACCTAAGATACCTGAAATATCACAATGAGGACATGGATATCAATAGGGGAATAGAGTGTGGTATATGATGGATTGAATCAATACTACAGCTATGGATCGATTTGGAAATGGGAAATGGTGTATGAATCATGCGTTAGGATTAGCCCAACTCCCTATGACATCCTAGCTTGATCTATGGGATGGATAACCACATATGTGAATGGGGAACACCAAGGTGTAATTGTAAAGGTAACAGAAATAGGTGTATTGGGTAGTTGATGGTATGGAAATTTAGATACTAAGCCTATGGGGACATAATTCCATTCTAATATATAATTTTTTTTGTTAGTAATGTCAGTTGTGTTCTTTGATCAGTAGTCTTATTGGTTTATCGAGTAGACCTATTTTAGTAAGAGGCCATGGAAAATGATATTATGAATAAAAATGAGGGTTTTTTTGTGGTCTTGGTGATGTTGAGATGGAGAGAATTGGAATTGTATTAAAACACCTTATATACCAATGGTTGTACAAAATAGGGACTGGGTTTTTAGTAACCACTCATCTACAGTGGGTCTTATGAGGTTGGGGTAGCACCATTTAGAATTTTCACAAGTTACATATAGTGGTGGTAGAAAATAATGTTGAAATTGTGTTTAGATATGTGATAATAAACCTTTTAGACAACTTGTAGCATGATTGATCCCAATTTGAAGGGGTACCAAGGGAAGTGAAATATAGGGCCACTTGACCTCTTGAAGTTGAACCCAAAAGATCAATCACTATAGACATCACTGTTGAATTGGAAACCAAAATGGGTATATTATATATCATGTTGTTCCACATGGGTTGAGAAATCAACTGAATGGATAGGATTCGACCAGACTATTGTGTCCACCTAATTATTAGTGGCCAAACCCGAATATACGGTATTATTTTTTTTGTTGTTTCAAGAAAAATAGTGATTGATTATCCATGAGTAATATGAGTATAGAGAGTTGATTTTAAAACATGGGATTATGGACTCATCATTTTGGTAATTCCATGAAGGAGGAAAATGAACATTTTCCATTTTCTTCTAAGGATAGAATGCCTGAAACATAAAGGGTTTTGATCTTCCTAAAGTGGGGGAACCATGATCAACTCTTCCATATGGATATTTAGTGATTTATATCCTGTAAATGTGGAAAATTAACGTTTATAAGGTGATTGGATCCAATATTTGATTATTGTATTTATGTATTGATGGATTATTAATACTACTACTAGTTTTAAATGATATATTGATAGTCTTGGGGAAAATGTGATGTGGATAAAATCGGGTGATAAGTGATTTTATGACTCCCATGGGGGTCTCCTGGGGAGGTAATGTGGAAATCCATGAAAATAAATGTCATATGTGATTGGATGATATTGAGTTAAATGGTTCAAGATGATGGAAACTATTAATATTCTGTTTCATGTCATGATTCACATATATCCAAGGTCATATGTGCAGAGTGTCCATCTCTAATTTTGTTTTCTCCTCTATTCATCACATGTGATTACCAGTAGCATGAAATCAACTGTACTAGTGTAATTGATTGTTCATAGAGAGTTCTTTGTGGTTTTACCATCTTTAATAGTTCTGTTGTTCAAATTCAATGTCAATCATTTACTCATTATGAATCTACCTATCTCAGTTCCCCAATTGTTATGTAGACCACATCGTTATTGAATTATTTTTAATATGACACACTCTATTTATTTTCAGTGATGAAAAAAACCTAATACATATATATATATATATATTAAGTCCATGACCATGATCCAAGTTTCTGGTTCCACATGGTACCTATTTCTACTCTCAAAAATAATTCCCATGACATTCAAACCCATGAATATAACTTCTTTAAACATTAGGCTCATCATAATTGCAATCATTCATCATTTCCAATGGTTCATGCTCTGGTTTGACTGCATTGTTCTATCTTTAGTGTGTTCTGTGTTCGGTATCCAATGTTCCACGGATCTCCATAAAATTGTACAACTGAGTTCTCAAGCACCATTACAATATATTCAAGTTCATAAAAAAAAGATAAAAAACATTTGGACATTCCTTGGGATGATAAAAAGTGTAATGTATTGATCATATATATGACATGAAACCCTCATGTCAACTACACTCAAATCCATTAATATTGTTAAATTAGATCGAACTATGTAGTTTGGAGTTGAGTTGGCCAGACAGACTGCCCAAGAAATTTATTGAGCTCCATGAAATGTCGCAATCATTTGGGAGTCATGATATCTATGTTAGGTGTAATTATTTCTATGTTAGGTGTCCTGATTTCTTTTAAATAGGATTTTTTTGGAACCTACATACCACCCAATATAATCCAATGGGGTTTTGAGAAGGTGTTTCCATCAGCATTGTATATTACACCTATAGAAACAGTTTGAGTTTAGTGTTTAGCCACTGATATGAGTGGATCCAGTTACTTGTAGGTGCAGATGGTCATGATCGATAAACAGGTCTTTCCAATACCCCCAAATTCCATTGTTTTAGTGTAAATAACATATAATTGAAAATGGTTGGTTCATGTTCTCATGTATCAATATGGAAATGACTACATGACTTGGGATGTGGGACATACTGTTTAGACTATTTGAAAACATCATCCATGAATCAATTCAATTAAATGATGTCTAATTGTTGATGGTTAGAAAAGTGACACTGGACTCCTTCTAGGACCACTCACCATCGGTCAAGCTCAATCATACTTGATATATTCATCAATTTAGTATACAACATGGGAAAATGTGCTGTTTTCAGTAGTTGTTGGGTGAATTATACTAAGAAACTAGTTATACTATAATATTATGTTGTTGGGATCTAAGGGAAATTGAATTGAGAAAGTCAAGATAGTCAACAATGAGTTTTTTGGGTGGTGGCATCATAGAATAGATAAGTTCAGTTGAAGATCACATTTGTATGACTGAATTTCATTCCTACCAAGCCAATTGGTCTTTAAGATCTCATATTGTGATCATGTAATATTTTTGGATTCTAAGATAAGCTAATGGAAAGAATCCAATTGACTAGATTATGGGTTGAGCGAAACAACTAGCATCTCAAGTGAGTTGTGGTTCTGCAGGTGCATTATGAACTTTCTTTAGAGAATCGTCATTTTTTTGTATTAGGTGAGTATTTATGTAATGTCACCCATGCTCATTCAGTTGGGTTTAAATCAATTTACTAATTTAACTTCATTTGACCATTGTAATAAACAAAAAAAATTTCAAATGGAAGTGTCAGGAGCAATAGAAGTTTCTTTCTTTCATGGTGTGTGGGTCATTGAATGAGCTATCAGGCTTGTTTACCATTATTCCTAGTGATTGGATAAATAGCTTAATGATCAAACTGTACTTAATGGATATCATATGAAATATTTTCATACAATATATAGTATTATTACATCATCCTTATGGATAGTAGGTCAATAGTGGTCCTCAAAACCCATCTTCGGTGAGATCTTAATGCATATCAAATGATTTCGAGTTGTTAATGGGTCTATGTCTTCTTGCATAGTGGTCCAAGTAGATCGATTAGTTCGCGGGTCCATATTCCTTGTTATGAATTCATACCATGGAAAAAATCCCATGGAAATTACATGGATCAACCGAGACCATGAGAACCACAATGTCAACTCATTTTCTAAACATATTCTGTTATTTTTGAGTTGTAGCTATACAATGGATCCATGAATCGAGTAATTAGACGGAGGTGTAAATTGATGCATTGGGATATGACCAAAAAAGGGGTTTGATAGTCGGTTTGTATATGTCGAGGGTATAGGTTCACCATGGAATGAAAATCCATGATCACTACTGATTCATACTACATGCTCCAATTTTCAATGAAAAATCCAAACAATTAATTATGGTATCCCCTTTGACTTCAAACCGGGTTAGTTATGTCTTTCATCCATGATTCCCATTATCATGAACCAATACTAGTAGCACATGTGTCAACAAAAACCATCAGGATATGTGGACATCACTTTATCCCTCAATCTCTATCATTTAGAGAGGAATTCCATAGTTATCATAATTCCACCCCGTGATGTAACACCCCCTGTTTTTTTTATGAATTTTTCTTTTTTAAATAAATTAAAATTAATTTATGGCTAGTGTTTCATGATAAACCAAGGTATATTACTTTATACACAATAAAATTTTATTCTAGAGGTATAATAAACATAGAGTTTAGTTTTTGGTACACATAATATTATGTTTGTCTTCTGTTACACATAATATTATGTTTCTTCATTGGATTTCATTACATGGACAACTGAGTTTTACCAAATAGTATTATACCATTAATATTATTATTTAATATGATATTTATCCCCTAGATATTGGAATTTTGTTAATGAATAGGATTAAATAATTTTTGAAAATATGTATCTTTCACTTTTTTATTCAATTTCTATTGATTATAAATGAAATAGCAATTCTTTAAAAGTAAAATAATTTTTTTCTGAAAAACAAAGTCATTTCTAAAATTCAAATTAATCGTACATGGAACAAATAATTTAAATTTAAATACCAATAATTTTAGAAAATTAATTTAAATTTTTTTATATGGTAATATAAAAATTATAATAGGGTATTTTTTTATTTTTTTTTCAGAAGTTTCATTTTTTGATAAATAATTACAAATCCTGTGTTTAAATTTAAAACTGTTTTTGTTCAATTTTATTATTATCATAAATTATATATTAAATTAGATTTAAAGTATAATTAGTAAAATTATATATCTATTAATCCATTTTAGTCCATTTGAATCTATTTAATATTTAAATTTATTATAAAATATTCATAAACATTTGATATTTTTTCCATTAAAAACCCGTTTTATCCTCAAGAAGATAGGATTTATTTTAAATTAATTTTAGCCACTTCTGTTAGATGAATATGGAAAAATGGATTATATATTTTGAATCATAATAATTTATAATTTTTAATAAGTCAAACTAAATTTTGACTAATTTGATTCTGGAATGAAATTAAAATTAATTACAATTATTAAGGAAAACAATATTTCTAAAGGGTTGAACTTTGAATATTCAGTTTATAAATGATCCAACACTTGTAAAAAAACATTTTATAGAAATATTTATACCATTATATACTTATGCTCTAATTTTAGGAGTTTTTTCAACATAATTCCATCTTAGTGACCAATATAATAAATTCATGTAATGAAAAAGAAAAAAAATGTAAATTTCGTATTTTGAATTTATATAATGATGTGGAATATGTAAAAAAACCAATGTTCAGTTATAAATATTTTTTGAAAGAAAAATGATTTTATCTAATCATGGAATTTTATTTTAATTTTTATATATATTAAATAGTTTCAATAAATTTTTAAGAAACACCAAAGAAAGAATTATTTATTTAATAATAAAAAAAATAGATGATAATAAAAAATATTAAAAGTGATGTAAATTGAATGAATTATTAGTTGGAATTAATTTTTTATATTAATATATTATTTTATATACATATGAAATTACTATATTCAAAACTCATCATTATATTTATATTTTTAATATCAAATTAAATAAATAAAGTAAAAAAGTGATAATAATGTTATTTTATTAACATTGATATTTAATTAGTTGATTCAAAGATACAAGAAAATTATAATGTTTTCCAAGTGATTTTTAAATTTTAATAAATATAAAATATGTTCCATTAATAAAAGAAAGTTTCTTCTATAATGAACAAATTAACACCTACATTGTAAAAACATTGTTAGCACGTTTATGGTTAAAGTAGTGTTTTCGTGTATTATGTGTGCTTCATTGAAAATTAATTTCCATCACATATGAGTTTTTTATTTTATAAATTAAGTATAATATTTTTTAATAAATGAATCCAAATTATCTAATAAGTATCACATTAATTTAGTCTTAAATGTCTAATTACTTATGTTAGAAAAGTTGTTAGCATAATGAAAAAATAAAATGGTAAAATAAGGAAACTTAAGAGTAAAGGAACCGAATGTTTAAAACATTTGTATACATGTTTTTTGGATGTTTGGCTCGACAATATATTTACTAAAATCCCTTAATAATAATTTTTTGATCAATGTCAGACAATATTGACCTCCCAATAATGAATAATTTTTAGTGTTTACAATAATGCCACTCCTCACCTATAAAAGGTAACTCACCCCCCCCCCTCTAATTTACACCTCTCAAGCCATTCACCATAAAGAAACCCAACCAAATTCACTTCCCATCATACCTCTTCACATTCAAAAATACTATATTTTTTATGAAATAAATCCACGGATTACCTTTGGTTCAAACCAAAAGGAGATACCCGAAGATGTGGTAATCTTCATCATTGAATATTTTTGTTTTACTTTTTTTCAAAAAAATAAAAAAAAATTATATCAGGATAAAATATAATAAAAGTATAATAAATATACTAATATATTTTTTATGTTATTTTTAATATATATATATTGACACACTTCCATCAAAACTGTTATGAAATCATCATTCTTGTATATGGGGGGTACCTCCTCACGAACCTATGTTATTTGTTTTTCCATAACCACTTATCAAGGTTGGGAATAGTGATGAAAATAATATTTATAAATGATATTTAGTATTTTATTGATATACTATAATTTTCATATAACACATAAAATCATGTGTTCCTTTTGCGGGAATACGATAATGTTGTTCTTGTGTATTGGTGACTACCAGCTTGCAAAACAATATGATTAATACACTCATAACATAGAATGTATTAAGGGAGGGTTTAATATAAATATGTGATAATTATGAAATATTAACGATAATTTAATGATATATATATATATCATAGAACATTATTTCATTCAAAATGACAAGAAAATTGAATCATCGTTCATGTGTACGTACAGTCGACCATCTCCCTGAACGGTGTATTTCCTTTCCTATCACTAGATTTTATGAATTACTATAAATAAATATATAAAAATTATATCTGATATTTATATAATATTTTTCATGAGGAATATGATTAAATAATTATCTATTTAAGGGTACAAGGAATAACTAGTCAAAACATGTATGAAAAACCAAGCTATTATTACTGGAAACATAACTTCAACAAGTAATTGTAAATAAAATTGTAATATAAAGTTATATTTAAATAATATGTATAATTTTATATATTAATAATTTTATTTGATTATTTATTTATTACAAACATATATATTTATGAAGGGTTTTCAAACATATATGGTAGGAGTCAAGAATTAATATAAGGGATTTCTGCCTCACTTTTATTTTCTCTCAGACATATGCAATGTTCCAAACGTATTTCTTGTATGTTTTTTTTCTAATTATCATGTATTTAATTTATTATTATTATATTCATAAATACTGGGAATTAAATATCCGTTTGATCATATAAAATTATTGTGGATTGTAGTGGAAACATTACCAACACTGTAAGGGGGTTTATTTCACAATTTTCAATTTTTGAGAAGTTTATTATGTTATGAACCTATATTCATTCACGACGTGTATATACATTAACTTTTAAATGTAAGATAATTATTTTATTATTCATAATAATATCTTATATTATTACTTTATTTTATTTACGATTCCCAGTTTCCAATGTTGTGAGAATTTACAGCTAAAATCTCATCATTTATAGGAATTGTCTATGATTGGGATTCCATTTATGAAATATTATGGAACATATCTCATTATTTCTCATGAATTTTATTCTCATATAGCGATTAATGATATATTCAATTAATTTTACAATTTTTACAGTCAATATTTGATAATGTTATTTAGAAGATACTATTGAGAAAATTTGACTTTATTTCTCTCTTCGGTCAAAAATCTATTTTCATCCAAAACCACGTTTTTTAAAAATTCGTTCAAAATGTTTTTTTAAATTACAATTTCACAACATGTTTAGTGTAATTATCATTGAAAATTTTTTATGTTTAAAAATTGTTTTAATTTATTTTCATATCATTCTTTATAATTTTTAATTATTATTTTCAAAGAATAATGTTTTCAAAAATGTTTAATGTTTTAAAATGTTTTTTTTTCAAAAGAAAAGAACATTTTACTCAAGAAATGTTTTAAGTTTTTTTAAATCTTAATTAATACATTTTCAAATTTAGTTACAAAGAAAAATGATTTTTAAAATGTATTTGTTTTTTGAAAAAAATAATTTTCAAATAAAATTTATTTTTTAAGAAATACTCTATGTAAATTTCAAAAGTCCAATCCATATAAGATAGAATCCTTTGATATTGTTTATGATTTAATAGGGATATGATCCAAGTAAAAAAATATTTTACATTTGAATGTATTTTTTTAATGATGAAATATTTTTTGTGAAACCCATTTCTTTTCCATGAGTTATATCATGATAAGTCACTTATGAAACCTGGTTATTTTCAAGCGTTACACTATAATGAAATGATTATGAAACTTATCTCCTTTCAAAATGTTATGACATAAATTTTTTTTATGATACCCATTGCATTTAAAGGGTATTGATATGGTTAATTATTACAATTTTGTGGATCACATATGTATTATTATATTATGGGATGGGTGAGACCTATATCTCCCACCAATGAATTGGGTAAATATTTATATCTCATGTGATAGAAATAGGAAGAATGGGGAGAGAAACTAGTTCATTAAGTGAATATTTCAGCTAAAATGGGGTTCTATCTGTAGGTCTATTTTCTCCTATCCATGGAGGGGGATCTGGGAGCTCCGCCCCGACGTGGGGATGGAGGAGCCTGTTGAGGAGGTGTAAGCTAGTTATCTCCCCTAGGAACTAATGGTGGTACGTTAGGTGGGGGAGCCTGCCAATTTTGAGGTGGGCGCTGCAGGGCTGGAGGCTGCGTATGAGGTGGAAGGCATCTGCGAGGCTGTGTAGGTGGATCCAGTAGTAATAACTCTTACTACCAGGGGGCCTCTATTTGGGCTACCGCAATGGGATCGACCTTTGAGACTCTTCTTGCATGAATTGCAGGTGGAAACAGACATTCCTACTTGGCCTGCTGCGACCCTTCTTCTAGATGTTGGCCCTTATCAGAGAAATCCTAGAATCCTCCAGGTTTATTATGAGTAATTAGAGAAAGTTAAAATTCAATTTTGACATTACCCACACACATTATTAGTAACTTTTCCTGTTTGAGTGGCATGTCCAGGGAATAGGTAAGGCATTTCCATCAGGCGACGAAGTCTGCGACGTGCTCGTCAGGCCTCTTCTTGGACTTTAAGAGGTATGTAATACTCTTCTTTTGGTTGGTGGAGCTGAATTAGTAAAATAACATCCTATATTGTTCTTCCAAGATGGCGACTAGCCCAATGGGTAGCTGGTTGTACCAGACAAATAAGGGCCCTTCCAAAGTTTGTACAAAACACCTAAGTTTGGAAGCCTCTTACTACGCTCGAGTTCCCAGCATGTATCCACACCTTGAGAAGAAGCGGTACATGTGCTAAAGTGGATCCCCCATCACATTAAAGGGGGAGAATGTGGGGTTCCCAAAACCGGGCAGTGCTGCATGCCATCCACCCATGACGGATATGGATTACCATCAGGCCGCACTTCCACCTATAGAGTTTTTAAAGCCTCAAGGCAGGAAATTATTGCTTCCATTGGACAATACATACATGGATTCCTATACTGACAAGGATCCCTAACAACCAATGCATGGGTAGGTTCTGCAACATGATAAGCTGTCCCGGTGACTCATGGAGTAGATGGTGGGATGACCTGCGGAGCGTTTGGGGGAACATCAACTTGGGGAGCCTGAGCTATGTCCCATGGATCATCACACCACTCAGGTGGTTTTGGGGATACATACATCACCATCATGACATAATCTTCGGCATCCTTCCTGTCTATGGGGGATGGATGTTCATGGTCACCTGAAGGCAAATCGCTAGGGGGGGTTTGTATGTTCCCCTACTTCCCAGACGAGGAACATCATAGTCCGACCACTGCTATATGTCACGTTCAGCAAGGAGTTCATCGACCATATTCGTGTAATCCCTGAGCTATCAGCCCAACACAGACTTTTTAGAATCATGCTCTGTCTTCTACACTAAGCCAAATGGGTCAACGGGTTTGATGACCCCAATATGTTTCCTTCCCTTATTAGGATTTTGGATGGGTACTAATCAATCAGTGAGAATGGGAAGACCCGATAGATTTATCTACTGACGAGTAACCCTTTCCAGTGGATTCACAATGTATGGAACTCCACTAGGGGGTATATTCTCTCAATGTAGCTCCATATCAGTCTCTTACTCTGATAGATCATCCATGTAAACCAAGACTCTACCTGGAAGCATATCCTTAATATATCCATGTAATCCAAGCATAATTATTGATAAGAATGAAATAGAGGGCATCGTTCAACCCCCAACCATGGACCTGAATGTGGGGGGAAGCCTCCTTGACAATTATACAGAGCACTTTAAATCACTGAACGGATCGATGCTGGAGGGTTCTGTGGTGACCAGGCGACTCGGGGGGGCTGGGCCAGGGAGAGTGCATCCTAGTCAACCATACAACATTTCTAGTCAATATCTTCAAAGTGTGCCTGACTCTTGGGATAAGCCACCGAAATATAATGGAGATGAATGTGTGTCTCTTATAGGGTTTGGAAAAAACACGCAACTTCCTCCTTGGAAAGCGATTCTAGAACAATAAAGTTTGTGGTTGCGATTGGACAAAATAACTCAAGGAAATGATCTGTTGTATGTTTTTCCCATAATCTCCTTGGATCAGAATTGGGATATGGCCCTTGGTTTCCCCACTAATCAGCCAGGGAGGCTGTGGGACCAGAAATGGCACTGAAGAAAATCATTGAGTCAGTAGACTGGCCGGTGGATAATATTGCGAATTAGATGACAAGCCGATGCATCTTGGACTATCGTTTTAAGAACAGAATGACTGAGCCACCACTTCTCGATAAGAAATAATGGTGATGATGTCTTTTGGTGTAGGGGTTGTGGTTAATGGTGGCTGGTCAGGACACTATCTATCCTCTATCGGTCCCCAGAACAACTCTTCATAATCTCTGGTTGAAGTAGAGAATGACAATGTATGTGATATGGATGATTGCTCAGATAGGCCCTAGGAAGGGGAAAAATAATCCTCATCTTAGATGTATCTACAAAGGGAGTAAAGAATTCATTGGACCTCATATTCTAGAAGGATGAGGCGGATACACCTCGTTCCTACCTCGACCCTTGACATAGAGAATTGATCTGAAGATTCCATTTCTATGTCGTATTCCATATCAGAATATGAGAAGAAGATGGGTTTAATTGTGGTCTGAATCTTCTGAGCATTCTTTTTATGGTGTCGTCGACCATCCCTCCTTCCCTAGGATGAATCTTTTGGATTGGGAAGATTTTTGGCTCGAGGAGGGATTTCGTCTGAACTAATGTGGGTGTAAGGAGGGATTCTTCTTGAATGAGCTGGGGTGAGAGGGGTTCCTGGGAAAATGTCAAAAGGAACCTGAGGAGGACCTCTGTGTCCACTAGCTAAGACGCTGAGGGAGTCTCTACGGGAAGTACTGGAGCATGTATGACATTTGTTGGAGCTTGTAGGAGCATGGATAGTGCCTCAATTTTTATTTACTCTAGAAACATTAGAAAATAAGATGGTCCTCATATTAGTCGAGATGAACAAGGGTAGGACCTCTATGTTGGGTTCCCATTAAATGAGGAAAACCACTGCTTATATGATTACTAGGAAGAGGATGACCTTCTTCAGATGATGTAAGGACATGGGGAAGAACCCCACACTGACGGTTGACCAGATGTATAGCATCTTCACACCAGAAACCTGGTACAGGAGGAACAACTCCATACATGAGGTCTTGGGTGTGAAAGAGGCTTTCACACTGGGTGTCCATGCATTGGGGAGGACCTTTTCTTGAATTGATGGTGGGATGGGGAGAACCTCCACACCGAGCATGGGATCAGAATAGAAATGTGCTCTCATTGGTAATGGTATACAGATGACCTCCGTACTGGGTGACAATTGCCACGGGTCGGCCCGCGATAGGCACCACCTGTGTTGGTGACCAGGATGGTTGAACCATCTTATTCATGGGGTGGTTGGGGCCTTGATCTAGGTCAGGCATTTGTGTACCCCTAGTCGGAAGAAATATGGAACTGATGGTATACATCAGTAGTGGAATGAGCCACAGTAGCTATTGATATTGACGACCCATCGCAGGCATTTTCCTCAGCCTACACTCAACACTCGCATCAATTTAACTAGACATGGGATGGTGGTGCAGGAGCATTGATCATGTGCTCCTCATCCAATGGGGTTGGGTGGTGGTGCTGATGCGGCTAGGTGGGAGTCCACTTTGGGATCCCCTGAGGTGGGATTTCAGATGGGCTGGCCTACACATCCCTCACCTCATTTTTGTAGGTGAGGAAGACATCAAAGTGTTCCAGGGAGAGGGTCCTAAAATGATTATATCTCAGAGTGGGGTGTAGTGGCTCCCTATGCATCCCGTGGGGGCGGCAGTGATGATTAGGCGCATAAGCCTCTAGGTCTTGTCGGGCAATATCCCAGGTTTGGATAATCCCCTCCTCCTCGTATCGTCGAATGAGGTTGTTAATTACCCTTCTCTAAATGAATTTAGATAGGGAGATAGGGCATGGGCACCGAGTAGCCATGGACATGGGGGATATCATGGGAGAGTGAGGCTGCATGGGATTTCCATGTTGATGTTTCCCCTGCCCCTACATCGGTGGGTGGGCAGTTATGAGTTTCCTATCATGAAGGATTGGGTTCTGAAAAGAAGGAATATTTAAAAATTAGTGCTGAAAGAAGGAAACTGACATAAAACACCTGAGAACCATTCGGTCTTCCATGGTTGTTAAGAAGGATCCATGAAGACAGCATCACATACTGAGATATCCAATGTTCAACTTCCCCAAATTCCGGTGAGTTTCATGTCAGACCCACTATTTTCTTAGCGGGACCCAATGCCGGATAACTGGATCCAGTGACATGCCAATCCACTAATGTCTCAAGTGCTACTAATCTCTATATTTAGGAGGAAAACTTCACATAGGGTTCACCATTTTTGTTTTTGAAGCATTCACTAGGACCCACATCTACCTATTTTGGAGAACGCACTATTTATAGCCCTGCATTCCCACTTTCCAAAGGTAGGTGCATCCATCACTTTTTCAGGGATGTTTTCTTCTGGATCCAAACGAGATGATGGGATGTTAGTTCCTCCTTTGGTGGATTCCTCCTCAGATATCATTACCTAGTCTAGGTCACCCTCATAGTATTAAGACGTTGTTTGTGAAACTCTTCCCATTTGACATATCTTTATGGATGCCTGTTAATTACGATTCTTCTGTCAGGACATTCCAAGGGGTCAATTCATGGAAGAAACCTTCGATAGGGGGAGTAGTCACGTTGGACATCACTAGCATGTCTGGATTCTGGAACAATGATGCGTATGGGTTTCTTCCCCATATGATAGGTCTTATCAAGGGCGCAGAATCTTGAGGCATCCCACGTCAAATACGGTGAATTTTATTACATGGGAATGTCTATGACGTTTTCCTCAAATTATCATATTTATCATAGGTTATGCCATGAGTTTAACGTCTAGGAAAGATAGATCAGACTAATCAGAACACTAATAAGAGTGGATCAGATGGGTGAAACCCCACAAGAGAAAACCAATACTAGGGAAAACGAGTGGTTAGTTACCCGATTGCTACTAGGAGTAGTGAGAAAGTGTGTGACATGATCATACTGAATTTTTCCTTCCCAGGGAATAATTAGGATTGATGTAGATTTTTGAGAGTGGAAAAATAGTGAGATGGATCCAACTACAGGATTAGGGAGATATTGGACTTGATCATCGAAGAGACTTCATATGTATCCCTCTGGTAGGGAATCAAAATCCACGTAGTTCGGTGGGGCAGATGGGGTACCTGAGGAGGAGACCTATGGAAATGGATGCATGGATGGGATCCATAGGAAGTAGATCCTCAAGGTCGGGGCATGACCTTACTGAAACAAATAGGACCGATGGATATTATCTCTGGTGTGACGTTGGTGATGGGATTGAGCCTCAGTGTGGATTCCTACATATCTGCGAGGCAAGGAATCAATGTCCACGTAGTTCTGGAAGGGGCATGGAATCGGGGTGTGCGCATAGGGCATAGACCCAAAGTCATGTTAGGGATTACATGTGGTTAGCAGACCATGTTTTTCTGATTCTTGAGGGATGGAATGGAGATGTGGGTCCTAATAGGGGAGACACCAATGTTTACTAGTGTTTGAGGTTGAACCTCAGGGAGGCTTCCAATGCACCCTATCTAGGAGACATGTTTCATACCCACATAGTTCATATCACAATGACATTTCATCATGTGGGGATGACAATGGATTACAACTGGTCGAGATACAATGACCTACCATCGATTGGGGAACGCAATGAATTACCATCGATTAGGGAACTCAACGACATACCATCTATTGGGGAACATAAAAGTATACCATCAATTGGAGCACACAATCTATTACCATTGACTTGGGAACACAACGATATTTCTTCGATTGGGGAACACACCAGCTTAATGATGATTAGGGATGATCCTCAATGAGCCTTCCTACGTAACTTGTCCGGGAGACAAGGATCAAAGCCCATGTAGTTAGAATACATATAGTTTAACGTCACGTGGGATGAAATGGTGCATATAGTTTAATGTCATGTGGGACAAGGGAGGATCAACATGGTGTGGTCATGAGTTATGAAAGACAGGCTTGAACCTTAGGAAGGATTCCTATGTACCCTACATAGGATACAAGGGTCAAATTCCACATAGTTAGAATGGGTAGATACAGTTTAACGTCATGAGGGACAAGAGTGAACTGACATGAAGGGGTCAGAACAGCTGGAGGAGTTGGTCTTGAACCTCAAGGACGATTCCAACGTACCTTGTCTAGGGGACAATGATCAAAGTCAACGTCGTTCGGAACGGGCACTTAGAGCATATGTGCAAAGGAGTCCCAGGAAGTATTCCATGGTTGATACTTACTCTAAGTTCACATGATTCATGCTCAGTGTGAGAAACAAGGGGCAGAGAAGACCCAATGATCACATCGTAAGACGTGAGTTTTTTTGGAATAGATCCGTGAATATGCATGGTTAGCAGGCCAAAGTGGAAATAGGGGCTTACGCATGGTTAGAGGCCTAGGGAGATGGATATTGGGACATACTCTTGGTTGGAGACCCGACGGGGACAAATACTAGAGGGATAGGGATAGGTGATGAAGGTCCCTATGACCATCTATCCCTTGGTATTTGGAATAGATGAAGATAAGAGAAGCATGGGGGATACCTCCTATAAGAAAGGCTATGGGCTTATACCAATATGGTTTCCCTTTCCCCACAGACAAAACTTTGATCCAGCAAATAGGATCTCATTCCATGTGAGGGAGATCACACTCCCTTGGAGATGAGTGGTTGTGGTGAATGTCCGAGATGGGGAACCACATGTATGATGAATGAGGAGAGTCTATAGTTTAACATCATGTTCTCAGGATGATGGGGCCTGGAAATTAAACATCCTACAGTTCGAATGAGGTGGGTTCACTCTGAACCCCTATGACTTACATAACTGGCACATTTTAACCCCTGGTGAAGGGAAGTCATTAGAAATGCTATGGTGAGGTTGTTTTGTGGAGTGATCTACCAAGGGGACCACATTAGCATGGATATGAGAAGAATCAATAGTTGTTAGAATGCCTATGTGAAGAAGCATGAGGCTAAGTCGCGCAACATGAAGCACCATCCAAGGGACCATGAAATCACTTCGTACAAACATGGAGGGCCATATGGGAGAAAGCTGCATCAAATAGGGGTGTTGCACATAAAAGGGACTCAAACATGTTTCCTTAGTGTAAGGATGATAGTTGGAGCCTGCAAGAAGTGATGTGCACAAAATGAGATGCTACACACTAGATGGAACAACTGTGCACAAATCAGAGGGATTCATGCAAAATAGATCCAATACAATGAAAACATGAGAGAAAGAGTGATATTTTTCTTGAAAATTCCATAGGATAAAATGAAATGGATTAGGATCTATCCCAAGAGGGCCCACCCAAAGGAGGACCCCAAGGGGACCTATCGCGCATGATCTAATATCTTTAGGCCATTGTGATTTTCGCATAGTCACAAAAGATCTATCTTTAGCATTTCAGAGCATCAATTCATCTTATGTAGCCATCCCCAAAGGTCGGGGGTATGATCCATTTTATATCCAAAAACCCTAGAGGCAGTGCATAATAGGGGATGCCTGCAAGTGACCGTTTCACGTCGCATTGGGTGCGCAAGGGTTTGTGGGCCTCGGGGAAACTTGCGCGCTATACTCTATTCTGTCATACCCTTTCCGTTGTTGGTTTTTTGGAGAAGTTATCTAATAAAGGTTCCCTATGACATCACCTTGTGAGATATAGGTTTTTCGTGCCATAAGAAACCATGCGCACACACCTGGACTGTCGCACACGGGTGCCTTAGAGGGTTTGTGGTGGGTCACCGTGGAAGCCTTCATTTGATGTCGCATTGGGCATGAAAGGGTTTTTGCACCAAGGGGAATCTTTTGCGCACTCAATAATTCTTGTTTTCCCCTCCCTCTTGCATCGCGGAATCATCTGTTTAGTCCCAACATGCCTTCAGTTTCATCAAAAGATCCCAATCATGGCCCTATATGAAATTCAATGTAAACACATGTATGTAAAGGTATAGTGGAGGTGTGGATCAACAATATCATCCCAAAAAACCTTCAATTATAATTTTTCTAGAAACATGAGTCCTCCTTGACCTCCTAATGCTGAATTATTTTGAGTATTTATAAGAATCCACCCCTCCTCAACTATAAAAGGGCATTAAATTCCCCATTATTAACAACTCCCAATAACTTTATCCCTAACATAAACTACCAAAATCACTTCCCAAAATCAATCCTCCCAACATATAATCCTTATTTGAGATAAAATACAACCAAGGAAGTAATTTTGTGAAAACCAAATGGAGGTACTCGAAGAATATGTATCAATTTTCAAAAAATGTTTTTTTATTTCTTCCTAAAAAACACATAATTAATTTTTATATCATGATTATATAATAAAATCCTTATAATACATATTCTAATAATTTTATTTTGATAAAGTTACAACCTATATCTTCACAATCTTAAATAAAATGGGTTATGAAATCATCATCCGTGTGTATGGTGGAATACCAGCTTGTGAATCGTTACCGTTCATTTTTCCATTACCACATATCAATGTAGGAAATAATGATTGAAATACTATTAATATAAGATATTTATGATTTCTATTATGTTATTATGATTTTTTAATTGATATATAACACATAACATATTTCATTCCATTTTTGGGAATATGATAACAATGTTCATATGTACGATGGACTACCGCTTCGCGAAGCGATATAATTCATTCAGAATTTACATTGAATGTTTTCCGTATGGGTTTAGTAGAAATATGTGATATATATGAAATAATAATTCTTTTATAATGAGAATATATATATAATTTATTTTTATTTCTTTCAATACTATAATAATAAGGAAACAACATTCATTCCAACGTATGACCTATTTTCTCCATGAATGGTGTACATCATTTCCTATCACTATTTTTTTGGATTACAATAAATAAAAATATATTAAATATATATGATATATATATCATGGTTATAATTTTTCTGGTGATGAAATCACAATCAAATTTTGTGGACCGATAATAGTAAATCAAAACATGTACAAAAAACAAAGCAATAATTATACGAAACATAAATTTAACATGGAATTTTAAATAAAAGGATAATACAAAGTGATAAGTAAATCTTATATGGTATTATATAAATTAATATTGTTTTCTAACATATGTATAATGAACATATATTTTTTATATAGGATTTTAGAACAAGTATGACGATAGTTAAAACTTGTGGTAGAGGATTCGTGTTTCACTTTTATATTCCTTAAGACAGAAGCCATATTCACCACCTATTTCTTATAAGTTGTATATATACATCCCATGGATGTGTCTTTAATTATTTTGTTGAAATTTTTTGGATTTAAAAATCCATTTTGGGATCTATTTTCAAGGTTATTATAGTTAATATTTTACTAACATGGAAGGGGGGTCTTGTCTCAATTTTCTTTCATGGAGTTGTACATTATGTTGTGAACATCTATCCTCTGTATATATCCACATTGACATATAATATTATGAATTATTTAATCCACATTATATTTTAAGTGTCATTATATTTTATTACTTCATGGGATTTTATATTCAATGTTACCAAAGTGGTAAGAGTTTTTTGCTACAATATTTTCATTTGATAGGATTATTTATAATTAAGCTTCAATTGAGGAAATATTATGATTTTTATCTTTATAATTCTAATGAAATTTTCCTACCATGTAGTTATTCATGATATATATAATTAATGGTAATATTTTTACACTATTTGATACTTTAAAAAAATAAAAAATTATTTTTAAAAAATATGACTTTATTCTTCTATTCATTCAGAAATATGTTCTCTTCAAAATCCATGTATTATAAAAATGTATTAAAATATGTTTTAAAATTATATTTTATTCTTATTTTCAAATAAATTAATTTTTAATATATTTTATTTTTAAAATTTGTTTTCAGTGATTTTAAACAATTTCTTTATTAGTTTTTAATGTTGTTTTTAAATATAATGGTGTTCCAAAATGTTTTATATTTTTAAAAGAGTTTTTTGAAGAGGAAATGATATTTTAATCAATAATTTTATAAAATAATTTTCAAATCATAAATTATAATTTTCCATGTCTTTTCAAATAATTGTATTTTTAAAATGTTATATAGTTTAAAAAGTTATTTCCAAAGCGTAGTTTTTTTCCTGTATGAATTCAACCTATTGTTATTTCAAAATACATCTCCATACAATATGACATTTTTATATGGATTATGATTTACTAGGATAATATCAAATTAAACCATTCCAATTCTTCATTTTAATGGTTTATTTTTATGAGAAAAGTGTTTTTTGTATTTTTTTTAAATTTCTATAGGTTATATTATGATATAATGCTTATGAAACCCACTTCTATTCATGTGTTATGCAATGATGAAAATATTATAAAACCTATATTTTTACCCAATGTTTTGATATGATTACATGTTTATGATACCCATTTCATTTCATGGATTATTATATGATTAATTTTTGTGATCTTCTGGAACACATATGTAATATTTCATAATGGGTTGGGTGGGACATATATCTCCCTCCATTGCATTAGGTAACTATTTATATCTCCTGAGATAGACATGAATGGAATGGAGATGGACCCGATTTAGCGAGGGACCTTTTCTACTAATATTTTTTAGGGAGTGAACCTTCTCTACTAATATTTCATTAGGAGTGAAACATGACTACTAATATTCTTTTGGGACTGAACCTTGACAATTAAGATTGTTTGGGGAGTTTACACATTCCACTAAGATAGCATTGGCTCTGAACCTTGACCAGTTTTCAAATCATTTCAAATGATTATGTGTATTCCAAAATTCCACATATTATTTATATATTATTATCACTTGGATTATTTTCTTTATTGAATTATGAGTCATGTATTATGATCATCTAGTCATTATGGAATGACTCATGTGTGTAATATTTATTATGTAAGGTATGAACATCAAATGCTATTATCAGGTTCCCATACCATTACATTAATGATATGCTTATATATAAACTTTATTTACCCTTACCAAGCACCTTCTATAATCCTTAACTATGTTTCTTTTCCCAAGGATATGAATAATGGTTTTTAGTAGGAGTATTCAATGAGAAGGTCATTGTGGGAAAAAATTAACATCTTTCATCAAGATAAAAGATTGTGTCCCTTGTTTACAAATACAAAAATCTATTATGGTCGTCAAAAATGATCATTTGTAATGTGATTAATATTATTATTAAATTATATAATATCCATTTATGTTAAGCCTAATTTGTTAAAAGTGACTCAGTCCTCCCATCCCATTGGAGTTCCAAATCAACTCCCCAAAACCTCCATGAATATGTGCTCTCTTCTAGTTCATTTTGAAGCTTCCAAACACCAAATAAACCATCCCCATAACACCAAAACTATTAGAGTAGTGTACTGACATAGAAGAGTAGTAAATTCACAAAACATTGGACTGAGTACTTAAATTTCCATCCCAAGGGTTCTTGATGACACCCACTATCTACCCTTGGAACCATCATGAGATATGGGAAGCAGTTGATCTCCTAGGACTAGATTGGAATTTATAGGAATTTATAGCTATTATTGAATATATAGTCCAATAAATTCTGATGAAGTATTATAAACTTTTATGTTTAACATGGTCATCATGGGCTTCCAAGCATCTCATAGCTCCCACAGATGAGTAGGCAATACAAACCTCGTCTAAGGATTACATGGGAAAGACCATGAAACCCCTATGCCATGAAAGAGTGTATGGAACTAAAATAATTTTTAGACACTAATGGGATTCCTGCATATAATGAAATTGGAATTACTCACTTGTAACAGTAACAATATAGTATGTAGGATTTAACTCATTATCAGATGACCCATTGTTATTTCATGAGATGTGATGTTGACATCCATGCAACACTTGTGGGAACATGAGGCTGAAGAGTAAAGTACCCCATATATATTATTTTTATATCTATTCCAAGGGGTTATAATTTCTTCTTTCATTGGAAAGGTGATGTGTATTGTATCAAATTAAACCACCAGATCGACCACTTTATATGGCCCCCATTAATTCCATTTATTTTTGATCTGACCATACATCCAAGGATAAGTGTTCCAAGAATTATAAATACCACTTAGGAGGGATGACATTTATCATTTACTACTAATACTAATGGGGTCTCTTATCCCATTATCCCCCAATGATTTCATAATCAATTATCTTGTGTGCTTCCCAATTAAGTTCTCTTCTCATCATTTGTGTTCCATCATCATTATTAATATTTGAACCTACCCCAATGGGACATTCCACCCTACTAGTGTGACTCCAATTTAATTCACATTGAACCTAGGCTAGATAGATAGGAATTAACAATCTCCCCACTTGACCACCAAAAATTTTCCCTTGTTGGCTAGTCATTCTGTAGAACACTTCTACCCCCCATCTTACCAAACCTACTGGGAAAGATCTAGCTAAGTATCAAAACCAAGTTCTATTATTATCTCTACTACCAAGTAAATTTAAAAATATTTATAAGAATATCTCTCCAATCAGTTCACCCACACTATATTGTTGTGTTAGTCGTCAAACTATTATCAAAGATTCCTTATCTCGTTCTCCCTAAATGGGAGTATGTCCTTCTCATTACCTATGTGGATTTTTATCTGACAATACTAGAAACACATCAATAGATTGGAGAACTATTCACTGACCAAATAAATAATATGATGCATGATCCTCAAATAGTGAAACATTATATATTAAGGTTTTCTAACTCCAATACTATTCAAAGGATTTTCTGTAGCCCAAGCATTGTGCACCCATTCCCACAATGTGTTCTAGGACATGTTCATGATTTTATCCCAATTGTCCCCTGAAATCACTTGGATACCTGAATCATGTATCCTAGTAAGGTCTTGGTGAGATTTATTTTCATGTCTTCACATAGATATCTAAATCAGGTATCCTAGGACTTCCCTTATATAACCTACTACGGGATACCTGAATCAACTATCCTAGTGAAGAACTAGGAGGAACAAGACATTCCTATGATTTCTATGAATAATTTTTATACTTAATGAACATTATAATTTTATGTGTTAATCATATTAATAAAATTACTTCTATGCTAAGATCCCCATTGTGATTTTACTATGTAGTTTGGTGTGTTCTCAAGTCACCAATCGAGTACCAAGGGGAAAATTGGAGTTTACAGTTCCATTTGACATCCTAATAATCACAATAATTACACATATGTTCCTCATTCATTCATGCACTCCAAGCACCATTGACCATATACCTTGACACCATGTCCCTTCAAGAGATTCAAAATGGGTATTCTTGGAAGACCAAAAAAATTAGTAAGTATGAAAACCTCATTCATTGGGCCTGATAAAAATGCTTTCGATACCCAAACCTATTGATAAGATTCATGGTACATAAACCTATGGTTTTTCCCTCTAAAGTTCATTTACTTCATGAACATTTTTTATTGACAAGTTACTCAATACTTATACCTATAGCAGTGATTATAAAATTTCAATCTTCTAATTTTTCCAACACTATCAGAGTAGAGTAATATGAAATGGAATTGGGAATGTATCCTCTTGACATACATCACTCAATATTCCTCCATTTGAAGAAGTATAAGTATAATTACACATTTAAATGTATGTATAATTGAATTCAATAGAATCTTGGTCAATTATGAGAAAGAAATCATCATCCGATTTTGGGTATTGAAAAGGTCCCATATAGATTCATTTTATGGTTATTTGATATGAACCTACTGTATATGTCTAATTTAGGAGCACATCAACACCCATGAATCATGACTCAATCATATATTCACCTCATTATTTCTTCAATAAGATAACATTAATCCATTAGTAGAGTATATTACTAACTTTCATTAGAGTCTATATGCGCCTCTTAGCCTAGATAGACTTAGGAGACATAAATATTATATTTCCAGGAAGCCATCATCGAGTGTACAACACTTCCATAGTCCCCAATCTCATTATTTTATTTTATTTTTTAATTCGTAGTATCAAATATTGTCATACAAAACCCCATAATCTGTATGAATAAATGAAAAATATCATAGAAATAGGGATGATTATTGATCTAGAATAGGAGTCCAACAATGATTAATAGTTTGAAAAAGGACATTTATTTAGAAACTAATGCCAGTGCCTATAATTTTCTATGATCATATAATTATTAAAAAGACGATGAAAAGTGAAAGAGGCACCTAAAGGGGGACATAAGAATATCAATTTTAGAACATTATTCATGATTATGAAATCCCCTAGAAGAAGATGATCAACAAGTACATGGGGAAGCAGTTCCATCCACTATTTAACTTTTTAGTATATCCTCCCCTCATTATGTGGATCAGGCCAATTAGCCGTTCCTTACGAAATATTGTATTAGTAGTATCATATAAGGGAAGTACTATAGTCTCACTTCTCTCCCCAATCAAAAAATAAGACTGATTTTTCTATGTGAATAGGCTATGTTATGAGCCGATTCAAGTCTCTCCGTTCAAATGGAATGCTGGAAACACATGTTTTTCCCATATGACTAGGAAATTCACACATGATGACTTCCACCTTGCTAAAATCTAGTGGATCTAGAAGGTGTTCCTTGAGTTAGAAAATCTTGAACAACCATCAATATTTACACTCATACCCTCCCATGTCTAGTGTTATTAGACATCACTACCTAATTAATAAGATATTCTATAAATAATCTTCTATACTAATAATGAATGAGACCACTCATCTGGACATCATACTTGATGTTTAACAGACCACCCAATCACAAACTAGTTTTCTTAACGCCAATGAAACACCACTGCTTCCAAAAGGAACCAGGTTTTTTATGCTATCCCCATATGTGAGCTTATAACTCAATACATACATCGTTATACTACCAATACAAAAAACATATTGAACTATAATTTCAAGGTTGAAAAAAAGGAAAAAGTCGGTCACTATAAGAAAAAATGTGGGTTGCTATTAGAGTAGATTATTGAGTGCAGTCCCAACTACCTCATGGAAGATAGAAGGTGAGGGTCAAATTGAACCCAAACACAATGTACCAAACCAAAAATCTCTAAAATATAAAAAACACATTCCTTTATCTGAGATATGGATACATGAGATTAAAAACTACAAACAATAGTTGATAATTAATGTTATTGATGGGAATAGTGATATAATGATTAGAACAATGCCATTGGACCATACCACTAGGGACAGTATTCTTGAGAGGTATGACCCTAACAGGCATGGTTCAAAACTCCAGGTATTTTAAAATATAAAATATCTCGATAAAGATATTGTTCCATAAACAATACGTCTCTATGAAATTTTCATAAACCATTCCCATACCACACCATCCATTTTAATACCCCAATACCAACTCATTTCCAATAGAACACCCCATATTTCTAGTCATTTGGTGGTCTTGACATTTAAAGTGGTTTGATGGTGAAATACAATGTATTGGTATTATCATAAAAATAGGTTTCACAGGGGTTCAATTTATCACAATCTATTTTTATGTCTTATGAGACACATTTACATAAATTACCTTATTATATTAAAGTACTGAGATCTGATTGAACTATTGGAGTAGAATAATGATCCTTCCACCCAGCTAACTTGATGTTCTTGGACATCAACCATATCCCCCTTTTTTATTTTTGAAAATTGATTTATCTTATATTTAATTACCATAATTTTTTTCATATAAGAAGATACCTACCCCTTGGTACCAGGTTCCCAGATACACTTGATGACTATTCTATTTCATTCCATTAATTTCACATGAATAGATAGCTCATAAAATATCTAATTGTCTCGCTATCTTGTTTTACCTCCACATATTTTCATTGTGGAAAGAAAGTTCATCATACCAAAGCTAAAGGTGTTCTATGATTAAACTCCTAAGAACAATTTAATGAAGTTATTGAGTTGACTTTGAATTGGTTGATTTTATTGATAAAGAGTATATATATGAGGTTTTGAAGAATTAAATAATTTTGTTGGGTTACCATATTCGTATTTAGAATCATCATTTGTTGGGGACCTAGGTGGATCCATTGATAAATGTGTCATGGGGTTGGCTACGATTGATATTCATAATTGAATAAAAATGATAGAGTGTACTCGATTAGTGGTGTTGAACTATGAACAAACTTCCTGTGAAGTAATAAGATGCTTTAGATCCACAAGGTGGCCTACTATATGGTCCATAAGAAATATGAAAAGATTACCAAAATAATTGTAACTAGATAATCATGTGATGGACACCATGAAACATTTTGAGTATCCTAGAACATTTTGTGATGGTGATAAAATAGTGGAAATTAGTGTGCTTCCCCACAAAATCAATGGGTTTAAAGCCTATTATTCAACATTGAATTTAGTATAGATGGATCTATGAATGTTTAATTCAAATAGAGATAAACTTTAAATGATACCTCTAGGACCAATATTCTAAAATGGATTTTTGATTGAATACACATTCAGAAATATGAGGTTTATGACCTACTACCTTGAATATGGAATGGAACCATAGAATAGGAAACAAAACAAAAATAAATCGAATATGGTCCAGTTTATTTGATTCAATTGGATAGAAATCAATTCACAATATCAAATAAGGGGGAATGGTGAAGGAATTTCAAATGAACCACTACTGACACTCAATCAGTTAGGTGTGTTTGTTATGTATAATAGTTACGACCATTGATGTCTTGTTTATAGATTATTTGATATCTCATTCTCTAGTTCCCTATCTTATTGTGTCGTAATCATGATATTAGTTGGTATTTAATGATGGTAAGTTATATATTCATAACATTCCATTATAGTGGATGAAAATATTAAAATTACAGTGAAAACACAAATGAGATCTTGTAGAAAACCATCTCCCACTATTGGAATGAGCTGAGGCAACCTACAGAACTGGGTGGGACTCTTGGGTTGTTGAACTCAAAGGCATGTGTGCATGATATTAATGTTTTATTTATACATTTCACCCCAAAGACACAACTCTCATCGAGTACCATTTATGGACTACCACTATATAGAGGATTCCATGAGAATTCCTATTGAAATTTTATGTGTCAATGGTTCCCACACATTATAAACATGAACCTAAACCCATTGGACTATTAGTTACAATGGAATGAAATCATTATTGGAAGTTCACATTCCATCCTCTATACACTTTAAACCACATCACTCTCCACTCTTTATCCTCAAGTTGGTTGGGATACTCTTCAGATGTGAGGATCATATCACCTCAGCTCACATATCGTTTTATATCATGCTACCATTTAAACCCACATTCACCCGAACTTCAATATAACTACCAACAGAGTCAAAAGGGGAACCAAATAAATAATATTGGTAGGGGTACCACCATCAATAATCAACACTAATAGTTCAGACCATCTACTTTTTCCATCAACTAGGAAGCCCCCGAGCAAGGCTAG
The DNA here is from genome assembly GCA_963277665.1 of Viscum album. NCBI lineage: Eukaryota > Viridiplantae > Streptophyta > Magnoliopsida > Santalales > Viscaceae > Viscum > Viscum album. Next base: position 1,908,391,233 of record OY728127.1, read on the forward strand.
ATAGGGAACCAAAACCCAATATGGAACATGGAATCCCAAAAAATTTAAAGGATGTATATATATAGTATTTATAGGATGAAATAAATTTCCAACATGCCCATTACTCATATTAGATATCAGTTTATACCATCATTGCACTCTTCAATCACTGAAAATTATATAGTAGTGTTGTGTACTGAGCTCCCACCCCTGTCACTTCCAATACCACCACCATGGATACTAACCTCCACTCATATTCTTTGAATGCCGCCACCACCATATTTTACCTTTAATATCTCAATATATTCTGGTGATGACCTCGTCAGTCAACCTACTTCTTTATATACATATTCACTTATAATACTGTACTCTAATAGTGATGAAAAACACAATATTAAAAAAATTTAATGTAGAGTATTGATTCAATTCTAGAATTGATGTGGTGTGTGTCCAATAAACCTCGAAGGATCCCCTGTCATGCACCATCGAAAGGGAAAATGAAATCACCAACTCCCCCTTTCCCCCATACCAACCACCCACTGTCATTACTCTACTCAAATAAAATGGACCCCCATACCCTTAAATTAATAACATAGATTATCTCCCACACACCACCATCCATTCCACAGGTACATATATATATTGAATGATTCCAAAATATCCATACTACCTCCATGACCTTAATACTCTGATCTAATATTTTTTGATCCTAAATCATTTGAATGTTGATTTTTTAGCTTATCCTCTCATCTGTTCGATCTTTGATCACCTCAAAAATCCATTCCATCAAATCCATTCATCGGAATTTTTAATGTGTATCCCACCACCCACATCTATATTCCCAACAAACAAATTGATCACACCTCTCTTTTCTATCCATCCACACCACCATAAACCTATTCCTCTTAGAGAAAATTAGGTACTCACCTATCTAAGATACACTGGTGCCATTGGATATGGTTGGTATCTTGGTGTGATATCCACCCTTACGACCACCATACATTCCATCTTGACCATCTCCCATCCATGCACTGCTAGTGTAACTTATTGCATTTGAACACTGTCTCTCTATTGAGATGTTGTTTTGGGGAACCCCTATATGTCTTAATTGTAGAATGATTTCAGACTTCCAATTTATTGACTTCCATTGGTTTCTCAACTTAGTAAAATACCCATACTCTGTGTATAAGATGAAATTTATAAAAAACCATCATATATGTTTTGACATTGCCTCATTACTTTACTCTAATACTAATACCCATGTATAGGTCTTATGAGTTGGGTCTACTTTTTTTTCATGTAAGATAACACCTAGAAAATCTATAGATTTATGAGATGGTGATCCCCATCCCAATGAAACCACCAATCCACAATGGAAATTACACCCACTACCTTTGGTTCACAAGGATTCTTAAATGGATGGATAAATCATGATATTCGAATTTCAGTGGTGGTGTGTTGTACATGTGTTAAATTGAGGTTCATATTAATGGTTGTATAAAACACATCAACGAGTATTGTTATTGGTGGGTACATGGCATAACTATGTAATTATAAAATGAAAATGACAATATAAGAATCATTATCAATGTAGTGGTGGTGATGCGCCTGATGTAGTCCAAGCGTACCATTGGTATGGTGTTGGAATCTCAAGGAATGAATCATGTATTAGCAACACCAAAAACAATGAGTAACCACTTCATTGGTTAGTAGGTCGTTCAAGTGTAAACACCAATCATGACAACTATTGTTATGATAGTACTTTGGAAATGGGTATGGCTAATGAAAGAACTAGATATTTTTATAATTTGGTGTATCACAGGTCCAATAATTCATGGATCATGTCAGATTAGAGGAATAGTATAGTGCTCCATTAAAAATAATATTCCACTATTATAATTTCTTCTTAGAGTTGGATTTCATAGTATATCATTGTGTTTTGTGAATCGATGATCACTAGTTCATCCACAACTAATGGATAGATCATGTGTTCTGCACAATGTGTCTATCATACAATGACTTGTGGAGTCTAAAACTAATATAAACCATAGAAAATACCAATTTCTCTAGAGATATGGACTGTATTATTGTTGGTGTGTTGGGATTGTAAACATTAAGGTATAACAGCCATTCATGTGGGGTTAAGAGGAATATAATTAGGTGGTTATGATCTCAATAACTAATCATATCATGGTACTATTGGTCATTGGGATTCCGGTTGTGGTGGGATATGAATTTACATAACCATCCACTATGAAAATAACTCATAGAATGGTTACTGAGTGTCTCAAGATATGATAGTTTATGATATGAATTTTTCTCAACATTACTGGGTTCTACTGGGTTAGAGTTCATTAACAAATGAGTATTGTGCATGCATGTGTATTGAAATTTCAATGAGTACCATACCAATTCCAAACTCCTAGAATAATAATCAACAAGATTATACTACATACTATGGATGTATGAACCATGGAAAGAGATACAAGGTATGAAATAGAATGAATTTAGTAGATTGGAATAAGTGGTTTGGCAAGAATGGGGTTGGGATGGTGTAATGGTTCGATAATTCTACCCAAATGACGATGCATTGATCGGAGGTCTGTAGCTCATGATATGTCTGTTTAACCAAAAATGGTCTGAAAATAGGGGGCCTGGGCCTAGTCTGACCCGGCCCAACACCCCCTGGGTCGGGCCGAACCGGGTCAACCCGACTCGGGTCGGGGTCCGGCCCGGTTGGGCGCAGCGTGGTCCGACCCTGCTGGCGCAGCCCGGCACACATGGCCCACGCAGTTGGCCGACCAGGGGGCTGGAAGCACCCAGTGGGGCCCGCCCTAGCCGCTGGTCAGGGGGGGGGGGGTTACACCCCCCGGTTTCTTCGAAACGGCTAGCCATGATGGCCGACCCTTGTGTAATGGGGGGACACCCTCGGGTCCCACCTCTTTGTGACACTGGTGGATGGCACAATCGGTCGCCCTTCCAGATCCTCCACAGCCTTAGGCCACGACTTTGTTCAACCGGCGCGGCGTGACTGTGCAGCGCCCCTCCGCCATGGCCCGCCCCAGTTGTTGTCCCCATAGCTCCGGCGCGGTGCGACGGTGCCGGGACCCTCTTCCGCGGCCCACCCCGGCTACGGTTTGGCCCTACTCCACACGATATGACAGTCTTACGCCTTTGCGACGACCCGAAAATCATGCGCTAAAGATTCGCTCTTGGTTGGCCCGACGTCGGCCGGTTCTTCACAGTCCTCCTCCGTCGTCCACAAACAACAAACAAGAGGGGAAGGGTCGGACCGTGTTCGTGCGGTCTGAGCCCTTCATCATAAAGATGGTATCAAGTGGCCAAACTAAACTCATGAATTGAAGAATGATGATGAATGACATTAGAGCTTGAACATAACAACCCCTACCTCAAGGTTCACCATTCGTTGACGATAACGTGAAAGGGAGGACATCAGCTCGTTGACGTCATCTCAGGGGTGGAGATGAAGGTGATGTCGATCGTTAGTGTTCATCGCTTCCACAAAGTCCTTCGGTCTCGGATCGAGTGTCGTTCATTAGAGATCCGTCGGAGGGAGAACTGTTCTTCGTGGAGGGAGGGAGCTCTTCTATTTCTCTAGGGATTCTCCATACATTATTTTCCTAGCCAAATATTAAAATGGGATTTTCCCCCTACGTAAAAAACTTTCCATCTCAATTAAAATTAATTGAAACTCATTAATTAATCGAATAGTTGACAAAAATTAAATGATGAGAGGGAGATAGAAAGTGGAAAGGCTCCACTCCAATAAATGAGTGGAGTTGTCATGTATTAAACAAGGGGTGGGTTATGGGGAGTTCAAGGGGGTTATGGGGGAGGTGAGGAGTTAGTGTCTCATGTGGGACCCACCACCCTAAACTCTCCCATGGGAGGTTAGGTGGGTGTTGGCCCCACCTCTAACTCCCCCTTTGTAGGATAATAACTACCCTCCCCAAATAAAAACGTCAAACACGTATTTTTATTTATTCCTTAAAAAAACTGAAAATTAACCTCTTCTCTCGTCAAAATGCAATTACGGTAAAGGTCACCTTAAGCAATTACCGGTGCTGCCAGTTCATCGGTGCTCTTGTATTTCAATTTCGAACACCAGTTCAAAAGATAGAAAAATACACTCATTTTTTTACTAAACATTCTTGAGCTAAACTTCAGAAATTGATTTTGGGCACACCGGGCCTCAGAATCAAGTGCCGCCCGAAGCCACAGACTCATAAAATTCCAATGAAATTTAGAGAAAATTTTCCTTGAAATTTCCGGGTATTTAAAAAAAAAGTTATATGGATTTGAGAAAAGAGGCATTTTTTTATCACATTCCCCTTTTAACGTCATCATGGACACAACTCAAAATAAAGATTTTTAATAAATAATTTGGAATATTCTATAATATAATAAATTATGTATCGATATCTATAATATATAGGTAGTAGAGTAAATTGTCTTGCTTTCTGTTTCTCTATCCACATTCTCTCAGAATTAGGATAATAATTTAATGAATATTCTTATACAAAAGTGACCATAATTTGGTTCTTATTGGTTTCCATATTTTAGGTTTTCTTAGAAAGTTGTTGGTTATCTATGAAAGGATCCATCAATGATGATCAGAATATAAAAAGGGATGAAGGGGGTGATACCACTGGAAAAGGGAAAGGTGATATTTTTCTATATGAAACTATAACATGTCATGTATAATAGAGATAGTATAATATGACATGACCATGATTGGATTATGCGGGGTTCTTCACATATACCAATGGGGGTCTAAAAGGGCCGATGACAAGGGAATTTTATTTTATTAACATGAAATATACTAAAGAAATTTGGCTAAAATGAATTCTACAAGATTTTCATTTCAGTCACTCATGATGTCTTTGACTCTGGTCATTAATTTCTTCACTTCCTCCATGACCATGGATTGAGTGGGGGGTTGATATATTTTAGAAAGGTCCCACTACAATCTTGATCACAACATTAGATGGTGTGGTTTGAATCAGAGCCTTTCTACCTTGGTATGTCAAATGATCCCTGAATCATATGTCCTAGAGAATTCATAGGATATATGATTCATGTATCCAATTTATTACCTAGGATACATGAAATATCACAATGAGGACATGGATATCAATAGGGGAATAGAGTGTGGTATACGATGGATTGAATCAATACTATAGTTATGGATCGATTTAGAAATGGGAAATGGTGTATGAATAATGTGCTAGGATTAGCCCAACTCACTATGACATCCTAGCTTGATCGATGGGATGGATAACCACATATGTGAATGGGGAACACCAAGGTGTAATTGTAAAGGTAATAGAAATAGGTGTATTGGGTAGTTGAGGGTATGGAAATTTAAAAACGAAGCCTATGGGGACATAATTCCATTCTAATATATAATTTCCTTTTGTTAGTAATGTCAGTTGTGTTCTGTGATCGGTAGTCTTATTGGTTTATCGAGTAGACCTATTTTAGTAAGAGGCCATGGAAAATGATATTATGAATAAAAATGAAGATTTTTTTGGTCTTGGTGATGTTAAGTTGGAGAGAATTGGAATTTTATTAAAACACCTTATATACCAATGGTTGTACAAACTAGGGACTGGGTTTTTTTAACCACTCATCTACATTGGGTCTTATGAGGTTGGGGTAGCACCATTTAGAATTTTCACGAGTTACATATAGTGGTGGTAGAAAATAATGTTGAAATTGTGTTTAGATATGTGATAATAAACCTTTTAGACAACTTGTAGTATGATTGATCCCAATTTGAAGGGGTACCAAGGGAAGTGAAATATAGGGCCACTTGAACTCTTGAAGTTGTACCCAAAAGATCAATCACTGAAGACATCACTGTTGAATTGGAAACCAAAATGGGGATATTATATATCATGTTGTTGCACATGGGTTGAGCAACCCAACTGAATGGCTAGGATTTGAACAGACTATTGTGTCCACCTAATTATTAGTGGCCAAACCAGAATATACGGGTCTTATTGTTTTGTTGTTTCAATAAAAATAGTGATTGATTATCCGCGAGTAATATGAGTATAGAGACTTGATTTTAAAACATTGGATTGTGGACTCATTATTTTGGGCATTCCATGAAGGAGGAAAATGAACATTTTTCATTTTCTTCTAAGGATAAAATGCCTGGAACATGAAGGGTTTTGATCTTCCTAAAATGGGGGACCCATGATCAGCTCTTCCATATGGATATTTAGTGATTTATATCCTGTAAATGTGGAAAATTAATTTTTATAAGGTGATTGGATCCAATATTTGATTATTGTATTTATGTATTGATGGCTTATTAATACTACCACTAGTTTTAAATGATATATTGAGAGTCTTGGGGAAAATGTTATGTGAATAAAATGGGGTGATAAGTGATTTTATGACTCCCATGGTGGTCTCCTGGGGCGGTAATGTGGAACTCCATGAAAATAAATGTCATATGGGATTGGATGGTAACGAGTTAAATGGTTCAAGTTGATGGAAACTATTACTATTCAGTTTCATGTCATGATGCACATATATCCAAGGTCATAAGTGCAAAGTTTCCAGATCCAATTTTGTTTTCTCCTCTATTCATCACATGTGATTACAAGTAGCATGAAATAAACTATACTAGTGTAATGGATTGTTCATAGAGAGTACATTGTGGTTTGACCATATTTAATAGTTCTGTTGTTCAAATTCAATTCCATCCTTTCACTCATTATGAATCTACCTATCTCAGTTCCCCAATTGTTATGTAGACCTCATCGTTAAAGAATTATTTTTAATATGACACACTCTATTTATTTTCAGTGAGGAAAAAACCTAATACATATATATATTAAGGCCATGACCATGATCCAAGTGTCTGGTTCCACTTAGTACCTTTTTCCACTCTGAGAAATAATTCCCATGACATTCAAACCCATGAATATAACTTCTTTAAACATTAGGCTCATCATAATTCCAATCATTTATCATTTCGAATGGTTCATGCTCTGGTTTGACTAAATTGTTCTATCTTTAGTGTGTTCTGTGTTCGGTATCCAATGTTCCATGGATCTTTATAAAATTGTACAACTGAGTTCTCAAGCACCATTACAATATATTCAAGTTCATAAAAAAATATACAAGGCATTTCGACATTCCTTGGGATGATAAAAAGTGTAATGTATTGATCATAGATTTTCCATGAAACCCTCATTTCAACTATAATCAAATCCATTAATCTTGTTAAATTAGATCAAAATATGTAGTTTAGAGTTGAGTTGGCCAGACAGACTCCCCATGAAATTTGATGAGCTCTATGAAATGTCTCAATCATTTGGGAGTCATGATATCTATGTTAGGTGTCATTATTTCTATGTTAGGTGTCCTGATTTCTTTTAAATAGGATTTTTTTGGAACCCACAAACCACCCAATATAATCCAATGGGGTTTTGAGATGGTGTTTCAATCATCATTGTATTTTACACATATAGAAACAGTTAGAGTTTAGTGTTTATCCACTGATATGAGTGGATCCAGTTACTTGCAGGTGCAGATGGTCATGATCGATAAACAGGTCTTTCCAATCCCCCCAAATTTCATTGTTTTAGTGTAAATAACATATAATTGAATATGGTTGGTTCATGTGCTCATGGATCAATATGTAAATGACTATATGCCTTGGGATGTGGAAAATAATATTTATACTCTTTTAAAACATCATCCACGAATCAATTCAATTAAATTATCTCAAATTATTGATGCTTAGAAAAGTGACACTAGTCTCCTTCTAGGACCACTTACCATTGGTCAAGCTCAATCATACTTGATCTATTCATCAATTTACTATAAAACATGGGAAAATGTGCTATTTTTAGTAGTTGTTGGGTGAATTATACTAAGAAACTAGTTATACTATCATATTATGTTGTTGGGATCTGAGGGAAATTGAATTGAGAAAGTCAAGATTGTCAACAATGAGTTGTTTGGGAGGTGTCATCTTAGAATAGATAAGTGCAGTTGAAGATCGCATTTGTATGACTGAATTTCATTCCTACCAAGCCAATTGGTCTATAAGATCTTCTACTATGATCATGTAATATTTTTGGATTCTAAGATAAGCCAATGGAAAGCATCCAATTGAATAGATTATGGGTTGATCCAAACAACTAGCATCTCAAGTGAGTTGTGGTTCTACAGCTGCATTGTGAACATTCTTTAGAGAATCATCATTTCTTTGTAAGAGGTGAGTATTTATGTAATGTCACCCACACTCATTCAATTGGGTTTAAATCAATATACTAATTTAACTTCATTTGACCAGTGTAATAAACAAACTAATTTTCAAATGGATGTGTCGAGAGCAATAACAGTTTCTTTCTTTCATTGTGTGTGAGTCATTGAATGAGCTATCAGGCTTGTTTACCATTATTCCTAGTGATCAGATAAATAGCTTAATAATAAAATTGTACTTAATGGATATCATATGAAATATTTTCATACAATATATAGTACTATTACATCATCCATATGGATATTAGGTCAATGGTGGTCCTCAAAACCCATCTTCGGTGAGAGATTAAAGGATATAATATGATTTCAAGTTGTTAATGGGTCTATGTTCTTCTTGCATAGTGGTTTAAGTAGATCGATTAGTTCGTGGGTCCATATTCTTTGTTATGAATTCATACCATGGGAAAAATACCATGGAAGTTACATGAATCAACTGAGACCATGAGAACCACAATGTCGACACATTTTCTAAACATATTCTGTTATTTTTGATTTTTAGCTATATAATGGATCCATGAATCGAGTAATCAGACAGAGGTGTAGATTGATGCATTGGGATATGACCAAAAAAGGGGTGTGATAGTCTGTTTGTATATGTCTAGGGTATAGGCTCACCATGGAATGAAAATCCATGATCACTACTGATTCATACTACATGCTCCAATTTTCAATGAAAAATCCAAACAATTAATTATGGTATCCCCTTTGACTTCGAACCAGGTTAGTTATGTCATTCATCTATGATTCCCATTATCATGAACCAATACTAGTAGCACGTGTGTCACAAAAACCATCAGGCTATGTGGACATCACATTATCCCTCAATCTCTTTCCTTTAGAGTTGTATTCCATAGTGATCATAATTCCACCCCGTGATGTAACACCCCATGTTTTTTATCAATTTTTCTTTTTTAAATAAATTAAAATTATTTTATTTCTAGTGTTTCATGATACACCAAGGTATATTACTGTATACACAATAAAATTTTATTCTAGAGGTATAATAAACATAGAGTTTAGTTTTTGGTACACATAATATTATGTTTGACTTGTGTTACACATAATACCGAGTTTCTTCATTGTCTTTCATTACACGGACAACTGAGTTTTACCAAATAGTATTATACCATTAATATTATTATTTAATATGATAATTATCCCCTAGATATTGGAATTGTGGTAATTAATAGGATTAAATAATTTTTGAAAATATGCATCTTTCACTTTTTTATTCGATTTCTACTGATTATAAATGAAATGGAAATTCATTAAAAGTAAAATTATTTTTTTTGAAAAACAAAGTCATTTCTAAAATACGAATTTATCATACATGGAACACATAATTTAAAATTAAATACTAATAATTTTTGGAAATTAATTTAAAAAAACATTTTTTATATGGTAATATAAAAATTATTATAGGGTAATTTTTTATTTTTTTCAGATGTTTTATTTTTTGATAAATAATTACAAATAATGTGATTAAATTAAAAACTAGTTTTGTTCAATTTTATTATTATCATAAATTATATTTTAAATTAGATTTAAAGTATAATTAGTAAAATTATATATCTATTAATCCATTTTAGGTCATTTGAATATATTTAATATTTAAATGTATTATAAAATATTCATAAACATTTGAAATTTTTTCCATTAAAAACATGTTTTATCCTCAAGAAGATAGTATTTATTTTAAATTAATTTTAGCCACATCTGTTTGATGAATATGGAAAAATGGATTATATATTTGGAATCATAATAATTTATAATTTTTAATAAGTCATACTAAATTTTGACTAATTTGATTCCGAAATGAAATTAAAATTAATTACAATGATTAAGGAAAACAAGATTTCTAAAGTGTTGAACTTTGAATATTCAGTTTACAAATGATCCAAAACTTGTAAAAAACCATTTTATAGAAATATTTATACCATTATATAGTTATGCTCTAATTTTATGAGTTTTTTTAACACAATTCCATGATAGTGACCAATATAATAAATTCATGTAATGAAAAAGAAAAAAATGTTAATTTTTATTTTGAATTTATATAAAGATATGGAATATGTAAAAAAACCAATGTTTAGTTATAAATATTTTTTGAAAGGAAAATGAGTTTATCTAATCATGGAATTTTATTTTAATTTATATATATATTAAATAGTTTTAATAAATTTTTATGAAACACCAAAGAAAGAATTATGTATTTAATAATAAAAAAATAGATCATAATAAAAAATATTAAAAGTGATGTAAATTGAATGAATTATTAATTGGAATTAATTTTTTATATAAATATATTATTTTATATACAAATTAAATTACTATATTCAAAATGCATCATTATATTTATATTTTTAATATCAAATTAAATAAATAAAGTAAAAAGTGATAATAATGTTATTTTATTAAAATTGATATTTAATTAATTTATTTAAAGATACAAGAAAATTATAATGTTTTCCAAGTGATTTTTAAATTTTAATAAATATCAAATATGGTCCATTAATAAAAAAAGTTTCTTCCATAATGAAAAAATTAACACCTATATAGTAAAAACATTGTTAGCACGTTTATGGTTAAAGTAGTGTTTTTGTGTATTATGTGCGCTTCATTGAAAATTAATTTCCATCATATATGAGTTTTTTATTTTATAAATTAAGTATAAAATTTTTTAATGAATGACCCCAAATTATCTAAAGTATCACATTAATTTAGTCTTAAATTATTAATTACTTATGTTAGAAAAGTTGTTAGCATAATGAAAAAATAAAATGGTAAAATAAGGAAACATAAGAGTAAAGGAACTGAATGTTTAAAACATGTGTATAAATGTTTTTTGGATGTTCAGCTCGACAATATAATGACTAAAATCACTTAATAAATTTTTTTTGATCAATGTCAGACAATATTGACCTCCTAATAATGAATAATTTTTAGTATTTACAATAATGCCACTCCTCAACTATAAAAGGTAACTCACCCCCCCCCCCCTAATTTACACCTCTCAAGCCATTCGCCATAAAGAAACCCAACCAAATTCACTTCCCAACATACCTCTTCACATTCAAAATTAATATATTTTTTATGAAATCAATCCATGGATTACCTTTGGTTCAAACCAAAAGGAGATACCCGAAGAAGTGGTAATGTTCATCATTGAACATTTTTGTTTTACATTTTTTTCGAAAAAATTAATTTTTTTATATCTTGATAAAATAATAATAAAATTATAATAAATATAATAATATATTTTTTATATTATTTTTAATATATATATATATATTCACATACTTACATCAAAACTATAATGAAATCATCATTCTTGTATATGGGGGGTACCTCCTCCTGAACCTATGTTATTTGTTTTGCCATAACCACTTATCAAGGTTGGGAATAGTGATGAAAATAATATTTATAAATTATATTTATGATATTTAGTATTTTATTAATATACTATAATTTTCATATAACACATAAAATCATGTGTTCCTTTTGTGGGAATACGATAATGTTGTTCTTGTGTATTGGTGACTACCAGCTAGCAAAACAATATGATTAATACACTCTTAACATAGAATGTATTAAGGGCGGGTTTAAAATAAATATGTGATAATTATGAAATATTAAAGATAATTTAATGATATATATATATATATATCATATAACTTTATTTCATTCAAAATGACAAGAAAATTGAATCATCGTTCATGTGTACGTACAGTCGACCATCTCCATGAACGGTGTATTTCCCTTCCTATCACTAGATTTTATGGATTACTATTAATAAATATATAAAAATTATATCTGACATTTATATAATATTTGTTATGATGAATATTAATAAATCATTATCTATGTAAGTGTACCATGATTAACTAGTCAAAAAATGTATGAAAAACCAAGCTGTTATTACTCGAAACATAACTTCAACAAGTAATTGTAAATGAAATTGTAATATAAAGTTATATTTAAATAATATGTATAATTTTATATATTAATATTTTTCTTTGATTATTTATTACAAACATATATATTTATGAAGGTTTTTTGAACATATATGGTAGGAGTCAAGACTTAATGTAAGGGATTTCTGCCTCACTTTTATTTTCTCTCAGACATAGGCAATGTTCAAAACATATTTTTTGTATGTCTTGTTATAATTATCATGTATTTAGTTTATTATTATTATATTCATAATTACTAGGAATTAAATATCCATTTGCGCATATAACATTTTTGTGGATTATGGTTGAAACATTACCAACACGGTAAGGGGGTTTATTTCACAATTTTCATTTTTTGAGAAGTTTGTTTTGTTATGAACCTATATTCATTCACGATGTGAATATACATTACCTTTTAAATGTAAGTTAATTATTTTATTATTCATAATAATATCTTATATTATTACTTTATTTTATTTTTGATTCCCAGTTTCCAATGTTGTGTGAATTTACAGATAAAATCTCATCATTTATAGTAATTGTCTATGATTGGGATTCCATTTATGAAATATTATGAAACATATCTCATGATTTCTCATGAATTATATTCTCATATGGAGATTCATGATAGATTCAATTAATTATACAATTTTTACAATCAATGTTAGATAATATTATTTTGAAAATATTATTGAGAAAATTTGACTTTATTTCTCTCTTCGGTCAAAAATCTATTTTCATCCAAAACCATGTTTTTGAAAAATTCTTTCAAATTTTTTTTAAATTATAATTTAACAACACATTTAGTGTAATTATCATTGAAATTTTTTTATTTTTAAAAAGTTTTTAAAGTATTTTCATATCATTCTTTATAACTTTTAATTATGATTTTCAAAGAATAATGTTTTCAAAAATGTTTAATGTTTTAAAAAGTTTTGTTTTAAAATTGAAAGAACATTTTACTCAAGAAATGTTTTAAATTATTTTTAAATCGTAATTAATACATTTTCAAATTTGGTTATAAATAAATTGATTTTTAAAATGTATTTGTTTTTTGAAAAAAATGATTTTCAAAGAAAAGTTATTTTTTTAAGAAATACTCTGTGTAAATTTCAAAAGTCCAATCCATATAATATGGCATCCTTTGATATTGTTTATGATTTAATAGGGATATGATCCAAGTAAAAAAATTATTTTACATTTGGATTTATTTTGTTTATGATGAAATATTTTTTTATGAAACCCATTTCTTTTCCACGAGTTATATCATGATAAGTCACTTATGAAACCTCGTAATTTTCAAGTGTTACACTATACTGAAATGATTATGAAACCTATATCCTTTCAAAATGTTATGATATAATATTTTTTTTATGATACCCTTTTCATTTAATGGGTTATGATATGGTTATTTTTTAAAATTTTGTAGATCACATATGCATTATTATATTATGTGATGGGTGAGACCTATATCTCCCACCAATGAATTGGGTAAATATTTATATCTCATGTGATATAAATGGGTAGAATGGGGGTAGAAACTAGTTCAATAAGTGAATATGTCAACTAATATGGGGTTGGGACTGAACCATGACTAGTAAAATAGTATTGGGAGTGAACCTTATATACAAATATGGTATTGGAAGTGAACCTTGACTAGTAATATGGTTTGGGAAGTGAACCCAATCCACTAAAATTGAATTTGTAGAGATACCTGAATAAAATTGAAATCATTTCATATGTTTATGTATCCTAAAAAATTCCATGTGTTATTCCTAGGTTATTATCACATGGATTATGTTCTTGATTTGCTTATGATTCATTTCTTATGTTCTACTAATATGTATACCACAACTCTTGTTTATGATCATTGATCTGTTGAGTATGATCGTAAAATGTTATTCTCTGGTTCTCATACCCTTTTGTTCATGTTATTTCTTACAAATATCCTTTATTTACCCTTACCAAGCACTTGAGTTCACCATTTCTAATATTTTATTTCCATCATTTATGAAGAAAGGTTTTAGGTGGTAATACTAAATGGCATGATCGTTGTAGAAAAAAGTAAAGATATTTCACCAAGTTAGAAATATGTTTTCCATTTTTACAATGAAAATAAACTTTTATAGTCCTAGAGCATGTAATTTTTTCATGTGATTAATATTCATACAAAATCTTGTAATATACATGTATGTTAATGCTAGGATATTATAGTTGGTATTAAAGAAAATATTTAGTTATATTTTGGAAGATGGGGTGAGAACAGTTAACTGAGATTCCTAGGGATAATTAAAAGGATATGTCTATGTATGTCTCTATGGATAAGTCTAAGGATGATTCAATGTTAAGGAAAATGTATATTAATTTTAATAACAGATTGAGAGTGTCGTTTCTAAGATATTACATCTCTTTTTGGATAAAACAAGTGGAAGTGTCTTTGATATAGATATACCTAGGGGTAACAAACCTAAAAACATGGTTTTGTGTTAGAATTGATTGGGAACTAGGGAATGACAATGACCCTTTCTGGACACCGAGTTTGACACTCCCAGGATATATTATTTAGAAATTTACAAACTCTTTAAGAGACACCATGAATGATTAAATAGATGACTACTATGAATGATCATGATTAAACACAAGGTGTCATATATTAACAAATAAGGATCCATGATACAGACTCACATGAGTAAATTTTCCTTATTATGTTGTTTTTAAAATTTGATTATTGTTTCCCACACTATTATTTTTAATTTTACTCAATAGTGGGAACCAAAATAGACTTGGATAATTTTGAATGTGATAGATATTTTTTTATGATAATTCAAATGGATTGATATCTTGAGTGAAGGATGTTGTGAATATACCAAATTATTTTTCATATAAATTGATTAATAATGTATACATTAAACAACTATTAGGATAATGAAATAATTTAAGTAAAGATTTTTATGATTTTTTGGTAGTGGAGACCATGTAGGATATAATATATAGTTTCTTATATGTCAATAATGTGGGAATAAAAACCCATGGGAATGTCTTAGAAGAGTGGGAATGTGTTTGGAGATTCGAAAAGAAGGATACAAATCAATTAAGAATAAATGGAAAATGAAAATTTCAATTAAAAAATGAATTTCAATTTTGGAATACTAAATATATCATAGAATATTGAATTATTTAAATGTTTATATTATTGGAATTATGAAAATCAAGGTCCTAAAGCGAAAAATTGTGAAGGGAATCAGAAATTAGGTATGAGAAATTGTTACATTGATAATTATGAAGACGATATAAATTATATATGAATGGAAAGAGGAATTAAGTAATACGATAATGAATTATAGTTAATTATTATCAATGTGGTTTAATAGTTTCAATACATTTTTTTAAATCAAGAATTATTAATTATATTTTGATTTTTTATGGATGCATGAAATTACCGATTTTAAAGAGTGTGTTAAATTGTACTGATGGACTTGAAAAGTTCTATTTTAATTAATGGATATTCCCCTTAATATGTTTCATATGTTTATAAAATTATCTCTAGATAATAAGATACTCGATGTGAATAAATTAAATTGGGTAGTACTGAATACCTTGGAATAGGTTATTAATTTGTTGACAGCGGTGCATGCTATCATGGATGGAGTTGATTTTTTTTGGATTTATGTAATATATACAATAATATATGTTCTATGTAATGAAGGGGGAAAAATATTCTTTTTTCTATAAGGTTTTATGGTAATTCATGTTATTACTATATTTCAATAGAATACATGATGAAGCTATTCACATGTTTCATATATGATAATGAAGAGATTAATTATGATATATGGGAGATCAATGTTAAATTAATTCTGAGAAATTTAGTGATGTTATTTCTAAAGATTTATATTTTCATCATTAAAATGGGATAAAGGGTTAACAATTTATGAAATTAATTATGTTGAAATTTTAATGTGGTTGTATATACTAATATATTATTTTTCTATATAATGATTTAGACATATTGGATGACCTATGCTAACTATTTTTGGTTGATGATAAATTAATATTACTAATATTACTTATCATTCTACCTATAGATCTGTTGATTCAATAGTCCATTAAGCATAACACATTAAATATCCTTTCTTTGAGTAAGAGATGTAGTGGAAATTGATCAACGCACAACCAATGTGTGAGATTCTTCATAAAAAATGGAATGAAATCGAGTATGTATATCTCATATTGAAAATTAAACAACATTACGAAAATTATCTTTTAATAATTATGTAATCACAGTAAATTCAATTCCATGAATATAAATTTAATGTGTTAAACTATTGATAAGCCATAATAATTTAGAGGATGGAATTTATTTTAAGGGGGTAGAATGTAACACCCATAGTTTTTATGATTTTTTCCAAATAAAATGAAATTTCTTGATGGATTGTGTTTCACACTATGCCAAGACACTATTTAGATAATCACAACAATAAGTTAGTATTTATATACCTTAAACAATGAGTTTATTATTTGGTACACACCACACTATTTTTGGTTTCAATTACATAGAATACCACGTTTTTTTGATAGCTTATGTTTCATGAAAGACATTGTTTTACCAAACAACAATATACTATTAATATAATTATTTAATAAG
Source organism: Viscum album (assembly GCA_963277665.1). NCBI lineage: Eukaryota > Viridiplantae > Streptophyta > Magnoliopsida > Santalales > Viscaceae > Viscum > Viscum album. The sequence goes on from OY728127.1 coordinate 1,908,408,120, forward strand.
GTAGCTATCTCTTAGCCCATACAATGGTGGTAATGAATAGGTTTAACTAACTTATTAAAATATATAGTTTTAAATGATCATTATTTATCTATTTATTAATAATAATATAAGAATTATTTGAAAGAAAAATAAATGTTTTTGGAAAAAATGGTATCTTTTCTAAAAGACGGGTTTATCATTCTTGGGAGACATAATTAAAAATAAAATGTTAATAATTTTAATTTTTTTTGAAAAAATAAACAACATTTTTGAAAGATAAATTTAAATATTTTCTTTGGATTACATTTCATTATTTTTATTGTAGTTTGATTTATGACTAATAGCCAAAAATATTGTGTTTTAATTGAAAAAAAACTTTTTGTTTAATTTATTTATCTTTTTGAATTATATTATAAATTATATTCAAATTATAATTAGTTCGATTATATATATATATATTAATCCAATTTATATATTTTTAATCAATATATTTTAAAATTTAATATAAAAACATTATAAAATTTTGATCATTTTTCTTATTTTAAAACCCATGTTTCTCATCATAATAGCACGATTGATTTTAAATTAATTTCATCCAGTTCCCTAAATTGAATTTAGAAAAATCGATTCAAAATTAGGATTAATAATAATTTATAATGTCTAATAGGGCCATATTAATTTTTTAAAAATTGAATAGTTAATGAAATTAAAATTAATTGTAGTGATTAAGTTAAAAACAAGGTTACATAATGGTTAAACATAATATATAATGTGTATGAATGACTCAAAATTTGTCCAAAAGCCATTTCCAATGAATATATTGACACTTTTGACCTTATTTTCAAATTTTACAGATTTTTAGACTCTTATTTGGGCATGTGATTCATATAATAAAGATATATATAGAAAAAGACAAAAAACGTACCTTTCCTACTTTTATGTTCATAACACTTTGGAATAGGGAAAAAACTACATAGGTTCAATTATAAATATTATTTTGAAAGGAATATAGTTTTTTTATCATGATAATATATTTTAATTTTTTATATATTTAATATTTACTTTCAAATCTTAAGAAACACCAACACATAAATTATTTAGCTAATAATTAGAAAAAATATAACATACAAAAAATATTAAAAGCATAGAAAGTTTATTGAAGTATTTTCATACATTAATTTATTATATAAATATTTCATGTTATATAGGTATGAACATAATAGATTCAAATTACATTAATTTTATGTTATTTTTTAATTAAATTTAATTAAATAATGTCAAAATTAATATTAATGTTATTTTATAAGAAGATATATATCATTAAATTTTTAAAAATTATAAAAAATTATATCTTATGAAAGTAATTTTTATAAGGTAGTAAATATAAATTATGTTCCATTCATGGTACAATTTTTATTTTATAATGGAAACAATAACACTTAAATATTGAAAATAGTGTTATCATGGTTAGGGTAAATGGATTATTTTTTTAGACTTATGCGAACTTCTATTAATGGATAATTACTTAGGTTAGAAAGTAGTTAATATAATGAAAAAATAATAAAATAAGGAAACATAAGTGTTAATGAACCTAATGATTGAAACATGTTGTTCCCGATGCTTTTTCCATGGTGTGTATCTATCTATTCTAGAAGATGCGTTGTTTTTTTCCCCACATTACCACTTTCTAATGGCAGGTGGCATCTGTCACTTTTTTATGGACATTTTATCCATGATTGAAATAGGATGATGGGATGTTTGTTCTCACTTCCTTGGATTACTCCACGAAGTAGGATACCTAGTAAGGGTCTCCCTCATAGACTTAAGAGGTTGTTTGTGAAACTCATCCCAGTGCCATATATTCATGGACACCGTTTAATTACGCTGCTTCTATCAAGAGATTCCAAGGGGGTCATGTTAGGGGAGCAACCTTCACTCGGGGGAGTAGTCATGTTGGACATCGCTGGCTTGTCTGGATACTGGAACACTAATGCATCTGATTTTCATCTCAATATGATAGGGATTTTCAAAGGTGACAAATCCCAAGGAATACCATATTAAATTCCAGAAATTGTATTCCATGTTCATGTATTTAAGGTTTTCCTAAACTTACCATGTTTATCATAGGCTATGTCATGAGTTTAATGTCTAGTAGAGATGGATCAGACAGATCAAAACATTGATAAGAGTGAATCAGATGGGTGAAACCCCAGGGGGAACACTGATGCTAGGGTTAATGCATGGTTAGCTACCCGATTAATCATAAGAGTAGTGAAAAAGTTTGTGACATGATCTTACAGGGTTGTGGCTACTTGGGTAAGATTTAGGATGGATATAGATTGTTAAGAGTTGATGGAGAGTGAGACAGATCTGATGTGAGAAAGACAATGATGTTGGTCTTGAGCCATGAAGAGACTTCCTACATATCCCTGTTGAAGGGAATCAAAGTCCACCTAGTTCAGTTCGGATAGGGGGAACCTGAGGAGGCGACCCATGGAATTAGACATGTGGATGGGATCCTGAGGAAGTAGAACCTTTTGGTTGGGGCATGCAATTCGAGAAACACATAGACCTAAGGGAGAGAGGCCACAATGAGACATGGGTGATGGGAATGAACCTCATGGAGGATTCTTACATATCCTCGATGCAAGGAATCAAAGGCCGCATAGTTCTATAAGGGGAATGGATTCGATAAGTGTGCAGAGGGAAGCGACAAAAAGTCATGTTGGGGCTTATGTGTGGTTAGCGGCCTGGGTTGGTCTGACGCACGAGGGGGGGAACAAAGTTATTTGTCCCAACAAGGGTTACACCTCAGTTTCCTAGTGGTTGGAGTTGATACTCAGGGAGGCTTCTTACGTACACTATCCAAGAGATATGTATTAAACCCACATAGTTAATATAGCAACGGCCAGCCATCGCTTAGGGATAACAATGACTTTCCACTAGACGGGGCACAATGGATTACCGTTGATTGGGGAACACAACATATTACAGTAGATTGGGGAACAAAGAGGCTTACTGTTTTTAGGGAACAAAACGGATTACCATTGATTGGGGAACCCAACATCTTACTGTTGATTGGGGAATACAAAGTCTTAATGTCGATTGGGTAACCCAACGAATTACCATCGATTAAGGAACACAATGGATTTTTGTCGATTGGGGAACAAAATGGCTTACCTTCAACTGGTTTAGGACCTCCTGAAGGCTTCCTACTTACCTTGTTTGGGAGACAAGGATCAAATCCCATGTAGTTAGAATGAGTATAGTTTAAAGGCATTCGGGAAGAAAAGGGACATATATTTTAATGCCACGATGGGTGAGGTTGGATTGACGTGGAGTGGTCGGGAGTTATGGGTGTTGTGATTGAACCTCAGAGAGGCTTCCTACATACCCTACCTAGGAGAAAAGTATCAATGTCAATGTATTTCGAATGGGTGGATACATTTTAACATTATGCAGGAAGAGAGTGAACTAGTGCGAAGGGGTCGAAACCACTGGAGGTGTTGGGCTTGAACCTCCAAGAGGCTTCCTACATACATTTCCTTGGGGACATGGATCAAGGTCCACGTAGTTCAAAATAGGGGCTTGGTACATACATGATATGGGGGCCTAGGAAATATTCCATGGTTGATATATATTCTAAGCTCAAGTGGGTCATGATCGGTGTTAGAAACAAGAGACAACAAAGTCCTGATGTTCACATTGAGAGAGGTGGGTCTATGAGGAATAGAGAGGGGATTACACATGGTTAGCAGCCCAAAGAGGAAATAGGGGCTTACACGTGGTTAGAAGACTTGGGAGATAGAGATTTGAACTTACTCCAGGATGGAGGCCCGACGATGACAAAGCCCCAAGGGAGAGGGACGGGTAATGAAGGTCCATGTGCCCATCTCTCCTCTGGTATTTGGCATAGAAGAAGAGAGGAAGATTAGGGGTGATACCTCCTACAAGAAAAGGTAAGGGCTTACACAATGATGGTTGTCCTTTCCCCGCGGACAGATGCAACTCTAGAAAATAAGATTTCATTACTTATGAGAAAGATCTCTCTCCCATGGAGATGAGTGGGCATGGAGAATGTTTGAGGTAGGGAACCCCATGTATGATGAACAGGGTGAGGATATAGTTTAATGCCATGTTCCGAGGAAGACGGTGCTTGGTATATTAATGTCCTGCAGCTTGGATGAGGAAGGTTCAAACCAGACCCAAAGTACTTACATAACCGACACACTTTAATCCTTGGTGAAGGGAAGTCACCTACAATTCTATGGTGAGGGGGTGTTGTGGAGTGATCCACTGAGGGTCCAAAATTAGCATGGATATGAAAAAATAAATAGTGTTAGTGTGCCTATGTGATGATTCCTGAGGATAATAAATGCAACATGAAGAATCACCAAGGGACCTAGATATTTCTTCGTACAAACCTAGAGGGTTGTACTAGATAAAGGTGTGCGAAGAAGCTGTGTTGCACATAAAAGGGGCTTAGACATGGTGCCTTTGGGTAAGGATGGAACCAATAGTGCACAAGGAGGGACACACATAGAATTTGAGGTTGCGTGCATGATGGAACAGCTGCGTGAAAACCAGATGGATACGTAAAAAATAGATCTAATATAGTGGAAACATGTGCACAAGAGGGATCTTTTGGGTGAAAATGACTTAGGGTAAAAGGAAATGGATGAGGATCTATCCCAAGAGGTCCCACCCAAAGGATAACCCCTAGGGGACCTATCACGCAAGATCCAATACCACGAGGACATAGTGTTTTTTCGCACGGTCGTGGAAGAGGTGTCTTTCGCGCAGTAGAGCGTCGGTTTCTCTTCTGCCGCCATCCCTAAAGGTCAGGGGGTACCCTTCATATTATAGCTCAAAATATCGAAGGTGATGCACAAGAGGGGCTGTGTGCAAGCGACCGTTTGACGTCACATTGGTCTTGCAAGGGTTTTCACACCTAGGGGAACATTCTCCGCCTCTCTCTTTTTTTTCTCCCTTGTGTTGGATGGTTTTTTGTAGAAGGTTTCCGTGAAAGGGTCCCTTTGAAATATCCTTGGTAATGCATGGGATTGTGCACCATAGGAAACCTTGAATAAAATCCTCAACTATTGTGTGCCAGTTCCTTGGTGGGTTTGTGATGGGTCACTGTGAAATCCTTCATTTGACATCGCATTCGGTACACAATTGTTTTCATAACAAAGGGAATCTTGCGTGGACATAATAATTCTTGCGCACACCTCCCTCTTGCATTGCAGAATTATCCGTTCAGTCCCAACATGCCTTTAGTTTCATCAAAAGATCCCACTAATGGGTCTATCCGAAATTTGGAATCAACAAATGCCCCCCCAGAATATGAGCTAAAGGGGGACCCGAAGATCGAATTCTGAGGGTCATGCCAAAAAATAAAGAATCCTCTGATCGGTGCATGAAAAAATGATTAATGGGCATGAAAACCACATCCATTCCTGCATGGTTCAGTTTGTGCCTATAAATACGCTGCCCCCTAAGGACCCCACTTTGACTTTTCCATACGACAAGTCTATTCTCTCATGTGCAAAAAGCTCTTCATTTTCACGCAAGTTTTAGTTGCCGATTTTGAGTTTTTCATGCTTCCTGTTTACTTTTGCACAGATTGACATTCGTTCCCACTAATGACTATTTTTCACAGTGATTCTCTATTATATTGCAAAAAGTCCTTTGGGTTTATGAAAACTCAATTGGAATGGATTCTCAATAGACCGATGCTGAGAGAGAGGCTACTATAGCTGCCAAGAGGGATCAGATGATTGTGAACCCCCAGATTCTTCATGCGAGGAGGGTTATACCTAATAACCAAATACTTATTAGAATGCTTATGCAAGCTCAAAAATATTATGTTCAGAGTGACAACTTTGTGATATGGAACTTCGTCATTTTGGAGGAGGTGCTGATTCTTAGTTTTGAAAATGATACACCGTGGTCATGGGTTACATGCGAGGATAGTACCCTACAGTTCAACATCACGAACAATGGATATCCTTCTAGAAAATCACAAAATACAACCATCTACATCATGAATCCTAATCTTGGGACTATTGTAGGGAGAGATCTGTTTCATAAGGAATCCCCATCTATTTATGAAATAACCTTCAGAAGTATCATTTCTTACGCGAAAAAGGGTTATCAAGAATGTGACTTCAGGTCCATGGTAAAATTCACTAGTGAATGGTAATGGGCATACTAGGTATTCCAAACATTAGAGGAGTTTGAGATAGAGTTGCGGTCTATCGGGCTTTTCAAAGATGTTTGGACATACCAATTTCATTTCTTTCATCAGCAGGGCTTGATGCTAGAACTATTCAGTCATTGGTCTCCCAACACCAACACCCTCCATCTCCTCCACAGGGAGGGAGGTATTAGTCTGTTGGACATTCATTGCATTGGGGGAATCCTCTTGGAGGGGTACCAGTATGATGAGTTTTTTCCAAACCAGCAACATCTGGGGGGATAAGATGCATACACCAATCATTGCATGGAATCTTCTAGAGGTGTATAAGGAGGAGTTGAAAATAAATATGTTCTGAAGGTCATTTCTTATCCAAGATGGTTCAGTCACTTCCTGGCATAGGAAAAGTTTGTGAATATGTCTAGATGAGGGATGAAATGCCCAAACACATCTCAGAGGGGAAGCGTGGGATCATATTTTATGGTCCAGGAGGTGGGAGAGTATCACTCATGGGGCTTCTGCATAAACTAATTTCAGGAACTAAATTTGAGATATTAAGGCTTCCTTACTACCTTCTTGAGGGGGTGGTCATTTCTTGTGAGGGACACAGGAATGGGGGGTCCACCCAGGGACACTACTGATGGCCATGATCATGGATGTGAATAACAAGCTTAACCTGGGGGTTCTTGTACTAGCTAATCTATACATCCATCTAGGGCATATATCCATGGGAAGTAGTCCCAAAAGTATATTTGGGCCCTTCCAGATCCTTCATGGATAGGTCTTATCCTACTACGGGGGGTATGACATCCCGAATGCTATTCGTTCGCTAGGACATGGTATGTGTCCATCCCTCTTGAACATTTCTGGAATCCACCTAGTGATGCTCAGAGAAGAGGGGATCAAGCTCAAGATCAAAAACAATACCCATTTCTACTTTCACCCAATCCAGACACATGTTTTTCAGATGGTAGATGATGGGTGGGGCACATGAGAGCAGAGGGATTACCTGCAGAGCATTAGGGGTGGTGTGTTGGTAGCCCAAATCGATGGAATAATATTCTGTGAATCGTATGTGTTGACCCAGTTCTCCAGGATGTTTGGGTGCACATATCAGATTCCCAAGAATGTATACACAAGGTTTCGGGAGGAGCCACTTCGCTGCATCCTTCACCAACTATGTCTTATGTCCATGACTACAGGACAAGGTAAATCCATCACACTTCACCTACCGATGTCAGTGCTTGACTGTCAACAGTGTATGCTGAATATAGTAAAAATATGTACTCCGAGGTGATTCTACAGAAACGCATCTGGAAGAACAAAAGTGGAAATTGTAGAGTCTAAAGAGTGGGGAGGTAGATGAAGAACGCTTCAGGTTGCTATCATGACAAAGGCCGGAACTTCATTGGCAGGAGCATTGCAAGGTGAGAATGTGCCTCTTCCCTCTGAGGAGGGGTGGTCTTGTGGCGGCCTCATGGGCCATCTAGGGAACTTCCTTGGCAGCAGCTCATGTACCTCCTTAATCCAATAGCTGATGCTATATTCAAATCTCTCCAGTATTCCTGGAATAATTTGTGACAATCTATGTCTACATATGAGTTGTGGTGGAGGCTAGTGTGTACCGGGCTCGACCTACTCGACAAAGGGAACATCCAGGTGGACGATAAGGTAAGAATTCATCATCTACTTGTATATACGATAGCCATCGAAATGTATTCATTCTAGTGGGGTGGTATGAAGAGCTATATATCCGGGTGAAAGTAATGTTTGGCCCGGAACATGACCCAGAGGAGCTACCATCCAAGGATGAAGAAGAAGGGGTGGAAGAGGATGAAGAGGAATAAGAGGAAGAAGATGAATAATATGTAGATGAAGATGAATAAGAAGTGTATGAAAAGGAGTAAGGTCTTGGTGGTGAAGGACCTTTAGAAACACCTACTTTCTGGCGAATCCCTCATGAGAGCGGTGAAATTTCAGGCTTCGACGAAGAAATGGATGAGTAGCTAGAGGTGAGTTTAACTCTTGTCTCCACTAGCCTTTCTTTTCTTACAATCCTAAATCATTGACCAACATTTATCCTATTTAGGAACACATTGATGATGATTCTCAGGAAGCATTCCCCATAGGGAAGGAAGACGTGCCCGTGGAGGCAAGAGAACATCCCCAAGAACATGTCTTCAGAACCGAGAAAGGTGGGGAACATGCCATGGTTGGAGTTGGCAGTGATGATCCGAAAGGAAGAGATGAAGCAGTGCCCCCCCACCCGGGTTCCCTACAACACCAGTCACTCAGGAGGTGCCAGTGCTAGGGATCAGGTTAACATGTTCTGAGGGATCCCCTGTGGCGGCAGCTCCCGCCTTGACGAATGCACAAGATACTAAAGCGCTTAGTACCCACAAGTTGTTATCTTCATTGGATCTAATTTTTTATAAAGAAATTCAGCTAACCAAGATACGGATTCCCAATACAGGGATAGTGAGATTGGAGGCTCAGCAGACCGTCGAGTTTGGACATCGGTAGCAGCCCTACCAGTGATTACATCAGCTCCTGCAGTACCAAATATTCGAGGTGACCCTACCCTAGTGCTCAGTGTGTAACATCCCAAGTAAGTAATGAATAATAGATATTTTATCTATGTCTATTAATGAATTATATAGTGTTTTAGAGGCTTAAAATGAAAATAAATCCAATCTTAAGCATGGAATACACTAATATTTTTAAAAGATTGTTTTACTGCCTTTGATGGAAAAACATTTTTGAATCTATCTTTTGACAATTTTATAAACTATGTTTGTCAAAATAATCTTATTCTTTATGATTGTGACATCAAAATTTACTTTGTGTGAATTTCTGGTATTTTTCTGACAATGTTCATTTTTTAATGAATAGTGAAAAATACTGCATTTTACATCAAAACTGCTTTTTAATCTAATTTATTTATATGATTAGATTATCTTTTGAATTGGTTTTGAAGTGAAATTATAATATATTTTACCATTTAATCCAATGGTGGTCATTGGAATCAATTTCAATTTGAAATTGGACTTAAACTAGTGTCAATCTTTTGATACTTATTGTTTCATAAAAACACGCTATTTGTCATGACAACGGGAATTAATTATTAAATTAATTAATGTGACTTATATTTTTTGAATTTTGTAAAATAGACATCATTTTTGAATTCGTAATATCAAATATAGCTTAGGGTGAATTTTTGGTAATTTTCTGAAAAACTTCAATTTTTGATGAATAGTGAAACCACTAAGTGGTAGTTAAAGAAACTGATTTTTCATTTAAATGAAACTTTGCCACTTTTGTGTTTTGAATTTCAAAAATCTGACATACATGGTTGTCATTAAGAAATAAAATGTGGTTCAATGGGATTAAAATAATGTTTTTGGTGAATAGTAACTTATTAAGTTTTTAATCGCGATTAGTGGTAATTAGGGTAGTTTAAGGTAAAAATAATGATTTAATAATATAAAATGACCTAGAAACATGTCCTACCCTCATTGGTTGTGTCATGGACGACCAAGACAAGCCATGGGTCAACTTGGGGACCCCATGGAGACACTTTGGTTGGGAAATGACATAAATAAATTTTTATTTAATGATAAAGTAAAAATGACACAAACATGAGTTATTTTACGAAGAAAATTTTTATATGGGGTTATACAAGTCATATTTTTGACTATAAATATTCATTGGAAATCTAAAAAGATTTCCTAAATCAAAGTATTTTTTTTCTAATTTTTGTGACATTAAATAAATAAATGTATTTATGATATCATGATGATGCAGTGATGACCTCATTATTTAACGATTTAAATAAAATGGAAATATAATGTAATATCTAAGACCTAAACATGTCCAAAACCTATTGGATGAGTGGATTTCTAACCCTTATTATCTTATCCTCTAATTATATCAATATGTGACCTTTTGAATCCGAAACTCTTTTTAAAATAAAGTAACTTATCTTTACTTTCCAAGAGTGCCCCTCCTCTCCTCTTATAAAAGGCCCTCACCTCTACCTCATTTCACACACTCCTCAAGCCTTTGGCTCGTCCATCCCCTGCCCATTTACTCTCTCCACATCCCTCTCCTCATCCTAGAGGATTCCCTTTGGGCAGAAGCCTTTCAAAGGAAGCCTTTAGGCTCAAATCAAAAGGAGTTACACTTTTAAAGGTAATTCATTCTCTCATGTTCATTTGTTTTATTTTGATTCTCTAACCCCATAAAATCTTTTTATTTACTTATTTTGTAACAACACCAGTATCTTCAATATACTAGGATGTTGTTATAAGATTTATTCTAGCTACAATCTCACACAACTACATCAAATGGTTAATGAACATACGGTTTCCATGGATGGAAAAATTCTCACTCCCGAAATGATGATTGTTCAATACTCATTTAACACCTTAAAAGGTGGACATTATGATGTCACTATTTTTATATATGATATATGATATGTTTATTATTTCCTTAAACTTCTGTATTTTTCATTTATGGCATACCATTATTGTTTCCATTATGGGTAAACACAATATCTTCATTTTAGGAAGTGCGGACTACCGCCCCCTGAAAGTGATTTGATTCGTTAATACCATATGTGGGATGTGTAAAGGATAAAGTTAATTATATTATATATGTTATTATACTTGAATTATAATATACTATTATATCATTATGATTCCATTACAAAAAATACGAAATAGAAATGGAAGTAGCGTTCATGCGTACGTACGGCTTACCGTCTCCATGAACGGTGCATTTCATTTCTTACCTCTAAATGTGATGTAATATTATAAATACATGTATATGTTGAATATATATGATATATATGTTATCCAAATCATTAATATCATTCTGGATATAATGAACCTTTGACCAAATTAACAACATTTAAGTGTAAGAAGTCTATTTTTGACGTAAGAACCAAATACCGACAAAATGAACATTATTAACTTAAATGATTACATGATGTTCATAACATGATATAAAAGGAATAATGAACATGAAAAAGGTTCTTAAGAAAGTAGAGATTAACTCAAGTTTATTATTCAGGAGATTAAAGAACGGTCGGGTCAAGTCAGATACGAGGTATGGGACTTCGTCTCAATCTCCTTTCATTGAGGCATATTTTGTTTTATACACAACCTTCTTTTATACGGTGTATAAACCCATTTGACTTTTAAGTTTATTCAAAAGGAATCTTTTTTATATGAAGCATTTACTAAACGAAAAAAGGGAATGTTTTTGTCGTACGTATGCGGCGACAATGACTTCTCCGCCGTCGTGACCATTATTTGAGTTTCGGCTTCCTCTACAAGCCATACCTTCTTTTTAAAAGAAAAATAAATACCATGTTTTACTTTTCTTTTATTTTGGTATCGAAAATGGTTTCTATAATGTCTTTATATCAATGTGTTGTATTTATATCTTGTGATCAAAAGGTGGGAATGTTATGTTTCCTTTATGCATGTTTTATGTGATATGATTATGTTGAAGTTCTTGGGAATTATTATGAAAACGGGTGGTTCCATGATAAACTAAGGGCGGGTGAGCCCGATATAGCTCTCCAATGCATTGGGTAACGCGAAGGAGTGACATGTTAAGGTTTCTCCGAAGAGATTTAGGGAATATACTGTGATGGGTATTCCAAACGTAACCAAGAGGGTTACCCCCTATGTAAGAATGTTATGAATGCCTCAAGTTACCTTTATGTATTATGATTTCTATGATTTATTCATGATTTGATGAGGTGTGTTAAAGTGTTTATGTTTTATGCATAATGTATGATCTCATTCTTATGTATATATGTACCCATGTTTCCTTTCCATATATTTATATCCCTTACTGAGCTTTTTATGCTCATCCCAAGTTTTTTTTGAAATGATTTTCAGAGGTCAAGGGAAAGGTACATGATATGATGATAGTGTCAAGAAAGTGTCAAGAAAGAATCCATGTTTATTTTAAATATGTTTCCATTGATGGGAATGAAGAATACTATCTTTATGTAACCACTTTGTTTATATGTGGAATGTAATGCAAGTTTTATGATCTAATTCTCTAAAACTCTAAACCCGAAAAGATCCTCAATGTGTAATCTTGTAATAACTCATGATTAAGTAAGGTTTAAGGCGGGGGCCTTATAGTTGGTATCATAGGTCGGTTTAGATAACATTAGGAGTTATAATTCTATTAAATGGTTATTCAATTTTTTTTTGAAATGATATGGCATTTGAAGATTACCATGTTTCTTCATCTAAGACATGTTTGTTCAGAATGGTTTTCCGCAGAGGAAATAGGGAAGCAGTACTAGAAAGGCATACAGAAGGAAATAACCTTCCGAATTAGCATCCTGAGATGGTCGGAATTGGAACTGAATAGTTTGTTTCAGTGATGGCATAGTTGACTCAGGCTATAAATGGTGGTGGTATCCATGCACGAGATCAGCCAGATCAACCGCAGAGGAACATGTCAGTGGTGGAACATTTCATGAGGCAACATCCCCCATCATTCAGAGGATCATCTGACCATGTGTTAGCTGAAGGGTGGATTAAAGCTCTGGAGAAGATTTTCGATGTCATGGGGTGTTCAGACAATCAAAAGGTTAGTCTTGCTATTTATCGTTTGGAGGGTGAAGCAGATCAGTGGTGGTCGATGGTTAAAAATATCAGAGACGCTGATGAGATTGATGCTCTCAACTGGAATGAATTCAAAGGTATGTTTCTTGAGAAGTATTTTCCTAAGGCTGTTTGACTTAGGATGGAAAAGAAATTCTTGGAAATGAGTGAAGAGGAAGACTCAGTGGCTGCCTATGAAGAAAGGTTTACTCGATTGGAAAGGTATGCTCCAAATTTTATCTGATACCTTGATAGTAAAATCAATCGTTTTTACTCAGGATTAAAGCCAAAATATAGAAGGGCATTAGCTTCTCGTGAGTTTAAAAATGATGAAAATCTTGTTTGATGTGCTGAGAAGGTGGAAATGGAGTTTGCCGATGATCAAGTGTTCTATAACAACCAACAGAAGAAGAGACCGAGGTGGCAGGAGAAAGGTAAGAATTCTTCAAAAAAGTCTGATGGTAAGAAAACTAAGTTTCCAGTTTGTGATAAATGTGGCAAAAGGCATGCTGGGGAATGTCTTCTGAATTCTGGAAAGTGCTACCGATGTGGTAAGTTGGGACATAAGGCTCGTGATTTCCCTGAAAAGGATCAAGGTGAAGGTAAGACCAAATTTGATTTACAGTTAGTGAAATGTTTTAAGTGCAATGAGATGGGTCACTATGCAAACGAGTGTTCGAAAAAGAGCTTGAGTGATGGGAAGTAGTTATAATACAAGCAAAAAAGGGGTGGTGAAATCTTTTGCAACCACTTCGGCAGACGTTGGGCCATCAAATGAAGTTGATCAGGTACTTTGTTTGTTTTTTCAGATTATGCCAGTGTGTTGTTTGATTCGGGGTCTACACATTCTTTCATCTCTGAAACCTTTTCTTGTAAAATGGGAATACCATCTCAAGAAATGACTCCGGAACTTGTGGTAAAAACACCTGGGGGGAAATGTTGAGGCAAAAATAATTTATAAGAATCTTCCTATCCTTATCTGTGGAAAGAACCTACTTGAAAACCATATTGTTCTACCTCTAGTAGAGTTTGATGTTAACCTGGGTATGGATTGCCTCTCTATTTACCATGCTAAGATTGACTGTAGAGATAAGGAAGTTTCTTTTCAGAAAGACATTCAGTTTGTGTACAAGAATGAACCCTTACTGTTGATAACTTATCAAGAGGCCGAGAAACTTGTAAAATATGGAAATGAATGTTACCTTGCACACATCGTTGAAAATAAAGGAACTGTTCAGATTAATGATGTGCCAGTGGTAAATGAGTATCCTGATGTTTTTCCTGATTAGTTGCCTGGAATAATACCAGATCGGGAAGTTGAGTTTACTATTGACTTAGTTCCTGATGCTAAGCCAATTTCAAAACCTCCTTATCGAATGGCTCAAATTGAACTTTTAGAGTTGAAGGAGCAATTGCAAGATTTATTGGAGAAAGGTTTCATTCGACCCAGCACATCACCATGGGGTGCTCCTGTTTTATTTGTTAAAAATAAAGATGGTTCTATGAGTATTTGCATTGATTATAGAGTCTCGAATAATATCACTGTTAAGAAAAAAATATCATTTGCCTCATATCAATGATTTGTTTGATCAGCTCTAGGGAGCTCAGTTTTTTTCAATGATTGACTTGTGATCAGGGTACCATCAGCTGAAGGTAAAGGAGGCAGATATTCCAAAGACCGCGTTCCGTACGAGATATGGCCATTATGAATTTGTAGTAATTCCTTTTGGGCTAACCAATGCACCTGCTGTATTCATGGACTTAATGAATAGAATTTTCCATGAGTTCTTGGATAAGTTTGTGGTGGTTTTCATTGATGATATTTTGGTGTTTTCTAAAAGTAAAGAGGAGCATGAAAGACATTTAAGGTTTATCTAGCAAACCTTAAAAGAAAAGAAACTGAATGGAAAATTCAGAAAGTGTGAGTTTTGGTTGCAACAAATTTCTTTCCTTGGTTATATTGTTTCTAAAGATGGAATAACTGTTGATCCTGCAAAAACAAAAGTTGTGGAAGAATGGCCAAGACCCACAAATGTAACCGAGATTCGTAGCTTCCTTGGTTTGGAAGGCTATTACCAAAGGTTTGTTAGAAATTTTTCACGATTATCTAGTCCAATGACTAAGCTAACTCGGAAGGGTGTTAAGTTTATCTGGACAAAATAATGTGATGATTGTTTTCAGGAATTGAAAAGAAAATTGGTGAATGCTCCAGTTTTGGCACTACCTTCCAGGAATGGTGAGTTTGTTATATATAGTGATGCTTCATTGAAAGGACTTGGTTGCGTCCTAATGCAGAATGATCAGGTAATTGCTTATGCTTCACGACAGTTGAAAACTCATGAGGTAAATTACCCTACACAAGATATGGAATTAGATGCTGTTGTTTTTTCTTTAAAAATTTGGAGGCATCATTTTTATGGAGTAAAGTGTGAAATATATACCAATCACAAAAGTTTAAAGTATATATTCACTAAGAAAGAGTTAAACATGAGACAAAGGAGATGGCTAGAATTAATCAAGGATTATGATTGTACAATTCATTACCATCCGGGAAAAGCAAATAAAGTGGCTGATGCTTTGAGTCGAAAAAGTAATGCATCATTAACCATGTGGCATTTGGAACGAGATCCTTTGGTTATGGATTTGATGAACATTGGCATAGATGTTGTTGGTGCAGGAAGTTCTTATGTTTTGTTTCAGGTATCAGTGAGATCATCTCTATCAGATAGAATCAATAAAGCACAGAAGCAAGACAGTGAGTTGCAGAAAAAGGTAGAGCTGGTTCGGAAAGGTAATTTTCCTGAATTCAACATCGATAATGATTGTGTTTTGAGATTTGGGATAAGATTATGTGTGCCTTGTGATTCACAGTTGAAGAGAGAGTTGTTATGTGAATCTCATAGTTCTCCGTTTTCATTTCATCCTGGCAGTACTAAGATGTATTGAGATCTGCGGGAGTATTACTGGTGGGATGGAATGAAAAGAGATATTGCTGATTTTACTGTGAAGTGTTTGACATGTCAACAGGTTAAATCAGAGAAGCAGTTACCAAAGGGGATGCTTCAGCCTTTACCAGTGCCAGAGTGGAAATGGGAGAATATATCCATGGACTTTGTTGTGGGATTACCGAAGACATCTCGAGGTAATAATGCAATCTGGGTTATTGTTGATCGCTTGACCAAATCTGCTCATTTCCTTGCTATACGAGATACTTTCTCTCTTGATCAACTTTCCCATTTGTATCTTAAAGAGATAGTCTGGTTAAACGGAGTTCCTCTCTCCATTGTATCGGATCGTGATCCCAGGTTTACTTCTAACTTTTGGAAAGGCCTTCAGAAGTTGTTGGGTACTGAATTAAATTTTAGTACAGCTTTTCATCCTCAATGAGATGGGCAGTCAGAACGAAAAATTCAGACCTTGGAGGATATGCTATGAGCTTGTTCGATGGATTATCAGGGAAGTTGGGGCCAACATCTTTCTTTGGTTGAATTTTCATATAAAAACAGTTTTGATTCCAGTATACAGATGACACCATTTCAGGAATTATATGGGAAGCGGTGTCGAACTCCAGCTTTCTAGGATGAAGTGGGTGAAAGAAATTTGATGGGACCATAATTGGTAGAAGAGTTGGTAGAAAAAGTTCAGCTGATTCAGAAGCACATGAGAACAACTCAGAGTAGGTAGAAGAGTTATGCAGATAACAGGAGGAAGGATCTATCTTTTGAGGTAGGTGATCATGTTTTTCTCAAAGTATCACCATGGAAAAGTGTGATGCGATTTGGTAAGAAAGGAAAGCTGAGTACATGGTTCATTGGGCCATATGAAATTCTGGAGAGAGTTGGATCTGTTTCTTACCGAGTGGATTTACCTCCGAGTTTATCTCAGGTACACAATGTTTTTCACGTTTCGATGTTGAGAAAGTACATGCCAGATCCATCTCATGTTTTGAGTCCAGAGGTAGTTCAGCTGGAAGAGAACCTATCTTATGAGGAACAACCGGTCCAGATTCTTGACCACAGGGAGCAAGTGTTACAGAATAAGGTGATTCACCAGGTAAAGGTTTTCTGGAAAAACCACATGATTGAAGAGGCAACATGGGAATCTGAAAATGCAATGAGGGATAAGTACCCCCATTTATTCGATAAGTAAATAAATTGCGGGGACGCAATTTTCTAAAGGGGGGAAGGATGTAACATCCCAAGTAAGTAATGAATAATAGATATTTTATCTATGTCTATTAATGAATTAGATAGTGTTTTAGAGGCTTAAAATGAAAATAAATCCAATCTTAAGCATGGAATACACTAATATTTTTAAAAGATTGTTTTAGTGCCTTTGATGGAAAAACATTTTTGAATCTATCTTTTGGAAATTTTATAAACTATGTTTTTCAAAATAAACTTATTCTTTATGATTGGGACATCAAAATTTACTTTGTGTGAATTTTTTGTATTTTTCTGACAATGTTCATTTGTAAATAAATAGTGAAAAATACTGCATTTTACATCAAAACTGCTTTTTAATCTAATTTATTTATATGATTAGATTATCTTATGAATTGGTTTTGAAGTGAAATTAGAATATATTTTTACCATTTAATCCAATGGTGGTCATTGGAATCAATTTCACTTTAAAATTGGACTTAAACTAGTGTCAATCTTTTGATACTTATTGTTTCATAAAAACACGCTATTTGTCTTGACAGCGGGAATTAATTACTAAATTAATTAATGTGACTTATATGTTTTGAATTTTGTAAAATAGACTTCATTTTTGAATTCGGAATATAAAATATAGCTTAGGGTGAATTTTTGGTAATTTTCTGAAAAACATCAATTTTTGATGAATAGTGAAACCACTAAGTGGTAGTTAAAGAAACTGATTTTTCGTTTAAATGAAACTTTGCCACTTTTGTGTTTTGAATTTCAAAAATCTGACATACATTGTTGTCATTAATAAGTAAAATGTGGTTCAATGAGATTAAAATAATTTTTTGGTGAATAGTAACTTATTAAGTTTTTAATCGCGATTAGTGGTAATTATGGTAGTTTAAGGTAAAAATAATGCTTTAATAATATAAAATGACCTAGAAACATGTCCTACCCTCATTGGTTGTGTCATGGCCGACCAAGAAAATCCATGGGTCAACTTGGGGACCCCATGGAGACACTTTGTTTGGGAAATGACATAAATAACTTTTTATTTAATGATAAAGTAAAAATGACACAAACCTGAGTTATTTTACAAAAAAAAAATTATATGGGGTTATACAAGTCAGATTTTTGACTATAAATATTCATTGGAAAGATAAAACGATTTCCTAAATCATAGTATTTTTTTTAATAATTTCTTTGACATTAAATAAATAAATGTATTTATGACATCATGATGATGCAGCGATGACCTCATTATTTAACGATTTAAATAAAATGGAAAGATAATGTAATATCTAAGACCTACACATGTCCAAAACCTATTGGATGAGTGTATTTCGAACCATTATCACCATATCCTTGAATTATATCAATTTGGGACCTTTTGAATCTTAAACTCTTTTTAAAATAAAGTTACTTATCTTTACTTTCCAAGAGTGCCCCTCCTCTCCTCTTATAAAAGGCCCCCACCTCTACCACATTTCACACACTCCTCAAGCCTTTGTCTCGGCCATCCCCTGACCATTTACTCTCTCCACATCCCTCTCCTCATCCTAGAGGATTCCCTTTGGGCAGAATCTTTTCAAAGGAAGCCTTTAGGATCAAATCAAAAGTAGTTACACTTTTAAAGGCAATTCATTCTCTCATGTTCATTCGTTTTATTTTGCTTCTCCAACCCCCTAAACTCTTTTCATTTACTTATTTTGTAACAACACCAGTATCTTCAATATACTAGGATGTTGTTATAAGATTTATTCGAGCTACACTCTAACACAACTACATCAAATGGTTAAAGAACATACGGTTTCCGTGGATGTCGAAATTCTGTCTCCCGAAACGATGATTGTTCAATACTCATTTAACACCTTAAAAGGTGGACATTATGATGTCACTATTTTTATATATGATATATAATATGTTTATTATTTCCTTAAGCTTCTGTATTTTCCATTTATGGCATACCATTATTGTTTCCATTATGGGTAAACACGATATCTTCATTTTAGGAAGTGCGGACTACCACCCCATGAAAGTGATTTGATTCGTTAATACCATATGTGGGATGTGTAAAGGATAAAGTTAATGATATTATATATGTTATTATACTTGAATTATAATATACTCTTATATCATAATGATTCCATTCCAGAAAATACAAAATTGAAATGGAAGTAGCGTTCATGCGTACGTACGGCTTACCGTCTCCATGAACGATGCATTGCATTTCTTACCTCTAAATGTGATGTAATATTATAAATACATGTATATGCTGAATATATATGATATATATGTTATCCAAATCATTAATATCATTCTGGATATAACGAACCTTCGACCAAATTAACTACATGTAAGTGTAAGAAGTCTATTTTTGACTTAAGAACCAAATACCGACAAAATGAACATTATTAACTTAAATGATTACATGATGTTCAAAAAATTGTATAAAAGGAATAATGAACTTGAAAAAGGTTCTTAAGCAAGTAGATATTAACTCAAGTTTATTATTCAGGAGATTAACGAATGGTCGGGTCAAGTCGGATACGAGGTATGGGACTTCGTCTCAATCTCCTTTCATTGAGGCATATTTTGTTTTATACACAACCTTCTTTTATATGGTGTATAAAACCATTTGACTTTTAAGTTTATTCAAAAGGAATATTTTTTATACGAAGCATTTACTAAACGAAAAAATGGAATGTTTTTGTCGTACGTATGCGGCGACAACGACTTCTCTGCCGTCGTGACCATTATTTGAGTTTCGGCTTCCTCTACAAGCCATACCTTCTTTTTAAAAGAAAAATAAATACCATGTTTTACTTTTCTTTTATTTTGGTATCGAAAAAGGTTTTCATAATGTCTTTATATCAATGTGTTTTATTGATATGTTGTGATTGAAAGGTGGGAATGTTATGTTTCCTTTATGCATGTTTTATGTGATATGATTATGTTGAGGTTCTTGGGCATTATTATGAAAATGGGTGGTTCCGTGATAAACTAAGGGTGGGTGAGCCCGATATAGCTCTCTAATGCATTGGGTAACGTGAAGGAGTGAAACGTTAAGGTTTCTCCGAAGAGATTTAGGGAATATACTGTGATGGGTATTCCAAACGTAACCAAGAGGGTTACTCCCTACGTAAGAATGTTATGAATGCCTCAAGTTACCTTTATGTCTTATGATTTATATGATTTATTCATGATTTGATGAGGTATGTTAAATTGTTTAGGTTTTATGCATAAAGTATGATCTCATTCTTATGTATATATGTACCCATGTTTCCTTTCCATATTTTTATATCCCTTACTGAGCTTTTTATGCTCATCCCATGTTTTTTTGAAATGATTTTCACAGGTCAAGGGAAAGGTACATGATATGATGATAGTGTCAAGGATGTGTCAAGAAACAATCCATGTTTATTTTAAATATGTTTCCATTGATGGGAATGAAGAATACTATCTTTATGTAACCACTTTGTTTATATGTGGAATGTAATGCAAGTTTTATGATCTAATTCTCTAAAACTCTAAACCTGAAAAGATCCTCAATGTGTAATCTTGTAATAACTCAAGATTAAGTAAGGTTTAAGGTGGGGGCCTTATACAGTGAGTCAAAGGATGCAATTATGGGTGATAATACTACCAGAGGAGAACCCCTATCTAGTGATGGTGGAGTTTCTGAAGAAGAAATAATTCTAGAAGAGGAATCTACCACAAAACTGTAGTCTCCATTTTCTTGAGTATAGGCCTATGGATCCTAAAGAGATCGATGATTCTAAACCATATGCAACTGAGGAAAGCCACATGACATGGTAGAAGTTATGGAAATGAATCAAGTGCTATCTTAGTCAGACTTAAGGAGAACGGCTAAACCGGATGGGGTTTCTTTGCACCTGGCTACTCTTTCATTGCACTGGAGGTGTAGATGCTCACCATCTCCATTAAATTTTCCACCATTACATGGAAGATAAAATACATGATAAGAGGAAATGATCCAACATATACCATTTCCATAAGGATTCTGGGAATACTCAGGAATTACTTAAGGCTGACCAATAAGTATGACACCTTGAAGAGAAAGAAAAAGAAAGGAAGGCGTTCATCACAACATGCTCTATGTTCGTTGAACAGTTGAGGGCCCAGTTGGTAGATGTCCTAGAATAGGTAGTGGAGGGGAATCACCAAATAATTGAGCTCTAAGCTGAACAAGAACGAGCGTATGTTATGTATAATGAGTTATGCTATGCAACTACTAATTAATATAGAGATCTCGGGGGGTGGGAGGCATTCCTTGAGCCCATAAGCCAGAAGGTGGATGTACTGGAGAAATCTATCAAAGATATCGATCCGTAAGGGCCCTATTTTGGCTGAACTCATAAACATATCTTTTTTTTTATTTTTTATTCTAAACTGTGTTCATGGACGAATCACTTGTTTTCATTTTTATTTAAACACATTTTAACCACAATCATGACGTGATTAACAATTTATCCCTAATCTCTCATGGGTCGCACCCGATGTGAGACACAAGGGATGGTCATATAATTTATTCATTTGAATGTGAGTGTAAAAACCAGTCATTTGGCATCCGAGGTGTAAATAACCCATCCGAGCTTTTGAGAAGAAAGAGGGAAGCCTAACTAGAGAATGAGATTCTATGAATAGTAGAACAGTTGTTTTTCCAATATGCTATAGTGCATGAGCAGGGGAAATGCCAGTGGCGTTAGAATCGATCAAAACATAGGGGAGTAGGAAGTGTGAATCATGATACCAAAAATTCAAAACTCTTTAGATATGGTGTGAAAATGAAGGATAAATATAGATGGTGCTTGAAACACATCATCCCTATTGTGTTAGCCTATTATTTAGATAACAAATGAGGGCCGAATTCTAACCATATTCGAAACACGGGGCCTGACTCAAAATGCTACCAATTAGCCTTCTGGAACGCTAGTCGAGGATAATAGGCGAGCCATAGGCCAAGAATACATACTGTTAGGGGGTTATTTTTGGTATGAGAGATCATAAGGATCCAAATAAAGGTCTCATGAATCTGGTAGGGTGGAGTGATGGGTTGTCAGAATGGAGTCCAACACTCTTGAATTTATGCCACCGTGGTGGAAATGCGGTGGGTGAACGCATTGGTTGGATCAAGAATCATACCAATTTCTGAATAGGACCACTCCTGTAAGGACCTAGAATGATACATAGTTTTACTTCATAATAATAAGATAATTAACATGTAGTTTTAATGTCATATGGTGGATATGGTGCCCATAGTTTAGAGGACATGGGGCTGGGCCCAAGGTAAATTACTCGGGTATCGCTACGTATCCCATGAGGATGGGAATCAAGCTGAATGTAGTTCTAGATCACAGTGTGATTCAATAACAATGAGGGAAGACGGAATCCACTTTGGTGAGGAAGCCGAAGTAGCCCATAATTAACATGGGGCATCCTGAACATGTTTAGGGTAGAACTATAGTTTAATGTTATTTGTAAAGTACATGCAGACTCGTGTAGTTTAATGTGAAATGATAGGAAGAGAAATGAATGGAGAGATCCTAAAAAAGGATTACGTGATGATTTAGTTATAAACCTGAAAAAAATGAGTACATAAAGAGTAATCACCACACCACATATCCCTAGGGGATGTTTTTTAGGTCGAGGGACTGAAAATGAAAGTTCTCTAGGCTCGAGGCAAAGTGCATAGGCATTCCAACGTACCCCATGATGATGGTAATCAAGTCGTACATAGTTCTGGGCTCACAGTTTAACATCATGAAGGATAAAAAGCTTGTGTGCTACAACTATACGAGTACAAGTCTTCCTAAAACCAAAAATCCCACATGATTCGTGCTCAATGTGGAAAACAAGGAGTTCTAGACGGACATTCCTGGTATAGGGAGGCACACATCAGGGGAAGTGGTAGGGGAATGATATCTTCAAAATCATTGACCCACCTACATGACACACATATATGTGTGATAGTGTAAAATAGGTAGTGTTGGAATTATACATGAATATAAGGAAGAGGCAAGATGTGAATCCTGACACCCATGATCTGGATTGAAATGATGGTGGTGTGAAGATAATGGATAACTGTTGACTATGTTTGATACAGAGCCTCTATTTTGCGTTGTCCTGTAATGATGGAAAACAAACGAGGGTTGACTGCTTAACACGTTCAAATCACAGGACCTATCACAATTATCAGTTTAGGTCTTCAGGGATGTTGGCCCAAGAGGTTCAGTGAGCCTATGTGGCATGAGATTAGGCTGTATAGGGGGTCCTTTCAGAAATGGAAGAGGATCCAGATCCAAATAAAGGGATTATGAAGCCTAGACATGAAACGAGAGAACGTCTACATGAAAATTAAACACTTTGGGATCTTTTCCTTGATATATCTGAGTTAGAAAATATTCCATATCAGATAAATGGAGTTGAATCCCTTTACAAGGAAAAGGGTTCAGGGGTTTCATGCTATTAGCTTGGAGTCGTAAAGTGAACCATTAAGGGGTACCAAATTTAATGAAATGCTCGCAGGGTGGAGATGTAGTCAAACCCGATGCATAGCTCCCATAGGGAGATCATAGTTTGGGGTCATAGAACTGGGACCAAGATGGGAAGAGACAACGAATAATCATTTTACAGTTGTCGCAAAACCTGACTCGAATGAGATCCCAAAGGTTCCCACCACACCACATCATACAAAATGAGTTCGGGCTAAGGGGCCGAAAAGGGGTAGGATTTAATATTCCTAGGGTTGGACCTACATACGAAATTTCTTGGTGTTTCTTCGTATACAATAAGGATGGGAATCAATCCACATGTAGTTCTAGAAAATGTTTTACTATTTGGTTTCCTGAAACAAGGACAATCGGATCTTAGTTTAAAGGTCTTTGT
Source organism: Viscum album (assembly GCA_963277665.1). Lineage (NCBI taxonomy): Eukaryota > Viridiplantae > Streptophyta > Magnoliopsida > Santalales > Viscaceae > Viscum > Viscum album. Next base: position 1,908,431,990 of record OY728127.1, read on the forward strand.
AAGAACCCATATATTTTTTTCAGGTATTCCTTTCCTTTTTTTGGAGTTTTCAAGAAAAATTAAGTTTCTAGAAATTTTTGAAGTACACGATGTGTACATTCTGAGTACAAGCCATGTACTCTTTTCCGGCTTGAAGCCATGTACTGGCCATGTTCGGGCCACACACACGGTGTGTAGGGGTGACGTGGAGGCTAATTTTGGCGGTGTGAGGAAATACCTAGTACACACCGTGTAATCTAAAATTACATGCCATGTTATTTTTTTTCATTAATCGGACTGGGGTCGCGCCCAATTTCCATAAACGTCTTCTTCTAGGTCTGGATCAACCGAGAGACACCGTACGACCACAGAACTTTTCTGGATTCCCAAGCCTCCATCTTTTGGCTGATTTGACTGCCGTCGATTATGTTGGAACCGAATCAGTGAGTTCTTCCTTCTTTTTGAATTTCATTCCTTGAATCTTCCTCTTTCTCACGTTATTGTGGTTTGAGAATTTTGGACGTTTTCTCAGATCTACGACGTTCAAGGAAGATTCAGTCATCGTGGTTCAAGTATATCGATCTCCTAGGATCGAGGTAGGTGGTTTGTGCCTTACCATTCAATGTCCTTGAGTATTATGTGCAAATTCCACCAATACCCATGACCGGGGTATTGCGTGATTACCTTCTTTCCCTTGTTGTTTTCATGCCTTGCTTGTATTCTTGTGTAGAGGTAAATTCATCATGTTAGAGGATATTTTGTTGTTCTTGGATGTTTTGCCAATGCTTTTCTCTATTTACAATCCATGGGTCTTGTTAGCCTTTGGCCGTTATGATTCTTGACATGCCTTCTATCTATAGGATAGAGTGTTCTATATTACATTCTTGTTGTCCTATAGAATGTTATCCAAGTAGCTCTATAGTTGTACTTTTGTTAGCCAAGTAGCTCTGTTGGTGTACTTTGGCCTTATAGAATTATCATGCACTGACTGGCATGGGCCTATCAGAACCCGGTGCTATAGATTATATGGGATAGACCGAGTGAGCTTCCCAGAGAGTCATTGACAATATAGACTATAGGAGGGTAGACAAAGTGAGCTTCCTCAGTGAGTCTTAGACAGTGTAGGCCACATGTGATAGACCGAGTGAGCTTCCCAGAGTGCCTTCAGATATTATAGACTATAGGAGGGTAGACCGAGTGAGCTTCCTCAGGGAGTCTTACCTTGTTTGTTTTCTCTTTAAGAACCTTCACCGGGCTAGAGGAGGAATTTACTGAGTGAGCTTCGTCAGAGTGCTCGTTGTATACCTGAGGCTATAAGAGGAATTGACCGCAATAGCTTCGTCAAAGAGTCTCTAGACCTTGGGTCTAAGATGGTTAGACCACATGATCATCCTCAGAGAGTCCCTGACTAGCCTAGAATATAAGGGGAATTGACTAAGTGAGCTTCCCCAGAGAGTCTCATCAATTCGTATGAATAAACCAGAGGGGTTCGGCTGAGTGCACTGCCCAGAGGGTTGTGGTACTTCTTGGATAGGACTAGAGGGGATGGCTGCGAGTACTTCCCAGGTGGGTTTTGTTTGTGGTCAGCTGTTTTCTTCTCTGTTGCTTCTTGTTCTGTGGTTTGACTACTGTTGCACGTCACGACAATACTGCTTAATTTTTATTACATATTGTTTACTACTACTGTTTTCTTCTTACTATACTATTAGCTTCCATATACTCACTTACTGTTAGGCATAGATCTTCAGGTGGTTTCCTACTGGGAGTTTTTCTCACACCCAGTATGGGCCATGATTTTGGGCCCAATCAGACTATGTTGGTGCAGGTATTGATAAGGAAAAGCACCCTTCGACTTCCAGAACTTGATTTCTTGGAGTAGGAGAGCATGGGACAAGGCAATGACTTGCGATGCTGAGGAGCTGTTTTAATTTCTTTTTTACTTGTTTTGGTACTGTGGTGTTTTCTAGCATTGTGACTTGTTTGGGTGATTTTCTAAATATGTATCATGCATAATTTCACATATACATATGTGCTCTAGTTTGTTGATTTTTTCTTCAGCTATTTATATTGTTGGTTATTAATGCTTCTACTATTGCATGTTTATCTATTTTCGATGTGTACTCTGCCAATGAGGACATAGTTTCCATACTATCACACCCAAGGCCCTCGCTGCTAGTCGGAAACCTCTAGAGTTTGAGGAAATGCGCTTGAGGCCATGTGACTGATCGGGTACGGGGCACCTTTGGGTGGATTCTAGAACAGGGACGTTACAATGTGGTATCAGAGGAATTCTTTTCTCTTGATTTACTATTTGGAGCCTTTATCCAGGGATAGGATGGATTCGTTACTTGGTAATAAGTTGTGCCTGGGAGTAGCTAACCCATGTACAGGGAAAATCCATACTACCTCATTTATTGCAGTTTTCTAGTATTGATATTTTATGGTTGATATGATTTCACCTAGAGTGATTCACATGCTTCATGCTATTATTGTTTTGATATTACGTTTCTATTTCTATCGTAACCTGATGAGATGAGGGTAAGCCATCTCATGCATCATATAGGAACTTGTTAGAAATCACATTCCATGCATTATTTCCATGCCATCTAGGGTGCATTAGTGATTGCATGTTCTTGTGATAGACTCTGTGTAGATTATGTATGATATTGTGATAGATGCTTAATAGAATCCCTACTGTTGTGATATAGAAATTGATTGTGTTTTACGTTTCTTAAATGAACACCAAAATATGATTCTTGATGTGTTATGAGCCCTCTTGAATCAGAAGTTGGTGGATCCAGATCATGTTTTCTCTTGCACATGACTATAAGAGATTCCATGAATTGATATGCGGGGATTATGGGCCCTCACGGATCAGAATTTGGCACCTCTTTGCCTTGTTTCCAGTGTTTCTGGGCTTCTGTGCAGTTTCTGAGATGCTGCCCAAAAAAACCCAGAATACACGGTGCATACTTTCTAGATACACACTGTGCAGTTTTTAGGCCATGTCACTGACCGTGTGAGAAAAAACCCGGTGTCGTGAAAATAACTTCAGGAACACGCTGTGTACAGTTGGTGCATACGGTATAGTTTAGAGCTGTGTACCTGGCCGTGTCACTTACTATACGGGCTGGGGATGCTCGAGTAGAACACACTGTTTTGGTAAAGAAAACACCGTGTAGTTTTGTTCCAGGTACCTGGCCGTGTCACGAACAACACAGGTCGGTCTTACCTTCTCATATACACGTCGTGTTTGTTCGGAACACACCGTGTAAGGGAAGCCATGTAGATGGTCGTGTAACTAACAACATGTGCTGCCGAGACTATGTCTAGTACATGTCGTGCCCCTAGGGAACATGCCGTGTAGTCTAGGGTTAGTTTGGACTGTGTGGGTTAGCCGTGTAAGGAGGCTCGTGTAGGGGATTGGAGTTCAAGTACACGCCATGTGTGGAAACAACATGCCGTGTAGTTTGGGGTGCTACATGACCAGTAGTGGCAGGAGTACACGCCCATGTTAATGTCTTTAATGGACATGCCATGAAGTTTTTTTATACACACCATGTAGTCATGTTTTTTAAAACTTGATAGTTTCTTTCCCCTGTTCCTGTTTTGTACTCCTGTATTTTCAGTCATTGTTAATCCTGATCTAAGGTGTGCTTTTGATCTTTTAGAGATATGCCTCCGAGATGAACTCCGGTCATACGTCAGTTTCCGGATTGTGACCAGACACCAGATATGGCCAATTAGGGACCTCTTGTTGATCCTCCTACTATGCCAGCCTTGGCACCAGCAGTTATACCCGTCGTAGGCACCGATGCGCAGTTCAGGGAGGACGTCCTGAGGATGATGCAAACTTTTCAGGGAGTGCCGCCTCCTACCCCGTCGATGGCTGAGTTGATGCAGGTACTTAAGTAGCATCATCCTCCTACTTTCTCAGGTAATGGAGGACCCCAAGCTGATGTGTCGTGGTTCGAGTCCACCCTAACTATCTCCGAGCATCATGGGCTAGGGAAGTTACATCCCAGATTTCCAGTCTTTATCTGGATGACCAGGGGACTTCACAGTTAGACTTTCACCCAGTGGTGGATCATTTTAGGGATGTCTTTCCAGAGGACTTTTCATGTTTTCCTCCAGAGTGTGAGGTAGACTTATCAATTTATCTCGTGATAGGAGCAGAACCAGTGTCCATTTCTCCTTATAGGATGGCTACACCTGAGTTGTAGGAGATCAAGAAGCAGGTGGAGGAGTTTCAGGAAAAGGGATTCATCTGACCCAGTACTTCTCCTTGGGGTTCGCCTGTCCAGTTTGTGAAAAATGCAGATGACACCCTTTGGATGTGTGTGGATTATCGAAAACTGAACAATTTTACAGTCAAGAACCGATATCCCTTGCCAAGGATAGATGACCTCTTTGATCAGCATCGAGGAGCCCAAGTGTTCTCAAAGATCGATTTGAGGTCCGGTTATCATCAGTTTCATGTTAGACCATCAGATATACCTCTTATAGCCTTCAAAAATAGGTATGGTCTATACGAGTATACATTCATGCCGTTTGGTCTCACGAACGCGCCTGCATTTTTCATGGCACTGATGAACCATGTGTTCCATCCATACTTTGAATCCTTATTCGTGGTCTTCGTGGACAATATCTTAGTGTACTATCACACTTGACATGACCATCCCTCACATCTTGAGATCATTCTGAGTACACTGAGAGAGAATCGACTATATGACAAAATCTCTAACTGCCACTTTTGTATGGATCAGATTCACTTCTTGGGTCAGTTCATCTCAGAGGATGGAGTATCTGTGGACCCAGAGAAAGTGAGAGTTGTAGTTTCCTGGGAGCAGTCAAAGAACGTTTTTGAGTTGCGGAGTTTCCTAGGGCTGGATGGATACTATAAATGCTTCATTCAAGACTTCTCGCGCCTATCCACACCTTTGAAAGGTCTGACCAAGAAGGTGGAAAAGTTTTTATAGTCAGATTCTGGTGATTCATCATTTCAGTAGCTGAAGGGGAGGTTGACGTCAGAACTAATACTGGTCTTTCCAGAGCCGGGCAAGGGCTACACTGTTTACTATGATGCTTCAGGTATCGGGCTGGGAGATGTTCTTAAGTAGGGAGATAGTGTCATTGGGTATGGGTCTCGGCAGTTGAGGCCACATGAGAGGAATTTACCTATGCACGATCTGAAGATGGCATCAGTTGTTCATGCCTTACGTTGTTGTAGACATTACCTTATGGGAGAGCACTTTGTGGTTTTCACCGACCACAAGGGTCTCAAATATATATTCACTCAGTGTGATCTGAATCTGAGACCGTGTAGGTGGGTTGAGTATCTTCAGTTTTTTGACTTCGAACTCACCTATACACCAGGAAAGGGAAATGCAGTGGTTGATGCTTTGAGCAGAAGAACTTAGATTCAGGCAGTTCAAGAGGCCAGTAGTGGGTGGCACCTTAAGGCCCTATTCTCTGAGATGCATCTGGAGGTGCAAGATAGTCAGGGACAGACTGTCCTATCTTTTGTAGCTGTTACATCTACACTTCTTGATTGGGTACGGATTAGGCAGCTATCTGATTTGGAGGCCTTAGTCCTACGGGAGAGTGTGTCAGGAGGGGACCCTATTTCTGGATGGACAGTGGGAGAGGATGAGATCTTTCGCTTCAAGGGATGCGTATGTGTGCCATCAGACATACGCGAGGAGATAATGTGGGATTTTCATTTCTTAGTTTGGGCAGTTCATCCTGGCGTCACCAAGATTTATCGTGATCATCACCACCTGTAGTGGTGGCCAGGTATGAAGAAAGATGTTGCTGGTTTTTTCATGAGATGTTCTATTTATGAGAAGGTGAAATCAGAGTATCAACAACTAGAGGGGATTTTGCAGTAGTTACCCATTCCCGTGTGGAAGTGGAATGATGTATCAATGGGCTTCATGATCGGGTTACCGAGGTCACCTCAAGGAAGTGATGATGTTTGGGTTATCGTCGATAGGCTTACGAAGGTTGCACACCTTTTTCCAATCAAAGAGACCTTTAGTGTGGATGATCTGGGACAGTTGTACATCTGAGAGATTTTACTTCTACATGGAGTTTCACACTCCATTGTTTCAGATAGAGATGCACGTTTTACCTCTCGGTTCTGGAAGGGACTTCAGAATGCTTTGGGAACACAGGTACTTTTGAGTATAGCATACCATCCCCAGACAGATGGCCAGTCCGAGTGTACGATCCAGGTGCTAGAGGATATACTCCGAGCTTCCATTCTAGACTTCGACGGTTATTGGGAGAAACATATACCAGTTTTGGAGTTCGCCTCAAACAACATTGTTCAGGCGACCATTCAGATGTCACCTTACGAGCCTTTGTACGGTAGGCCATTCCGATCACCCTTATGCTGGCTGGAGGTAGGAGAGGCAGCTCTGCTAGGACCTCGTCCTATTCAGGAGACCTCAGAGCAGATAGAGTTGATCTGTAAGAGGATGGCTATAACCCAGTCTCGTCATAAGTATTATGTTGATCAGTAGAGACAACCTCTGGAGTTCGAGGTCGGGGATCAGGTGTTCCAGCGTGTCGCACCGAGGTTGGGACACAAGAGGATTCATAGACACGGTACGCTTTCACCGTGGTACGTCGGGATATTTGAGGTATTGGAGAGGGTTGGGCCAGTTTCCTATCGGTTGCAGTTACCTAATAGGTACCGGGCTATGCACAACGTCTTCCACATATCTTAGCTCCGACGTTACTTTTCCGACCCGTCACATGTCATTCAGCCCGAGGAGGTTGAGCTCGAAGTGGATGCATCATTTGAGGGGCATCCCATCCAGATTGTCGATCGCAGTATGAAGGTTCTCCATGGGTGGTTTGTTCCTTTAGTACGGGTGCTTTGGCAGCATGGGCGAGTACAGGATGAGAACTGGGAGAGGGAGGCCGATGTACGATCATAGTGGCCGGAGCTGTTCGGGGTTTCTTCCTCTATGCCTTGCTAGGGAAATTAGGGGATGAATTTCTTTAAGGGGGAAAGTTTATAAGAACCAGGATCTTCATTTCAGTTATTTTTTTCCTTTTTCTGGAGTTTTCGAGAAAAAAGAAGTTTCTGGAAATTTTTGAAGTACAGGTCTTGTACATTCTGAGTACACGCCATGCACTCTTTTCCCGCTTGAAGCTGTGTATTGGCCTTGTTCGGGCCACACACACGGTGTGTAGGGGTGACGTGGAGGCTGATTTTGGCAGAGTATGGAAAGACCTAGTACACGCCGTGTACTCTAAAAGTACACACCATGTACTTTCATTTTTTTTCAATAATTAGACCGGGGTCATGCCCGATCGCCATAAACATCTCCTTCTAGGTCTGGTTCGACCGAGAGACGTCATACGACCGCAGAACTTCTCCGGATTCCTGAGCCTCCATCTGTTGGCCGATTTGACTGTTGTCGATTTTTTTGGAACCGCAGCTGTGAGATCTTCCTTCTTCAGTTTCATTCCTTGACTCTTAATCTATCTCAAGTTATCGTGGATTGAGCATTTTGGATGTTTTCTCAGATCTGCGACGTTCAAGGGAGAATCAGACATCGTGGTTCAAGTATATCGATCTTTTAGGATCGAGGTAGGTGGTTTGTGCCTTACTGCTCAATGTCCTTGGGGTTTATGTAAAAATTCCACCAATACACATGAACGGGGTTTTGCATGTTTACCTTTTTTCCCTTATTGTTTTATTTCCTTTATTGTATGCTTGTGTAGAGGTAAATTAATCATGTTAGGGGATAATTTGTTTTTCTTGGATGTTTTTCCCATTCTTTGATCTGTTTATGACCTTTTGGTCTTGTTTTCCTTTGGCCGTTATGATTCTTTCCATGCCTTGTGTATATAGGATGGAGTGTTTTGTATTACATGCTTTTTGTCCTGTAGAATGTTAGGCATGTAGCTCTATAGGTGTAATTTGGTTAGCCAAGTAGCTCTGCAAGTGTAATTTGTCCTTATAGCATTATCATGCACTGTCTGGCATGAGGCTGGGAGAACCTGTGCTATAGACTATAAGGGATAGACCGAGTGAGCTTCCCAGAGAGTATTTGACATTGTAAACTACAGGAGGGTATACCATGTGAGCTTCCTCAATGAGTCTTAGACAGTATAGGCCACATGGGATAGACCGAGTGAGCTTCACAGAGTGACTTCAGATATTATAGACTACAGGAGGGTAGACCGAGTGAGGTTTCTCAGAGAGTCTTACCTTATTTGTTTTCTCTTTAAGAACCTTCCCTGGGCTAGAGGAGGAATTGACCGAGTGAGCTCCCTCAGAGATTATGTGGTATACCTGAGGCTATTGAAGGAATTGACTGAGATAGATTCCTCAGAGAGTCTTTAGAACTTGGGGCTAAGAGGGTTAGACCGCATGATCTTCCGCAGAGAGTCCCTGACTACCCAAGACTATAAGGGGAATTGACCGAGTGAGCTTCCCCAGAGAGTCTCATGGAATCGTATGACCAAACCAGAGGGTTAGGCCGAGTGAACTACCCAAAGGGTTGTGGTACTTCTTGGATAGGACTAGAGGGGATGGCTACGAGTACTTCCCAGGGGGTTTCTGTTTGTGGTTAGTTGTTCGCTTCTCTGCTGCTTATTGTGCTGTGGTTTGACTACTGTTGCATGTCACCCCAATACTGCTTACGGTTTGTTACCTATTATTTACTTCTTCTATTTTAATCATTCTGTACTATTACCTTCCATATACTCACTAACTATTAGGCACAGATCTTCATGTGGTTGCCTACTAGGATTTTATCTCACACCCTATTTGGCCCATGCTTTTGGGTGCAATCAGACTATGTTGTTACAGGTATAGGCAAGGGAAAGTGCCCTTTGACTTCCAGTACTTGAGTACTTGTAGAAGGAGAGAATGGGACCAAGCTTTGTCTTGTGATGCTGATGATCTATTTTACTTTCTTTTGTACTTGTTTTGGTACTGTGGCGTTTTTCGGCCTTGTGACTTGTTTGGCTGCTTTCCTAGATATGTATCATGCATCATTTTATATATACATATGTGCTCCAATTTTTTTATTTAGTCATACTCTGTTTATATTGTTGGTTATTAATGCTTCCCCTATTGCATGTTTATCTATTTCCATTGTGTACTCTGCCAATGAGGGCATAGTTTCTCTACTATCACACCCAAGGCCCTTGCTGCTAGTCGGCAGCCTCTAGCATTTTGGGAAATGCGCTTGAGGCGGTGTGACTGACCGGGTACAGGGCACCTTTGGGTGGCTTCTAGAACCGGGACATTACAGTCTTAGTTCTCGAATCATAGATAGAAATGGAGGGGCGGAGACATGTGGTGTGGTAATTGTAGAAACTAACATGAATTAGGATTTTATGAGTCCATATAACACCAAGTGCTCCCTCGGGAAGTTTTAGGTTGAGGGACCAAAAAAGAATGTTGGGTTGGGCCTGAGACAAAGTGTGTCGGTGTTCCTATATACCCCATGGTGATGGGGATCAATAAATACGTTGTCCTAGTAGTGTAATCGTAGGGTACCAATGCTAGGGACAATATTGTCATGTGGTTATGGCCCATGAACCAAAATAAGTGACATTTTATAGATCTTGTTTATTTTTTCGGATGTTTTTGTGTTTTTTTGTGAAGCGATAAACCAATGATGGGGAATCAAGGCATCACTACAAGAATCAAGTCATGTGTAGGAATTTACAAATTGTATAGTGGACAACAACTTCTAGAAAATATGTTCCCTCAAGTGAGGACATCACAATGTTGTTCTTTTTTTCATTGTGGAGCCAAAATGATAATATCATAGTTTATGGTTATATAATAGGACCAACCCATGAATTTTAACTTCTTTTAGTAAAGAAATAATAGTTTAATGTAATGTGAGACTAGGTCCCAGAGTTTAATGTCATATGGCTTGGAAACATATAGTATAAACAATATTTTAGGGGGGAATGCACATGGAATGATAAAGAATACCCACCATTAATGAGGATGAGGTCCACACCACACCACACACAATTCCGTGGAAGAAACCATAGACCAATGGGCCAAAAATGGTCAGAATATATGAAGATGGACCCATGGACAAAATGTCTAGGTGTTCCTATGTATCCCATAAATATGGAAATCAGTCTATACATAGTTCTAGGGTATGTTGTTATTACACATTGTAGAAAAGATGTAGAAAGAAATCAGTTTAAGGTCTTAGAACTTAGACTATAGAGAATAAACACTCTTCCAAACATATGAAAAACATGACTGAATCCATAATCCCACATGATCTACGCTCAATGTGGGAAACAAGGGAGGATAAGGTCCTTACAACACATAGAATACATGCAAGTTAAAAATCGGTGTAGAGCCCCGAATAACACATCATCATGGCCTTGTCCTCCTAAAGTGAAAATGCATACTGAGGGATAATACCAAGAGTGTCAAAATTCCACTTGGACATGATGGAGTGGAAAATGATGTAAATCCCACAAAAAAAATTATGTATTGATGGGGTTATAATGATGATGGAGGATAACTGTTGACTGTGTTCAAAACACAATATCTATATCCTGTGTCTAGTAATTGGAAAAAATTAGCATCGACTGTTGATCATATTCACAACGCGGGACTTGTAACAATTTTTCATTCGAGATCCTTGAGAATGTTGGCCCGAAATGGTTGGAGAGTCCAGGGGCCTATAATCCATGCCATTTGGGGACCGTTTGGGTGTGAAAGATGATGAAATCCCAAATTAAGGGGAACATGAAGCCTGAGGATGAGTGATAAAATGTCTATATAGAATCCAACACTGTAGGTGATAAACGGGAGTGCTCTTGGAAACATTTGTGAACTGCCAAAAAAGGATGAGGGGCCCATTTCAAGAGCAGCTAACTTGAAACAATGTGTGTAAAACAGGGGGATGAAGAGCTACTAGGAGAAATAGGTATGTGGTGTGGTTGTTCAAACCTGATGTAAATGAGGAAATAATCCCATACCACACCACATTCACCTCTCAGGGATGAACTTTAGCCAGGGGGTAGGAGGATAATGATGTTTCTATGAAATGGATCTGGAACCAAAATCTAAATGTTCATGCAGTCGTACATATCCCATGATATTGGGAATCAGGACATATGTAGTTCTGGAAAGTGTTCTGCAGTTTTACATCTTGCGAAAAAGAAGCAGTTATGGGAAAGGAATCACGATGAGAAAAGTATATGACATGATGTGTAATCCGACGTGAATGTGGACATAAGACCATACCACACCATACATTCAAAAATGAAAACATGGGACAGGGGCCAAAAAGGTTGAGGGATAAAAGATAGGAAGTCCCATCTAGTTCATAATTTTACATCTTGCAATGCGGACGATGGTGATCTTAGTTTAAGGTCATGAGGCTCGGATCATAGATACATGACCCTTTATATGGATGTTCCCTTACCAAAACTCCTAAGCCCACATAAGAAATGTACAGTGTGGGAAAAAAGTAATAGGATCTAGCTCTCCCAAACATATAATGATATTCCAACGAGGGAAGGAGATCATGAAGAGTCGACACTGACCATACTAACAATCCTTCTCGGGGAAGTCTAACATTTTAAGGGATAGTAGGACAAAATGAATCTCTACACATGACATTTGGGACATATAGGGATAGTGAATATAATGTAGGATGTTTGTTGACCGTGTCATAAGCACAGTATCCACATCATGTGGAACATAATTCGAACAAAATAAATGAGAGTCGACCACAAACCATATTTTCAACACTGGACATATGTCAAATTTTCATTTGAAATCCTCCAGGACATTGGACTAGAATTGCAAGAGAGACATTAGGCTAAGCATCCCTACCATTCAGGGGTCCTTTTATGTGCGAATTCTTATAGAGACACAAATAAAGAAGACGCATGAATCATAAGTATGAATGTGTAGTTTAGCGTCATGTGGGATGAGGAAAGAGGTGGAGACCTCAATGGAGAGGGATACAAGGTGGGGTCATGATGAACCAGTTGTGAATGAGGGAAAAATATGGCATCACACCATGTGTTTCAACTAGGAGATCCTATTTTTTGGGGATGGGCCTACATAATAAATTTTTGGGCATTCCTATATATCCCATGAGGATGGGAATCAAGCCATATGTAGTTCTGAAAGGGGCCATGTATTTTAGCTTCGTGTGGTGAGTAAGTGGGAGGATATAATAACAATTAGGGGCACACGGTATGATAATCATAATCCTGACTTGAGTTGGGTTCAAAGAACTCTACAGTACACCATGCGGGATCCTCCAAGAGAAATACGCCCTCGGGGTAGTCAAAGAGAAGAGTTTCGGGGACGAACTCAAGACGAGGTGTCTGTGCATTCCTACGCATCCCATGATGATGGGGATCAATCCACATGAAGTTCATGAAGGTGGGGTTTAATGTCATGTGGGAAAATGGTGGTTGGGAAAGATTAGTTTAAGGTCGTAGATATTGGACCATAACAGTATACTTTCCACTTGCAGTTTAACGTCATGAAGGAAGAATTCTGGGTAGTTTTATGTCCTTCAGTTTAGACAAATCACACATTTTAAAGTCATGTGGCATAGATAAAACATTTTAAAGTCATGTGGATCCCTATAGATCTTACTTTATGGTCATAGAACTCAGACCATTTTGTAGTTTATCATCACGTGTGATGGAAAATCAGTTTAATTTCAAGTAGTACATAATAGTTTAACGTCATATAAGTCCATATCTTACTCAAGAAAGGTATTTCTTAATGAATTTGTCATTGGTGGGAGGATTGATATGATCACCATGCATGTTAACTAGGGAATAAGTTCTATTAGGGTAAACCATTTGAACAACATAAGGTCTTTCCCATTTGGGAATCAACTTGGTTCATTTCCTACCAGGAATCATTGGTGTTCTTAGAACCGACACAAGGATTCCTTACTATAAAGAGTGTAGGAAAATATTCTTGTTGAAAGCTATAGCTATCTTGTTCTGATGCCTTTCCAGATTATGTAGTGCACGAAGCATGTTACCTTCGAGAACTTCCAATTCATTCAGATGGATTTCAACTACCTTGTCTATGCTTCTTGATCATAGAATGCTACGTTTAATGAAGACAATTGAATCCCAATGGGTAGGATGGCCTCCGTTCGGCACACCAGGGAGTATGTGGTCACCGGGGTGGAATTGTAATTCATCATTCTGTAATCCTAGAGGGATTTTGGGAGCTAGTTTGGCCAACTCTTCTTGTTCTGGCCAACCACCATCAGCAGAATGTTATATAATGTTTTTTTGAACTCCTTCATCTAACAGTTTGCCTCTTCATGATTGCGGGAGGTATGATTATAACAGATGTTGTACTTGGCATACTATTTATTCAAATCGGTTTCCCAAAAGTGGGTGCCATTGTTGATGAGGATAGAGTGAGGGAATCCAAATAGATAGATGATGTTAGAACTCAAAAAGTCTGTGATAGATTGGGCCTTGAAATCCTTGAGCGGAACCGCCTCTTCCCCCTTGGAAAAGAAATCCGTAGTGGTCAGGATGAAACATCACTGGCGAGCTGTCGCCGGTGGATACAGTCCCATGACGTAGAGTCCCTAGACCTCAAAGGTCCAAAGTACATGATACTATGGAGAGGCTCTGGCATCTGAAGCACATTGTTACCATAGATATGGCATGCATGGAACCTCTTGGAAAACTGAACAGTGTCACGGATCACGGAGGGACAAAGATACCCCAGTCTCTAGATCTAAAGAGATAGTTTATGCCCTGTCTGATGAGCCTCGCAGGAAGTAGCATGAACCTCCTAGATGACTTATAAAATCTCATCTCTTTGAATGCTGCAAAGGTGAACCCCATCAAACCCACAATTGTAGAGGATCTTCTATAGACCAGGACCTCTCTGGAGAGAAAAATAAAGCACATAGCATTAGATTCTATCAAGATTTTCTTGATCTTATGAGAGATTTCTTTGCTAGAGTTACTCAAAAAAGGGTTTCCTCTAATCAGGAGTTACTTCCAACACCGCGTCAGGGGGACCTGAGGGTCCTGATGTTGATTCAATGGTGATAAGGTGGATTACCTACGAGCTATCATTTTCATTCAGAGTGATTAGGGAGATGACTATTCGGTGTTCCTTGTGGATAATCATATCATCATGTTCATGATCTACAAGAGATCTAGATAGGATGACAAAGGAATCAAATTGACCATTCTAGGATCGAGGGACATGGCTAAATTCTGGCTAGGATGGGAAGTGGGTCATCAACTAGCGGGTAAGTTCCAATAGTGGTACGAGCTCTGGCTTCCTGCCAACATAGTCACCTTTTAGCTGCTTGATGACTAGTTTAAAGTACCCTTTCACATGCATGTGGGGAATATCAATCTCGAGGGGCAGCTCGAGGCTAGTAATGAGAGCTTGATACTCTAACTAATTGTTGGTACATCCTTCTGACAACAAGAATGAATATGGCAGACCAACTTTTGCTGGAGTGATGAAGACAATACCCAAGCCCACTCTGTTGAGTCTAAGGTCATTGATTCTTCTACTGGTAGGGATTTGGGATGATCCATCAAAGTGAATTTTACAAAAACAATATTGGTCTACAGAGTGGATTTCCTCATGAGGGAAATCAAGAACCAGGGATTGGTCTACGAGAGATGGATGGGTGTCCAAAAATTCTTATAATGATTTCCCCTTAATAATATTTTAGAGGATGAACCTGATGTCAAACTGCTGGAGGATTACCACCTACTGAGCTCGATGGCCTATCAATATGTGGTGGTTCACAATGTACTTCAGTGTATCCACTCGAGACACTAGCTGTATCTTAGGGTGCTGCAAGTAATAGCACAATTTATACACTTCAAATACCAGCGCACGACAACCCTTCTCAATAGAAGAGTATCAGGTCTCCGTATTGAGAAACATGCGACTGAGATAGTATAGATTTTTCTCAGTTCCCTCATTGTTCTTATGGGTGAGAAGGGTTCCGATAGATCATTCTAGGCGGACACTTAAAGGACCAACGACGTTTTGGAAATGGGTGGAATCAGGACCGAAGGCTATAATAGGTACTGCTTGATTTCCTCTAAAGTAGTCTGGAATTCTCCATCCCACTGATAGAAATTTCCTTTCTTTGTGAGTTCATAATAGGTCATACACTTTCTAGAAAAATTCTTAATGAATCGGTGTATGTAGTCCAAGTGGCCATAAATGCCTCACAGCTCCTGAATGTTGTTCGGAGGAGACATTTGAAAATGGACTTAATCTTATCCATATTGATATTAATGCCTCTATATATGACAATTTAGCCAAGAAACATTCCACAGGTGACCCTAAAGGTATAATTCAATGGGTTCATCTTAGTATGGAGAGAATTAAGGAAGCCTAAGACTTTCTATAGGTCTTTTTAATAGTCCTAACACTAGCGAGATTTGATCACGAGATCATTCAAGTATCATTCCCCCAATGTCCCATGGATTGGATTAAATATGAAGTGCATGGAATGCTGATAGTTGGAACCTACATTATTTAGACCTAAGGGCATTACACGGTAGCAGAAAGTACCTTGTGGTTCCCTCATATGTGTGGACACTTCATCCTCAAGTTCTATTCGAATCTAGTTATAAACAGAATACCCATCCATGAAAAAGATAGACCAAAACCCAGTGGTGGTGTCAATCAATAATTCTTTCATAGAAAGGGGAAAATCATCCTTCAGACAATGATGGTTGAGATCCTAGAATTTTATGCAGACTCTTATCTATCTGTTATTTTCTTCTTATGTGTATAATGTTGGATAAAAACCTAGGATAATGGCTCTCTTTAATGAAATTGTACTTGATGAGAATATCAACATCGGCCTCTACCATGGCCCCATGAGAACGGTGCATCTTCCGTGGAGACTGTTTGAACCCATGATGATTTGCTGGAATGCCGAGGTGGTGTACAAAGACTTGAGGATATAGTGCAAGAATATCAATATAAATCTAAGAAAACACATCACGATGTTGCTTTAGGAAGTCCACGTACTACCTTTGCTCATCGACATGCATAGAGGAACTAATCAATGGGGGTTTCAGATCTGTCTTGCTATTGAGGTTCACTTGTACCAATTCATCGATTGAGGTAGACACACCCTCTTAGAATGACATAGGGAATCAGATAAATCATCTTCTTCACATGTGGAGGAGGGACCCTCAACAGGAGGAGATTCCCCTAAATCGTCATATATAGATGGGAAGCTAATGCCAGCCTGAGCGGTGGTTGACACTGCATCGGGGGACTCATGTGATTCTGAAACCACAATAATGAATGTTTTCAACCTGATCCTGTCAGGTCATCAGCCCAATGGGCCATGATTGATGATATTAAATCAACAGTGGTGTTTCAGATTCAACCAGTTTATGCCAGCCTACAAAACAAGAAAGTATGATATATTTTCGTTACTATGGGGTAGACATTCTGATAACTTATGGGAGTAGGGGGATCTGGGATCACCTGATCCTGATTCGTGTAGGAATACGAGGTGATCTTCTTGTGTCCCCTATAAGTGGGAATGTACATCCCCCTCATTCCAGAAATAATAGATAATTTCTCCAAATCCAAGGTCGTAGCCTCCAATCAGTCGATCAGAAAAAGGAAGGCATCATCTTGGATTGTCCAAGGGTCAGTCACAACTGTAGCATCTTCAACCTCATTAGTCATAATTTTCATATCCTTTACCTTGTAATAGTCAACATCTAGATAGAAGGATTTACTAGAGGAAAATGGAGATGTGTCAGCTTGGAGTATTCCCACTCAACCATTGAGGGATTACTTAATGTACTAGTTATATGATGAAGGGACCTCCACATATAGGTGAATCTAAGGCCTACCCATTAATCCATTATAGGTGGTGTCCTTGGAGACAACCACGAGCTCAGTTCTGTAAACTAGGAAACTGAACTAGGTCTTTAGGCGGATCTTTATGATAGGTTTCTATTCCATTATATCATAACCTTGAATTTTCAAGTCTGAGGGACTCAGATCATCCTTAGACAGCCCCACTTATCAATATATCCAAGTTGATATTAGGTTAATCCCAGAGCCTGTGTCGACAAGATAGCGATGAACCTCCATTCCATTGAAGTGGCCAGCAATGTACAGTGGGAAGATGTTCCCCTATATTGGAGATCCATAATCTTATCCAGAGAGAGATATAATTTTCGGACATTAAGCACACTCGATTTCATCTTCTTGTAAGGATTCTGTAGCTTCTACATACATATCAAACTGAAGGGGGGCTTTTAATGCTTTGGTGAGGGCTTCATGCATATCATCTTACATGAGAAAGGACTCAAGGATAGAGAACCTCTCAAGAATTATGGATAGATGATTAAGGATATCATAATTTGGTGCCAAAAATGAAATTCTTCATACAAAATGTCGTTCTAAGGAAGGGGATATGACTGGCCCTTTCCGATGAACTGGGGCTGGCTAGTGATGGGAATGTCCCGCTGCTCACTAGTCTAGGCCCATAGATTGACTATCGGATGTGGTCTAGATAACTAAGTCTAGTAAATATATGCACATGGATGATTGCGACGTGGTTGGGATGGCTCTGCCTGATCCAGTAAGACAAATAGTGGTGAATGCAGACTTGTTGAAACCAGATAATAAGGCTGCACATGATGGGATCTACACTGGGCATACTATCTAGTTTTGGTGGTATGCCCAGCCTGGCTTGAATTACTAACCAAGGAGATCTAATGACCCATATATCTGAAGCTACATTGATACTGGTGATGGCTGGGAATGTTTGTAGGATCCGTCTAGCGTTCCTCTTTATCAGGAATCATGTAGGGGCTTGCCAGCTCCACGATGTTAACTGAAGAATACCCTCGATCTTCACTCGAAGAATCCTCCACTTCTAGATGAATTATAGGAATAATCACCTTATCTAGGGGAATGAAGGTTCCGAGAGTACATGATGATGATGATATCAGTTTTGGACTTTGCTTTCCCATGAGTCACAGATTCCTACTCTTCTGGGATGAAGAAGGCTGATCCATTGACATAGAAGTACTGGATGCAGGTAACGCAAAATATTCTGAAGGATAAGATTGTTTTAGTCATGTGTGGGTAATACCAAGGGCATAGAAAACTTCCTTACGAGCCATCCAGTCATCATACTTCTAGGACCCATGGTTAGGAACCTGATGCTACTAACTTTCGCAGTCACTGCTGTTGTCTAGCTTCACGAATACACATGCCACTTGGGTCGGCGTAGGACCTAACATGAATATATTGTTGTCAAATTAGTCATGAAGACAATATTTAATCACATAAAACTATTTGAGGGTGTACCCCAGGATCCAGTTATAGGGGTACTAGTTTGGGCGATCCGTGAGATCCGCCTCTGCAAGCCTCCTGCATTCGGGAAACTGTATAAATCCTTGTTTCAAGGCACATAAAAAATAACATGGGACTGGATCCTTGTTGTATATATAGGTCCATTTTCACCTATCCATGGAGGGGTATCTGGGAGCTCGGCCCCGACGTGGGGCTAGAGGATCCTGTTGAGGAGGTGTAAACTGGTTATCTCACCTAGGCGCTAGTGGCGACACAATAGGTGGGGGAGCCTACCAATTTTGAGGTGGGCGCTGTAGGGTCGTAGGCTGCACATGAGGTGGAAGGCCTCTGTGAGGGTGTGTAGGTGGATCCACTAGTAATAACTCCAGCTACCTGGGGGCCTCTATTTGGGCAACCTCAGTGGGAACGACCTTCACGACTCTTCTTGCATGAATTACAGGAGGCAACATACATTCCTACATGGCCTACGGTGACCCTTCTTCAAGATGTTGGCTCTTATCAGAGAAATCCTAGAATCCGCCAGGTTTATTATGAGTAATTAGAGAGGGGAACAATTCAATTCTGACATTACCCTCATACATTATTAGTAACTTTTCCTGGATGAGTGGCATGTCCATGGAATAGGTAAGGCATTACCATCAGGCGATGAAGTCTGCGACGTGCTCGTCAGGCCTCTGCTTGCACTTGAAGAGATATGAAATACCCATCTTTTGGTTGGTGGAGCTGAATTGGTAAAAGAACATCCTATATTGATCTTCCAAGATGGAGACTAGCCCAATGGGTAGCTGGCTGTACCAGACAAATAAGGGCCCTTCCAAAGTTTGTACAAAACACTGGAGTTTGGGAGCCTCTTACTATGCTCGAGTTCCCAGCATGTGTCCACACCTTGAGAAGAAGCGGTACAGGTGCTAATGTGGATCCCCCATCACATTAATGGGGGAGAATGTGGGGTTCCCAAAACTGGGAAGTGGTGCATGTCTTCCACCCATGCCAGATATGGCTTACCATCAGGCCGCACTTTCACCTATAGAGTTTCTAAAGCCTCAAGGAAGGAAATTATTGATTACATTGGATAATACAGGCAGGGATTCCTATCCTGACAAGGATCCATAACCACCAATGCATGGGTAGGTTTTGCAACATCATAAGCAGGATCAGTGACTCATGTAGTAGATGGTGGGATGACCTGCGGAGCGGTTGGGGGAACATCAAATTGGGGAGCCTGAGCTATGTCCCATGGATCATCACACCACTCATGTGGTTTTTGGGATACATACATCACCATCATGACATAATCTTCGGCATCCATCATGTCTATGGGGGATGGATGTTCATGGTCACCTGAAGGCAACTCGCTAGGGGGGAGTTGTATCTTCCCCTGCTTCACAGACGAGGAACATTGTAGTCTGACCACCACTCTATGTCACGTTCAGCAAGGAGGTCATTGACTATATTCATGTAATCCATGAGCTATCGGCTCAACACAAACTTTTTAGAATCATGCTCTTTCTTCTACACTTATCCAAATGGGTCAAAGGGTTTGATGACCCCAATATGTTCCCTTCCCTTATTAGTATTTTGGATGGGTACTAATCAATAAGTGAGAATGGGAAGACCTGATAGATTTATCTACTGGAAAGTAACCCTTTCCAGTGGATTCACAATGTATGGAACTCCCCTAGGGGGTATATTCTTTCAATGTAGCTCCATATTAGTATCTTACTCCAATAGATCATCCATGTAAACCAAGACTCTACCTGGAAGCATATCCTTAATATCTCTATGTAATCCAAGAATAATTCTAGATAAGAATGAAAGAGAGGGAACCATTCAACCCCCAACCATGGACCTGAATGTGGGGGGATGCCTCCTTGACAATTATATGGAGCACTTTAAATCACTGAACGCATCGATGCTGGAGGGTTCGGTGGTGACTAGGAGACTCGGGGCGCTGGGCCATGGAGCGTGCATCCTATTCAACCATACAACATTTCTAGTCAATATCTTCAAAGTTTTCCGGACTCTTGGGATAATCCACCCAATGATAATGGAGATGAATGTGCATCTCCCATAGGGTTTGGAAAAAACATGCAACTTCTTCCTGGGTAAGAGATTCTAGCACAATAAAGTTCGTGGTTGTGATTGGAAAAAACAACTCAAGGAAATGATCATATGTATGTTTGTCCCATAATCTCCTTGGATCAGAATTAGGATCTGTCCCTTGGTTTCCCCACTCATCAAGTCGGGGCGGCTGTGGGACAAGAAATGGCACTGAAGTAGATCATTGAGTCTGTAGACAGGCCGGTGGATAATATGGAGAATTAGATGACAAGCCAATGCATCTTGGACTATCGTTTTAAGAACACAATGACTGAGCCACCACGTGTCGATAAGAAATAATGGTGACCATGTCTTTTGGTGCAGGTGTTGTGGTTAATGGTGGCTGGTCAGGACACTATCTATCCTCTATCGGTCCCCAGAACAACACTTCATGATCTCTAGTTGAAGTAGAGAATGGAAATGTAGATGATATAGATGATTGCTCAGATAGGCCCCGGGAAGGGGAAAAATCATCCTCATCTTGGATGTATCTACGGAGGGAGGCAATAATTCATTGGACCTCATATTCCAAAAAGATGAGGCAGATACACCTCGTTCCTGCCCCGACCCTTGACATAGATAATTGATCTGAAGTTTCCATTTTTGAGTTGCATTCCATATCAGAATCTTAGAAGAATATGGGTTTAATTTTGGTATGAATCTTCTCAGCATTATTTTTATGGTGTCATCGACCATCCCACCCGCCCTAGGATGAATCTTTTCGATTGGGTAGATTTTTGGATCGAGGAGGGCCTTCGACTGAACTAATGTGGGTGTATAGAGGAATTCTTCTTGGATGAGCTGGAGTGAGAGGGGTTCCTGGGAAAATGTAGAAAGGATCCTGAGGAGGACCTCCGTGTCCACTAGCTAACACATCGAGGGAGTCCTTGCGGGATGTACTGGAGCAGGTAGTACATCTGTTAGAGCTTGTTGGAGCATGGGTAGTTCCTCAATATTTATTTACTCTGGAAACATTAGTAAATAAGATGGTCCTCATATTGGTCAGGATAAACATGGGTAGGACCTCTGTGTTGGGTTCCCATGAAATGAGGAAAAACACTGCTTATATGATTACCAAGAAGAGGATGACCATCTTCGGATGATATACGGACATGGGTAAGACCCACACACTGACGGTTGACCAGACGCGTAGCATCTTCACACCAGAAACCTGGTACAGGAGGAACAACTCCATACATGAGGTCTTGGGTGTGAAAGAGGCTTTCACACCGGGTGTCCATGCATCAGGGAGGACCTTTTCTTGAATTGATGGTGGCATGGGGAGAACCTCCACACCGAGCATGGGATCAGAATAAACCTGTCCTCTCTTTGGTGATGGTACACAGAGGACCTCCGTACTGGGTGACAATTGCCACGGGTCGGCCCGCGATAGGCACCACCTGTGTTGGTGACCAGGACGGTGGAACCATCTTATTCGTGGGGTGGTTGGGGCCTTGATCTGGGTCAGGAATCTGTGTTCCCCTAGTCGGAAGAAATAGGGAACTAATGGTATAGATCAGTAGTGGAATGAGCCACTGTAGCTACTGATATTGATGACCCATCGTAGGCATTTTCCTCAGCCTACACTCGACACTCGCATCGAGTTAACTGGACATGGGATGGTGGTGTAGGCGCATTGCTCATGTTCTTCTCAGCCAATGGGGTTGGGTGGTGGTACTGACATGGCTAGGTGGGAGTCCACTTTGGGAGCCCCTGAGGTGGGATTTCGGATGGGATGGCCTACACATCCCACACCTCATTTGTGTAGGTGAGGAATACATCGTAGTGTTCCAGGGAGAGGGTCCTAAAATTATTATATGTTAGAGTGGGGTGTAGTGGATCCCTATGCAACCTGTGGGGGAGGCGGTGATGATGAGGCGCATAAGCCTCTAGGTCTTGTCAGGAAATATCCCAAGTTTGGATAATCCCCTCCTCCTTGTATCGTTGAATGAGGTTGTTAAATACTGTTCTCTAAATGAATTCAGATAGGGAGATAGGGCATGGGCGCCGAGTAGCCATGGACATGGGGGATATCATGGGGGAGTGAGGATGCATGGGATTTCCATGTTGATGTTGCCCCTGCCCCTGCATCGGTGGTTGGGATGTTATGAGTTTCCTATCATGAAGGATTGGGTTCTGAAAAGAAGTAAGATTTAACAATTAGCGCTGAAAGAAGGAAACTGACATAAAACTCCTGAGAACCATTCCGTCTTCCATGGTTGGTAAGAAGGATCCATACAGACAACATCACATACTGAGATTTCCAATGTTCAACTGCCCCAAATTCCAGTGAGTTTCATCCCGGGCCCACGATTTTCTTAGCAGGACCCAATGACGGATAACTGGATCCAGGGACATGCCAATCCACTAATGTCTCAAGTGCTACTAATCTCTATATTTAGGAGAAAAACTTCACATAGGGTTCACCATTTTTGTTTTTGAAGCATTAACTGTGTCCCACATCTTCCTATTTTGGAGAATGCGCTATTTATAGCCCTACATTCCCTCTTTCCAAAGGTAGGTGCATCCGTCACTTTTTTAGGGACGTTTGCTTCTAAATCCTAACGAGATGATGGGATGTTAGTTCCTCCTTCAGTGGATTCCTCCTCAGATCTCATTACCTTGTTTGGGTCACCCTCATAGTATTAAGATGTTGATTGTGAAACTCTTCCAATTGACATATCTTCATGGATGCTGGTTAATTACGATGCTTCTGTCAGGACATTCCAAGCGGTCAAGTCATGGAAGCAACATTCGATAGGGGGAGTAGTCACGTTGGACATCACTAGCGTGTCTGGATTCTATATCAATGATACGTATGGGTTTCTTCCCCATATGATAGGGATTATCAATGGCATAAAATCTTGAGGCATCCCACGTCAAATAAAGTGAATTTTATTACATGGGAATGTCTCTGTGGTTTTCCTCAAATTACCATATTTATCACAGGATATGCCATGAGTTTAACGTCTTGCAAAGATAGATCAGACTAATCAGAACACTAATAAGAGTGGATCAGATGGGTGAAACCCCACAAGAGAACACCCATACTGGGGCTAACGAGTGGTTAGTTACCCGATTGCTACTAGGAGTAGTGAGAAAGTGTGTGACATGATCTTACTGAGTTTTTCCTTCCCAGGTAATAATTAGGATTGATGTAGATTGTTGAGAGTGGAAAAAAGTGTGAGATGGATCCAACTAGAGGATGATAGTGATGTTGGACTTGATCATCGAAGAGACTTCATATGTATCCGTCTGGTAGGGAATCAAAATCCACGTAGTTTGGTGGGGCAGATGGGGCACCTGAGGAGGAGACCTATGGCAATGGATGCATGGATGGGATCCATAGGATGTAGATCCTCATAGGCGAGGAGTGACCTTACTGAAACAAATAGGATCGATGGATATTATCTCTGATGTGACATTGGAGATGGGATTGAGCCTTAGTGTGGATTCCTACGTATCTACGAGGTAAGGAATCAAAGTCCACATAGTTATGGAAGGGGAATGGAATCGGGGTGTGCGCATAGGGCATCAGACCAAAGTCATGTCGGGGATTGCATGTGGTTAGCAGACGAAGTTGCTCTGACGCTTGAGGGACGGACTGGAAATGTGGGTCCCAATAGGGGAGACACCAATGTTTACTAGTGTTTGAGGGTGAACCTCAGGGAGGATTCCAATGTACCCTATCTAGGAGACATGTTTCATACCCACATAGTTCATATCACAATGTCATTTCATCATGTGGGGATGACAATGGATTACCACTGGTCGGGATACAGTGACCTACCATCGATTGGGGAATGCAATGAATTACCATCGATCAGGGAACTCAATGACATACCATCTATTGGGGAACACAAAAGCATACCATCTTTTGGAGCACAAAATCTATTACCATTGATTGGGGAACACAACGATATACCTTCGATTGGGGAACACACCAGCTTAATGATGATTAGGGATGATCCTCAATGAGGCTTCCTACGTAACTTGTCCGGGAGACAAGGATCAAAGCCCATGTAGTTAGAATACATATAGTTTAATGTCACGTGGGATGAAATGGTGCATATAGTTTAATGTCATGTAGGACAAGGGTGGATCAACATGGTGTGGTCCTGAGTGATGAAAGATGGACTTGAACCTTATGGAGGATTCCTATGTACCCTAAATAGGATACAAGGGTCAAATTCCACATAGTTAGAATGGGTAGATACAGTTTAACGTCATGAGGGACAAGAGTGAACTGACATGAAGGGGTCAGAACAACTGGAGGAGTTGGTCTTGAACATCAAGGATGATTCCAACGTACCTTGTTTAGGGGACAACGATCAAAGTCAACATCATTCAGAATGGGATCTTGGAACATATGCGCTAAGGAGTCCCATGAAGTATTCCATGGTTGTTACTTACTCTAAGTTCACATGATTCATGCTCGGTGTGAGAAACAAGGGGCAGAAAAGACCCAACGATCACGTCGTAAGATGTGTATTTCTGAGGAATAGATCAGGGAATATGCGTGGTTAGCAGCCCAAAGAGGAAATAGGGGCTTACTCATGGTTAGAGGCCTAGGGAGATGGATATTGGGACTTACTCCAGGTTGGAGACCTGACGGGGAAAAATACTAGAGGGATAGGGATATGTGATGAAGGTCCCTGTGACCATCTCTCCCTTGGTATTTGGAACAAATGAAGATAATAGAAGCATGGGTAATACCTTCTATAAGAAAGGATATGGGCTTACACCAATATGGTTTCCCTTTCCCCAAAGACAAACGTTGATCCAGCAAATAGGATCTCATTCCATGTGAGGATGATCACATTTCCTTGGAGAAGAGTTGGTGTGGTGAATGTCTGAGATGGGGAACCACATGTATGATGAACGAGGAGAGGCTATAATTTAACATTATGTTCTCAGGATGATGGGGCTTGACAATTTAACATCCTGCAGTTTGAATGAGGCGGGTTCACTCTAAACCCCTATGACTTACATAACTGGCACATTTTAACCCCTACTGAAGGGAAGGCATTAGAAATGCTATGGTGAGGATGTTTTGTGGAGTGATCCACTGAGGGGACCACATTATCATGGATATGAGAAGAATCAATAGCTGTTAGAATTCCTATGCAAAGAAGCATGAGGCTAAGTCGCACAACATGAAGCACCATCCAGGGGACCATGAAATCACTTCATATAATCCCGGAGGGCCATATGGGAGAAAGGTGCGTCAAATAGGGGTGTTGCACATAAAAGGAGCTCAAACATGTTTCCTTAGTGTAAGGACGATAGTTGGAGCCCACAAGAAGTGATGTGCACAAAATGAGATGCTACACACAAGATAGAACATTTGTGAAAAAATCAGATGGATTCATGCAAAATAAATCCAATTCAATGAAAACATGAGAGAAAGAGGGATATTTTGCATGAAAATTCCTTAGGATAAAAGTAAATGGATAAGGATCTATCCCAAGAGGGCCCACCCAAAGGAGGACCCCAAGGGGACCTGTCGTGCATGATCTAATATCTTTAGGCCATTGTGTTTTTCTCATAGTCACGAAAGATCTATCTTTAGAGTTGCAGAGCATTAGTTCATCTTCTATAGCCATCCCCGAAGGTCGTGGGTATGCTTCATTTTATATCCAAAAACCCTAGAGGCAGTGCATAACAGGGGCTACATGCAAGTGACCATTTGACGTCACATTGGGTGCGCAAGGGTTTGTGGGCCTCGGGGAAACTTGCGTGCTATACTCTATTCTTTCATACACTTTCCGTGGTTGGTTTTTTGGAGATGTTTTCTAATAAAGGGTCCCTCTGACATTATCTTGTGAGATATAGGGTTTTTGTGCCATAGGAAACCATGTGTGCACACCTGGACTGTTGCACACGGGTGCCTTAGAGGGTTTACGGCGGGTCACCGTGGAAGCCTTCATTTGACGTCGCATTGGGCATGCAAGGGTTTGTGAACCAAGGGGAATCTTTTGCGCACTCAATAATTCTTGTTTTCCCCTCCCTCTCACATCGCGGAATCATCTGTTTACTCCCAACATGCCTTCGGTCTCATCAAAAGAGCCCAATCATGGCCCTATCTGAAATTCAATGTAAACACATGTATGTAAAGGTATAATGGAGGTGTGGATCAATAGTATCATCCCAAAAAACCTTTAATTATCATTTTTCTAGAAACATGAGTCCTGCTTGACCTCCTAATGGTGAATTATTTTGAGTATTTATAAGAATCCACCCCTACTCAACTATAAAAGGGAATTCAATTCCCCCTTATTAACAACTCCCAATAAGTTTATCCCTAACAAAACCTACCAAAATCACTTCCCAAAATCACTCCTCCCATCAAATAATCCTTATTTGAGATAAAATACAACCAAGGAAGTAATTTGGTGAAAACCAAATGGAGATACTCGAAGAATAGGTATAATTTTTCAAAAAATGTTTTTTATTTCTTCCTCAAAAACAGATAATTAATTTTTATATCATGATTATATAATAAAATCCTTATAATATATATACTAATAATTTTATTACAATAAAGGTACAACCTATATCTTCACAATCTTAAATAAAATGGGTTATTAAATCATCATTCGTGTGTATGGTGGAATACCAGCTTGTGAATCGTTACCGTTCATTTTTCCATTACCACAAATTAATGTAGGAAATAATGATTCAAATACTATTAATATAAGATTTTTATGATTTCTATTATGTTATTATGATTGTTTAATTATTATATAACACATAACATCTTTCTTTCCATTTTTGGGAAAATGATAACATCGTTCATATGTACGATGGGCTACCGCTTCACGAAGCGATATGATTCATTCATAATTTACATTGAATGTTTTCCGGATGGGTTTAGTAGAGATATGTGATATATATGAAACAATAATTCTTTTATAATGAGAATATATATATATATAATTTATTTTTCTTTCTTTCAATACTATAATAATAAGGAAACAACATTCATTCCAATGTACGACCTATTTTCTCCATGAATGATGTACATCATTTCCTATCACTATTTTTTTGGATTACAATAAATAAAAATATATTAAATATATATGATATATATATCATGGTTATAATATTTCTGGTGATGAAATCACAATCAAATTTAGTGGACCGGTAATTGTAAATCAAAACATATACAAAAAACAAATCAATAATTATACGAAACATAAATTTAACATGGAATTTTTAATAAAAGAATAATATAAAGTTATAAGTAAATCGTATATGGTATTATATATATTAATATTGTTTTCTAAAATATTTATAATGAACATATATTATTTATATAGGATTTTTGAACAAGTATGACGATAGTTAAAACTTGTGGTAGAGGATTTGTGTTTCACTTTTATATTCCTTATGACACAATCCATATTCACCACCTATTTCTTATAAGTTGTCTATATACATCCCATAGATGTGTTTTTTATTTTTTTGTTGAATTTTTTTTGGATTTAAAAATCCATTTTGGGATATATTTTCAAGGTGATTATAGTTAATATTTTACTAACATGGAAGTGGGGTCTTGTCTCAATTTTCATTCTTGGAGTTGTACATTATGTTATGAACATCTATTCTTTGTATACATCTACATTGACATGTAATATCATGAATTATTTCATCCACATTATATTTTAAGTGTCATTATATTTTATTACTTCATGGGATTTCATATTCAATGTTACCAATGTGGTAAGAGATTTTTTCTACAATCTTTTCATTTGATAGGATTATTTATAATTAAGCTTCAATTGAGGAAATATTATGATTTTTATCTTTATAATTCTCAAGAAATTTTCCTACCATGTAGTTATTATTGATATATTCAATTAATCGTAATATTTTCACACTATTAGATACTTTAAAAAAAATAAAAAATTACTTTTAAAAAATACGACTTTATTCCTCTATTCCTTTGGAAATATGTTCTCTTAAAAATCTATTTTTTATAAAAATGTATTAAATTATGTTTTAAAATTATATTTTATTCTGACTTTTAAATAAATTTATTTTTAATATATTTTATTTTTAAAATGTTTTTTCAGTGTTTTTAAACAATTTCTTTATTAGTTTTTAATGTTGATTTTGAATATAATGGTGTTCCAAAATGTTTTATATTTTCAAAAGAATTTTTTTTTGAAGAAGAAATGATATTTTAATCAATAATTTTATAATATAATTTTCAAATCATAAATTATAATTTTCCATGTTTTTCCAAATAATTGTATTTTTAAAATGTTATATGGTTTAAAAAGTTATTTCCAAAGTGTAGTTTTTTTCCAGTATGAATTCAACCTATTGTTCTTTCAAAATAAATCCCCATATAGTATGACATTTTTTTATATGGATTATGATTTAATAGGGATAATATCAAATTATACCATTCCAATTCTTCATTTTAATGGTTTATTTTTATGAGAAAAGTGTTTTTATGTAGTTTTTTTAATTTCTATAGGTTATATTATGATATAACGCTTATGAAACCCACTTCTATTCATGTGTTATGCAATGATGAAATTATTATGAAACCTATCTTTTTACCTAATGTTTTGATATGATTACATTTTTATGATACCCATTTCATTTCATGGATTATTATATGATTAATTTTTGTGATCTTCTGGAACACATATGTAATATTTCGTAATTGGTTGGGTAGGACATATATCTCCTTCCATTGCATTAGGTAACTATTTATATCTCATGAGATAGACATGAATGGAATAGGGGTGGACCCAGTTTAGCAAGGGGCCTTTTCTACTAATATTGTTTGGGGAGTGAACCTTCTCTATTAATATTTCATTAGGAGTGAAACATAACTACTAATATTCTTTTGGGACTGATCCTTGACATAAAATATTGTTTGGGGAGTTTACAAATTCCACTGAGATAGCTTTGGCTGTGATCCTTGACTAGTTTTCAAATCATTTCAAATGTTTATGTGTATTCCAAAATTCGATGTATTATTTATATATTATTATCACTTGGATTATTTTCTTTATTCCGTTAGGAGTCATGTATTATGATCATCCAGTCATTATGGAATGAATCATGTGTGTAATATTTGTTATGTAAGGTATGAAAATCAAATTCTATTCTCATGTTCCCATACCCTTACATTAATGTTATGCTTATATATAACCTTTATTTACCCTTACCAAGTACCTTCTATACTCCTTTACTATGTTTCTTTTTCCAAGGTTATGAATAATGGGTTTTAGTAGGAGTATTCAATGAGAAGGTCGTTGTGGGAAACAATTAACATCTTTCATCAAGATAAAATATTGTGTCCCTTGTTTACAAATACACAAATCTATTACGGTCGTCAAAAATGAACATTTTTAATGTGATGAATATAGTTATTAAATGATATAATATCCATTTATGTTAATCCTAAAATGTTTAAAATGACTCAGTCCTCCCTTCCCATTGGAGTTCCAAATCAACTCACCAAAACATCCATGAATATGCGCTCTCTTCCAGTTCATTTTGAAGCTTCCAAAAAACAAATAAACCATCCCTATAACACCAACACTATTAGAGTAGTGTAATGACATAGAAGAGTAGTAAATGAACAAAACATTGGACTGAGTACTTAAATTTCCATACCAAGGGTTCTTGATGACACCCACTATCTACCCTTGGAACCAGCTTGAGATCTAGGAAGTAGTTGATCTCCTAGGACTAGATTGGAATTTATAGGAATTTATAGCTATTATAGAATATAAAGTCCAATAAATTCTGATGAATTATTATAATGTTTTATGTTTAACATGGTCATCTTGGGTTTCCAAGCGTCTCATAGCTCCCATAGATTAGTAGGCTATACAAAACTCATCTATGGTTTACATGGTTAAGACCATGAAACCCCTATTCCATGAAATAGTGGATGGAACTGAAATATTTTTTAGATACTAATGGGATTCCTGCATATAATGAAATTGGAATTACTCACTTGTCTAAGTAACAATATAGTATGTAGGATTTAGTTCATTATCAGATAACCCATTGTTATTTCATGAGATGTGATGTTGACATCCATGCAACACTTGTGGGAACATGAGGCTGAAGAGTAAAGTACCCCATATATATTATTTTTATATATATACCAAGGGGTTATCATTTCTTCATTCATTGGAAAGGTTTTGTGTGTTGTATCAAATTAAACCACTAGATCCACCACTTTATATGGCCCCCATTAATTCCATTTATTTTCGATCTGACCATACATCCAAGGAGAAGTGTTCCAAGAATTATAAAGACCACTCAAGAGGGATGACATTTATCATTTACTACTAATACTAATGGGGTCTCTAATCCCATTATCCCCCAATGATTTCATAATCAATTATCTTCTGTGATTCCCAATTGAGTTCTCTTCACGTCATTTTTGTTCCATCATAATTATTAATATTTGAACCTACCCCAATGATACATTCCACCCTACTAGTGTGACTCCAATATAATTCACATTGAACCTAGGCTAGATATCTTGGAATTCACAATCTCCCCACTTGACCACCACAAATTTTCCCTTGTTGGCTAGTCATTTTGTAGAACACTTCTACCTCCCACATCTTACCAAACCTACTGGGAAGGATCTAGATAAGTATCAAAACCAAGTTCTGTAACTATCTCTACTACCTATTAAATTTAACAATATTTATAATAATAGCTCTCCAATCAGTTCACCCACACTATATTGTTGTACTAGTCATCAAACTATTATCAAAGATTCCCTATCACGTTCTCCCCAAATGAGAGTATGTCCTTCTCATTCCCTATGCGGATTTTTATCTGAAAATACTAGTAACACGTCAATGGATTGGAGAACTATTCACTGACCAAATAACTAATATGATGCAAGATCCTCAAATAGTGAAACATTATATTTTAAGGTTTTCTAAAACCTATACTATTCAATGGATTTTCTCTTGCCCAAACATTATGTACCCATTCCCACAATGTGTTCTAGGTAATGTTCATGATTTTATCCCCATTATCAACTAAAATCACTCGGATACCCAAATCATGTATCCTAGTAAGGTCTTGGTGAGATTTATTTTCATGTCTTCACATAGATATCTGAATCAGGTATCCCAAGACTTCCCTTATATAACCTACTACGGGATACCGGAATCAAGTATCCTAGTAAAGAACTAGGAGGAACAAGACATTCCAATGATTTCTATGAATAATTTATATGCTTAATGAACATTATAATTTTATGTGTTAATAATATTAATAAAAATACTTTTATGCTAAGATCCCCATTGTGATTTTACTGTGTAGTTTGGTGTGTTCTCAAGTCGCCAATCGAGTACCGTGGGGAAAATTGGAGTTTACTATTCTGTTTGACATTCTAATATTCACGATAATTACACATATGCTCCTCATTCCTTCACACACTCTAAGGCACATTGACCATATACCTTGATACCATGTCCCTTCAAGAGATTCAAAATGGGTATTCTTGGAAGACCAAAAAAATTAGTAAGTATGAAAACCTCATTCATTGGGCCTGATATAAATTCTTTTGATACCCTAACTTATCGATAAAATTCATGGTTCATAAACCTATGGTTTTGACCCCTCAACTTCATTTACTTCATGAACATTTTTTATTGACAAGTTACTCAATAATTATACCTATAGGAGTGATTATAAAATTTCAATCTTCTAATTTTTCCAACACTATCAGAGTAGAGTAATAAGAAATGGAATTGGGAATGTATCCTCTTGATATACATCACTCAATATTCCTCCATTTGAAGAAGTATAAGTATAATTACACATTTAAATGGATTTATAATTAAATTCGATAGAATCTTGGTCAATTATGAGAAATAAATCATCATCCCATTTTGGGTATAGAAAAGGTCCCATATAGATTCATTTTAGGGTTATTTGATAAGAACCTACTGTATATGCATAATTTAGGAGCACACCAACACCCATGAATCATGACTCAATCATATATTCCCCTCATTATTTCTTCAATTAGATAACATTAATCCACTATTAGAGTATATTACTAACTTTCATGAGAGTCTATATGTGCCTCTAAGCCTAGATAGACTTCGGAGACATAAATCTTATATTTCCAGGAAGCCATCATCGAGTGTACAACACTTTCACAGTCCCCAATCTCATTATTTTATTTTATTTTTTAATTTTTAGTATCAATTATTGTCATAAAAAACCCCATACACTTTATTAATAAATGAAAAATATCATAGATATTGGGATGATTATTGATCTAGAATAGGAGTCCAACAATGATATATAGTTTGAAAAAGGACATTGATTTTGAAACTAATGCTAGTGCCTATAATTTTCTGTGATCATATATTTATTTAAAAGATGATGAAAAATGAAAGAGGCACCTAAAGGGGGACATAAGAATATCAATTTTAGAACTTTAATCAAGACTATGAAATCCCCTAGAAGAAGATGATCAACAAGTACATGGGGAAGCAGTTTCATCCTCTATTTACCTTTTTAGTATATCCTCCCCATGTTATGTGGATCAGGGCAATTATCCATTCCTTACGAAATATTGTATTAGTAGTATCATATAAGGGAAGTACCACAGTCTCACTTCTCTCCCCAATAAAAAAATAAGACTGATTTTTCTATGTGAATAGAATATTTTATGAGCCGATTCAAGTCTCTCCGTTCACATGGAATGCTGGGAACACATGTTTTTCGCATATGACTAGGAAATTCACACATGATGACTTCCACCTTGCTAAAATCTAGTGGATATATAAGGTGTTCCATGAGTTAGAAAATCTTGAATAATCATCAATATTTACACTCATACCCTCCCATGTCCAGTGTGATTAGACATCACTACCTAATTAATTAGATATTACATAAAGAATCTTCTATACTAATGAATAATGAAACCACTCATATGGACATCATACTTGATGTTTAACACACCACCCAATCACAAACCAGGGTTCTTAATGCCAATGAAACACCACTGCTTCCAAAAGGAACCAGGTTTTTTATACTAGCCCCATATGTGAGCTTCTAACTCAATACATACATCATTATACTACCAATACAAAAAAAAACATATTGAACTATAATTTCAAGGTTGAAAAAAGAAAAAAGTGGGTCACTATAAGAAAAAATGTGGGTTACTATTAGAGTATATTTTTGAGTGCAGTCCCAGCTACCTCATGGAAGCTAGAAGGTGAGGGTCAAATTGAACCCAAACACAATGTACCAAACAAAAAATCTCTAAAATATAAAAAACACATTCCTTTATCCGATATATGGATATATGAGATTAAAAAATACGAACAACAGTTGATAATTAATGTTATTGATGGGAATAGTGTTATAATGATTAGAACAATGCCATTGGACCATACCTCTAGGGACAATATTCTTGAGAGGTATGACCGTGACAGGCATGGTTCAAAAATCCAGGTATTTTAAAATATATAATATCTCGATATAGAGAGTGTTCCATAAACATTACATCTCTATGAAATTTTCCTGAACCATTCCCATACCACCCCATCTATTTTAATATCCAAATACCAACTCATTTACAATAGAACACCGCATATTTTTAGTTATCTGGTTGTCTTGACATTTAAAGTGGTTTGATGGTGAAATAAAATGTATTTGTATTATCATAACAATTGGTTTCACAGCGGTTCAATTTATCACAATCTATTTTTATGTCTTATGAGACACATTTACATAAATTACCTTATTATATTAAAGTATTGAGATCTGAATGAACTATTGGAGTAGAATAATGATCCTTCCCTCTAGCTAACTCGATGTTCTTGTACATCAACCATATCCCCCTTTTTTATTGTTGAAAATTGATTTATCTTGTATTTAATTACCATAATTTTTTTTCATATAAGTAGATACCTACCCCTTGGTACCAGGTTCCTAGATACACTTGATGACTATTCTATTTCATTCCATTACTTTCACATGAATAGATAGCTCATAACATATCTAATTGTCTCGATAACTTGTTTTACCTCCACATATTTTCATTGCGGAATGAAAGTTCATCATACCAAGCTATAGGTGTTCTATGATTAAACTCATAAGAACAATTTAAATAAGTTATTGAGTTGATTTTGAATTGTTATATTTGATTGATAAAGAGTATATATTGGAGGTTTTGAAGAATTAAATAATTTTGTTGGGTTACCATATTTTTATTTAGAATCATCATTTGTTGGTGACCTAGGTGGATCCATTGATAAATGTGTCATGGGGTTGGCTATGATTGATACTCATAATTGAATAAAAATGATAGAGTGTACTAGATTGGTGGTCTTGAACTATGAAAAAACTACATGTGATGTAATAAGATGCTTTAGATCTACAAGGTGGCCTACTATATGGTACATAAGAAATATGAAAAAATTACCTAAATAATTGTAAATAGATAATAATGTGATGGACACCATGAAACATTTTGAGTGTCATAGAACATTTAGTGATGGTGATAAAATAATGGAAATTAGTGTGCTTCCCCACAAATTCAATGAGTTTCAAGCCTATTATTCCACATTGAATTCAGTATAGATGGATCTATGAATGTTTAATTCAAATAGAGAAAAACTTGAAATGATACCTCTAGGACCAATATTCTAAAATGGATTTTTGATTCAAAACACATTCAGAAATATGAGGTTTATGACCTACTACCTTGTATATGGAATGGAACCATAGAATAGGAAACAAAAAAATCGAATATGGTCCATTTTATTTGATTCAATAGGATAGAAATCAACTCACACTATAAAATAAGGGGGAATGGTGAAGGGGTTTCAAATTAACCACTACTGAAACTCAATCAGTTAGGTGTGTTTGTTATGTATAATAGTTACCACAATTGATGTCTTGTTTATACCTCATTTGATATCTCATTCTCTAGTTCCCTATCTTCTTGTGTCGTAATCATGATATTAGTTGGTATTGAATGATGGTCAGTTATCTATTCAGAACATTCCCTTATAGTGGATGAAAATATTAAAATTACAGTGAAAACACAAATGAGTTCTTGTAGAAAACCATCTCCGACTATTCGAATGAGTTCAGGAAACTTACAGAACTGGGTGGGGCTCTTGGGATGTGGAACTCAAAGGCATGTGTGCATGATATTAATGTTTTATTTATACATTTCACCCCAAAGACACAACTCTTATCGAGTACCATTTATGGACTACCACTATATAGAGGATTACATGAGAATTCCTATTGAAATTTTATGTTTCAAAGGTTCCCCACACATTATAAACATGAACCGAAACCCATTGGACTATTAGTTACAATGGAATAAAATAATTATTTGAAGTTCACATTCCATCCTCTATACACTTTGAACCACATCACTCTCTACTCTTTATCCTCCAGTTGGTTGGGATACTCTTCATATGTGGGGATCCTATCACCATATCCCACATAACGTTTTATATCACACTACCATTTAAACCCACATTCACCCAAACTTCAATATAACTACTAACAGAGTCAAAAGAGGAACCAAATAAATAATATTGGTAGGGGTACCGCCATCAATAATCAACACTAATAGTTCGGACCATCTACTTTTTCCATCAACTAGGAAGCCCCCGAGCAAGGCTAGATAGGGAACCAAAACCCAATATTGAACATGGAATCGCAAAAAAATTTAAAGGAGGTATATATATAGTATTTATAGGAAGAATTAGATTCCCAAAATGCCCATTACTCATATTAGATATCCATTTATACCATCATTCCACTCTTCAATACCTGGAAATAATATAGTAGTGTTGTGTACTGAACTCCCACCCCTGTCACTTCCTATACCACCAGCATGGATACTAACCTCCACTCATATTCTTTGAATGCCACCACCACCATATTTTACCTTTAATATCTCATGATCTTCTGGTGATGACATCACGAGTCAACCTACTCCTTTATATACATAATCACTTATAATACTCTACTCTAATAGTGATGAAAAACACAATAATAAAAAAATTTAATGTAAATTACACCCACTAACTTTAGTTCACAAGGATTCTTAAATGGATGGATAAATCATGATATTCGAATTTCAGTGGTGGTGTGTTGTACATGTTTTAAATTGAGGTTCATATTAATGGTTGTATAAAACACATCAAAGACTATTTTTATTGGTGGGTATATGGCCTAACTATGTACTTATATAATGAAAATGACAATATAAGAATCATTATCATTGTAGTGGTGTTGATGCACCTGATGTAGTCCAAGCGTACAACTGGTATGGTGTTGGAATCTCAAGGAAATAATCAAGTATCTACAACACCAGAAACAATGAGTAAACACTTCATTGGTGAGTAGGGCATTCAAGTGTAAACAACAATCATGACAAATACTATTATAATAGTACTATTGGAATGGGTTTGGCTAATGAAAAAACTAGATATTGTTATAATTGGGTGTATCATAGGTCCAATAATTCATGGATCATGTCACATTAGATGAATAGTCCAGTTCTTAATTAAAAATAAGATTCCACTATTATAATTTCTTCTTCTAGTTGGATTTCATAGTATAACATTGGGTATTTTGAATCGATGCTCACTAGTTCATCCCCATCTAAGGGATATATCATGTGTTCTGCACAATGTGTCTATCATAAAATGAATTGTGGTGTCTAAAACTAATATAAACCATATTAAATACCAATTTCTCTAGAGATATGGACTCTACTATTGTTGTTGTGTTGGGATTGTAAACATTAAGGTATAATAGCCATTCATGTGGGGTTAAGAGGAATAAAATTAGGTGGTTATGATCTCAATAACTAATCTTATCATGGTACTATTGGTCATTAGGATTCTGGTTGTGGTGGGATATGAATATACATAACCCTCCGCTATGAAAATAACTCATAGAATGGTTACAGAGTGTCTCATGATATGACAGTTTATGATATGAATTTTTCTCAGCATTACTGGGTTCTACTAGGTTAGAGTTCATTAACAGATGAGTATTGCGCATGCATGTGTATTGAAATTTCAATGAGTACTATACCAATTCCAACCACCTAGAATAATAATCAACAAGATTATACTCCATAATATGGATGTATGAACCACAGAAAGAGATACAAGGTATGAAATAGAATTAATTTAGTAGATTAGAATAAGTGGTTTGGCAGGAATGGGGTTTGTATGGTGTAATGGTTCGATAATGTTTTCTGACAGTGTTGGACTAATGAAGAATAGTCTGAGTACCCCATGATCCCAATTAGAGTATGTGGGGGTATACAACTCTTATATCTTATAATGATATTGTATGAATAGTTCAATTGGTAGTTTAATGACCCCTTTATTATGAGCTACTCAATTGATAATCTTGAGTTTTCTACCCAATTAATATTGAATGGATTTGAGCTGATTGCAAGTCATTAATATTTTCCACCTTCATCTCCATTTCAAACTAGGGAATTCACCCATTTCTCTGTTAGATATGTTGGGGTGCATCTTGAGATAGTGGGCGGAATTGTATACAAGATTGGGGTGTCGAGTGTTTTTTGATCAAGGTGTATTGTCAAATCACTTCACAATTATAGTAGATTAATGAACTCAAATTTCACTGGCCTTCCTTCATTTCTGGGAAAACATAGATCTACAATAATCTAGAAATAAACATGTAAGGGGAGAGGGGGATTGATTGTGATGTAATAAAGATTTAATGGATAGTTCAAAAAAATGTTTACTGGTTCCATGATGTCCATTATGATCCCTATGGTGTTAATGGTGGACAATTTTGATATCTTTTCATGGATCTATAATAGACACTACAATATACTAATTAATTATCTCTACACATTGATTTTTTATTCTAGAAAAACCCCATAAACTGACAGTATACACTAATAGTCTCAGCCAGTTGTGGGAAACATAATAAAACTAGTATCCATAATAGTGCATTTCAACCTCATTTCAAGTGTGGTGGGGTTCTGAATTAAGCATTAGAAATGTATATGGTGGAAGAGGTGGTATATGGTTTCCATAATTTTGGATTTTCTTATTCAAATTTTTTTAAAATGGGTCCCTTGAATATCATATGGTGTTCTAGTTAGAACAATGCCTTTGACCCTTTTTTATTATTATTAGTTCCCTCTATCCTCATTGAATCTTGGAAAGGAATGAAGTGTTACATTGATGCTTGATTTTGTTTTCATACTAGAATTTAGGTATCTAATCCCAATAGGTACGCCACCGAACCACTCATTCATATATAAGGAATGTTTGGACCCTTTCAATTGTTCTATCTCTATTATAGTACTGTACTGAAGTGGGTGAATTCATTAAGGAATATGTAATTTTAGATAGTATTTATATCAACTCAAATACTTATATAATGAGAAATGGAGTTGAGGTATATAATGTCATTATAATTGGGGGTGGAACCAATAAGCCAAAGAAGGGTTGTGATCGATAATGTAGAGAATGACTAGAGTTAGGGTTCATGGTCTATTGGTTTGGAATCTTCCCTGGCCCTAAAAAATAAAAAAATATTGGTTATTATGATTAATTCATATTACTGGTGAGTCCATACAACTCATTGTGTTTTGGTCTGTTGACCAGCTTTCATTTCCTACCATATATGATATCGATGATATGGCCTAAGGGTTGGTGGTTGAAATGGGATTTCAGGGGTGAAATGTAAGTTTTTCTCACATGGGGTTCATCTAGAGACTACCATATGTGGGTTCTAGTGCCACATAAATCACCATATCAATGAAAAGAGTGAGAAAATAAAAAAATTATTTGACTCCATTTCAACATCCAGTGCTTATTATAAAATGATGTAAAAAAACTACACACTATATTTATCCTATTAGGGGTGTATTGACTGGTTAATGAAGGGAGAGATTTGGATGGGGAGTGGTATCATTGGGTGTTTGTGCATCATTACTGTGTATTCTGTGGAAGAGTTCTTTCATTTCATTTTGGGGATCTTGAATGGTGGTTTATGAGTGTTGGGAAATGATTTCTGGAGATGAAGCTCATAGTCGTTGAAGTGGACGTACGACTTCAGACTCAACGCCCAACAATCATTCTTTTTAAAAGGGAATCAAGACTCTATTTCATCAAAAATAAATATATGGGTTGGGGTAGGAAGGACAATAATTTCATTTCAATAAGTATGATTGATATCATAAAATCTTCTTTTTATTATTCATGGATTGGTATGAGTCATATGCAGTTGAAATGGGTGTCCAACAATGTGTTGAAATTTACATTTAACTTTTTTCAAATGTCATGGGTACTATAACATTGAGGTATTTGAGGGATGTGGGGATCAAAAATGATATATATCATAAGTGCTATGTTGCACCTCCAATTGTGAACCACCAATAATATAGTGCACATAATGGTATGTTCAATTAAATGCAAATCAAATGGTCACAAATAAGGTTTATGAGGATTTTATTACATCTACAAAAAATATTGAGGTTTTTGAAACACAATGATAAGGTGAGATAAAATATATTGTGAAAAGAGGGTG
Organism: Viscum album; assembly: GCA_963277665.1. Taxonomy (NCBI): domain Eukaryota; kingdom Viridiplantae; phylum Streptophyta; class Magnoliopsida; order Santalales; family Viscaceae; genus Viscum; species Viscum album. The sequence goes on from OY728127.1 coordinate 1,908,472,011, forward strand.
GCTAAGATTTTTTTGAGTAAAATTTCCACCATATTTACTTGGTATAGTCATAATAGATGGTTGGAATGTTTTGGATTGGTAGTCATGCACTAAATTGGAAGTTCCAAGGTGTCTTCATCGTTAGATGAAATGTTCGGCACAAAAAACTTACAGTATGGGTTGTAGTGGGATGCTAATATGAGATAGGATTCTAAGACTGAAACAATATTTTCATCCAGGTTGTTCCAAATGTTGAACTCTAATCTTACAGTGTGTCATGATCTTGAAAGGTGAGAACATGGGAGATATATGATTGAGTAGTGGAAAATTATCATAAAGCAAGAAAAGCCTTTACACACACATGTTAGCACTGTATATATAGAGAAAATCAAACATGTGTATTTGAAACCAATCCAAATGTTCAGAGATGTTACAAATGGGATGGTATGGGGTCACGCCAATACAAACCAATAGGCATGGGGAATCAATATGTGACCAACATGTGAGATGTTGGGATTATAAAAAATGGGATTGATCGTGGAATTTTGGGTATTCATGGTTAATAAGTCAATATATGAATGCATGGTACATGGATTAATCAATAGTAGGTGATATATTTAAATTATTATGGGTGTATTTGGAACGTTTCATCAATAAAAAATGAAGATCATTGGGGTTATTGAAATTGGTTTCGGAATGATCATCATCTTGATGATAGATTTTTAGAAACCATTTATTATCAACCAAGATGGGTTGGTGGGGATATTTTACATGATTACCATACATATACCATTGGAATTACCTAAAAAAAGTCATATATACACCATTATTAAAAAATCTAATCAAAAAGATGTTTGAATAACATTTACAACCTTGAAGTTCATACAAATGCATTAGAATACACTCCAATAAAAGGCATACATGAATATATTCATAGAGTAAGGGTGTTTAAATATAGTTCGACTTAATGAAAACCATTAAACTGCATACCATTGATTAGAATAGTGATTATCTATTATAAGAGGTTTCATTAAGAGATATGAAAAATGGAAAGCTATAGTCCCAATAGAACACACAACCCAGGGTCAATTCCATGTGAACTATTTGATAATCTTTAATGGTGTCTTTGAGAGACTATGTTATCTTCTGCGATGTTGTTTTCTTGGTGGGGTTGATTTTTTTGGGTGTTTGGAGTTGTTAAAAAACTATTTGCAACCTTGTGGTGATGTTGCATGATCTAATAAAATAGAGTCACGTAGAGTGGGAAAAACATTTTTTGAGTTAAGGTAGAAAATATTTTTGTTACTGCACTAGAGGATATCCATTCAACTACTTATTGTTTGGAATCTCTTGAAGAATGGAAGAAGGAACCTAGATTCCCACTATTGGATGCACTGATATTCCATATCGGGCATTGAAGATAAAATTCATACAATGATGTTCATTGTATAGAAATTCAATACAATCAGATTATTGGTGGGCCGAGTGAATATACCACTACTACATATATTACTCCAAACTGAATCTCAATATAGTATAGTATGACTGGTGTATATAGAGACATCATGCATATGGGTTCCATGGTGGCTGCCTAGTGGTTCCGATTCAATAGGTACCTCTGCATGAAATAGATTAGTGGTTTAGGCATGGAATGATAGAGACATCAAAGTGAATAGTTGGGGTATCATGAAAATCAATGGGGGAAAACTAGGAATTTTTATTTATCAGGTCACCTAGAAAAAATCTATGTATGTTGGAAAAGTGAAAGATGGACTACCCCCATAGCCCCTTGAGGTTGAATGGAACATTCTCTTATTCAGATTCCTAGAGGGCAAATATCTACCCCCAATCATAGGTATCCTAAACATATGATTTGGATCTAATTAGACAATCTTATATTGCATCATGACCTCGTTCGGATGAGTGTATTCATATATTTCTCCTCTCAACTAATTAAGTATGAACTATGAATCAAAATAGATAACTGAATAAGATTACATTAGTTTTTTAGTCTATTCAGTCATGTGAAAAGAATATAGTACCACAAGTTTCCCATAACACTCAACAATAGGAAAGACCACATTCCTTCCTCATAGTTATTCTACAAATTGAAAAAGAGATGAAATATTATTTAATATGATTGAACCAGATGTTGTAATGTTATTCCCCTTACCCCAAATCAACCCCACTTCAATCCAACCCAATTGAGTGATTCTTTCCATTTGGATTCATGAAAACAAAAAATAAACAAACTCCTCACTCTAAGAGAAGAGTATTGAGATTGAATCATAGCTTCTATTCACATACTTCTATGAGCAACATGAAATATAAAAAAATGACATCCTCCATCCTCTTACAATTGAGATGGGAATGGGTATGAGTTTCAATTATTTTATACCGCTATATTCTCAATAAAGTGAAATAGATAGCACTTTATACCATCCCTACATTCCCTTGTAGTTTGGGGTATGATTTTTAATTGGGAGAAATTGAACTCTCCATGGTTTGAGGAATCATTTTCGGAGGAAATCCCAACACCCCCCACCCACTAAAAGAGACCGAAGAAGGATCAACTAGTGATGGTGTGAGCTACATTTCCTTCCTTCAGATATTGACTACATAAATGTGTTTTTATTGTGTAGATAGAACCAAATCAAGAAAACATAACATTACTACCACTATAAACTAGAAGGGTATGAAATAGGAAATGGGGAACTGAAGATCTGAGTTTGTGAATGCCTATTTGAGAACCATCTCATTCCCCACCTTCTTGTGGAACTAGATTGTCGATATCGACCTAGAACACACGAAGGAATCAAAGATATATTTTTTATGAAACAAAATATCAATTTGTGATTCCATATACATTGTCTATCAAATGATCTGATTCAGACCCTAGGAAGATGGACCTATTGTGATTTTATTGTTCCATATAGGAAAATGGATGATGACTAAAAAACATAGAACCATCAATGTCTGATTCATTTCTTATATACACTTTTGTTCCATCCGATTACATGGCTAAAAAATCCAACCACCGTTTTCCCATGTTCCGTCTCATTTCCTTTGGAATGAAATGCCATATCTCACTCTGTTTGGAATAAAAATGAGATCCACATTTCTATCTCTCTATGGTGGACATTCATACAGGGACTGACTTGGAATATTTCTAATTTTTTACATTCTCAAATCCTCATTCCTTCCACTTCTTGAATCCAGTAAATCCCATTATAAATTCAATGACATTGAGAAATCACTACGGCAAAAAAGGCATTTAGCGGCGGTTTGGATTTACGTTTCTCAGTAGTTTAAACCGCTGCTAAATAGATTGGCAACGATTTTGAAAAACCACCGCGAAATCATGCGTCGAGAAACTATTCACAGCGGTTTTCAAAACCGTCGCAGAACGTTTCACGGTGGTTTTTTAGCGGCGGTTTAAACCGCCTCTAAATGATTTAGCTATAGTTTTTTTATTTTCTATTTTGTTATTTTTTATTATTTGTTATTTGTTATTTATTTGGTATTATTTTTTATTTTATTTTTTTATTTAATAATTTTATTTATTTATTTATTTATTTTTATTTTTTTATTTATTTCATTAATTTCGTATTTATTTAATTTATTTATTTTAATTTATTTATTTTATTTCGTATTTATTTTATTTATTTATTTTTTATTTCATTTATTTATTTTTTATTTTATTTATTTCTTATTTATTTTATTTATTTTATTTATTTTATTTCGTATTTATTTTATTTATTTCGTATTTATTTTATTTCTTTCGTATTACTTTATTTACTTTATTTATTCATGCATGAACATCTCATGCACATGCACATGCACATGCACATGCACATGCAATTTAAAGAAATACTGCGTTTGGTGAGATTTGAACCCCTAACCTCTTGCATATTTTCCAAAGACACTACAACTCCTGCAAGCTCACCATGTTGTTAATAAACAGAATTTAATATACTTATATATATATTAATTGAGAAAACAAATAATACATAACTAATATATATAATAAATAATAATAATATTAAATAATAGTAAATAATAATAAATAAAAAAAAATAAAAAATAAAAAAATAAAAAATAAAAAATAAAAAATAAAAAATAAAAAATAAAAAATAAAAACTAAAAAATAAAAAATAAAAAATAAAAAATAAAAAATAAAAAATAAAAAATAAAAAATAAAAAATAAATAATAAGAAATAATAAACAATAAAAAATAAAAAATAAAAAATAAATAATACTCATAAATAATAAATAATAAACAATAAAAATAAATAATAATGAATAATAAATAATAAATAATAAATAATAAAAAATATTAAATAATAATAAACAATAAATAATAATAAACAGAAATAAATAATAAATAATAAATATTAAATATTAAATAATAAATAACAAATAAGAAATATAATATAATAAATAATAAATAATAAATAATAAATAATAAATAATAAAGAATAAATAATCTATAATATATAATATATAAAATATAATAATAACAAATAATAATATATAATAATATATAATAATATATAACAATAAATAATAAAAATAATAAAAATATTAATAAATAATAATAAATAATAATAAATAATAATAAATAAAAAATACAAAATAAGAAAAAATAATAATAAATATTAAATAATAAATAACACATAATAAAAAAAATATTTTTATTAATAAATAATAAATAATAAATAATAAATAATAAATAATAAATAATAAATAATAAATAATAAATAATATATAATATATAATATATAATATATAATAAATAATAAATAATAAATAATAAATAATAATAAATAATAAATAATAAATAATAATAAATAATAATAAATAATAATAAATAAAAAATACAAAATAAGAAAAAATAATAATAAATATTAAATAATAAATAACACATAATAAAAAAAATATTTTTATTAATAAATAATAAATAATAAACAATAAATAATAAATAATAAATAATAAATAATAAATAATAAATAATATATAATATATAATATATAATAAATAATAAATAATAAATAATAAATAATAATAAATAATAAATAATAAATAATAATAAATAATAATAAATAATAATGAATAAAAATAAATAAAAATAAAAATAAATAATAAATAATAAAAATAAATAATAAAAAATAATAAAAAATAAAAAATAATAAATAATTATAAATAATAAACAATAAATAAAAAAAATAATAATAAACAAATAATAAATATAAATAATAAATAATAAATATAAATAATAAATATAAATAATAAATAATAAATAATAAATAATAAATAATAACTAATAACTAATAAATATAAATAATAAATAATAAATATAAATAATAAATAATAAATAATAAATAATAAATAAATATAAATAATAAATAAGAAATAATAAATAACCAGTAACAAATATTATTATTTATAATAATATTTTATTATTAATAACAAATAACAAATAATAAATAATAAATAATAAATAATAAATAATAAATAATAAATAAATAATAATAAACAATAAACAATAAATAATACTAAAGAATAAATAATAAAAATAAATAATAATAAATAATAAATAATAAATAACAAATAATATTAAATATTAAATAATAATAAAAAACTAAATAATAATAAACAAATAATTAATAATAATAAACAAATAACAAATAATAAATAATAAATAACAAATAACAAATAACAAATAACAAATAATAAATAATAAATAATAAATAATAAATAATAAATAATAAATAATAAATAAAAAATAAAAAATAAAAAATAAAAAATAAAAAATAATAAATAAAAAATAAAAACTAAAAAATAAAAAATAAAAAATAAAAAATAAAAAATAAATATAAATATTAAATATTAAAAAATAAATAATAAAAAATAAATAATAAATAACTAGTAACATATATTATTATTAATAATAATATTTTATTATTATTATTAATAAATAATAAATAATAAATAAATATAAATAATAAATAATAATTAAATATAAATAATAAATAATAAATAAATATAAATAATAAATAATAAATAACCAGTAACAAATAATAGATAATAAATAAATTAAAGTATATTATAAATAATAAATAATAAATAATAAATAAATCACATGAAAAAGAATGAAAAGACATGATAAGGGATGGAAAATCATTAAAACGCATGAAAACGGATGGAGAAGCATGAAGAATGAGGATTGGAAAGAATGAGAACGCATGAAAACTCATGAAAACTCTGGAAAACCCCTTAAGAATTCAACATAATCATCATAATAACCCACAAAAAACAATTGATAAAGACAACAAGTCATGGAAACCGAAATAAACTATAATAAATGGAGCAACCGTTAAAACCCGTCAAAACGGTCATAATGTGACAAAAACATTGGACTCACATTAATGGAGATATCTTATGATTCGGGAGTCCGTTCAAGATCCACGACCAGTCAAATCAAAAATCCTAAAACGATCTTTGAGTTGATAGGTAAAAGAAACCGAATGGACCGACTGATCAGTAGTTACGACTGTTTAAAAAAAAGATGATGGGGAACGGGTGCTAGAAATGAGGCATCGAAAAAACATAACAAACCAGATACCCACTAAAAAGGCCATATATTATGATCCAGGAGTCCATGTGGGTTGCACGACTAGTCAAACTGAAGCTTATGGAAAAAACTACGATCTAGCAGGAGGAGGAGTCCGAACTGACATGCGGATTGAATGTTAGGTCCGTTTGAAGACAAGTTCGGCAGGACACCGGTGACAGAAACAAGGTTTCAGAGGCTTTTGGAGGGTTTTGGGATCTAAAAACATGACCTAAGCTTTCTTTAGTTGAACTGGTGTGTATCTCTCTTCGCTGGCTTCAATTTGATATGTGGTAGAGACCAAACGGACACCTGGAGCGAATGTTATGGTCATTTGAAGTTAGGGAACTTTTTTCATATTTTTTATGACACTCATAATTTCCGCACCTTAGACCATCTCATGAGTTTGTTTATATTTGCTTCTAGATCACTTCATGAGCTTTTATTTGACTGGTCGTGGTGCTCCAACGGACGCCCAGATCAAAAGTTCTGGTCATTTTAGTGATTTTAGGGTTTCTCATTTTTTTTATTTTTTTCTTTTCATTTCGCGGCGGTTTTACCAAAACCGCCGCTATTTCACAGTGATTTTTTAAAAAACCTCTGCTAATCCTTGAAAAAATAAAACAAAATAAAAAAACATTAAATTTTTTTACACATTTCACGGCGGGTTTTAGAACCACCACGAAAAAACCGCCGCGAAACGCCTGTTTCCTGTAGTGAATCACTCACTCCCCAGTAGTGTTTTTCCATTTGTTGAAAATTTTCATTCAATCATGTCATGTTGTTATTTCTCCTAAGATCATCCCATTTACTAGTTTTTTATCATAATAGTTCTTTTTCACATGAAAATAATTGTTGAATCCTCATCCATATGTCCATCTAGGTGGCCAGAGGAGTGGTAGAATAAAATTCAATTATTATGACTAAAATGTATGTGAATGTAGAAGATAGAGAAAGATATAGTATAGCAGATGACATGCAATAGTCTAATATAATAGTATTGTCATTTAAACCTATAATGATTGTGGGATATCCCCATATATTCTATTTTTCTTGTCTTCCAGTACTCTACTCTAATATTAGGGTGTTTCTTGACATGATCCACTCGATCAGGCTGCTAGATTATCATTAATGTTGAAGATATCAAAATGATCTACATGGTTATATCAGATTAAAGAACTCTAATCAACCCAACATAAGAATCTAGATGTACTAGTGGAGTCATATCATATATTTTTTTGGGATCCATTTATAATATAAAATAAACAGATTTATATGGGTTTTCCCATCCAAATTGTTATCATCTCACTTTCTCTTCAGGCTAGAAAAGGATAAGTCACTTAACATAGTGTATGAGGGGGATAATAAATTAAAAGAGAAAACCAAAAACTAGAATGCCCTGTATACTATATTTGAATATAATCTACTCTATTTGAAAATACTTTATTGTCAGATGTTGTCAATCAAGAATGAATTTATGATTTCAATAACAACAAGAATATGAAGTAGCCTAGAAATAGAAAAATAAGGTGAAAGTCTCCCATGTTAGTGTTCACATAGAGAAACTTTTTTCCGAGGCCATCCTCAAACAACCTAAACTAGAAACAATGAACATCACTAGAAAATGATATGAATGTATTCAAAAAAACCATTTGATAACATTGGATAACAGATTCTAGGTCCTCATATTTTTCCATTTCACTTTCCAGTGGATTACAAAAAGGGAACTAAAGAAATTCCACCTTTCCCTCTTTCAATTCTAGGGATTGGATTTCATGTTTTAGTTTCATTACATGAATATGATATGATATGTGACATGTTTTATGTATTTTCAGTTATGGGTAGTGAAAATGGGGTTCAACATATCCCGAATGAAATCACTCATAAAAGGTTGATTTTTCGAAAATATAATGGAATGTATCTAGTATAGGGTTGACATTACTTGTGTTTCTTTTCTTCTCCCAACTATACTTGACCAGATAGGGATATACTACAACACCTAAATCAGTTATCCTAGTGAATACCTAGGAATGGCTACTTGGTTTGGATGGGAGGGAACACAATAATAAATAATGTACTTGGACTAGGAACCCATCACTTTATTCAAAAGGAAAGATCAGAGTGACCAACCCAGGTGTACACTAAAACCACAAATTCAACCTCCAACTCAACTCCAATAGTATATTTTATTCATAATTGGAATAGTGGGTTTGTATTGTCATTGTGTTGGCCCTATAGGTGGCCACCTAAAGATGAAATTAAATATTCAACTACTATTATTTTCATAACTTGTTTTGATCGAATAATGCATATAACATAAATTCAAAATAAATTAGGAACATATCTAATACAATTTAATTTCCCCCCAGGTGAATATTTTAGTATCCTAACGAGGTTTAAAATGAGTTGATGTTATTTTGGCCATTTTAATCCCCCCAGAATGCGAGAAAACACTTTTATTCGATTTCTCAACCTCAATAATAATATCTTCTTGTTGGATGAATTCATTTTTTTTGTGAAATAGTAAGAATATTTGGGTGTAATCTATTATTTTGGGGTTCATGTCTGGTTGTTCTTATCAGGAATGGTTAGAATTTTCATTGTATTGAGTTTGAAATCATTTCCAAGTCAATTGTTTTATTATTATTATTAGGATCTTCATTTTATTGTACTCTAATAGGCCTAATCTAATCCAATAACTTTCCCATTTTTACTAACTATATCACCTTGATATTTCTCTACAATACATTGGAATATTTCTAACTGATTAAATTAAGTATTACTCACTTTCCCCCTCATATATATGAGTCTGAAAGGGTGTGCGTCCGAATTCTATAAACTCCCTGATGAGATCACTCTCTATATAGTTTTATTGGAAAAGGGATCCAACATTCATCCATACAATATCCATTTTGTCATCTTGGGTACCTAGATCTACATATTTTGTTGTTTATAAAATAATAACCAACCTACACCTGTAATAATTTCTAATTGGTTCCCCCAACAGCTACATGGTAATTTTAGTCCAATAATGCTACTAATTCATAAAAAATAAATTCTAATTCAATAAATATATTCCTTTAAGGACACTATAAATTTATATAATTTAAAAAATAACCCTCTATAGACTCCCCCTAGGCCTCCTTCTAACCCAAGAACCGCCTCTAAAATCTCAAGATCCTATATCCTCACATAGAGAGCATACCAATCCACTTTATTCCTAATGATTATTTTCATATCACTAGTGTCTATTACAGATCTGATGAAACCATTTTTCATTCATAAAGAGATCCCAATATATCCTAAAACTTATGTAATGAATATGATATCAATTTATTTCTAATAAAATTCACTCCATATATTATGTAACTATTATACCAGTATACTGATAACCTCCCAAGTAATTATATCCCCTATGATTCTCCGTTGATAATGGTTCTTTTCTATTTCCCAAAAAATGTATTTCTCACAAGGAATTCAATGATGATGATTTAAAAAAGTGTCAAGAATAGATGAACCCTTATGGTGTAAATTATCTTCTGAGTCCATTGAATTCAATTAGATATTTTCAACCATTAACAAACAGTCTTGTATTTTCAGATATTTAGTTATTTGTTTTCTATTGAAAAAAAACTGAAAAAACTCATTTATCCTTTTAATTATCCATCTCATAATCATTTTTTTGATCATTATCCTACTCCTATATCATTTTCATTGGACTATATTACATAACATTCTTGTTTGGGATGCTTCTTGTTCGATCATTTCCCTATAACATTACCAAATCCACTATTTTAATCCAAGAGGGGATGTCTAGATTTTGGTAAGGTATTTCATTCTACCTTGGATGTGGGCCTAAATGACCTTCTTAATTTGAATGAAATTGTGATTCATTTATCCCGCATTCTCCCTATATATAGGGGGTCTGAAAAAGAAAAAAAAATTCAAGGAGAGTGTAGAGAATTCCCTCATATAAAGAGGGAGGAAAAAATAATATTTTATTTAATGAATATATCCATTGTATGTTGTAATATCAAGACTTTGTTTAAATATTTCACTATTATGGTTTCTGTTCTTATTGGTATAGAAAAACCTAGTCTACATCTTTATGTCTTCACCATCATGGATTTCAGTCAACACATAAAGGATACACCACCCCTTTTGTTTTTAATTTCACTTAAATCAAGAATGAATCATGATGAAAAGGAGAAAAATAATTAACATATTGACATACTCACCACTTTAGAGATAGTAACTCTATAATTTATTTGAGATATAGAAAAATTGGATAGAGAATGAATATTCATACATCTACTTTCCAATCAGCTTATGTGAGATCACCATTTTTTCTGAAGCGTGGAATGAATCTAAGTTGAAGAAGGGTGACCTAGTGTGATAGTTAATGAATGAAATCCTCTTATAGGATAATTTGGATCCCTTGTTCAAAGAGAATCTGAATGATATGTCTTATGGATCTGTCATATAGTACATCATACATTCTCTGATGTGATATTTCCATCTCTATAGACTTAATTTATGTGTATCCATTAAAAAAATTCATTGTTTTAGTAGTATATTTAATTTTACTATGTTGCAAAGAATACCAACTCTATTGTGAATTGAAAATGGTTTTTATTCTCACCTTAATATCCGAACTAAATATTCTTTCCTGGATTTCTATGAAACTACCATTCCTAAATCCTTGACCCACATATAAAATAATTATGAAACCTAATAAAAATACCAACATAACATTTCATTATTATATATTTCCTTCTATCCCGACTATCACTCCCATTACCAGCCTTTGGAAACTCATTTTCAAACACATTTCTTCATTGAGATCACTACTGAAGATATATTTTTCATTTATTTATGGATTAAATACCTATTGGGGTCGATCGTTGGGTAATTTAATTAGTAATCAATGTTTCTAGTAGGTCTTTCATCTCATCCTTTCCATACCACATGGTGGTAATACCTTTCTTGATATTATACATCTATAGAATTAAGAAAAAATAGATTCACTGATGTTATTATCACTTTCTTCCAAAGCCTCTTCCATATCAAACCCATCAATCTCTCAACCCCAAATCACTATGATTGAATACTTTTCATCTTGTAATTATGGCTGAATTATATAATTCATTCCCCTTAATTTAGTTTTAGATCATAAGACAACAAATAATAGGAAAACTGGTGGTATAAGACTAAATATAACCTTTCTCATTATTGGGAATTCCATGAATGTGATATTCCTCCTTGGAAAAGAGAGTATACATACTTTTGGATTTTCCCTCTTGTATTTTGAAATAGGCTAAAATTCCTTCCTATTTGGTGGTGATCCCTAACTCTCAATGGTTTCCACCTAAGGCATTTGGGATATAGGAATGAGTCCATTATTACTAAATTCTTCTTTCCTTAAATCTCAAGAAAATGTGGAATTATAGTGTTATACATTGGAAAATCAATATTTAATAAAATTATTTTGAGGTGAAATTAAGAATCTAAAAAAATTCCATCCATGCTTGGTGAATTCATATGTGAAAGAAGGAGGGGCATCATAACTTTCAGTCATCGATGAAATATTTAAAAGTTCTAGTTCAATGATAGGTATAACCAACCTAGATTCAAGGATTTATTATTACATTCATGGCCACCATATTATTATTTTAGTTGTCACTTTAATATTATGAGTGGAAAATATGTTTCCTACATGATTTTCTTAAGGATACTTCTTCTTTGATTTCCTTTTATCTTACTTCCCGGAATACAGGTCTTGTAGAAACCCACCTTCCTAAATTAGAAAATTTCATGATTACATATCATTTAATTTCAAACCAAATTGGAATGTTTTTTAATAAAGAATGATATCACATTCTTCTTATCACCAAATATGGATCAAGTGACAAGAACCATAATAAGAATGTGTATTTTAGTTTCTAGCCTAAATGAATTCAATAACCCAATGAATAAAACGAAAGGGAATAATCTCATTGTTAATACACCCTGTATTCTATCCTAGAATAATTTATCCTCTCATGCATTAGTAAACCCAAAAAATCAAGAAATTCAAATAACCCTTTTTGATGCTAACTAGCAATATCATTATAGTAGAATTTCTTAATGTAGTTAAGAATAGATAAATGCTATCTAAAATAAATGATGGACTAGACTGCAACATTTATCTTTTAACTAAATTATGTTGTTTTAATTATAAAAACAAATGTATGGAATTCAATATACCTTTGAGGAACCCACCATTGATGTGAAATTCCATAGGATTTTTTTGTAATATTCTATCTGTGCTAGAGCTTCTAATGCTCTGATAATTATGTAAATACATGACTCTCTTTATCACCACCACCCTCTTGGTTTGCAATAGTGGCACCAATATATTAAATTTTCTTAGTTTCTGTCTTTTCCATAAGTTGACCGATATCCTCATATTCCTCCTATTGGTGGACGAATTGGAATATCCATTTTATTCTATTGGGGGTTTCCAATTTTTTTAATGTTATTTACTCAAACAAATTGTCCCACTTATAATGGAATATACCTTATTGGTTATTTTATAATAACAATTTGTATTCTGATATCATGAACTCTTAATAGGTGGGAGATGTCCCCATACATGGTATTTTATAAAGACACCCTGTATATACTTATTGACTCTTTTTGTATTCCTATTGAATATTCCAGTCCATTCTAGAGGATAGATTCCTTGATAGGGAAGGTAAAATAACATAGCCACATAGTACGATATGGAACCACTTACCTCATGATAGACCACAATAGAAAATGGTAACATAAATAACCATAGTTAGTAGGGCCACATACTCATGTTTGGACAAGATTCTTCACTTCGATATTGTAATGATATTTATTTTATGCTCAATGGTATTCTTGTTTTAGGGGTATCCCTTATCCCCCTCTCAGCCTAAATTCGGCTACCAGGAATGTGAGGACACATAGAGATATAACTTCAATAGGATATAAAATTATAACTTTGGGAATGTGATCCAAAAGTGGTTATCCATAGGAAATTTTATCATATATGTATTTCTATTTTAAAATATCATAGGAGAACAAAAAAGGTTTCATTATCCAAAGACTAAATATGGAAGACAGATTCTAAATAAAACTCTCTCCAAGATCAGAGAGAATACTTAAGATATCTCCCTTATTATAATCCAAAAACTCACTCCCATGGGGAGAAATTCCTCACATACATGATTAAAAAAATCATGAGGATAAGATAGAACAAAAATGTGCACATCTTGATATGTTTACCCTAATTATTCTTTTAGAAAATCATTTTTATTTCTGTATAATTAAGAAACAGTGACTTAGAATCTACCTAGAGTGAGTTGAGTCATGTTACGAGCCCTTAATACTAGTGTAGATTAGAATTTGAGAGATCCATCTTATATATCAATTGGATGATATTTTAAGTGTTAGTAAAAGTGATTTTTTTTATTTCAGTATTGGTGGTTGCTTCAACGCCCCATTATTAATAAGGCATTGACTTTACAAAAGAATGAATTCTTCTCGATTGGGGTTTAGGGATGAAATCATGATGATATTTCATTACACAAAGTAACAAAACATTAATTAATCATTTAGGATTCTCCTATTTCAGTTAGGAGATTAAAGAATCTATTGTGAAATTTAATGTCCCACCCTCACTCAGGATGAATCCAATCCTAAAATATTCTTATGGAATGATCGATCAACTTCTCGATTGGACAATCAAAAATGTTCTCTCCTCTCATCATTCCTTATCCCCAGCTACATCAATACATTCAAAGTGGAAGTGGACTGAGATTGACACAAAAATCACGTTGGATATGTTGAATTCTGGTTCTCAATCCCCCTTTCACGAAGAAATATAATAAAATAAGGCTGGAAGCATGTGTTGGAAGTGGATAAAGGAGCATCGAAAAATAAAAAAAGGATGAAATACCTAAAAATGAGAATTATTATCCCCATAAATAAATATAATAAGAAGGTGGATGAGATAATGTTGATAATTATAGTACCCAAAATACACTTGATCATATAAACTTTGGATGATAATGCAGACGGTCATATACAAAGCATAGCCTATGAAAGATCTCACGAATCCTCATTGAATAAGTATTAAGGATCATAAAAATGTGCCCCTAAAAATTAGTGATCACATAGGGAATCCCAGGTAAGATCCTCTATGTCACACAACATTTCAACCAATAGAAACCCACTGAACCATCCAATATTCCATGGAAAATAGGGAGAAAACATCATAAAGGAGCAGGCCTCCTGTGGTCCTAAAACTCATGTGATGCATCAATGATGGGGAGAATGTTTTTCCTCAATATAATTCGAGAAAACTACTAAAACTCCCATTAATTTAAAAAATAAAAAAAGAAAAAGAAAACTTTATAAGGATAAAGACTCTTAAGGTCATAAAAATCATGGGATATGCCTATAGTGATTTGTAGGACAACCGAAGAACCAAACAAAATGTCCACTTAATTTTATAAACCCCCCCCCTGGTATTTCAACCTCATAATGTGAACAACCTCCAACATGTCTAGGTGACCTCATGATTCCCCCTGTGGCTCAGTAAGGAAAAATAGATAGTAATTTTATGTAAATTATTATAAGTCTCCATGAAAGCATTGGTTAATAATGTGATTAATAATGATGAAGTAGGTTTATTGTCTTCAACAACACTCATACAACCTCATGAGACCACCAACCATAGTAAAATAATGATACCAAATAAAAAAAGCAGCAAAGGGTTCCTCTTGTGGTTTTAAAACTATCCTGATTCCCCAAAGATATCTGTAACACAGTCTTAAAATACCCCTTGACAAGCTGAGTTGATATCACTAAGGACCCATGAAAGGTCATCATTTTGTCATTAAAGGATCCATATATGTTGTTTTAGATCATTAATACTTCATCAAATGGGCATCATTATATAAAAAAGAACATTGATGTATAGGCCGACATATATTAAAGTTCCTCGACATGTCATCATGATTCTATAGGACCCCATTAATTAGCTATAATCCAATGTATTTTGCATTGAAGGGATGATAACATTGTCTCTAAAGATAATATGACACCCCCAGAATGAATTACAGTGGGAAATAATGAAATTCATGATTCCGAATCCTTACTTTACTCACACAATATGTGTTGTGAAAAAAAAACAACCACAATGGAAAGGCCTATAAATTCCCCACCCTAACATGATAAAAGAAGATATACGCAACCATAAATTTCCTTATAACCTCACACCGGTGCACCCAAGAACAATATATGATTTCTTAGAGTGGAATATCTCATGATATTAAAATCTTCCCGTCAAGTATGATTTGGGGAACAACTGGAGCGATTATACTTCTTTAATAGAGAACTTATCATGATCACTCATAAGTCACAAGAATGACTTCTTGAAGGACATGTGAATAAAATCAAACACATATACTATATCATGAAATACATAGATAAATAAAATAATAAAAAAATAAGGAAGTTGAAATAAAATTATAGAACAAGGACTAAATTATTAGTGAATTATGTGAAGAACATATACACTAACCATCATGAAATTCACATAAAAAATAGAGGACATGTTGCCCAAATACATTGATGATATTTTGGTATATTATTTGGATCATGGGATGTTCTTTATACATGTACAGGAATATCACATGGTGCACCATGGTCATGCCACACAAGTCCCATGATGTCAACTTTTCTCACCATCCAAACCATACAGTGTAGTTTAGGAATATTTCCTGATTCATATGAAAAATCTAGTATACGTTAGATGAGTTTCATGATATCACCCATGAATGTCAAAGGGATCCCATGAAACCCTCTAGGAACACTTGAAAAATATCACGATCACCTCTAGAAATGCCATCCTGGATCATACATCACCATCCATACATGTCACTTTGAATCTTATAAAAGCTTTTAACCATGTCAGTAATATTTCAGGATGACAGCAGCACATATCAACCAGATCATGTGACGGCCTCTAAGCCTATCGGTGAGGATCATTTGATGGATTTTAGGATCATCCATACTTTTCTTATGATGTTATCTAGACAAATAACCCTTCATCATCTGATGAAACTCATACATTCCATATAGAATATGCGATGTCACTTAGAAAAATATAACTACAACATGTGATTGTATTTAGAGATGTCTACAATATAAGAAGACATGTCGATAATTCCTCATAAATTCCAAACTAAAAAATAAAGGCACATAAAGTATGACATTATGAATATATAGAAGGAAAGTAAGCCAGGTCAAATGGGTATCCTCGGGCTTGATAATTTTTTCCACCCTCATTATGTAATCCCAGATCCTAATGTAAATGTTAGAGTGTAATCTGCAATCAAGGGAACTATGGAGAATATGATTTTTTTTATAACCAAGACATGTAGGAATCCTTTTTATGGCCTAATATCTATATTTAGCATCCGAAAACATAGCCAACACATATTCCCCACATCTATAAGCAGTGAAACTAATTTTTTTTGTCCCTTGATTCTCATATAGATCATATCTCACAATAGATTAGGGAGTCATAGTTATCATATCATTGACATGAAAAAACTCTTTTAGAATAAGGGAAATAACATTGTATAAGACTTGACCAGTGATATAATATGATATGTCCCATATATATGGGTAACCTTAGTTTATAAACAACAACTAGTTATACTATGAGAAATCTGATTCATTTTATAACCAAGATATGCAGGATTCCTTACAAAGGCCTAATCCCAAACTCAATTGGGCATCGGTATCAGAGTAACTCCTTCCATGTCTATGATATTTCAATAATTGGGACCCAATCATTCCCATGGGATGATCATTCTACCTTATCAATCAGTATACTGAGAAACCAACTGAACTACAATGGCTCTGATTCCTACTATAACACTGATATTTTGGATGCCTCCCTAAGGCCAAAGCACCATATTAAACATCACAAGTGATGTACCAGCACATAATCACCATATCTATATATAGTGAAGTCAATTACATGTTCTCCCTTGTTTTTCACATTTATCATTGATCATGTGGTATTAGGGAGTTATGATTGTCATCTCATTTGTATCATTAATCTCCACCAACTAAGTGAATCTAGGTATTTGAGCCCCAATGAGTGGAATGATATAAATATCCCTCATAGAAGGGAATAAACCTTGGGGACAATACAATGGGTGTGAATAAAATATAATAACTATTGTTCATTTTATAACCAAGATACATAATATTTCCCAATGAGACTAAATCTTGAAATTTAGGTCCAAATTCCTCCAACATTTGTAATTTCTTCATGTTGATAAACTGCAAGGGTTTTATCAAACTATGTTGGTTTTTATTCCTATAATAAATAAGATGTGTAAGATGCATCATAATATCACAGTACCCTCCTCATAATATACACCCCTCCTTGAATGGGATAAAATATCGAAGTTCCTAGTTATACAACTTTAGTATATAGATAGTTATTCGTTATGAGGAAATAGATAAAGAACATCATATGTATATAGATGGTTTTGGTAATGGGATAAATTTTTTTTATATTAATGAGACATAACATATGGACATTTTTTGGTAAACCATTCATGTATCCGGTTTAGGAAGAGATTCTCAAACATATGTGAAATCTCTAAGAGAGTCCATGAGTAGGCAATAATCCCCATAAAAAGGGTGAAATCTTCCCATCCTGCCATCCTCTCAACCAATGTGAGTTCCAAACTATCATTTGTTATAAAACCCCAATTGACAACATTACATTGGAAATATTGTCTGTACCCAGTTATGGACGAGGTGACCATTGGGAGTATCTATTAAGAAAGACAACGATGACCCGATATTAATGATTATGTAGAAAATGAACCCATCCCAATGAACAATCATAAAAACTAAATCAACCAAGATTGGGGTTTTTATCCATATATTCTCTAGTGAACACTCGCATTGTATAATAACAATTAAAAATTAAATAAATTACAGTAATTAATCAATAATGGAAACTCTGGTTCCATATAGTGACGTTTAACAATGTCATGTATCGAGAATCATTTATATGGATGTCATGGAAACACAATTAGTACAATAGTAAATCCTATATATACTAGATATTCATAAATATTCATGACTAATTTTCAAGATTAAATCTAGTATTGTAGGTCCTATGAAAACCAGTTCCATGCACACTTGATTTCCTAGTCACACATCCATAGCCTAAACTATTCTTATTCACTATGTTTCAAGGAGACATGGTGTGAGTTCATGAATGAAGAATATATCTAGATCATCCCATATATCTAATAAGGTTTCAATTAATAGTAAAAATATGTTACTATGATAATACATATACGAGGATCACATAGGAATAATTATCAATATCAATCAGAGGCTCAATCCCTTATCATTTCAATCATGGGAAGACACCCCCATATCACATCTCACTCTCACCACCAAACATCAAAAAATTAAATAATCATTTTTTAACACACAAAAATGGGATTTAATGAATAAAGAAATAATTTATAATTATAAGAGTGGATCATCATAATTTTCCAAATTAGTAATCAGACATCATCAATTCTATTAAAACCCATTTATACGATGCCACATTAAAAAGGGTAATCATAATCACTACCATTCACAATTCCTCATAATAATTATATACCTAACTTTAAAGAATTAATTTATTTTAAAGGAGACTTAATAAATTCAACGGGTTTTTTTAAAATTTATTATTGATAGAATAAATTTAAAAACATGGTTTTACACTCTCTATCCATGTTGATAAATTAATTATTTCAATAACACAAGAGAACCCATTTAAAATCAATTGTAAAATAATTAAAAGGGAAATGTTGGTCATTAAACAAATCCATGAATTCAAAAATATTTATAAAACCTAATATAGTTCAACTCATTTCATTCAAAATAGGAAATTTTATTTTTGGATGGAAAACGTAGGCTAATGCCCCCAATTTCCCTACAACATCCTCTAAATGTTAATTGAAAATAAATTCAAACTATCGTAGACTTAAACATTTAACAAAAAGATGATATATATAATGATCATATACATTAAATTCATTACATGTTCAATTTGAATAAAAAATGTTCAATGAAACTTTCACATGGATTTATATAGAAAAAAATCATTTAACATGTCTTGAAAAATGATAATAAAATAACTATGTAATCTTAAGAAAAAATTAATGTAAAATGAACTAAAAGCATAAAAATGATTACTTGGAATATATGGGATCCAACCACATTGAGTCTTATATGTGTCACCTCCGATGGAGACCACCAAATATAGGAAGATTGATTTCTAGAGGATAGAGAAAAGACCCTAGATCCATAGTTACACATGAATAAAACATGATCTAATGGAACACAAGTCAATTATAACCTTTAGGAATAAATAATAAAAAATATAAGATTCATCAAAGCCTAAGAGTTGAAGAACACACTGTATGAGGATCACTTAGTTGATTAGAACTTACATCCATCATGAAATAATGTTGGGAGAGCCCAAAATCCTATAAGGTGATCCTGAAAGACAATGAATAAAATTATGATTGAAAGATAGTTGTTTAGGGTTTATTAGGGGGTTTTAGGATTTTAATTATGATTTTACAAAATTTAATTATCATTCACATGATTTCACAAGATTGGTCACATGATTAGTAAAAATTGTGGGCCTAATAGTGCACTGTAATATGATCCACAAGAAGGGATACATAGTTATGTTGTATGGTGTGTTTAATCATGCACTGGTCATGTGACCCCTTCATGAAATGTTTCATTTATTGGATTCATGGTTTGTATAACCATGTGGTAAAAATTCTCCCCTATGTGGTCTACTTGATATTATTCATTGGATGGATAAATGGTTTTTTCAAGTCATATAGAAACCATTAAAAATCCAAAAAACCTTCATAAAATCATAAGATATAATTGGAAACATCCCATAATAGATCAAATCATTGGATACATAAATCAATGTGTGAAAACACCTAAAACCAATAACGGGATATTACAAACTCCACAACATAGGATTTTATATCCCCATAAATCTTCCTGAATGAAAGATATAATAAAATGAAACAAGAAGAAATTCTACCCTCATCTTATGAGGTGAATAATCTATTGTCTTGTTGAGAGACCCAAACAATGGCTAACAACACACACACACACTCTAGGATCTGAACACCAAGATCATCACACAATTTCATATTGTAGAAGTATTAGAGTCCTAAAATTTGACTCACCACTATTAAAAATTTTATAATAAGAGGGTAACGTTGGGAAATCTCATGCCTTTGATAAAAATAATATTGTTATACCACATGTTTAGGAGAACATCTAATGGTTGACACCAAAAACAATAATGGAATAGCACATCGAAACAACTTATTATTACTATAAGGAATGATTCTCTCAAAATCCATCTATGGTCAAATTTCCATAATAATGTTAAGTGACTGAAAAGGATTTATACCAAGTAATGTTCCCAATATTGACATAAAAATTAAAAAATGAAACCCAAACCCTTGATTTTATCGTCAAATAAAAATCTAATACATTCAGGCTCCTAGTTCATAAGTAATCCACGTAGTCCTAGTTACCTGATTACATTCCCATGTTTTGTCGAAGTTCAAATGGATGGAGCCTAATCATCAAGGTTAGTGCACAATAGGGTAAAAAAATGTTTTAAGGAATAACATTAATTACATCAAAATTGTTCTCTAACCATTTGGGAGAAAAAATAGATAAATAGAATAGGGTTCCACTATTATGTCGAAAAAACCATTATGGATCTATATCAACCACATCAAACAAATTGAATGACTTATGATATGTGAAAATATTCACTGTAGGATCAATTTATAGAGCCTTATTATCCGGATTAATTTGATTCCCCATTGTTTGGAGATGAATATCTTGGCAGAATATTCCCTTTTTAGAATAAAAAATAATATAACCTATTATGGTGAACTAAAATACAACACCATTTAAACCATTTGGATAATTCAAACTCATCCTGTTATGATGGCCCTGGGATCCACACTATGAGCACATGACATGCCTTTTATTTTCCAAAGATGATTGTTGTTCCTCCACTATGAACAAGGAATTATTTAATTCAATATGTTTTAGTAGTTATTATTCAACTATAAAATCCATATTCAATATCTTTTGAAAAGAAATCATTTAGTCCAAAAGCATGGTAGTTAAAAGATATGGGTGGAGATATTTTTTATAATATATAAACATATATAATTCATTATCAACATGAATAGGTAAGAAACGCATCACACAAGAAAAGTTCATGGCATACTCCACAACAGATATCTACTCCTGACCGAAACATATGAACTCAATAACATTCTCCTTATTCACTTTCATTGAATACAACCAATTAATGAATATTTATTTAATAAATTCACATGGATTTATTTCATAAACATGATTGGGGTTCCAAACCTTCCACCACTCATGGATAGTTCCTTAAATATGTAGTTGACAGACTTGACCTTCAAAGCATAAAAAGTATTGGGAGAGTCGAATAACCCATCTACATCCTAAAGTCACTTTACTACAATAATAGAACCTTGTTCACCATTATTAGAAGATGGAAGAAATTTATTAATGTCAAGGATGGGGTTTAAATATTGGTATGTATCTAGATCCATCACCGAATATAGACTATGGGTTAAGTAATTAATAAACAAGATATTCCACTTATATCAAACATGAAAAACTGCTCAGAAAACAAGACTAATGAATTAACATTCAATCACTCATGGAAAACATCATGGGGAAAATTGTTTACCATCATAAAATATAGGTTCATCAACATAGGCATAAGAAAAAACCCAAAATAGAAAAAATGAAATCCAGAATTCTTTAAACACGATATAAACCACATAATCAAATAATCATTGATTTGTAAAAAGAAATATTTATCCATTTATAAAAAATTAATCTTTCTTATTAGATGAGAAATCATGTTATAAACCCATCACAGTTTTCATAAATCCTTTACTAGTTCATGGAAATTATTCAATGAATTCAAAAATATTAATCCCATATTCAAAATATCAAAACCATTTTCATTTTAAATCAATTAAAACCAAATGTTTCTTCATAGGACATTATTTAAAACATAAGAAGTGTATTTGAAAATCTGATTCCAAACCCAGACATTTTATAAGAATCCACCTTTTTGTAATTGAAAATATTTCTTTATGAACTCAATCAAAACATATTTTAAGATAAAATTTGGTTTTAGAATGGGATTTAAAATCATCAAGTAGGATTAAAAGATGAATAAGCCAAATAAGATCTTCAAGCGAACCACATCTATAACCCTCCTAAATATCCTCAAACTAGTGAAGTCACCTAGATCAAAATAGATAAAGAGTAATGTTTAGAAAATGGTTATAACGATACATGGAATGGTCATATGGGATGGAAAACTAGACACCAACCTATGAACTATTCATTGAATTATTTTCATATCAACCACATAAATTCCACATAATGTTCTATAATATGGAAACATGGAGAAACTATGGTCATCCTTCCATTCCAGTTCAAAAAATGATATGACATTCTCTAATTTAATGATCGTATCATTTGAAATATAAATATCACTTTTCATCATGAAAAAATTAATTCAAAAGAAAGGCTCTGGTCCATATTTCCTTGGTAACCCAAGTATCATTGTGATGAGGTGGTGATCAAGAACACACTCACAAACTACCACTTGATTCCTGAAACATTCTTAATCTCAAATCTACCATTACACACAAAATAAACAGAAGTTAATTCATGTAGAGTACTTACGTTTATGGAAATACCACCCTCTGATACAGTGTTTAAGTATCCAACCAAAAATATAATCTAAATAAGAATCTGATCTGATTTATTAGTAACCCAAAGTGAATTACCGATCTCTATGGGCTGGCTACAAACACCTAGGAATAAAATATTATTTTTTTGGGAATTATTTATCCAATGAAAATGAAAATAAATAATGAGAAATATTGAAACATCATTAGATACATAAATTAGTAAAATCATATCATGTACAAGGTGATTATATAAAACAATAAATAAAACAAATTTTACAAATTAATTCTCCTAGTGGTCGATGACCACCAAACTTTTCAAAATTTACCCACCATTTTTTAACCTAAATTGAACCCTCAACAGAAGATAAAATCATGATCACCACTTATAAGATCACAAAGGGTTTAAAACATAGAATGATAGAAGTGAGGTGTGAGCTATAGAACTCAGTAGGATTCCACCAAATATTCTCTTTTGTTACATCAAAATGAAATTGAAATATGATAATATAGGAGTTTAATAATGAGGTTACAATATATTTTATGAAAATATAATATTAAAAATTTAAAAATAAATTATGATAATTTTTTGTAAAACATTTTATTATATCATTTGAAAACCAATCATATTCTTGGAAGGATTTGAAAACCATATCATAAGATAAATTTAGATAGCCAGGAAAAGATAAGAATATGCCCATGTTTTTAACATTTTATAGAAATCAATAAAATATATTCAATGTTCATAATAAGAATAAATTAATCAATTAAGAATCATAATCATACATGAATGTAAATTTCATTTTCAAGCCGTGACAATGAAAACTGTCATGTATTGAGTGTCATGTATATATATTTCATGGGTAAATCATAAAAATGATATTGATCCCACCATTGAATATCTAATAAAAATCATCATGACTAATTTGGGGCTTAATTATAGTCTCACTATTCATAAGAAAATCACTTCCACACACACCAACCTTCTTGGTATCATTTCCATAGACTAAAACATTTTTATTATCAATGGATCCAATATACGGTGTGTTATTTCACTAATAAAGAATATATCTAGATCATCCAATCTATCTACTACATAACCCATGACTATTCAAAATAAGTTACAAATATAATAATGTTACATGTATTACATGAGGATCCTTATCAGTATCAATCATATGCTCAAGACCTCTACATTTCAATCATGGGAACATGCCCTCAAATCACATATCAATCTCACCCCCGAACAACATCAAATAATATTGTCTATTTTAAACACCAAAAAATGGGATTTAAATAACTTAAAAGTTACTACAAGGGAATATTACCTGAGATGATCATCAAAATGTACCATCTAAGCCTTCAAGAATCATCAATTCAATTAAAAAACTATTATAAAATTTATCTTTGAAAAGGGTATTTATAACCTCTTCCTTTGTAAAATCACCATTATAATGAAAAATATGCCTTTCAAATAGTCATTTCATTAAAATCAACACTAATTCTTGCAAATAAATTTTTATAATTCAAAATTATTTTAATAAATTTTAAAATAAGGGTTTACACACCCATTCCATGATGAAAAATTATTTATTTCAAATAATCCAAGAGACCCATTTCAAAAAAAATGATAAAATCATTAAAAGTGGGATAATAATCATTTAAAAAATTCACAAATATGAAAAATTTTAGAAAAAATAAAATTATTCAACTCATTTCATTCAAATAAGGGAATTTCATTATAAGAAAAAATACTCTTTCCAAATCCCCCAATTTCACCAAAACAACATTTAAAATTTGTCAGAAATAAATCCAACCAATCATGGAATTAAATATTTCATAAAATGGTGAGAGTGATCATTATCATATCCATTCAATTAATATCCATTTAAATTCAAAGCGAAAAGTTTCAGAGAAGGGTTCATTGGGAATTTCATTGACACATTTCCTAAAACATGTGTTCGAAAGCAAGAGACAAATATATATAAATTATCATAGAAAAATGAATTATAAAATGAATGAAAATAAAATAAACACATAATTGATATATATGAAATCCAACCACATTGAATCTGAGATGTGTCACCACTGATGGAAGACACTAAATCTATAAAGATGGATGCCTAGGGAAGAGAGATAAGACCATAGATCTAAACATTCACATGGATCAACCATAATCCAAAGAAAAAAAGAGCCAAAATAACATTTATAATAAAATAATAAAAACAATAAGATATATTTATTACCAATAGGAGAAGAACATATCGATAAATAATCACTGCTTTTATTGGAACACAAGTCTTCCAGAAAATGAGGTTTGGAGATCCAAAATGCCTCTTGTGGGATACCGAAATTCAAAGGATATGACTAAGTTTGAATGGGGGCATTTAGGGTTAATTATTGAGGTTTTATGATAAATATTAATATTTATGGGCTTTAATTATCATTCAAATATTTTTCTAGGGTCGATCACATGATTAGTACTAACTGTAAACTTATCCATACCCCCTAAGCAGAGCCTATGAAAAGAGCTTCATGGTTATGGTACATTGTTTTCTTAACCATGCACCATCCATGTGACCCCTTTTTTCCGGTTTCCTATTTTTACTAATTGATTATTATAACCATGTGTAAGCCATGAACCCTTACCCAGGACACTGGAAATATTACAATGTTTTGTTGTATGGTTTATTAAACCATGTTCAAACTATTCATATGCCCAAAAACCTTCAAACAATCCATAAAAAACTCCAAAAACAAAATTTGACGAGATCCAATCATTGTATACTCAAATCAGCATACGAGAACACCTAAATGTAGGTAATGATATGTTGGAAAAAATTATATTTTATATTGTAATTTGAAATATAAAGTGGAAAATGACACCAATCTACCTATAATATCATCTATACCACTGAAAAAATTATTATGTACAATATATTAGACATTAAATTAGATACCTCTCAAATAATTCTCATCCAAGAGTATTTATAAAAAATAAAATTAATAGATAAGGAATCTAAAAAATAACCCCATGATATGCCTCACATTGATCTCACAATGTTAGGAACACACATATCATAGAAGTGGAACACATAGTAAAAAATAAGAAGGAATAATTAATAAGAAATATAAAAAATTCATATCATAAAATTAGGATTATAAAAATAAATTGATTGAATCAAACATTAAAAAAATAAGGATTATGAGAAATAATCTATGACTCATGGTACAAATTTATTTATTCAAAGACAACGTACCCCCATAGAACATAAACCAACAGAATAGAAAACATGTATAAAACCTTATCCTTATGATCTTGAATATCAATGGGTCTTTCATTAATGATCACACCATCTTCAATAACCATCTCATCCCAACTGAGGTGATGATAACCATCATATAGATATCAATAAAATCATTGATACATGGGAGATGTCAGGAATCAAGATCATCAATAGGGGTATTATTAATTAATATTCAATTTATCTAAACAGATCCATCAAATTGAAAGGACCAATGAACATGGGACATGGTTTACTCTAAAGAGAAATTCTTTATGTCCTATGATGAGAATTTATATTCGAGAACATATAATTTAAAATATTGAACAATTTAGGGCACCTCTTTTGACCATAATAGAACATTTAAAATGTTTTATTAAAATAATTCAACCATGTATCACCTACACATTCACTTTCATACTCTACACTAGTTCTAGTAAATGAAAAAATGACTCCCCAACCTCAGTCTATAAAAATAGAGAACTAAAAGGTCAACCATATCATGCATCATGAGGTTCCATAAAAATACGGGAGTGATAAATATTTAGAAAAACACCCCCAAGGGTAGGTGATACACTAATGGAGCCAAAAATATAGAATCCATGAATGGAACATATTTAATAATGTATGAATATTGCACTCTATTAGACCATATGTATATATATGGAAGAAGGTTCTAAGGGATAACTGTGAAAAAAGGAAAATTGGATATAAGGAACCATAATTTACATATATATTTATTACTACACAACAGAAAAATATTTGTTACAAAATATAACAAATCCACTAAAGGACAGTATAGGTATCATGTATTTAAAAACATGGAAACATAAACAACTCGTTAATATGACACCTTCATTATCTCCCACATTTTCATCATAACTAGAACAATATTTGAAATATCTTACGTAATACACTTTATTCTGACCTTGGGAAAAGAAACATATAAAAGTGTGAGGTAAAATGTTCAGTAGGGGTAAACAAGGAAGATATCAATGAAATCATAATGATAAGATATAAGAACATAACATTTTAAAATATTATCCAACAAAAGAAATATCATGATATCATTCCATGGGATAAATCATAAATGTTCATAATAATCAATGAATGTAATTTAAAAATTCCTAATATTTGAAAATTATTTTTTGGGATACAAATAATCATAGGAAATCATTTTAGATTAGTCAAGGATCATTGTTAAGACCAACTTAGTAGATAAAGTCCATTACTGAACTGAGTACACTCCTTGTTCCAACCTTATAGGACAAATCTGAGAGCATTCCCTATTATATCCATTTCAATCTCATGAGATATATACCATTACCAAATTAATTGGAGGTATAAATATTTCCCACCCATCTCATAATGAAATAATTTTGATATATTCTACTAAAAAATAATTCATATCATAACCCTATGAATAAAATGGGTTTCTTAAACCTCATTTCGTCATAACATAATCCATTAAAAAAATGTATTTATAGCATTACATAAAATACATAATACAATCATAATAATAATATGGATATTATACTTGAATCACAACCCTAATAAATAATTCCATCTTAGATGGAAAATATTTGTTATTGATCACTTAAAATTATTTCTTGAGGAAAATATCATTTCTTCTTCAAATGTTTTTTTTAATACGAAAAAAAATTAAAAGAAAATAATTTTTTGAATATAAAATTGTATTATTTTAATGTAATCTTCATTGAAATATGGTGTTATTAAAACACAAAAAAACTTCACGTGATATAAGTTAATGTAACACCTTCTTCTATTACATTTGTTGGATAATTAAAAAATTACCTTGTATCAAAAAATGACAAAATATTCCTTTCATACCATTTAACCAAAATTCACCAATGTGTGAAAATAAATTTATGAAATTTGAGAACAAAATATATAAAATTACATATTTAGGAAACATATATTTTTATGATAAATATACCCTAGTAAATATTTATGTATAAACGTTCTCTGATTATAATGTGATTGTAAAATTATCCCGGACCTCAGGTCAGATTTCCATTGTATGTATCCAAAAATCACATATAATGATTTAAATAATATCATAGAATTATTTTAGAATCAAATAAATTTTTAGGATATCATATATGAACTTATTATCATCCTTTTGTTTTTAACATTATTACTAGTCCATCGGCTGTTAACTTCATTATTTTATTACGCATGTTTTTTCAGATAAGTTCTTTTTACTCTTCTTAGTTTATAGTTATAAAATTTAACTAAATATGTTTTTATAATATATATCATATTAATTCATTCCATTCATTTATATACTAATCCTTTAATTAATATCATGTATAATAAATCACATCACATCGTGGAGATGGTAGGCCATACGTATGCACAAGCGACAATATCATTCCCCTAATTTTCGAGTGGTATTGATGTGGATTGTCTTTAATATTCCTGAATAATTATATTGTTTTAATAATAATATATTACTTACATCATTATACAGATACATGTAATGTGTTGGGGAAAAATTGATTACACCACAGCGTGGAGACAATAATTAATATATATGCACGAGTGGTGATTTCATTTTTTGTTGGATGTATAAAATATAGGATATGGAAATTTCATAATAATAATAATAATAATATATTAGTATATAATTGATACTGGATTTATTAATTTTTAATGAAACAACTCATGAAGAGGATGTAGAAGAAGAAATAATTTTGACCTAATCAGTTGAAGAGAGTACCTCTTCTTCAATGTTCCCCCTCTAAGTTCGCTCTAAAAAAACTAGAGTTTGTATTTTAAGAATAAAAAACCTATATAATTCTACTAGTGATGTTAAGATAATAAATGGGGAGTGAATAACTAAGCTTGAAGTTTCAAAGTGATGTTACAATGTGATGGAGGAGGTGCCCTTTTATAATTGAGGTGTTGGGAACTTTTTAGATCTCCAAAAATATTAATTTACAATTAAATAAAACCTCATCCAAAAACCTCCAAAATGTCCCAATTCCAAATATTATATGTGATATTGTTGAAATATCATTGAACAATAAATTTTACACATTTTGTTCAATCAATTTAATCCTTACCACATTTATTAATACATAGTTATTCTATTTAATTTTTAACAAGGGTTACAAACATTTCAATATTAAAAGGGTGAAATATTAACATATTGGATGGAATTAGATAATAAATAAATACCATTGAACATTTTTGACCATATAATAATTATTATATATTTTTTTTTAAAAAAATTATTCTTAATAATTTAATTAAACGTTATTTATAAACAATCAATAGTTTCAATTTTGACACTATTCAATTCATTGATATGTAAAATTATTAAGATATCAAGTTGACTTCGACGCAATGATTTTATTATATTCACAAGGGGTTAATTTAAACAATAAAATTAATTAAACATATTAATTATCCAAAATAATATTTACTTTAATATTTTTAATGACATTTATTTGTTACTTCCATTAATAAAATAATTACTATAATAGTACTGTGTAATTATTTATATGTTTTTTTAAATAAAAAAAAATTTCCTTGAAAAATGTAAGACCTCCACTTTTAATAAGAATACGTATAATGGAATATATCTTTTGTATAATCCATCATTAATAATGTTATACTTATTAAAACATAAATGTGACAAGTTAATAATCACTTTAAATAAAATAATATTAGTGTCATGATCTCTTATATAAGACCCAAAATGGTCAATAAATATACACATGGATGGTTATGGTAGATATATACTTGACCATTAATATTTTTTCAATTGTTGGAGTCTTTTAATGGTAGTTATCATTTTAATAATTACTATCTTCATGATTTCTCATCAATTAAATTATTTTTGAATCTCTAAAGAATAAGTCTTTTAGTTAATTAATTATTTTAATAAATTAAAAATAAATTATCATGATAAATAAAAACATTTTATATTTCTAATGAGTGTTTATAATAAAATTTATCATCTTTATGACCTTATGTTAAAAATTTTATAGTCATTAAAATTTGAGTAAGATATATTTAAATTTTCATTAAATAAAATAAATCAAATGTCGTAATCTCATCTTAGAAGCCTAAAAAAGGAACAATTTCAACCCAAGGATGATTTAGTTAAAAAAACACAGAAAATGATATTATAACAAGTTGTAGGGAAATTTCCTCATATTACGTATACCCTTAATTACCTGATTTACCCTTTTACCATATTTAAAAAAATTATAGAAGATACTATTCATAATGGAAAAAAATAAAAGTAATATATTTTCATAATTTTGACATAATGTTTCCAAAAATAGAATCCATTTTTAAATATTTAAAGCACATATGTTACAATAATTAATATAAAATTAATCCCATTGTCGGAAATAGAGAACAATATTTTGAAGTTAAAACACAGCAAAGATTGACATGTTTTTACATCTGAATTAAATTTAAAATAAAATATAATGAAAGAAAATATATTGAATGATAAAAATATATTGTCTTCATACTTTAAGACCATTAAATATTATAATTTAACTATATTTGATGAGAAATGTTTTTTTTCAATTAAAATTTATTATATTTTTTAAATTTATTAAAAGATGAAACTTATCCAAAAAATGTGAAAAACATTCAATTAAATTTTTTATATCCTAATTCCAAATAAAATCTATATATTTTCATATTAAAATTATTAATATGTAAAAATGTTAATTTAAAATGTGTTGTCCATTAAAATATTTAAAATTACCCGTTTGAAAAAATATAGATTTTATACATCAAATAGTGTTTTCTCATACCCTATGAAAAAATATCTGTTGGATGAATATCAATAGCATTTTTTTTATTATATATCATAAAAATTTAATTAATTTTATTTAAAAATAATAATTCACTAAATTTATTAATTGAAAAATACAAATATATAATTTTTTATATTTTTTCTTAAATAATTTGTATCCAATGAATTCACCATACATTTTCATAAGTTAGTTATATTTATTTCTACATACCTAAAAACTATGTTAAAATTGTCATTTTATACTAAGCGAATATCATAGTTTGTTTAAACTTAGATTTAGATGCAATGTAAGTTGTTGAAGAATTAAAATTATATAAAATATTTCATAAAAACATCTCAGTGTTAAATTGTACACCCTTAAATTGAATTTCACACTTGAAATTCATTTTCTGGAAAAACGACATGAGTATAATTCTGCCTCATCACATCGTCAAGTTCCTACATATCTTCCATAGACTAGTGGTTCTCCTATAAAACATTAATCAAGTGGGTGGTCTTGTTTCATAGAAATGTTTCTCTACAATCCAAAATCGCTATTAGCTATTCTTCATTAGAAAGATCTTCCTCCAGTCATACATATTATATGTTTAGTACATGTAATAGATCAGGTATATACATTCTCAGGAGAGATAAATGGAACACATCATGAACGTGAGAGAGATTTGGTGGAAGCACCAATCATTAAGCAACCTTCCCAACACAATCTAGAATTTCAAAATTAAGGATTCACCTAGGGATCAACTTGAACTTTTTTCCAAATATTAATACTCTCTTTCGGGGATATATTTATAGAAATACCTTGTGACCCACTTCAAACTCTAGGATTTTTCTTCGGTTGTTAACAATACCATTTTTTGACTCTTAGATCTTTTATGTGTTGTGGAACAGATATAACCTTCTATGTCATTTCATCCACAATATCATGTCCTAATATATTTCTTTCAACATCATCATCCTAGAATGTTCCAGTTATGCAATTCTTTCCATAGAGGAATTTATAAGAATCTATCTAAATACAAGAGTGAAATATATTATTGTATAAAAATTCCTCCAAAGGTAGATGTTGATCCCTTCCACCTTTAAATACATAGATAAATCTCTAAACATTTCCTTTAGAGTTGTAATGGTCCTCTTAGACTAACCATCAATTTGTGGGTGATAATCAGTGCTAAACTGTAACTCTATATCTATTGCCTACTGAAGACATCACTTGAACTTCAATTTAAACAATGAGTCATGATCAAATATAGTAGAAACTTTAACTACATTCAATCATACCAATATATATATATATATATTAAATTTAATCTAGAGGGAAATCGTCTCCAATAGTAATGAATTGTGCCAAATTCATAAGCCGATCAACTATAACCCATATAGATTTATATACATTAGTTGTTTTGGGAAGCCCAATTACAGATTCCATAATTATGTTTTTCCATTTTCATTCTGGTATGAGTAATGATTGTAACATCCCCTAAGACATCTATTTCTCAACCATAGCTTTCTAACAAACCAAGCACGGAGAGACATATCCTGCAACATATCTTTCATTCCATCCCATCAAAAATACTCTTTTAGGTCCTTTTACATCATTTTTATTCTATAATTAATAGATAATTAATAATTATGATCCTCACCCACTAGCTCCTTATTTAATTATAGTATGTGCGGAATACAAACACAATTCTTGAACCTTATTTTTCATATAAAATCATTTTTGAATTCAGGAATATTTTCACATTACTTTATAGATATACATCTTTTTTACAGACCTCCTTAATCTTCACTTTTATATATGTTTGACCATTAATTTGATAATGATAATATTTCTCCCCTTTCTGTAAAATTTATAGATCTATCCTTTTCAAATCCATAAATATTGGATCATTTTTTATCCTCATCATTGATAGTCTAACATGTTCCTTTCAACTGAAATCATCTACCACCTTGTTCACATTCCTATGTTGGTAATGTTTTGAGAAATCATAATCTATATTAAAATTCAACGATATTCTTTGATTAATATTCATATCCTTTTATGTGAAAATATACTTAATTTTTTTATAGTATTTATAAATAGCACACCTTTCACCATAGTGATAATTCCACCATATCATTATTGTAAAGATTTCTACAGCTAACTCCAAATCCTGAGTTGCATGATTTCAATCATGGATTTTCAATTGATACAAGGCATAGGATATCACCATATCATTTTTTATGAGAACAAAATCAAACCTCATATTGGATGGATCACTGTAGAACACAAACCGTTATACACTAACGGGATGTATGAGCACATGTGCACTAACTATCCTACTTTTGAGATCATTAAAAAACTTCTTCACAATTCTCCATCAACATGATCCTAACTCCTTTCTGAGTCCACAAGGTTCGTGGATTAGATAATAATTTAATTTTTTTTTTTAAAATTTCATCAACATCCATCCAAACCATGAAAAAGTTGGATCTAAGTTACTATTTTTGTTTTCGGTCAAGATCCAATAACTTGTGCTTTTGATGGATCCACATATATCTCCACTTTTGGGATTATGTTAAACTAAAATGAATCTTTCTGAAGCCAAAATTCACTCTAGGTAAATTTTTCATAAAGATTATCCTTTCTCAAGTTCTTCAGTACAATTCTCCGGTGATATTCTTGCTATTCCCTTCTCTCTGAATAGACATGAAAATAGTATATAAATACAACCGCAAATAGATCAAGATAGTCTCTAATGACTGTATTCACTAGATCCATGATGATAGGGGGAATTAGTTATACAAAAAGACATAACCATAATTTAATAGTGTCTATAACTTATAAAAAATTTATCCATTGGTATACCCTCTTTCATGACCCTTAGTTGTTGATATTTTTAATGAAGATTATTTTTTTTTGAAAATTATTGATATTTTTTAGTTGGTCAAATAATTCATCAATGTGGGGAAGAGGATATTTTTTTGATAGTGATCTTGTTAATTTATTTATAATAAATGTATAGTCCCATTGGTCTTTATTTCTTGTTAACAAACAAATTAGGTTCAACCCAAGGTGATTGACAAGGGTGTATGAATACCTTTTCAGGATTCTCTTGGATTTGTTTATTCAATTATTGAAACTCAATTGGGGACATTATATAACGTGTATTTGAAATAAGAATATTACCCATTTTAGTTATATTGAAAACTCAACCTCAAAATTTTGTGGATGAACTGTAAATTATTTTAGAAAATCATAATCAAAATAATATAAATTTTTTGTATTTTTAATTGGGAGTTTCTCCCAAAACATTTGAGATTGTTAACATTCACTAATTGAAATCAAGACCCATATGATGAATGAAATTGCTACTCAAAGTTCATATTCATCCTTTCTTGATAAATGATCAATTATTGATCTATAATACAAAAGTGACTTCCATTTTTTGGAAATTAATATAACATTCATATAGGAAAAGATAATCCATGACAAGAATCACATCAAATTACACTATAGGAAGGATTACAATATTTTCTGAAATAACATTCCCACAAACATCAACTAGAAAATAATGATAAACATTTGATGTGACCATTGTGCCAATAGGTACTATCACAACTAACTCAACATCTAATTTTCTAGGTAATACCCTGATACCCTTTGAAAAATCTTCATAAATAAATGAATGGGTGGATCCAGAATCAAAAACAACATTTTTCTACTTTATAATGGATGGTATGTGTACCTTTCAACATGTAATTATCTAACTCCATATTTTTAATAGCGATTTCATGTGACATGGATTTCCATTAGCATCACAATTTTTCTAATGTTTATCATCTTCAATAACCCATGGGTTAAGGAAATGATTGGCATGACACCAAATTTCCTTGGACTTGTAACATTGATGTGTAGGAGGTGCATTTTGTGTTTCCTTTTCTCCATTCTCATCATTAGACATATTTTTCCCATCACTTTGGCATTCAAATAACTAATAACCCTCTCTCCCACATAATAAACATTTTTAGTCCCTTTATAGAAATTTCCTCCATATATCCTTCCACACATTGAGCATAAGGGAAAACACATCTTCATTTCTATGAGGTCTTTATATTTTCCCTTGAATGTCATTTTCCCTTTTTATAAAAAACATAGGATTTATGGGTTACTACAATATCCTTCTCAACATTGACAGTAAATAAAATGATTTCCTCATTTCTTTTGAAGTCCATTATGGATAATTCCCATAAGAGGATTGTTTTTATGCCACTAAAGAATTGATCAATTTTACTCCCTGGTTGAATATTAATTCTAGAAGCATACCTTCAAATCCTTTTAAATTTTCTTCATAGGTACCAACAAATTCATCATCCTTTTTCTTGAGCTCGTAGAAATTATTCTCTATCATTGTGAGTAGATTATGAAGATATTACATATTGAAAAATAAATTCATGAACTCCTCCCATTCCATGGATTCAACTAAATATATTTTCTTCTTATTCTTGATATGTTTACACCATTGATCAACATCACCCACCAAATGAAAGACTAATAAGATGAAATTATCATGTTAAAAACATTAGATAACTGAAAAAATCTTTTCAGGGGTACTGATCCATTGTTCAGAAACAAATTGATCATAATACCCACTGAATGATGGTTTATGCAACTTCATAAAGGAATAATCAAAATGTTGTTCCATACTTTGATTGTTTTTAATTCCTAAAAGATTCATTTAATAAGAATATTGTGTGATAATAGCTTCATAAATTTTCATTCATGCTCCCATAAAATCTGGTTACTCCAGAGGATAATAATTTCATTACCCATAACATTCAGCATTAATGTGGTTCTTTCAGGTTCTCACCATAGAATAAAACAAAGAACCTTAGTATCATAAATATTAATGATAATGTAAATCCACATAATTAAGAATAGTATTTTAGTTTATGACACAATTGGTTTTATCTTAGGTTATTCAAGATTATTTTCAAAACATTAGGATTGTAACCTATACTTCGACATATCCTTTGGTTTTTTACAATTTTTTTCTCATCCTAGTTTAGAATGATAGACTATACCTTTCTTCAACAACCAAAGATAATGACCCATAATTTATATACATATTAATTACATAAAAATTGAATAATATTCATTACGAAATATGAAAAATCCCTGAGAAGGCTTTATAGGTATAGAGTCTTTGGAAACTAGAAAGCATAAAAAAATTGCTCATAAGACATCTTTATTGTATCCCACTTATTTCATCATAACTAGACCCCTTTTTGAAATATATTACATAATAAAATTATTCATGATGTCTAGAAAACGAAACATAAAAAATGGTGAGCTCAAATTTCCATTAGGGTTAAATAATGGAGATATCAATCATATCGAAATCATAATTCATTAGAATATAACATTTTTAAATCATATCATTCGTATGAATGATTGGGATATCATTCCATGGTAAAAATAATAAATGTTCATAATAATCAATGAAAATAATCCCAAAAGTCATAACATTAGACGTGATATTTTTTTTGGTAATCAAATAATCATATAAAATAATTTCAATATTACCCAAGACTCATTTCCTAGACCGTTATAGAGTACAAAGTCTATTACTGAACTGTTTTTACTCCTCGTTCCATATATGTACTACTAAATCGAGGCCATTTCATGTTCCAGCTATGTCTATCTAAGAAGATATAAATCATTATCCAATGAATTGTAGGGAGATATGGGTCCCACCCATATCATAATGAAATCATTCTTACATGTTCCACAAAAACATAAATCATAGTACAACCCAAGGAATAAAATGGGATTCTTAAACATCATTCCATCATAATATAATCCATGTAAAAATATGGATTTCATAAAAAACATCCCAT
Organism: Viscum album; assembly: GCA_963277665.1. Classification (NCBI taxonomy): domain Eukaryota; kingdom Viridiplantae; phylum Streptophyta; class Magnoliopsida; order Santalales; family Viscaceae; genus Viscum; species Viscum album. The sequence continues at coordinate 1,908,509,487 of OY728127.1, forward strand.
AAAAAACATAATGAAACCATAATATTAATATTGATAGTATACTTGAAACATAACCCTAATAAATAATTTCATCTTTCATGAAATATAATTTTGATTGAACACATAAAATTAATTCTTGAGGAAAATATCATTTTTTATTAAAAAAATTATCTTTTCTCAAAATGCCCCATGATTTTAAATGAAAATAATTTCATTGAAAATAACCATGAAATATTATGATGAAAGATTCATGGAAACAAAGTGTTATGAAAATGTATAAACCCATCACGTCCTATAAGTTAAAACAAAATATTCTTCTCATAATTTTGTCGGATAAGTCAAAAAGCACCTCATATTGAAATATGACAAATGATTCCTTCCATAATTTTTAATAAAAATTTAGGAATGGGTAAAATTGAATTTAAAAAATTGAATTAGAATATAAATGATATTACATATTTAGGAAACATGTACTTAGATGATACATTTACTCCTGTAAATAGTTACGTAAAAAAATTTCGGATAACATCGAGATTGCGAAATTATAACTTACCTTTGGTCTAATTTCATTGGAATGTGTCTGAACCTCAAGTATATTAATTTAAATAATGTCATTGAATTATTATAGAATCATATACATATTTTTGATATGATATATAATCACATTAACATCAGTTTGTAAGTAACATTATTACCCATCCATTGAGTGTTACATCTTTATTTTCTTACGCATGTTTTGTCAGATATGTTATTATTCTTATTATTAGGTTATAGTAATATCATCTTAAAAATATCTTAATTTAATATATATCATTTTTATTCATTCAATTACTTATTATAATCATTATTTAATAAATATCAAGTATAATGATTCACATCACAGCGTAGAGAAGGTAGGTCGTATGTACACAAAAGCGACGATATCATTATCATAATTGTTAAATGGTATTGAAGTTGATGGTGTATAATAATTCAGAATCAATATCAAGTTATAAAAATAATATATAGTTATTATTTCCATCATTATATCCATCCATGTAAGGTTATTGTGAAAAACATATTACAACACTACATAGAGATGGTTAGTCGTGTGGATGAACGCATGATGATTTCATTTTTCGAATGAAGGATAAGAGATGAGATATGGTTGTTACAAAATCATAATAAAATCATAAAATATAACTGATACAATATTAATTTTTTAAAATGAAAAAACTCATGATGATGAAGTAGAATAATAAAGATGTTTGAAAGAATTTGTAGAAGAGATTGCCTCTTCTTCGACCTGCTCTCTCTAAATCACATATTAATGAACTAGAGTTAATCTATGAAGGAGAAAAAAACTCTATAATGTATTTTGGTATGTTTATAATGTAAATGGTTTGGGGATGACTGATCTTGAATGCTCAAATTGAAGTGAAGAGGTGAGGGAGGTGGTTCCCTCTTATTGTTGAGGTGAGGGGCTCTTTTCGGATCTTCTGAAATATTAATTTATAATAAAATAAATACCGTTAAAAAAACCTAAAAAATTTCCCAATTACTAATATGATATGAGATATGGTTTAAATACCATAATAAAATAAATTTAAGACATTTTTTTCTATCAATTTAAGCATTATCATTTTAATTAACACTAAGTTATTCAATTTAATTTTTAACTATTGTAACAGATATTTCAACATTAAAGGGGTGAAATATTTACTTTTTTATGTCAATTAGACCATAAATAAATGAAATAAAACCTTTTAGAACATATAATAATTATAATATTTTTTTTAAATTTTTTTAATATTTTTAAATAATTTTTTAATACATTATCTTAATAATCAAGGAATACTGTCAATTTTGACACTATTCAACTATAGATTTTAAAAAAAATATGATAACAAGTTAACATGGAACAAACTATTTTATTATATTATTATTTGTTCAGAGTAATCTATATAATTAATTTAACATATTAATTGGCCAGAATTATATTTATTTTAATATTTTTAATAAAATTTATTTCATATTTCCCTTAATAATTTAACAATTACAAGAATATTGTTTAATTATTTAATATCCTTATATTATTAAAAAAATAAAAATAAAATACTATGAAAAAGATAAATACTATATATTTTAGATTAATACTTATAATTGAATATATCTTCAATATAATCAATAATTAAAAATATTAAGCTTATTAAAAAATGAATGTGACAAGTTTATCATAACTTTATAAAAAAATATAAGTGTCATTATCTATTCTATAAGTATCTAAATTCTCAATAACTGTACCCTTGAATGAATATGGTCGTGATGTATTCAATAATTAGGATTTGGGAATGTTTTTGGGTCTTTTAATGGTTATTATCATTTTAATAGTAATTTTCTTTTGATTTCCCTTCAATAAAATAAGTTATCTATCATTAAAATACCAGTCTTTAATGTAATTATTTATTTCAAAAAATTAAGAGTAAATTATTATGATAAATAAAAATATTTTATCTTTTAAGTTAGTTTTTATAAAAGAATTTATCTTCTTTATATTCAAATACTAAAAAATATATATGAATTAAAATTAGAGTAAGACATATTTATCTTTTCATTAAATAAATTAAATTAAATTTCCTAATCCAATCCAATTTTCTTCAAAAGGACATAATTTCATCTGAATGTTGATTTAGCTTGAAACAAACAAATATAATTATATTAGTACAAGTGTTAGGGTAATTATAGCATAATATTTTTTCCCTCTGTTACCTTATTTACCCTCTAAACATATTAAAAAAAATTACAGAAGTTACAATTCATAATTGCCAAAATTAAAAGTAATATATTGAAAAAAAATTACATAGTAATTCCATATATGGAAAACGTTTTTCAAAATTCATTACATAAAATTTTTATTAATTAATTCAAAAATAATATCATTGTAGGAAGGAGGGAACATGTTTTAAAAGATATAACATTGCCAATTATTGAAATGATTTTACATCTAAATTCATTGTAAAATTATTGTTAATGAAATAAATTATATTGAATGATAAAAACAATATTTAATTTATACATTTAATCAATTAATATTATAATTTTACCATAAAAACAATTTTGATGAAATATGTTTTTTTTCTAATAAAATTTAGTGCATTTTTTCTATTTATCATAAATGGAATGTTATCAGAAAAATATAAAAAATTCATCCAAATAGATTTTTTATATCCCACTTCCAAATAGCATGTTTATAATTTCATATAAATATTATTAATGTGTCAAAAAACTATTTTAATATGTGTTATCCATTAGAAGGGGAAAAATAACCTTTTGAAAAGAATAATGGTTTTTATACATCAAATCGGGTTTATTCATAGCCTAAAATAACATATATTGGATGAATATCAAATATATTTTTAAAGTATATAACATATATATTTCAGTATTTTCATTTAATAATAGTAATTCACCCAATTTATTAATACAAAAATAATAATATATAATTGATATATAATTTTTTCAGAAATAATTTGTATTTAATTAATCCAACATACATTTTCATAACATAGTTGCATTTATTCCTACTAACCTAATGACTAGGTTAAAATGGTCAATTTATAATAATGACATATTATAAGTTATTTAAACTTACGTTTATGTGTAATGAAATCTATTGATGAAATAAAATTAATTAAAATATTTCATAAAAAAATTTGGTTGTAACATTGGAGACCTCTTTACACTGTAAAGGTAAAATATGGATCACAAGTTAAGAATAAAAACTATTGGGACTCTAGAATCCTTACAAAAATCTCCAAATTTTATGCCGATATCACATCCACTGAGCTCAACTCCATAATCCATAATAATTGATTTGACCTTGTTATATTTTCCACATCACCCATAGAGAATCATAAGCACCCTGATCCCTGAATAAAAAGACGATGAAGTCCATAAAAATGTCATTCCCCTTTGAATGGGGGATGTCAAGTGATTTAATTAAAACACCAAGAACACGATTCCTAATCACCATTTTTTGTAAGACTAATAATTGATGGATGATATATAGAACCAATAAATTTTACATAAAACACAAAAAGAACTCATTCAATGCATGATATACCTTTAAAAAACTAGTATGTATAACTAGGGATAAACTACAAAACACATGGAGAATCAACTCACACATCATTAACGTAATGAAAATATTCCCATATAACATCAATCAATAATTCCAATCCTCAAACCATCCATTGAGAGAATATTCAAAAACTAAATCACTATGATAAACCACGACCTTGAGATCTCGAAAATGGAATACCACTAGATATTTCACCAAATATGAATCTACATTCATCTAATAAATAATATAATTTATATAAAACTCTTTAACCAATTTTCTATGCAACCAATTATTCCATTACACTCTATGAGTCTATGTGATCATGCAACACAAAACAAAGTTCCATCATTATCAAGGAATCAACAATAGAATTCCCATTACTATGTGTAAATAAAATATTAAAATGGATTCCTTATAAGAACTAAATTTATTTTCACTAATTTAAATTTAAATCTCTCTAGGAGAAAACATACATTTGGATCTTATTATCAATGATGAACATATAATTATAACTTATGAGGTAGGTACTCAACTGCATCAAGAAAACCACAATAGAAAGCCCAATATCATTGGTTGAATATTTACATTCCTAATGTTATAACTCCAAATACCCATGAGGGGAATATATGTTGATTCATCAACATACAACCTAGTAAAAGTAAATAAGAATTAAAATAAACCATTAACATATCCAAAATGATCTGTGATATGTGTTGGTTGACTAACCCATATCCGTCAAAAAAATTATTAAATAAAATGGAAATATCAGTGTATACATGAGTGGTAAAGAACATACACCATCTAGGTATTGAGAGAGCGGAAAAAACAAATTACATCAAATGAAAATAATTGAATATTATTGTATCCAGTTGATCTAGATCAATCCACTGAATCAACATCACTTACACCATCAATAAACCAATATATATGCCAACCAAGGACAAACCCAATGCATACCAAACTATATAGACATACAAAATATTACTTCCAAAATTCATAAATATATAGTCCAATTATGCAGGGAAAATTATTGACAATGATGTTACTAAGACCCAAATCCATTCCCATATTAATCTAAAAGCCTAAAATCAATTGAGTTTAGATCACAAAAACAATGTATAGAACTTGAAATTATTCTCAAAACAATATTTTTCAACCAAAACAAGACTTAAAATATGTCAAGAGTCTCCTAAAACATGGATTAAGTGAAAAATACTCCCTAAATTAGAAGATAATACCAATCAGGGTGACTCAATGCACTGAAACATTTTTTATATTAGAGGTCCCAACATCAATTAGATAATGGTTTAATTCCACCCCATTCTTATCAAGATATAAAGACTGTTAATAGATTTAGACACCTATAATATTAAAAATTATATGCTTATCTTAAGGTGATTAAAATGGGTTACTGTGACCATCCCTTAATACTTTTAGATCATCTATCCACAATAATAAAAATTAACTGATGATCATATGGGTGATCTAAAGTGAAGTCCATAATGCACCAGCCACATTGAACCACCTCTAGAGATCCACTTCCCGTCAAAAATCTAATAAAATATAAACATAATTCCTTCCTCTAAAAGAAAAAAAAGAGAAATGAAGAACATATCATTTAGAAACCAAAAAACTCCTTGAACTAGAAAATAATTATGAATTCATAATCCTTAACAGTTAATGAATTCATAGGGTCTATAACCCATGAATATTTGTGTAAAAACAACTATAATATCCAATAATACCTATGAAACTCTTCACCAGTGAATCAATATTAGGTATTTACCACAAAAATATATTCCTTAGTTTTAAAAGGATATATGGGTAACTCTCATTAAGGTATAAAATTTCCAATGAAATAGACCACATGGGCCTATAACTCACACTTCAAATCATTTCCAAACATCTAATGAAACTAAAGAACTCCTAATGAAATTCACAGATGCTTTACATTCTCATCCTTCAATACAAAAAAGACAAGGTTTTCATTGATAAATAATATCATGAAATGATCCAAAACTCATGGAATAAACCATTAATTAGTCCTATTATTTCAACATAAGTGATCATATATAATAGAAACATCTCTATATGCTCACAAATCCCATAATGACATTTAAACGTACTCATCAGAATATCACTATCCTTCTCCCACATATGATGATACCTCGATCACAAATTGATATTTTAAAACTAGTTAGATCCCATTATTTTACTAAATAAATCATGAATCCACATAACATCATACTATTTCTTCACTATCACATTTTTAATGTTTTGATCATCCATGAATAACCCTAAATTATTATCTTTATTTTTTGACAAGTAGAACTGGAGCTCCCTAAAAGGACATACTAGGAAGAATGAAACCCTATAAAAAAAGATCATTGATAAGAATCTATAGCTCTCATAAATCATAATATTCCATCCTATATGGATACATTTATGTAGGTGTGACTCCTAGTTATATTTATATCATAAAATAGATTTATCATTCAGGGAGCAACGACAAAAGAACATTATATAAGAAATCCTGGTACTCTTCTACAATCTTGGGGAACTATATTGAAGGAACCTAATATGAACTAAACATCTACTCATCCACCAATGAGTATTAAGACTCCATATTATTTTGACCTATCAAAGGATCTAGTTACCTGAAAAACATCACCTAATATTCATCTTTTTTATTTAATATAAGTTTCATACTATAATAGTCTATTATGGGATACAGAGATTGGAAAACATAATTTCAAATGATGATTTGGTTTGGATATACCCAAAAAAATGGATATCTTCTAGGGAGTTGTGATTCCTCAACAAAAAATTATAACATCTACACACATTTAAAAAACATGATCGCCCTCCAACTAGTGTAAGAAATTACATGGGAATTCTAAGCCTCTCAAACTCACGAAATAATGATTTTACTATGAAAGAAGAAAAAATATAGTTCACAACACATTAATTGAACAAGGAACATACATGTATATATAATATATGATTATACATCACATGGCATCAGAAAATAATTGTACTAGAAATAATAAAGCATGCATCTGACCAAACCCTTCTCCATGACATCTCAATCCCTAATGGAGACCACCTCCATTCACATTCTCTACTATTTTTCCTTGAGGATGTGGGATTCCATATGGATTTAATCTACCTACCCTACCCCCTATATACTATACATTATCTATAATTCACATATGCGACTACTTTTTTAGCTAATTCTACTATGTGGTGTCTGTTTGTAATGGGTAACTAATAGAATGATTATTATTGAGGAAATTTGGATAAAATATATTTTATCCCATAAATCCACATGAAAATTAATTCTCAAACCATTTTAAGTGGTCTGCAAACTACTTTATATAGTTAATAATGTTGAAAAAATATAAAACATACTCTCTATAGAATAAAATGACTTCATCTGGATATAAAATTGTGGACATCAAGTCAAAAATATACTCTAGAGAATGTCACAGATACTCCCCTCGTTGGTTGACTTGATCATTTAAAACGTTTTTTCAATGACCTCTACCATCACCAAAACCATAGAATTTGACACCAACACAAATGGTGTATCATGGAACAGCCTCTATATATGAAAATCCTCCCCAAAGAGAGTCATCCTAACATCTAATCTAAACAATGTTTTTGTAAATATAATAGATTGTTCATATATTAGATACTGTAATTATGAACATGTACTCTTAATATAATGGGTATATATCTCTATCAATGTATCCTAAAAATTTTACATGAAAAAAACATGTCATAAAATAGATCCTCGAACATATCCCACTCAACAGTCAACTCATTATGACACAAAATGAACATAATCAAGGATTATTGAACTGACCTATATAGCATTATCAGATATAATGAAACCTGGAGATATATATGATAAAATATAATATCAAAGATATCTCCACCACCACAATTTAATCAATTGTCTTGAAATATAAAACCGATCATTCATAATTTTGTATACCATGGTGCTGAAACTCTCAAGATATCATTCTTAATTTTTCATCATCTCGACCTACCCTATAAGGAAATCTGATGTATCATCTTATAGAATGAATTATATGAGAAACTGATAGGACAATCAACATGATGTCATATCTATAAAAAAATAGTTTCTCAGACACATGACATCGAAAAAATTTGAGTGTTAATTAATTAATTCATTCATTCATTTTACGTATTTACTATTTTCTATCTAATTCAATCATAGGAACAAAACATTATGATTTTGGATCGTTACATTGGACTTTACTCATCACTCAATATCACTTCACTTAGTGAGTTCAAGAATCCTAAATTTCCTTGAATGAGATAAAAAGTGACCATAAAATCATGTTTCCCAAATGTTATCCATTTTTTATATCCCATTATATGTTCAGTCCACACTATTACACTACCAATCAATGCATCTCAATTGTTCTTACCTCTAGACACCCTTATATATCTAAAACATCACATTTAATACCTCTCTTTTATGAACCCTTCCCCATAATGGTACCACAAATGGTATTTCAATGATTTAATAGAGAGAGGGAATCCTGAATCATATCTCCAATAAAAAATGGCTTAGTGACTAGCACCATGTTTAAAACAATCAGACATATAAGAGGCATTACGATCCAGTGATTTAAAATAAAATGGATAAGAATGAAAAATCCACTTAAAATATACGAATTCATAAATATAAATAAGTAATACCAATATTTATATTGTCACACATAAACTAAAAAAATAAGGTATACAAAAATATCCCATCAGTGGAGACAAAAACATCCAACAACTCTTTACAACTTCTTACTAGGTTATCTAAGCTATTAAAGTCAACCATGGTCTCTTTACCACTACTACTAAACCAAAATAATAATATTTACATAGGGTGAGTATAACATGTATACCCAGTTGGATCATACCTAAAAAACATTATACAGAATTTGATAAAAACATAATAAACCCTAATTAAAAAACTAATTAAAAGAAATTGTCACCGTAATAGTTTATATTAGTTTCCTATCCTCACCACCCACCTCTCACCAAATAACACATAGATGTAAACCATATTGTATCAAAAAAATTTATATAGAGAAGGGTACCCCACATCAACATCTCATCAAGTTTTTTGTTTTTATGAACTAATTATAAAAATATTATTCATATAAAGTATATAACAAAGTCATCCCTAATCTGATTTTTTCCTAAACCCTTCTTTTCTTAGTCATATTTGGGGGCTGAAATCTCCAATTAACATCATTCCACCTATCCAAATAATTATTATCTACATCCCATCATTATCCATGTAGTTTATTGGAATCAACTATAGTATGTTTTTCTATATTTTAACTCAATTAATCAATTCTATTTCATTCCCAATCTTTGGAATCCATAACAAACATTCTAGTATAAAACTATATTTACACCACAATCCAACATATCCTGCATATAAATGTATTATATGACATTGAGATATCACATCCCTGGTTGGAAAAGCCCCTTTAACATCATAAATTTATTCATGATACATGCATACTTATCTACATATTAATAGATAGTAGGGGGAGATGGAGGAAATTCATTAGTTCCATCATTATCAAGGATATTTAATAAATCAACCACAAAACATTTTTGTGTCAGTTTCTTGACAGACATAGGGGGTATTATATGAAATCTGAAAATATAAAAAACGTCACACACAACCTTGGTATGGGAAATTACATAACCTTATATTTATCTTTATTTACCACTCTACATAACCCCTTGCTTCCAATTCTATCGTCTAGTTATCAATGAGAACACAACAATAAAATTCAGTATTAAGTAATTTATTTTTCATTTATAAATATTATTACATTTTTATTTTCAATGATTAATTCATTATTAATCTAATTATAGTTTCTATAGAACTATTAATTCTCTTAATATATTATCTAGAATCATTAATATAATGAAAAATAAACCAACCTCATTCATCTATTATTTTTTACATTTCATAACCATATAGGTACACTAAGAGTCAACATAAGATACCTCCTAAAAAGCTCCCTTATAGTGAAATGTATCGACATCCAATCATCTGTCCTTTTACATGTGTCACAAAATATATAAAAATTATTGCATGTATACAACACTCTAAACTCTTCCTGAAAACCTATTTTTCTACACCATCGAACATAACATCAATATCTTCATCTGTAAATAGCATCAACTATCACAACATCTCAATGCTCTCATCCCATAAATAAAATCAACAATCATTCCATATATATGCTTCTAGACCTTCAATAAAGATGATATCAACATAATATCTCAAGGCCTCTAGAACATATCTATCCAATATTTTAGACAATAGAAAATATTTAAGGAATAAAATAGTCTATAGAACACTACATCACAGATACTTTATAAATTCATATCAATTATCACACATTGAAGGCTCTATGTCCAAATCATTGGGGAAAGATATTTCTTCATAATAAAAATGGATCAATAATCCCCAAACATTCATTCTATACACAATCAGAATCCAAAATTAGTAGAATCCACTCTTCTTATACCCACTATATTTAAAAATATTTTATAAAATATGATTCAAGTTGTTAATCAATAAAAATAACAAAAAAAAAAATAATGAAAAGTAAAAATATTAAATGATAACATTATCAAGAGTCAGTATAAAAATCACTAAACATCACATGTGAACACAATCGCTGAAAAAAAATCAATTATCACATCATGAAAACCTCTTATTTACAATAAATTATAATTACCATTTCAAATTATCAAGTAGTTTTTCACTATTAAATGTTATCATACCTTTCCTTTCCCCTAAGAAAATAACCAAATTGAAAGATAATAATTTCTTAAGACACATCATATGATTTCTATATTTCAATTAATAATGATAATTCAAAATATTTTCATCAACTTACTTGTGGAAATTTAATCTATTATTTTCATTACATTTTACCATTATAAGGATAGATAATAGATATATAAATATATCAAAAAACACATGACACACTAATTAAAATTAATTAAATAATTAATAGAATATAATTCTTATATTCAATAGTATGAAATTTAATATCCTCTAATTCCTATATAAATTTCATTTTAGGAAAGAAAAAAATTACAATACACTTAAAGATTAATTATGAACATTTAAAAATTGTATAAATCATGGTTAATTCACACTTTTCAAACATAGGTGATACGTGAAGAAGATACCCAACCTAGAATAATGTCACTTCACTTGATTTTCTATAAAAATTGGGGATTCACACATTGACATTGAAATCAACATGAATAACTGGGGCTAGTGGTATAAGGGTTCAATGAAACTAATGAAAATTCTCTAAATACAAGATATAAATAGAAATATGAATTAATAAATAATTAAAATGAAAAATTATATTTTAATATAAGAAAAATTATCTAGAAATTTACAAATCACAAATCAACTATAATTAATTAACATGAATGTTGATCCCATTAAATAAAATAAAATATTCTATGATATAATTCTGAACATATGATAATGCCAATATATATTAACCATGTTTGAAATATTAATTTGAAATCCCTTATTTAAATGTTTTGAAAACATGTTCTTGTTAAAAATTAATATTCAGATTATTTGGGATATTTTGCAAAATTTTGATATTTCTAAATTTTGGAAATTTCATGGACTGATTTCATGATGATACCAAGTCGCCCTATGAACATAAGTGAGGTCATAGAAATGAATTGGATGATAATGAGTGAAAAATACATTTTTAGGATGTAATTCTTCAACTGTGATAAATTTGAGTGACAATGTGAAGTAATTATTTCATTGTGATAACAAACTATGACCATGTGATTGATTTGGGTAAAAATGAGAACAATATATAACCATTCAATGGAATTTTGTGATGAGAAAAACAAAAATATGATCTTAAGATAAACTCTGTGGGTAACCAAAAAAACATTGACCGTAAGAAAAATTCAATGAAAATAAAAATAGTTTGATGAATACATGAATGAAACCAACAACTATGATATTAAATCTCCATGTACATAATTGAAACCTATAATAGTTAGAAAAATAGTTTACTATATGAAGAAATACTACAATAGTGATAAAAAAACTCTAACTTTATGATTTCATTTCAGAAATCATGGGAAAAAGACATAGGGATCCAACTAGAAACCACCAAAACTTATAGAAGCACAATGGAATGAGTCAAGAAATATGATACCATACTTTTAGGCTTTCAATACATTTTGGGATTTTTAATTTTCCCCTATCAAAATATGTACAACCCTATGCAACCATTATGAATACCATATGTTGTTAATATATGTGGTCATCATCTTCGTCATGTGATTTTAAACTATACGATCTTTGTCTTATAAGAATGAACTAAAAAGGATTATCGATTGATCTATGCCTCATAATAATGAACTATATGTGTGACCATAAATTGTTTTACATTTTCACTCGAAATTCTAATTCACATTTGGGTTAACCTAAAATCATTGTTATATATTTACTACATTAAGCATTACCCTTTTTCCATTGTTTCCCTTTGTTGAAACTATCCAACCATAAACCTATCAATGTCATGGTCCATGCTATCTGGACCTAAAATTCATCTTCCTTATTTTAGGTGAATAGTGAATTTAATCTATATGTACCTCTATATATAATAGTCCACACTAGCATCAAGATTTTTATTAATATTAGGATGACTTATATAATATTAGATAGGTTGTATCTCTGATTTAGTCAATTATATTTGACTATTAAATATTTAATAATCGAATATAACTCAAAAAACCATAATCATTAGAAAAATTTATTCTTTCCAATATATCTTTAAACCATATAAACCATGGTTCAACATTTCATAACCTTATTCTTCCCTCCCACCATAGTAAATTCCACATAACCAAAAAATGTGGGAACCCATCCAAAATTATGTTTAAATTTTATTTTGTATCCCAATTTACAATGGGATTCAAATATTACATATTATTATTTAAATATCACATCTCTCATTTTAAAATTTAATGGACTTAGACCTGAAAGAACCCCCACAACATAGGTTCCATGACCTGAAAAAAGGAACAACCTAGAGGTCTGATTTATATGGCCATATTTTATATAATATAGTGATGATATTGGTTCATTGGGCCATAATTGAGTTTAACTCATGTTTAAACTCATGGGTTTGGAACATATGTTCTTCTCAGAATCACACTATTGTATATGTCATTACCCATATAGTCATATTCCGTGTAAATGTGAACAATGCACAATAGTACATCCCCTTGATTTTGAGGCATCTACAAGATCTCTATCTACCATTTATCTTTCCCACTTCGAGCTTCCTAATTTAAAATCCCTATAGACCTTATATTTCCAAACAAACATCCATTCAATGACATCATAAAGACAAAATAATGACCCAAATATTGTATGTGGTATGTTCTCATAAGGAAATATTCAGTGTATAAAAATGTGATATATTCTATTTCAAATTTGGTATGTAGTTGATCATAATTTTACTTCCCTTATTTTTGACAGTACAATAGTGTAACATGTGTACTTAATTTTTAAAATGGTAATACATTACTTATCTACCACTCCCCATTTTTGTTTGATCCCCAGTGGTCATAATTTATATAGCTTAATACTTTATCTGATAACGATTGTTCCTAACAAACTTATAGTTTACCACTCATGTTTCTTTTTATATCAGTGGGAGAATAGTTCTTGTATAATTTTTCCCAAACAATGTGCTCTATTTTCATTGCCTTCATTGGTCTTCGATGTAGAATTCCCATCCTGAAAGTTCATTCAATATATTGAATTCTCATATGGAATGATTATTCTTCCATGGGCCTATATTTCTCAAATTGATCAAGATTCCTAAGAGAATATTAGTTTTGGATGGATATTTAATTAGTACTATTTAGACACATAATAATAAGAATCATGGAAAGGAAAACTTCCTAACAAAATGAATCTAAATAAAATAGATACAATAGTCAATGCTATATAACATTAAACTAATATCAGCCCTTTATCCTAATCCTATGATGTAAATATAAACAATAAAAATCCATTCCAAATTATTTTAAACTATATAATATTTTACAAACAAGTTACATAAAACTATGTGAAACATGAATCCTCACTCGAGAGGACACCACCTATAATGTGGCATTGGTTTCCCACCATAATCCTCTTTTTCTCCTTTTGAGTTTAAGTAAGGTCAACATTGTTAATTTTTCTCCGTGATCTATTTTTTCTATAATAACCATATTTAGGGATATGGTGTGATCCTAGATAATATATCTCATGGTCAACCTCAAATATCTTTTAATATTAAAATCACCTAGGTGTTAGATTTAACTTCATCAAGATTAGCTTTTTCCAACAGATATCAAGATGTTTTAGTTATCCAAATATATATTTTTGATCATAATGAATTTAAACTAAATAAACTATTGAATTGTGTTATCATGTTTGATATAAGAAATTATTTATTTCATGTGTATTTTTATCCTAGGATTAGATAATAAAAAAGTCATCTCATACCAAGGTATGAGTTGTATTACCTTAAACACTAGCGCTCCATGGTCTATGCATCATGACCATAAACTTATGATGGTCTTCCTATGAAATTTATATATAATAATGGATTCCTAATTCATGTCATGTTTTATCTATCATTTTAGTTTTTAGAAATCGCCCTCATGTGGTCTCTGTTCCATTATAAAAAACAAGGGATAACCCATTGTCAATATTGGGATATAAGAATTTTCATATCCTTTAGAGTCTACGTTATATGAATATAAACCTCTACAAAACATGATCTTATTTTTATTAACTAAATATAGGAACATCCTATTATGTTTGATTCTATATTATTAGAAAACACTATAACCTATTATTCAAGATCCATGTGACCATAAAAATGTGAACCGAAAAGATTATATAAACTTCCTCCATGAGTACAATAAAACCCATTATTTTTTCCTCCTAAGGATGGAGTTTTTTAAACCACTATCCCATAGGCCATCCATCTAATTTTTATACCCCATAAATATTATGAATGCATGATTAAATAAATCTGAAATTCAACGAACTCTTGTAGAGAATTCCCCTCTTCCACTACTCCCTTTGTGTCATAGGATTCAGATCAATATACAATTTTATTATAGAATAAAATATACAATGGTAATGGTATTATTCCATAGTATCAAACCTAATCCCCCAAGGGTACAATTACCCAAGAAACCACTTTAATAATTTTTAAATAGACTACATTATAGTGATGGAACAATTCCCCAATCACAACCCACCTCCAATAAAGGGTTGATTCCTAGGAAGATGAATCTCTAGTTGTACAATAACTGAAACTTTTTTTGGAACATGGTCAACATTCATCCTCAATATTTCTAATCATTAAAAACTATAGAGGTCCCAAAATCTATCATAATCACCGTCAATTGTTCAAATGGATTTCCAACACAATTATTTTTATTCCTCGAATGAGTTATTCCACATTAGTATGAATTATAAAACATCTAAAACCATAACAACCTTATTCATTTATCCTCATGGGTTTTTTAATATCCGTCAATGTGGTATTCCAACACCAACATGTTTTCTATGTTTTATACTATTATAGTGTAGGAAAAATCATCTATTTTGATATTTATTCTCACAATGGGGATGGATAATTACAAATTATAGATTTTGGATGATTATTTAACTAAAGAGAAAAAGATAATATTTATTTAAAATAATTATTCAATAAAATTAGTTCATTTTATTTCTTCAAAACAATTAAGAGGGTTATCCAATAACCAAATCCAATCATTTATTAAAAATATTAATTTTTTTAACATGATCTATAATATTCTCATGATTAACTTACCTTTCCATGAAGGACTCAACCATAGCTTTATTGTCTACCACTCTACTTTTGGAAGCCCTCAGGTGCCCATATCTAAAACCCCTAATTCTTTGTTCATCACTACACTGCATGAGATGAGGTTTTAGAATGAAAAAATTTATTACATGCTAACTCTATCCTCAAGATAACAACCTTTTCTTCTTATATAATGTAAAATGTATGAATATAATAAAAATATATATCTCATTATACAATGTTCAACTGATCATCTTGATAAGAAACCCTTATACGAGCCACATGAAAAATTATAGGAAAGTAAAACAATATTTCTCCCAAATTTAATCCCATAGCCCATAATTTGTGATCCATCATGTAGAGCACATGATATTAAACTAACCAAACTCTAAAGTTCACAATATAATTTTGGAGGGTTCCCAAATGAATTTCCATATGAACAAGTCATTTGTGGGAGATGATTTATTAGATGTTAAATGATGAATGGTTCAAGATCTCACAATTTTGTTTATTCTTTTTCAGCTGAGAGTCATCCTCTTATTTAGTGTAAGGGTTGTATATTGGGAGAAGTCTGTATGGGTGAATGACCCTCAACATCCATATCTTACTCTGGTAATTTGTAATTTGGTGTGTGAGGGAATATCATATCACCATGTTATCCTCTATGAATACTGGCCTAATTGTTTACTTCTAGATTGGTTGAGGTCCACCCCTAGAGGCATGGAAGGTTCTTCATAGGTATTCGACACATCTACATCATGAGTTTCCAATAATGAAATGACATCCCCTCTATCCTACTTAATATATGTTTATAGTGTGTAATCCTTTAATGTAATAATGATTTGGGTAATGGATTCTCCTATGGTCATAAATTTACCAATATCTAACACTAACTTCCCCTGATCTGTAACTCTCTCATGTGGAAAAAAATGGAGGGTTATGAGATCTCAATTAGGCCTACCCATATAAAAGAGGCTTCTGACTAGTAGCGAGTGTGTGATATGTATTTTGGGAAGATTATACCCCAGGGATATAGAGTTTACAATAAAAGAGAAAAAGAAATATAAATAAATCAATAAATATTAAGTGTTGTAACAAAAGAAACCATATAATATAGTTGAATACCAACAAAAAATATAACATAATAATCCAATAAATAATAATGAAATAATGGAATAATGTAATGGAATGTTAATAAAAGTCAAACAAGATGTAATTCCAAATAAAATACTTGAAGAGTCAACAAAATACTCAAATCTCCCCGATCTCGAACCCTATGATTATCTCATCTCTAAACTCCATCCATCTAAAGCTGCATGTAATCAAAATAAAGGTCTTTTACCCTTATCCAAACCTCCATCCATATAATCTTCTTGGGTACCAAATGGATGCCTGAATTGGGTGTGAGTATAACATAGTAGGTAAAACCACTGTGTCTAAGCATAACAAGTCTTGTTAAAAGAGTATTAAATGATTCAATAAATATGTCTATAAATTAATTAAACAATTAAATTAATACAAAAAAAATATACTTCAATAACATGCTAGAATGTTTCTAATAATGTCTCACAACCACTAAAAACATAACCATATAACTATGGAAAAACATAACCTTCCTTAGTGCCATGCTGAAATGTATCAGAGCATGTCTTACAATAATGCCAACCATAAACAAATAACCAAGGTATAAATCACAAAAATATTAGTCAACATACTACATAAACATTTTATCATTTAATTAGTACCATTTTCTCTATATTAGCATTTTGTCAAGTGTCAATAGGCCTATCCAACTATATATGGATTTCAGCTTATGTCACTAAGCCTTGACCTCTATATAATCATTTCCATATGTAAACTAGGCCTGGACCTCTATATAAGAAGTTCAGTATTTATCATAAGGCATAGCCTGTTTGATAATCATTTTATTATTTAAAATGTGCATACCCATCAATATAATAATTTCATTATGACTCACTAGGAAAACTCCATATATAAGCATAAAAACATTTATCACAACAAATATCATAACAAAAAAGGATTTAACAATATCAAATCATTGATATCAATGATTAATTATGAAAATTTCCTTTTATATTTCTACTAGACATTTCATATATCAATTATTAATAAAAAAAAATAATGCAATATGTCTCTATAATTGAGCCAGGTGAAGGTGTATCTATATCAAGAAATCACCAACAATCCATGTCATTCTAATCAAACATTAATCGATTAAATAATTCATTTATATTGAAGGATTTTCTCAACCAAATGACATAAATAAGAATTATGAAATCCATTTGTATCCAAAGTGTCACTAATGAATAAGCCGATTAATTATTTCATAAATTTAGGAACTCCTTTGTTGGTGAAATTTTCAATATTTAATATACTCGAAAATTTGTAAAACATATGTTTAATGTTTAGACCCCCTACCTTTAACATCTGATAAAAAAACTTCGAATGGAAAAACCCATGAGATAGAAGGTGTGGATGATCAAAAGAAGGATCCATGATCAAAACTGATCAAGATTAAAAACTACAATGAATAGAGGAAAGGGATTCCACCTAAATTTTTGGAGGTTAAGGAGATAGAATGTTGAACCAAATAATAACCATATACCTGAGGTTTTTATCACAAAAAGGGAATAATAAATAGTGAGACGCACTCCAAAAGATCCTATAATGTTACCATAGGTCAAGAAGAGAATGCTTTTTGTGAGTTAGAAGTAAAACAAAAATGCATGTAGCAATTAAAAATATATGTCTAGGAATCAGATGATGCGAAATATAGTTACTCATCTTGAATTTATTTTTAATGGGATAAACCGAAAAACCCATCACATAAGATTATTAGTTATTATAGATAAATATTAGATGATGTGTTATAAAATTACACAATGTGTATTCTTTTCATGTCAATTTTGAGTGTTCTTTGTGCAATCATAATGATTATATTTAATGAAATAGTTTTCTAAGATTTTCTAATATTGATGTTTCATTTCATATATGATACTATAAACCATTTTTTATTTTATAATTTTGTGTTTTTATAATCTCCCTGCCTTAGAGAACAAATTTCCCCACAATTTAAACTAAATCATGATAGTCAAGGGATTGATATTTAAAAATTATTATTTTTAAATACTTGTATTGTAAAAAGAGATAATAAAATATTCTCTTAATAAGAGAGTAATGCATGTATGAAGTTCATCTGAAATAAAACACAGTACAGATCCAAATATTAGAACATACATGGGATGTGATGATTTGGACATGACATAAAAGTATAATGACTAAATAATAATGGAGAGTGACATATATCATTGTTAACAAGAAATAGAATAATCTTTTGAAAATCAACAACGACGAAACCATAAAACATATACGTGTTAAAAAGTCACTAATATCATAAAAAATTATCTAAATTGGATAACATTTTTATTAAACTCTCTTTTTGTAATGTTGATAAATCTTCCTAAGAAAATATTTTTACTTGATTTCATTCTAAATCATAAACAAATTAACACCATTTGGTTGTGCCTTGATAAATTTACCCTTCAACTCATATTTTATGAAATGAAGATGGATTTTTTATGTCTGAATAATTATTGAATCACATAAATGAAAATTAATTCATTCTACATCTATTTATCATTATAACAAAATGGTTTTTGCATGTTATTCAAAATGAATAAATCCTCTTATAGTGAAGTAATACATTAATCTCTAAAACCTAACCCATATTTCAAATTAAACTGTTTCATATATAATTAACATTATGAACCTTAAAAATTAACATGATCAATAACTTTAGACTTATTTTCACTATATTTTAAAAAGGAACATATCATTAAAAAATAAAATAGCACGAATTATCCCATAATTTCGACACTCCAAAGATGTGAATACCTTCATCGTGTATTTAATTGAAACATGGTAATAACCAATTTTTCTATAAACCCTTAATAAAAATAGTCAGGATTATTTATTCCTTAAATAAATAATATATTAATAAATATATTACTTAAATCCATAAATAATGTTAACTTGATCAAAGATATCTTAAATAATTGTTTGGAAAAATAAATAATTAGTTATATTGTATTCAGTACTACAAAATATGAATTATCCATAGGGAACATCTCAATATCACAACATCATTATCTCAAAATTAGGAACCTATTATGAGTTATTATTCTTTCAATCATAATCTTCCAATATGTTTAACATAGAACTGAATAATTTTTCATGGTCATTGGTACTTTTCAACATATTCTTCCAAATACTTAATGAAAAAGTATTATAGTAAAATCCTTATACGTATTATAATTTTTGTAAAAAATATACCATTGTTAATATAATCAAATGATGTAATTCATGAATCCAAATAGAACCTCATTAATCATTCAAAATTTTCAATTTCGATAGGATAATCATGACTATTATGAATTGTCTAAATTTGAGGTATATTTCTTTTAATATTAGAGAATTAATTTATCATAACCCCCATATACATATAGTTGAAGAATAAAATATTCAAAACACCTTTATTATCCATAAAATCATTAAAATATTTGTCTTTATCTCCAAACTTTTATAAAACTCCCATAACCTATAATTGTGTACCATAGTGTTTCATAGCACAATTGTCACATGTTGGAAAATATTTCTTTCTGTTCAACCATTTATCCATATTTTTATCTTTTGTACTCTTATTCTCTTAATTTCGTTAAAAACATAATACATATATAATTATTTATCTATCTTTTTTATCAAATGATATGAAATTATCATATAATTTGAATGTGTGGGAGACTAGATCACTTCATATGATTGTATTATTACATTGAAATAAATGATCAATCTTACTCTTTGGATTATATGTATTTATATGATTCCCATTCATTCTACTAGGTTCTATTTTTAGATGATGAAATATGCTAGATTAGTTCATATCACTATGAAACATAAGGTGTTATCCAAAAACAAGGGTAATTCATAATAAAAATTGAAAAAATGTATGAATATCTATGTTCATAGTCAAAATCAAGGTTTCCTTTCGGATATATATTTTTCCAAATCATTCATATAGTTTGTATAGAAAATGTAAAATATTATAATAATATCTCCCATGAGTTTCATAATAGGAGTATTGTATGTTCACTTTTTATGTACTGGGTCAAAATCAGATCAATCCTAATGCAGACTTTTCAATATTGACCCCTTAGTTCATATATATGAGAACGACATCCAATTTTAGTATCCATATTTAAATTCATTTTATATAAAGAAG
Source organism: Viscum album (assembly GCA_963277665.1). Lineage (NCBI taxonomy): Eukaryota > Viridiplantae > Streptophyta > Magnoliopsida > Santalales > Viscaceae > Viscum > Viscum album. The sequence continues at coordinate 1,908,530,824 of OY728127.1, forward strand.
TAAATAATATATTCCTTAAAAAATTAAAATTTTATCTCTAAATATCATTAAATTCTCTTATAGGGTTATGTTCCATAATATATGATTTGATAATACTATTTCTGAAGGTTTATATTAAACATCCTTTCAAACCAACTATAGTACCCCCGACCACAATATGTTGGATCGAACACCTTCTTTATTATAGTTTTATAAGATGCAATTAATCTCCTCATGAAGTAGATAATAGTTTAATTTTCATGTTAGAATAAATAAATACATTAATATTGAAATAAATTTGAAAAAAAAACGAGAACAAATTTTTTTTGAGAATGTATTTTTTCCCTATTGTTTATCTATTCAATTCAATTATAGAAGAAGACGTGGAATCATGGGGATATGAATAAAACTAAGGGTGATATTAAATTATCAGTAAGGGTTATGTATAATGGAATCTATCAGGAATTAATAATGAATAATCATTATGTTCAGTTAAATATCTGAACACAAATTCCATTTAATAAATAACTTTGATAAAATAATTAGATAAGGAATAATTAAAAAATCAAGATAAATAAATCAAAATGAAATGCATATATAGATAATATCATTTTGAAAATATCATGGATAATAATAAATAATTTCAAAATGAATGGAATGATTAATTGTTTGATGTTTTGATATCATGAATTGTGATGCATCTACTATTAATACCACAAAAAAGATAGTTTAAAAATTTTAATAGAATCAATTTTAATTTGGAAAATTAAATTTTTACATGGGACTTGTTAGTGAATTGTGAGGTTGTATAATTCTGGCCCTCACCAATAAATTCATATCCAATGCAGTCCTCATATAACGAATAATAGATTTAATTAATGAACAAATTTCCCTATAAGAAAATATCAAAATTGTGTACTAAATATAGAGTTATAAATACTTCTCCTAAATAAAAAAATATCTATCAATGTAGAACTCCATGTCTTGTAATTATATATGATTTAAGGAATTAACATATCCATGTAAATAATATAGATATTTAGGGGAAACTTATTTCCCAATGATCACATGAATGTGGATAATTCTATGTAATGTTAATGACTACAAAAATGAATCAAGGAAATGAATTTCAAATCCTTATATGGTCAAAATAATCATAAAACAACCATAGGAATAATAAGGACGACACCAATAAAAAATATCCCAAGAGTATTATATGTAAAATAAATGGTTTTTTCATTAATGAATTGTAATACTATACAAATATCTTTAAAGGCATTTGTGAGGAAAACATATTTTAATTTTGAAAATAAAAACTTTTAAGCTAAATTTTCACAAAAATTATGAAAACACATTTCATTGAAAATAAATTATTAAAATTATAATGTATGATTTAATACATCTATTAGTAATGATGGAAGGAAACTACATTTATCTTGAGTACATTAAAATAAATATTCAATTTAATTTTTCTATATAATCCAAAAAATCCACATTATGAAAAATAAATGAATATTCTATTGAAAATATTTAGTAACAATTAAAAATGGGTTAAAATAAATTTAATACATAAATTTAAAAATTTTGAACAAAATTGATTAGTTTTTTTTAATAAAAATGGTTTTGGAAGAATTCAGATTTATAAATGAAGTGAAAATTTTATTAGGATATTCTTAAAAATATTTTCCAAAAAAATTAAGGAAAAATGTCTGCTAAAATGGTTCTATTACATGAAAAAGTTCATTAATAACTAGTGGAGAATAAAATTAATTGTATCACTAATAAATCATAAAATAACATCTTTCAATTAAAATTCATATATACATAATACCGATTAAAATGAGCTTATGAAATAATGCATTTCCACGATCATAACTGTTATGTGAGAATTAAACAATGAATAAATTATGTGTATCACATGTATGTCTACCAAAAATAGTTTAACATTATATTTAACTTAATAAAAATTTAATACACACATAATCATAAAATATCAATGAAGATTAAGAAGTAATATAACCCAATGAAATAAAATGAATTATGAATTTATTTACCACTTAGATATTTTCATGTCAAATCCCCTTAGAATAAATAATCCAAATTTAAACATAAAATAGAATTAATAATTAATAATTCATTATATTACTTTTAATTGTTTTATTATATAAAACATATAAAATAAATTAGTTTCCTAACATTACTAAATTCCATAAGGGAGGGAAATCGAGCCTAATTCCCTAACCTCATGCATCATTTTGAGTGATATTTTTTTATCATATTTTATAGTGGTTTTATAAAATTTATTAACATATCATAGAGAAATATTATTATTAATTAATTAAAAAATATTCTTTTTATATAATCTAATAGACCATTCTCTAATAAAAATTCATTAAATTCAATTTTTGGGTGTTAAATTTTTTATCATTTTTTCATTGTCATGAAAGATCTAGTCCTAATGAATATTAAATTATTACATCATATATATAAAAATAATCATGATATAATAATCATATTTATACATAAATTATAATTATAAGACCAATAATGAAAGTCGTTTTTGATAAATTAAGTGTGTTATGATCATATTGATGGTAGGTCATATATATGAATGAGTAAAATTTCCATTTTTCAAGGATCATTATTGAAGTATGTAAAGTAAAATTTTATAGTTCTAGAGTGATCAAAACATATTGACTTAAATAATATTTTTTAAAATATGTGTATATATATAATCCATGTGTTTTAGTTATTAAAAGAGAGTTACATAATTTCATGATTGTGGTAGTCCAATAATACACGAATGATGTTATCATCTATCATTGAGTGAAAAGGTCAGAATAAAAATGATATATTATCCTTTCATAATCATAAATATGTCTTGGATATAATAATTATGTCATGTGTATCCTATTTTTTCATTAACATTATCCTCATTATATTCTATGTCAATTTTTGATGTTATTAATATTTTGATAACATATTATAAACCCCATTTACTAATTTTATATAAAATTTTCATAATTGGTGTGAAATAATAATGTTTAAATATTAATTATAATTTTTTGAGCACTATTTGAATTCATCTAGATTCATTTATTTTTAATGATTTAATAAAAATTATAAACCCAATAATCCAAATTGTGTTTTTATTGTTTTTTATTATTCCTTATTAAATTTCAAACATATCATTAGAAGGAATCAGTGGAAACTTCTTCCATTTGAATGGTCATATTGTCCTCACAAGAAGGCCAATGAATCAGTGAAAAAAAAAATGAACCACCCATGAATATTGATTTACTAGGGTCAATTCAGAAGTACAAATTCATTTATTCTCATTCAGTGCACTCGAAAAAATTCAAAGAGTTGCGTATAAAAATTTCAAGGCCCAAATCCAAAAACAAGGGGCCCAAATAAATCGTTGAAGTCCAAGCCACAATTCTGTCCGGGAATTGAGATCAACACAAAAAATTTGATATTTATCCCAATAGATACATCCATTCGAGCTGATATTTTTCATTTTAAAATAGTAGATATAGTCATCCATCATTGTTGAAGAAATAATTTGGATTTCAATGAATCTTCATATTCAAAAATTCATTCACATTTCAGCCATCAAAAAAAGCATTGATAGAAATGGACAGTTTAACATTGTTTATTAAAACTGCCATAACTTTGGATACATAATTCCAAATACCTCAAATGTTATAGATTATAATGAAAACATTAATATATACAACATTTAATAATAATATTTCCACATATTCTGATTTCTCATATATCAAATTGGTGATTCAATTGTAGAAATAGTTTTTGAACGCAAACAGTCCACTTCCTTGGTCTATAAATTCATCGACCACTTCTCCTTGTAAAAGGATGAAATTTCAGAGAAAATTGGTATAGTTTAGAAAGAAAAAAGTCTCTAAAAAGTAATTTTTAGCATCTTTCATACTCATGTTTGAAGTTGAGATACCATTCCTCCTTGCTTATCTTCAATTAATTTTTTGTTCTTCTTCATTTGTAATCATGGGAGTGTTTGTTTTGTAATTAGGTTTTAATTATTGTTTCTTTCTCATTATGTCTTAATATAATAAAACACCTGTTTTTTAATATTAATTTTATTAAATATTTTAAACCAAGTAAAGATCCATGTTCTATTTTTCTTCATCATTGAATCTTAATTTTGTTTTTTAGTTTTCATCATCGTTCGTGTGTGAGTGTTCGACGCAGAAATCCATTCATATCCATTTTTTATTCACTTATTAATTTAACATAATAAATATAACAAACTATATAACTATTAGTCTCATCTTATGAGAAAATATATCACTATTTTGAGTCCAAATTTAGATATTTTAAGTGATTGAGATTATTTTCTCGATTAATATTCATCAATTTAACATTGTGTCTGTTGAACATAACATGTCCTGGATTAATGACTTGTTTTGTTTAATGTGTGGTTCCCATGGATTATTAGTACCATAAATACACTACCATAAATAATATATAAATGATATTCTTAACCAATTTTAAGTTAAGTCTTTTATTAAATCCTTAACACATTGAAATTCCATTCAATGTCATCTTGTGATGTGAATGTTAATTTAATAAAATATAATGCAAAGTAAAAGGATATCACAAGCTTGACTCCTTAATAATAAACTCACCCCAATATTTTTTAAATATTTAAATCAATAAATAATTTCAATTAATCTCTATAAAAACCCCACAATCAAGATACGGTCAACTAAAAATAATTGACTATTAAAAAGTATCATCATCGAGGATTCGACCAGAGTGTTGTTATACACATTATCAATGAATTGGAACCTTGAATGGTCAATATAAGTTAATCTCACACACTTTAAAAAAATTTCATTTCCAGATATGGTTTAGTTAAGTAGTTATAAGTTTCTAGATAATGTAAAAAAATATAAATTTAACAAAAAAATTGAAATACAACACAGTGAAAAAACCATCTTCCCATAAAATTCATAAATGTAAAAAATGAAAAAAAAATTCTTTCACTTTCTTCAAAAATATATTTTAATTTCATATATCATCCCAAAAAATCCCTCAAATGTTTTTTACCCTAAAATTTTGAAAACTTTTCACCAACATAGAAAGAACATTAGGGATAACCAAATCATTCATGAACCAATTTGTATCCAACTAATTGGATTAGATATGGCCAATCCTTGGGAATAAACACTTAAAGAACATGCTTCCCCTGATATGGATTACAAACCCAATGGTATTAATTATCCTAACATAGAGGCTACCTTCAAACTCAAATCAGATTTGATTCATCTTCTACCTCATTTCTAGGGGCTAGCAGGTGTGGATCGAGATCTCCACCATAAAGAGGTCAACGTGGTGTTCTCTACCATGAAACCTCAAGGGGTTTCTATTGAAACAATCAAACTCCACGAATTACCTTTCTCCCTATACAACACAACTAATTCATGGCTCTACTACCTGCCTCCTGGATCTATAACCACATGGAATGACATTATGCGGCTGTTTTTAGAGAAATTGTTTCCTTCTTCTCATACTGCTTCCATTAGAATAGAAATTAGTGTCATCCATAATTTCCCCCAGTTAATCACTCCATGAGTATTGGGAGAAGTTCAAAAATACTATATAAAACTTCCCAGACCACCAAATCTATGACTAAATATTGATCCAACATCTATGAGGGGTTATTGGCTATGTAGAGAACCCTCATTGATGCCGCAAGTGGGGGTGATCTTGTCAATAAAACTCTTGCAGCTGCAAGAGATCTCTTAATCAACATGGCTACAAACACACAACATTTCTATACTCGAGCAAAAGCTCATGTAAAACAAGTCCAAGAAAATCAGTCCATAGAGATGAACAAGATGACCGAGTGGATGAGTGAACTTATAAGTCTTGTGAGACAACTAGTAGTGGATTCCAATGCCCCAACCTCATCTTCTCCAAAATCAATGTTTGATGGACCTATAAAAAAACTCTAGAATCTGCAACTCTCTATCTCATACAACAGACACCTACCCACAACATCAAGATGATCCATTTGATTCATCTAGACCAATGTAGCTCAATGAAACCTATGATCATCAAAACACTAACCGTCAACTATCAGTTTGGTTCATTAGAACCTCTAGCCAACCTCACTAAGCTACCGTCTCTTCTATTAATAATAAAGGATTAAGGAATGGAGACACCATCTTTCATCCCCATAAATTCCCTCCTCATAACCCAAAGCAGTTATAATTTGGAAAAGGTTCTGGTAACCTCCAACAACCTAATTAGTGTTTTCATTAACAAAAAAGGAAAAATCCTTCTCATACTCCTCTAGCCTTCCACTATCCTAGTGGACCTTCCCAATTCCCCAAAAAATACAATTTCTTTCCCAAGCACCAAAATCGATGTAATCCCAATTCAGGACAAAACGTTTCTTCGATGAAACTATGGGAAACAACTATATTAGATCTTCCTCTTTACCCCGTTATAGCCTAATGAACATTGAAACCTTAATTGGTCAACTTGATTCCCACATATTCCAGCAAAAACAACCAAATTCTTCCCATCTTCTATCTCAACCATTACCCAACCCCAAGGGTAATGTATCTGCAATTTCACATACATGAGGAAGAAAGTTTTTATGCCTCATGATGAGTCCTTCAACTCCCCTTTAAATTTTGACATCAAAAATGAAAAGAAAAAGAAACTTGAAAAGGAATATGCATCCATTCCCTCACCTACTTCCATTCCACATAAGAAGCTAATTCATTTTCATCAAGTAATTTCTATGAAAAAGATGTCCTTTAATCCCAATCCTAAAATCCTTAACATGTTTAGATGTCTTGAAGTCAACATTACCCTATTTGATTCCATAAAACAAATCCCTATATATGTCAAGATTCTTAAGGAATTGTGTACCCATAAGAGGAAACATGAGACCTTCAAAAATGTTTCCTCCCAGTAGTTTATTCCCATAAAGTGAAAAGATCCAAGGAAATTTACATTTCCAAGAAAAATTAGAAGTTCCAACATTGATAATGCACTCACAGACCTAGGATCTGCAATTAATGTCATGTACAAATCCATCATGTATAACATTGTCCTTGGTCCCTTACATCTAATAGGAATTGTCAATTTTATTGGCCAACTGAAGCACTGATAGTCCAGAGGTTATAATTGAGGATGTCCAGCTTCGTGTGAATGATCTTATCTTCCCCACTTATTTCTATGTTCTTGACATGGATGGTGAGAAAAACATTTCTCAATAACCCATAATTCTAGGAAGATCATTCCTAACAATAATGAGAAAAAATACTGATTTCCACTCTTACATCTTATCCATGTAATTTTTTAACCAACTTATCATGTTTAACATTTTCCAAGGCATGTGATACCCCTATGAGGATCACTCATCATACCAAATCCATGCTTCTAAGGATACATATTAGAGTCAATTGAACCCAAATCTATAATGTTCTTCATGTTATAATGATAAAGGATCTTGTTTAATATTCACCATGATTAACAAATTCATAAATGTGAAGTTGATGTTGACCATTCATTCATATACTCCATCAATCTAGAGTAATTTGAAAACTATCTTGAATCCCACATCAAAAATGATCTCTACTTCTCTACCTTGGATAGTATTAAAGAAAATGAATCTGAAGATACTAAAATCCCTTCCTCTATTATAGAGTTTTCGAAACAAAAAATGAGAGATGAGGATGATCTGAAACATCTTCTTGAACATATAAAATATTCATTCCATTTACATGATAACTATTACCCTATCATTATATCCACTTTACTAACAAATGTTGAGGTGTCCAAACTTGTTCAAGTGTTAGAGGAAAAAAGGCCTTAGGTTGGACTCAAGATAACATACCAGGAATCAACCCCGCCATTTTTATCCCTCACATCCATCTTTAGGAGTCACCCAAACCAATTAGAAAACCAAAAAGATGTCATAATCCACTCATCCTTCAGGTAGATGGGGAAGAGATCACCATGCTTCTTCAAGATAGTATTTTCAACCTGATTTCTGATTGTGAATGGGTTCATCCAATTCAAGATATACCTAAAAAGTGTGGGATAACTATTTTTTGAAATGAACATTGTGGTTTTTTCACAACTCATGTGAAAAAAAATCTCATGTTTGCAACGAAAACTAGAAATTAAATGTCAAAACAATAAAAGATCGACACCCTCTTCAATTCCAGGATCAAATGATAGAAAAATTAAATGGAAAGTCACATTATTTCATTATTGATGGATACACCGGCTACTTAAAAATACCAATTGAATCTCAAGTCCAGTAGAAGAAAACATTCACATGCCCCTTTGGAATATAGTCATATAGGATAATTCCTTTTGGTCTCTGTAATGCTTCTACAACATTTTAAAGGATTATGATGAGTATCTTTTCTGAATTCATGTAGCATTGCATGGAGGTCTTTAGGGATGAATTTAACATTTATGGTGATTCATTTGAATCATTCTTTAATTAATTATCTCTATTCCTTCAAAAGTTTATCACGTGTAACCTTGTGTTAAATTTTAAAAAATGTCACTTCATGGTTGAAAATGGGATTGTTCTAGGGCACATAGTTTCAAAAGAGGGAATTGAAGTCGTTATTTCCAAAATTGACATGATCCAATCACATAATGAACCAAATTATATTCGATAAATCTATATATTCTTCATTAATGGTAGTTTCTATTGGTGATTCATCCATAAAATTGGTAGGATTTCTCTCCCACTCACTCGGTTGCACAAATATTATGTCACTTCCTATTTTGATGAGGTTTTCAAGAGAGCCATCCTTGAACTCGAAATGGCTCTTACATCTACCCCAATAATCTAACCCCCAGAATTTCAATACCCTTTGAATTGATTTTTGAAGCTTCTTATAGGTCCATTGGGGACTTTCATGTTCAAAGAAGAGAAAAAATCCCCCATTTAATATTTTTTCCTCAAAAAAATTGGATGAAACTCAATCTCACTACACAGTGACTAAAAAGAAACTTTTAGTAGTGGTTTTTTCCATAGATAAATTATGACCCTATGTCTCAGGTGCCAAAATCATCATCTTCCCAGACTATCCTTCTATAAATTTCATACTCAAGAAAAGTGATTCCAAAATAGGGATAATAAGATAGATCCTAATTCTCCATGATATTGACCTTGAAATCAAAGGTAGACCAGGAAAAAACCCTATGGATGATCACTTTATTATAATTTTTAATTCTTTTCATTCATATATCATTGATCCTGAATTCCCTAGTGAGCTCCTTTCATCTCTCACTCCAAAATACCATGGTATACAATAATAGTAAATTACTCGGTTTCTGGTGTTTTTCCTAAAAATGTTTCAAAAGAACAAAAAATGAAGTTGAAAATTCATTAAAAATAATATTTTTGGGATGAAAAAAATCATCGGAAAACTGGGGAAAACATCTTAATTAGGAGACGTGTTGATAAAAACAAACAGTCTTCCATTAGAGAATTTTGTCACTCAATTCATGGTGGTGGGCACTTTGGAACAAAAAGGACCTCTCTAAAGGTCCTATACTCTAGATTATTCTGGCCTTCATTATTCAAGGACCCAGATTAGTTCATTCAATCATGTCCCACTTTTCATCTGTTTCGCACAATTTCAAAGAGAAATGAAATTCCCAAAATTCCTTTAATTTTCTCTAAGATCATTGATGTTTGGGGCATTGATTTCATGGAACGATTCCCCCATTTTGATGGATTCTCATACATTATTCTTATTTTTGATTATGTTTCTAGGTGGGTTGAGGCCAAACCTACTAGAAAGGATGATTTACATATTGTAAGTGGGTTCTTGAATACACACATATTCCACCGATTTGGCACACCATGTGCCTTAATAAGTGACATAGGAACCATTTTTTTAAAAAAACCACATAATAACTTTTGAAAAAGAATGGGATTGTTCATAAAAATTATACTGCATATCACCCCCTAACAAATGGAATGGCTAATATTTCTAATTCAGAAGTGAAAACAGTGCTTGAGTGAATTATAAAACCCACCAAAAAATACTGGCCTGAATGACATGGTGAATCACTTTGGGCTTATCAAAATACCTATAAAACACCCATTGGGATGTCTCCTTTTAGGATAGTTTTTTCTAAATCATGTAATCTACTAGATTATATCCAAAATAACACTTCTTGGGCTGTAAAAAACCTGTAATTTTGATTGTGAAAAATATAGTGAAGAGATATTATTGCAGTTAACTAAACTGTAAGAGATTTGACTTGATTCCTATGAGAATTCCAATCTGTACATAGAAAAATCTATGGTACTATATGATAAAAACTTCCTGTAAAATGTATTCCATGATGGTGACAAGTTATTTCTCTTCAACATTCAATTTCGACTTTACCCTGGTAAGAATAATTCTCTATGGGAAGGTCCTTTTATTGTTTCTCATGTTTACCCATTTGGTGTAGTGAAATTATAAGATCCCTCCTCAAAAAGGACATTCAAGGTTAATGGACATCGGTTAATGCATCACCATGAGTGGAAAAAAATCCCGAGAACCACCTCGACTTCCATTAGATCCACAACTTCCACAGACCCACCACCTGATGGGGATAGAGACACAGAAAATCCAAACTATGGGAACCTCTTTCCCTTTAACTCTCTCTCTATATCTTACTCTCTCTACCTATTTTTTCTTCTACCCCTTTATTTCATTATTTTTTCCACTTTCCTCATCACAGTTTTTATTTACTCATTTTTATGTGTGGCCGTGTCTTTATAAAAATAGAAAAAAAATAAAAAATTGAATAAGAGTTACAAAAATCAATTGAAAAGTATAGGAAAGCCAAAGTTATAATTATTCACCAATTACTTTTGAATTTTTTTCCAACCATTTTGGGGAGTCAAAATACATATTTTCTTCTCAAATATTTTTTATTTTCATCATAATTTTGGATAATGAATCTTGTGTCAAAACCAATAAATTTTGAATGATCAATTATTTTGGAAAATGATTTTCCCCATTCATGAGGAACAATATTAGCATTCATTCCAAGGTCACCTAGGTTCATATTTTCCAAATGTGTGTTTTTCCATGGTGATTATGAGTCTTGTGTTTGTGGACCTTTGAGAAAAATTTCCTACATTGGCGTGCATTAATATGATATAAGACTTTAGTGAACCTCATGAGATTTTTAATTGTAAAATAGGTTTCCATTACCCTTACATTAATCCTAATTTTGAAATCCCCACTAGGCCTATGAAAACTTTTTCTTTTATAGACACATTACAGTCCCAATCCCTTATTTCACCCAATATCTACATGGATTTACATTCCATTATTTATTGAAATTGATATGTGGAAGATGGATTTCATTTTGGGTTCAATTTTATTGATTTTAAATGTGTTATCATATGATTGTGGGAAAGCACCCATTTTAGTTTGGGGAATATTTTGTCATTCTATGTGTTTTGGGAGTGTATATATTCTTATAACATATTATTCAAATTTTATTGAAAAGTGTTCAAAAAAATTAAAAACATATGAAACAAGAAAATGTGTTGTGTCTTGGGAGGGTCAAAACTCACTCTTTCTCAGCCTTTTATCTTGTTATAACTATTATAATTAGTGTCATGGGGAGCTCATATGTGGGTAGGGAAATGAGTTTGAGATCTATTTCATGTTCAAAATTCAAAAAAATAAGAAAAAATAAGAAAAAAAGAACACTTGTGTCATTAAGAGAAGTTTGGTGTTTTGTTAATATTCTATATTCTCATTCCCTTCAAAGATTCATCCAGTTTTGTGTCTTTATTCACACAATTTTTCCCTTGTAACTATGTGTTTCCATTTCCTTCTATGTTTTGTTTCATAAATTTTGTGCATTAATTTTTCTATTTTTGTGTTTTACCCTTCTTCTCGTCTCTCTTGGACATTATATTCCCACCATCCCATAGCCATAGGAAAACCTCTAAAAGGCCTATTTATTCTTGTGAACATTATTAAAGTGATGGGATGTTGAGAGATCTTCCAAAATATAATATTTTCACCATTGGTTGTTAAATGAGTTAACCTCCAGAAATAAATTTTTATCATCTTTAGAGGAGTGTGTTTTGAGTTTCTACATTCTCCATTTCTAAATTTGAGCATGAAAAATGAATTTTTTTTGGAACATGATTTCTATAACAATTATAATGGGAATTCTATATGTATGAGATAAATGGTCTAAACCATCCTTTATTGTTGAAAACAAGATTTTAATATTTATTGGAATGTGAGAATGATTTTGTTATGTTTTTATATTTATTTCACATGAGGACATTCACATGACTAAGTGAGGTGGATTTGATGTTATTAATATTTTCATTACTTATTATATATTCCCATTACCTATTTTATTTTAAATGTCCATAATTTGTGTGAAATATTAATGTTTAAATATTAAATATAATTTTTTAACACTATTTGAATTCATCCATATTCAATTATTTTTAATAATTTAATAATAACTATCCCCATACTGATCTATATTTCATATTTCATGTTTTTTATGATTCCTTATTAAATTTCCAACATATCATTTGAAGGAATCAATGGAAAATTCTTCCATTTGAAGGGTCATATAGTCCTCACAAAATTTTTGAATGAATCTGTCAAGAAACTAAACCATCCATGATGATTAAATTACAGAGCTCAATCCAAAAGTCCAAATTCAATTATTCTCCCTCAAAGCATTGGAAAAAATTCATGATGTTGTATATAAAAATTTCAATGCCAAAATCCAAAAAAGGGCTCCAATGAAACATTGAAGTCCTGACCACAATTCTGTTTGGTAATTGAGATCATCACACGGAATTTGATATTTCACTAGATAGAAACATCAATTCGGGATGATATTTTTCAGTGTGAAATACGCGATATAGGTGGTTGAAATTTTTGAATAATGAATTCGGATTTGAAGGCAAATTTCTATTCAAAAATCCATTTATATTTTAGCCATCGAAACAAACATGGATAGAAATGGACATTTTAGAATTGTTTATAAAGACCATCATAACATTGGTTACATTAGTCCAAATGCCTCCAAATTTTTAGAGTCAACTTCAAACATTAATATCTACAAATTTTTAGAAGAATAATTCTGTAGATTTAGCTATCAGAAATATCGAATTGGCGATGCCAGTGGAGGGGTTTTTTTGGAATGCAATCATTCCAGTTCCTTGGGATACAAATTCATCCCCTCCTCTCCTTGCAAGATGTTGTAATTTTATAGAGAAAAAGGATATGATGGAATGAAAAAGGATCTTACAAAGGCTTGGGATGATCTTCCATACTCAGGTTTCAACTTCTGATACCATTCCTCCTTGCTTCTTTTTATTTACATTTGTGTTCTTCTTCGTTTTTAATCTTGCAAGTGTTTGTTTTGTAATTTTGTGTTAATAAATGTTTCATTCTCATTATATCTTAATATATTTCACCCCTTATTTTGTAATATTTATGTTCATAAAATTTTCTAAACCAATTAGAAATACATTTGTTTCTTCCTAATTCAATCAAAATTCTGTTTTTAATTCTCATCACTGTTCGTGTGTGTGTGTGTGTTCGACACACAACTCTATTCTTAGGGATGTAATGTGATTGATAGTATTTGGTCGATGAATATTCTTCAAATTAACATTGTTTATGTTGGACTTAACATGTCATGGATTAATGACTTTTTTTATCAACGAGTGGTTTACATGGATTATTGGAACAAAAAATACACTACCATCAACAATATATGATTGATATTATAACCCTAAGTTAAGATATGGCTTCATTTAATGCCTCAACACTAAGGAAATTCCAATAATCATTATCAGATGAAGTAGGTGTTAATTTAATGCAATATAATGCAATTTTAAAGGTTATCACAATCATAAATCCCTAATAACGAGCTTAACCCAATATTTATTGAAATATTAAATCCATAAATCATTATAATTAAGCTCTGCAAACAAACCCCCAAAATCAAAATACAATCAATTAAATTAAAGTCGACTATTAAAAAGTATCATTGCTAAGGATTCAACCTGAGTGCTGCTATAAACATTAGCAGAGCTTCGGAACCATGAACAGTCTATAGGCAAAAATCAGATGTGCTTTCAATTGTTAATGAGAAAATGAATCACATCACTTCACAAATACGCCGTCTGATATATACAGGAGGGAGATTATCATATCTCATATTAAATAGAAATAGAAAATAGTATATATGATATAACGAGTATATAATTATACTTTTTTTATAAAAATCATATATATACTTTAAATCCATCATCATACCCAACCGTGAGATGTGGTAATGGAAATACGGATTACATCAGTTTATGAGGAGGTAGTCTTCCATACATATGAATGATAATTTCATAAATCATTTGATGGAAGTTAGAATGGTTATATGTCATGAACATAATATAAAATAAAATAATTATATTTTAGACACTTATTTTATTTTATTAGAATTTTTGAATAATAATTTTGCGAGGCATATGAAAAGAAAGATAAAAATGCTTGTTCTAGAACCACACCTATTCTTGGGGTGACCTCCATGGTTTTAACCAAAAAAATTCATAGGATGGATTTCAGCACAAAAAATGTATTCTAGGATGAGGATATTGAATTTAGAAATTTATTTCTCTAGATATTAGACTATCCAAAATTTGTTTAAGTTGTTAAAAATAGAGAATTGTGGGTATACTTTTATTGGTATAGTGAGTGGAATAGTAGTTATTTTTTAAATGAAAAATGAGTACCCACATTTTTCTTAATAAATAGAAGTTCATTAACTTAATACTATATAGAATAAAAAATTCAGGGTCTAAATATTTCCATCAAACTGATTTTAGATATTTTAAATCCCATTTTAACACATATATTTTTTTCTTACCTCCGATAAATCCATTTTTACCATAAACATGGTAAACAATTTTTACTGTTTCACTATTCATTTAATTAACATTTTATGTTGACATTATTTGATAATATAAATTATTCTATTTTTAAATATTGAATCCATTGTTCAAATATATATATATATAATATTAAATATAAAATATAAAATTAACCCAATGATACAATGAGATATCAGGTTTTAAAGAGAAAATGTTCAATAGATTATAATGTTTCAATATTAATATTCATTATTAATATAAATACAATGTAATAAATTTGATTAAAAAATATATAATTTAATGAAATTAAATTTTAAACAAATTAAAAAAATTATAATTTATATTGATTTTTAATTTAAATGAAAGGATAGTTGCCAATTAAAATTCAGCATTTTTCAATTTTCATCGTATAAGGAAATACTTCAGAAAAATCCAAAAAAAATCCCTATAACATTATTTTGATATTATGTTTTAGAAATTTAAGTTAATTTTTTTTTAAAAATTCTATATGTGGTAAATATTAATTTTACATTATCTGCACAAAGCGTGACATTACCATATTTTAGAAAAAATACTATTATTCAGAATACAACATTTTTAAATTATTCTTATTTTATTTCTAATAATTATATAACCAAAATTATCATAATTTGGTTAGTAATATGCATACTAAATAATTAAAATGAAATTTAGTATATAATTTTTTGGTTCATTTTGACTATGGGATGAGTGTTCCCCAAGATATTGATGGGATCAAATTTAAAGAAATATATTTTACAGGATGTTAATGCTCAGTGTTTCGTGTTACATAAACTATTGAATAAAATATTCTTATTTTATTATTTTTTAGTGTTAAATATTTGAGGATCATATCATCAGTTTATATATCACACTTCTCCCCATATAGATAATGATGCCTGAATTTCAATGTTGCAATTTATAAAAAAAATAAATACCATTCATTGGATAGTTATTCTCATCAAACATGATTTATATTGATGTTAAGGCAATCAGATTAATATTTTAATAAATAAATTTTTTAATTATTCCCTTGATTTATCACTATATACCACAAAGAGCCCCCAAAAAAGGGTAATATAGGTACTTGTGCCTTGATAAACCTTATTTTCAACTACTTGAAGCAATCTACATATACTTTCGTCTATAAAAACATTACTCTATTCTAGTTATCTTTGATAGAATTTTTGAAAATTGTGAGAATTATCTCCGCAATATTTGGTAATAACTAGCTAGTTGAAAGAAATTTTGGATCTCGATTACAGATGCTAGCAAGAGACACTCACCAATTGCCTTTGTCTTAGAAGGGTCTAAAGATATCACATAACTAGTGATAACAAACCCCATTAATGATAATTATTCAATCTATAATGAAAAGTTTTTGTACATTTCATATTGATTCATTTCTTTTATTATCTTTATAGTAGTATTAAAATTATCCCCATGCTCTTCCTTTCTCTTAGAACATATCATAATACAATCAGTAAAGACAACATAAAAATTGTAAAGTTAAAAGCTAATGACAATATTCATTAAGAACATAAATATTTCAAGAGAATTTGTGACCTCTAATGGAATCACTATGAACTCATACATTCCATTCCTTGTTTGAATGAATTCCATGGGAATATGTTCCTTCATCATCTTTAATTGGTTATATCCTGTCTGAAGCTCCACCTTAGAAAAGTGCATCCCCCCTATTTTTTATCGAATTTGTCATCTATAAGTGACTAGTGATACTTTTTATAATTTTTTTAGTACATGATAATCAATGTAGATGAGAGTTTATCCATTCATATTTTTCAAGAAGATTACTTTCACAACTGCATGGTAAAAAACATGGGGGTATAAAACAAATTTTTAGATTGTCTTGTAACTTATTTTTCAGTAAATCCAATTAAATAGTCACCATTCTATAGGGTATCTTTGATACAACTATATATCTATTTATAATTTAAATTGATAACTCAAATTCTTTTCCAAGAGGAAGATATACCAATTCCTTGGAGAATGTTTTAGTGAAGTCCCACACAATTAGAATGTATCTATGAATTATCATCTCTATTATGTAAACCATTTGAGAAATATATTGTTGTTTAGAGTGAGTATATGATGATAGGGCTTGAATTGTGTACCCAATAAAAATTGCTATTAGAAATGTATTATTTTGAAACACCCAAAATGTTTAAATAAAATAAATTTTTTCCAAAATAAGTAGTATAGTAATGATCTTAATATTTTTAATGATTTATATAAATATTGATTAGTTCTCGGTTGAATAATATATAATATTATTGAATCCTTGGAAGTCAATTTCTATGTTAAAAATGATATATGATCATGAATTCAGATAAAATATAAATGTATGAATTTTGTTTATAGGTAAAATATGCTATCAATTTTAAAGTGGAAATAAAGTAGAACAAAATTAAAACACACAATTGAATGATTGAGTACAAATGGTCCAATGTCAAGTGGAGACATAGTCCTATACAATTGGTAACCTCCCACAACCAAGGAGTTTATTTAACATAAAATCAATGATCCATAACCTAGTTTAGGTTTTACAATAGTAAACACTTTCCTAGTCAGACATGACCTCTTCCATAGTTATTCATGGGTGTAAACAGATACAAGCCACACAAGGACCGCTACCACTCTTATCCATGGGAGAAACAAATAAGAATTTTTTTGAGAAGGTATAAAGTATCTTTTAGTTTAGTTCCATAGATAGTGTGCATAAATAAAATATAGTATAACACACATTATTCGTAAAGTATTATATTTAAATAGAAATGATGGTTCTAGGAGTGTAGAGTTTTGAGATGTTTCGTTTAATGAAATGAAAATTGTGGCTACTTATTTGAATCAGAAATGAAGCTTGAGTGGGTGTAGGGTCGTGAAAAATCCGCAAAGGAAGAATGTAAATCCCCTTTAATCCAAGAGATATTCTACCCAATTTCCCCCACAAAGAATTAGGGAAGAGTGTAGAGAATACTCAAAGGAAAAGACAAGATGAACCGGTCTACGGACTGGTCCAATGATAACGGTTTGCGGTCGATCCCGTGAAGCACCCCCTCTGCAGAATGCGGTCATTCGCAGAATGAAGGCAGAATCCCTCCGCGCGCATGAAGCAGGACGCGCGCCAACCCAGTTCACCGAAATGAACTGGCCCAGCCGCGGACCGCGTCGACTGACCCGGACCACATCCGCTGTCATTCGCGGAATGGAGGCGGAACCCTGTGCGGCCGCGATGCACTCCCCGTGCTAGTTTGGTTTGGAGGGGAGAAGTGTTCAATGCCCCCGCAAGTTTTGGATTGACCAAGTCATCTGTAAACTTAGTTTCCAATCATGGGCCTCCAAAAAAGGCGCCTCATGACCACAGATACATCCCTTTCCCCACTCTATAAAAAGAGATCGAGGGGGAAGAGAAAATGTAAATTTTGGAGATCGAGCAGATTTGGGTGGAAGGATTTTGAAGGAAGAAGCTTAGGATTTCGCAAACAGTGAAGTTCTAGTTTGCGAACCAGAACCGATATGAAGCTGGAAGCGATTTAATAAGGAACTAAAAACTCATAACAACATGGTGAACCGAGAACTTAAAATAATGAAAAAAAGAAGTTCGCGAACCATGGACCCTCCACGGATGCACCCCCCTGCAAACTAGGGAGTTTATGCCCATTTTCCGATCCGTCTCACCACATAGCACCCTCCTAAGCGGGCGAAGCCCCGATCGACGAACACCCGACTAGGGTCTCCCTCGGCTGCCACTGCTCGTATGGACCCCTTTGCATACCAACCTGGTACGCGGGCTGAACCCGAAGCCACGAACCACCCTGGTTTGTGGGATGCACACCAAGCCGCGAACCACCCTGGTTAGCCGAATTCCCATCAGTCTGAGGACCACCCTAGATCACAGACGGCCTATCTAGCTATGTAGCACCTCTCTACGCGAAGGGAATGACCACTCATATACCTATGTAGACCGCAAGATCCTTCGTAGTTCCCATCCCCCACGCCAGATAAAATCCTTCCAATCTGGCTTGATCCTCGGCACCCCCCCCCCTCATTGGCCCATTCATCGGCCCCGAGCCTAGGCCTCCACCAAAGCCACCGGACCCTTGTGATGTAACCTCCAGGAGCATCAGCGTGCCATTTTGAGTTCACATACCCATGGTAAGTGAGGGCGAAGGGGTTTCTCTGGACCTTGAGCGGATTCCTGATGCATTCCTAAGTTATCATTCCCATAGTAATGCGGAGTCCGAGCTCAGGAGTCCCCTTTATGCCCCTACACTTGTTAGGACTAGGGAAATTCTCCCCTCCCCAGGGCGTGGTGGACTACCCATCAGAAGGAGGCCCCCATGCACCTCCGTACCTCCCCACGACCATGCCCAAGGAAGGGCGTAGTGGTGAAGGGTGCTGCTCTGTCCTTCATTGGGGCCAAGTACCTCTCCCACTATGCTTTGTCACCATGGGCATCCATCTCAGAGTAAGCCCTGACTTTTTGGGCTGCTCAATGCGTAAGCCCCACTCTACTTTCCACAGACACACCTTTCGCGACGTGATCATCTGGTCCCTGCTGCCTCTTGTTTCTCACACCGAGCATGACTCACATGGGCTTAAAGTAAAATAATCGACCATGACATCCTCTTATGGGCCTCCTCAGAGTGTAAGCCCCTATCCATTACCATGGGCCTCCTCAGAGTGTAAGCCTCAATCCATTACCATGGGCCTCCTAAGATTGTAATCTCCAATTCATTACCCTGGGCTGCCTCAGAGCTTAAGCCCCACTCAATTCGATCTACATGGACTTTGATTCCCGACCACAGGGATATGTAGGAAGCCTCCAAGTGGTTCATGCCCGGTCACCATCAGACCCCCCGTGTCCACATTCACATCGGTTCTCCAACACCCCCATTCAAACTACATGGACTTTGATCCCTGTATCCTAGGCAGGGTATGTAAGAATCCTCCCCGAGGATAAAGCCCAAAAACGGGTCGATCCGACTATATTCACATTGGTTCATTGCACCAACCCTGGGCATCCCGGAGCGTATGTCCCACTCCAACTGAACTACGTGGATCCAGATTCCTCTCATGAGAACACGTAGGTGGCCTGTATCATGGGTTCAATTCAAATTCTCAAGTCGTTATCAGTCTCCCTTGGATGATAATAAACTCCAAAGTTCCTGGTTATAAGGCTTTAAACCAGCACCTCCTCAATGAGTCCAGACTCCTCGCGGTCATTAATCAAATGAGGGATGGTAAACATCTTGCCTAAATGATTCTGAATCCCTAAGTTTAGCGGACCATTTCCAACCAAGAATAATCCTTGGATACTATGGTTGGGTACAAACCAAAGATTCACGAACATATGAATACGTCTTAAATCTATAAGAGAGTCCCGGAACATGCAGTAATTCCCCCCGAAAAGTGTGTGATGAGCCCGACTTCCCATCCTCTAGACCATTGTGACTTCTTAAGTATCGCTGGACAAACCTCCCAGCAAACCCCTGCCTTTGGAAAGCAGGTCCACGTGTTGCTGGATATGGAATCGTTGGGAATTTCGAGGTGACACCGATTCACCCTATATGAGGGATTAAGTAGAACCCGATCTTCTCTAATCAACCATCGGATAGCACACGTTTCTCCCTCATGACCCCGTCGTGTGACATGAGACAAAAAATGGTGAACCTGACATGAATCTTTAACCAAGCATGATTGGTTTAACCTAATCCCACCTTGTCCCCCCTTTATACTCACATGGAGGGCCAAGAAAGGTCATTAATTATGCAAGGGGTCACGAGATGCTTCTTTGATGGGTTTTATGTATGTACTTGTTAAAATATTTTATATGTACTACACAGAACTCCCTTCGATCCAATGGCATCACGAAGGAACTCACAGACGCATTCTTCCAACAATGCAATGACCGGACATCCTCCCCAATGGAGGACCCCATCACCTACCCAGTGTCTTCAACGCTGGGTCTCAGATGCATTGATCCAAGAGTACCACATGAATGGTACTCTCCTGACGGTGGAGGCGGACATGCATGCCCTCCAATATACAAAGACCCACTGCTCACCCGCCCAGCAGCGGTCGCGAAAGCAGATCCAGACGAACCCTATTGTTGTCTCAAACCATTTCGGGAGTCTATCCCTGTAATGACCCGAAATTTTTAAATAAATTTTGTTTCCTAATTTTATGTGTTATTGTTATACTCAACAAAAATGTTTTATTTGATAAACATGATTATAATTAAAATGAGATCAGTGGGTTTTGACTATTATATAACCATCGGTCAACATGACCGCTGTGAACAAAATGTTTTGATTATTGTCTCTAAATATAAGTAATCTTGGTTAATTATTATAGAAAGAAGATTCGATGGCCTCACCTAGTAGTCTTGGACCGATCGAAGCCCATCTAACAGAGCTTGGGAAGGAGGTAGCACCACTGGGCTTTTCTCTGGATCAAATCCAAGCCGAACTTCATCATGTGAAGCTGGAACGAAATCACCTTCGTGAGAAGTTCAAACTGATAGAAATTACTACTCGGGCAATGTTGACTGAGCTGCCCCAAGCTTCTATCACCCTAGCACACCTTACTCTTAGGTCCTATGCTGGTATTATAAGGGGTTATGTAACGAGACCGTAACTACCTTGTGTAATCCTTGTTTTAAATAAAAATTGGGATTTCTTCTTATGATGAAGTTTATGAATTTTGAAATGACCGGATAAATATAGTATGCATATTTTTGATGAATTTTAGAAAAAGGATATTTTAAATATGTTTATGTAAACCCTAAATAATTAAAAATGTGTAATGATTTTCAAAAAATGGTCTTCTGCAATTATGTTCAGTAATAAATTTAGAGTCTAATAAGATGAACGTGATTTTTGATGAATAGTAAATTATGAATAGTGATTTTATGATTAGGATTAGTAATATGACCAAATGGATTAGTAATCTCACTTAAAGAAAGTTTTAAAATAATCTAGGCACCTTGATTAAGTAATGTGATTCAATAAAATAGTTAAATAACGGTTTCATTAATTATTAATCAAGTATTAGTTTTTTCGGGTGAATATTGTTTTTTTAATTAAAAATATAATTAAAAATAATTAGAAAATTATTTTTATAAAAATGACTTTATTTTTGAACTCAGAGCATCGATATTATGTTATGGTAATTTTTTGGGTTTTTTCTGAAAAAAAAGAATTATCGATGAATAGTGTTTTTATTTAAAAATTAAATTAAAAATATTTAGAAAATTATTTTTATAAAATGGATTTCATTTTTGAAATCAAAGCATTGATATTTGGTTAATGTGAAATTTTGGGATTTTTCTGAGAAAGATTTAATTTTCAGTGAATAGTAAAAATACAGTTTTAGGGTTTCGGTATGTTTAATGACATCATAACGGTGTCATGATGATGTCATGAAATCTTTTGAGGGTTGGCCGGCCAAGGGTGATGAATTATTGTTTTGGGGGCCCCATGTGGCCTAACTCCATGATAAATGACAAGGGAGAGCACATGGGTTTGAGAAAAGCACATTGTGAGGTGTCCCTTGGCCATTAATGCCTTGTCCCCTCACTTTCCCTATAAATACCAAGCCCTCCTCTCATCCATTCGACTCCCCACTCATTCCCAACGAATTTCTGGTCTCATTACCTCCCAAGGAGTCTTCCCAAGGTGCCCCCAAGCCCTCAAGGTCCCAACCTTTGAGGGTTAAGAGTTACATTTTAAGGTAAGGGATCCGACCTCTCTCTTTCTTTTCAAGTAATCTCTTTTATGTATTTTCATTTATACTCCATGTTCTTATGTTGGAGGATGTTCTTTTATATTCATCCTACTGCCTATTTCATGTTCATATGATGAGATACCCCCCCTTTCTCTCATCAATTCGTTTTAAGAATGTTTAAGTGGCGCCGTTAGGCTGCCGAATTTTTAAGGGATTCTTTCACCTTCCTCGTTTTCAAGTTCTATTTTCATTCAAGTCTTTCATGTTCCTTTTTGTTATATTGGGGTATTATCTCTATATATATCATACTGGACTCTTATGTTCATATGATGAGAGACCCCATTTGATCTCTTCAATTCAGTATTTTTATGTTTTAAGTGGCGCCGTTAGGCTGCCGAATTTTTAAGTGGTTCTTCACCCTTCTCGTTTTGAAGTTCTACTTTCAAGTCAATTATTTCAAGTTCCTTTTTGTTATATTGGGCTATGATCTCTATATATATCATACTGGACTCTTATTTTCATATTATGAGAGACCCCATTTGATCTCTTCAATTCAGTATTTTGATGTTTTAAGTGGCGCCGTTAGGCTGCCGAATTTTTAAGTGGTTCTTCACCCTTCTCGTTTTGAAGTTCTACTTTCATGTCAATTATTTCATGTTCCTTTTTGTTATATTGGGGTATGATCTCTATATATATCATACTGGACTCTTATGTTCATATGATGAGAGACCCCATTTGATCTCTTCAATTCAGTATTTTGATGTTTTAAGTGGCGCCGTTAGGCTGCCGAATTTTTAAGGGGTTCTTCACCCTTCTCGTTTTGAAGTTCTACTTTCATGTCAATTCTTTCATGTTCCTTTTTGTTATGTTGGGGAATTATCTCTATATATGTCCTACTGAACTCTTATGTTCACATGATGAGAGATCCTATTTGATCTTTTCAAATCATTTTTTGTTGAGGTTTAAGTAACGTCGTTAGGCTGCCGAACTTTCATAAGAGAAATCTATTTTTTTTCTTCCTTCCATGTTTTTCATTTCAAATGGTATGTCCTTGAAATCTCATTACCATGATCATGTATCCTTCTTATTCTGTCCATGTACTATTTTATGGGTCATTTATGAATGTTTTACCCATTTTACCTCTCTTTTAATGTCTTCTAAAACCTCGGAACATTGCCGTTATGCTGCAGAATTTCTGTCTCAAAATGTCTATCTCTTTTTCTAAAGTCCTTTTATTTTATTAAGTGAATACTCAAAGATATTTCTTCTAAAGGGGTATTCACATATATACCAAAATGTTCTATTTTAAATTCTTGGATTTACATACATGAGACCCACCATCCTTTTCTGTGGGTTTTAAAGTGATATAAAGATCATGTCTTTAAAGCAGTTTTTAAAAAAAGTTATGATTATGAAATGAAACCCATTTCCTTTATGCTATATGGGTTATTTATGAAATGTTTGATGATGATATATGTGGCTCACATGATAATAAAGGAAAATTTAAGGGTGTGCCCTGATAGCGCTCCAATGCATTGGGTAATGATGTAACCACTAGAGATTACAATTTTCACGATACCTTGGTGAATAACCTTGGTAATTTTAAAATGACACCTTGGGCATGGACCTTGGTGATATGTTCATGATTGTCTATGTTAAATGATGTAGCCTCATCTTCAAGTTATGAAAAAGTTTTATTTTTATTGTGATATGCCTCATGATTTCATTTTCATGCATTAAAGTTCTTTTCATGACTTTATTGATGTATATCAAGTTCATATGTAAAATGTTTCACTTGTTTCCCTTGCTGGGCCATCTGCTCACCCTTCCTTTTGATGTATGTCCCCAGGTTATGAGATGCAGTAATGATCCTAGGGTGAACATGAGGAGAAGACTTTCAAGTGTTTAAGAAGAATGTTTTTTGTTTCATGTTTTATGTTCCTTGTTTCCAAGACACTAAACCTTAAAGATCCTCAGTTCCGTGTAATGGAATGAAAAGTTATGTTATAAAAAGACGGGATGCTATAGTTGGTATCAAAGGATGGTTTAGTTATTTGTGGAAATTAGGATATGAAAACTCTAGGAGGAACCCTATAGAAAAATTTAATATAGGAAATCTTCCTGGTATTTTGGTGAGTATTGAGTAAGGGGTTGCCAAGCAAATACATCCCTGTCTGGATACGAGCAGGTAGAGGTGGCTCTGGAACAGATGTACATAGGGGTAAAACCCGAAAACACCGCTTTGCGCTAGACTCGAACGGGAACTGGTATACGACAACGGGCCTTGCTGCACTCTTGGTTACGACACTCCCGGGGGATATGCTTTGGTAAATTCATAATCTTGGTATGAACCATTGTTAAAGGAACAAAGATAAAATAAAATAAAGGTTCAAATAAGAATATATGATCATTCATAACCTAGATGGGAACCTAGGAGATCACAAGTTAGGGTATACCTTTCATATACAAGTTATCCTTATATGCTTTTAGTTCCTTTTCATGATTATTAGCTAAGTACTTAAGCCCCTAATTATGCTTTCTCTTCTTAGTTAATGGTGGGAAATGGAAGAACATGTTCTGACAACCAATGTGATAGGAAATGCGACAATTTTCGTATTAATATGACAGTGATGATTAGGGGATTAAAATATGATTATTATTTTGGAAGACGCTCATTATTTTGGGAACCATATTTGATCGAGGTAAATAGATTACTACGGTATTTTCATTGAGGAGTAAGGTTGACTTATATTTTGAAGAATCGATGAATTTAAGGTGAACTTATAGTAATTTAGGCTACTTATGGGAATGACTAACCTATCTTGGGTAAAATATGTTTAGGTTAGATACTTTTTTATAAGATGTTAGGAGTGGTTGATGTTGTCTGGAGATGAACAATGAAGTTGTTTTGGAAGACTATGTTATCTAATCCTTATTGTATTTGGGTTTCAATCTTAGTTTGGTTTGTTTTGAGGAATTGTAAGGACCGTTATTTATGGAATGGTCTATGATGAACTTTGGGCAGTACCATGGAACTTTGATGATTTAAAAGTAGTTTCCATTCCTATGGGATTCTATCTTTTTGAAGAGTTGTTTTACCTTAACCTTTCTGTTTTTGGGATAATGTTTAAAGATAGAAGAAATAGATAGTTAATATTTTGTAGATTATGTGATTCTATAGAAGATGATTCTTGTGCTTTTATGAGACCAAGTGTTTTTGAATTCTCATCATTTGGAGAAAAGATTAGTGTTGGTAGGGACTTGTTAAAGGATGAAACTCTACTTGAAGGTAGGTATATTTTCTTATGTTTTTGTTCTATGTAGTAAATGAAATCCTCAAAATTAAGAAAAGAAACGTAAAACAAAAATGTTGTTGGTTTACGTTTCCTACTAGGTAATCAAATACCGTTTACACACATCATAAGTTTGGGATTTTCTCATGGTTAACTTTATCCTAATCATGTTCTCTATCACTCTCCCTCAGAACTTGACCCTTTGTTTTTTCCTCCATGTCCATGTTTTCCTACATGGAACCCTAGTGTGGGTTAACTCGGGTGACCATTGTACTTCCCTTTCTTTATTTTAAAGTAATATTTTTACTGACTCTTTTTCCGATGTGGGACTTTCAATGAAATTTCAAAACCCAATTTTAAAATTGCGAGGACGCAATTTCTTAAGGGGGGAAGATTGTAACAAACCGAAATTGTTAAATAAATTTTGTTTCCTAATTTTATGTGTTATTGTTATACTCAACAAAAATGTTTTATTTGATAAACATGATTATAATTAAAATGAGATCAGTGGGTTTTGACTATTATATAACCATCGGTCAACATGACCACTGTGAACAAAATGTTTTGATTATTGTCTCTAAATATAAGTAATCTTGGTTAATTATTATAGAAAGAAGATTCGATGGCCTCACCTAGTAGTCTTGGACCGATCAAAGCCCATCTAACAGAGCTTGGGAAGGAGGTAGCACCACTGGGCTTTGCTCTGGATCAAATCCAAGCCGAACTTCATCATGTGAAGCTGGAACGAAATCGCCTTCGTGAGAAGTTCAAACTGATAGAAATTACTACTCGGGCAATGTTGACTGAGCCGCCCCAAGCTTCTATCACCCTAGCACACCTTACTCTTAGGTCCTATGCTGGTATTATAAGGGGTTATGTAACGAGACCGTAACTACCTTGTGTAATCCTTGTTTTAAATAAACATTGGGATTTCTTCTTATGATGAAGTTTATGAATTTTGAAATGACCGGATAAATATAGTATGCATATTTTTGATGAATTTTAGAAAAAGGATATTTTAAATATGTTTATGTAAACCCTAAATAATTAAAAATGTGTAATGATTTTCATAAAATGGTCTTCTACAATTATGTTCAGTACTAAATTTAGAGTCTAATAAGATGGACATGATTTTTGATGAATAGTAAATTATGAATAGTGATTTTATGATTAGGATTAGTAATATGACCAAATGGATTAGTAATCTCACTTAAAGAAAGTTTTAAAATAATCTAGGCACCTTGATTAAGTAATGTGATTCAATAAAATAGTTAAATAACGGTTTCATTAATTATTATTCAAGTATTAGTTTTTTCGGGTGAATAGTGTTTTTTTAATTAAAAATTTAATTAAAAATAATTAGAAAATTATTTTTATAAAAATGACTTTATTTTTGAACTCAGAGCATCGATATTATGTTATGGTAATTTTCGGGGTTTTTTCTGAAAAAAAAGAATTTTCGATGAATAGTGTTTTTATTTAAAAATTAAATTAAAAATATTTAGAAAATTATTTTTATAAAATGGATTTCATTTTTGAAATCAGAGCATTGATATTTGGTTAATGTGAAATTTTGGGATTTTTCTGAGAAAGATTGAATTTTCAGTGAATAGTAAAAATACAGTTTTAGGGTTTCGGTATGTTTAATGACATCATAACGGTGTCATGATGATGTCATGAGATCTTTTGAGGGTTGGCCGGCCAAGGGTGATGAATTATTGTTTTGGGGGCCCCATGTGGCCTAACTCCATGATAAATGACAAGGGAGAGCACATGGGTTTGAGAAAAGCACATGTGAGGTGTCCCTTGGCCATTAATGCCTTGTCCCCTCACTTTCCCTATAAATACCAAGCCCTCCTCTCATCCATTCGACTCCCCACTCATTCCCAACGAATTTCTGGTCTCATTACCTCCCAGGAGTCCTCCCATGGTGCCCCCAAGCCCTCAAGGTCCCAACCTTTGAGGTTTAAGAGTTACATTTTAAGGTAAGGGATCCGACCTCTCTCTTTCTTTTCAAGTAATCTCTTTTATGTCTTTTCTTTTATACTCCATGTTCTTATGATGGAGGATGTTCTTTTATATTCATCCTACTGCCTATTTCATTTTCATATGATGAGAGACCCCCCTTTCTCTCATCAATTCGTTTTAAGAATGTTTAAGTGGCACCGTTAGGCTGCCGAATTTTTAAGGGATTCTTTCACCTTCCTCGTTTTCAACTTCTATTTTCATTCAAGTCTTTCATGTTCCTTTTTGTTATATTGGGGTATGATCTCTATATATATCATACTGGACTCTTATTTTCCTATGATGAGAGACCCCATTTGATCTCTTCAATTCTGTATTTTGATGTTTTAAGTGGCGCCGTTAGGCTGCCGAATTTTTAAGTGGTTCTTCACCCTTCTCGTTTTTAAGTTCTACTTTCATGTCAATTATTTCAAGTTCCTTTTTGTTATATTGGGGTAATCTCTATATATATCATACTGGACTCTTATGTTCATATGATGAGAGACCCCATTTGATCTCTTCAATTCAGTATTTTGATGTTTTAAGTGGCGCCGTTAGGCTGCCGAATTTTTAAGTGGTTCTTCACCCTTCTCGTTTTGAAGTTCTACTTTCATGTCAATTATTTCAAGTTCCTTTTTGTTATATTGGGGTATTATCTCTATATATATCATACTGGACTCTTATTTTCATATGATGAGAGACCCCATTTGATCTCTTCAATTCAGTATTTTGATGTTTTAAGTGGCGCCGTTAGGCTGCCGAATTTTTAAGGGGTTCTTCACCCTTCTCGTTTTGAAGTTCTACTTTCATGTCAATTCTTTCATGTTCCTTTTTGTTATGTTGGGGAATTATCTCTATATATATCCTACTGAAATCTTATGTTCACATGATGAGAGATCCTATTTGATCTTTTCAAATCATTTTTTGTTGAGGTTTAAGTAACGCCGTTAGGCTGCCGAACTTTCATAAGAGAAATCTATTTTTTTTTCTTCCTTCCATGTTTTTCATTTCAAATGGTATGTCCTTGAAATCTCATTACCATGATCATGTATCCTTCTTATTCTGTCCATATACTATTTTATGGGTCATTTATGAATGTTTGACCCATTTTACCTCTCTTTTAATGTCTTCTAAAACCTCGGAACATTGCCGTTATGCTGCAGAATTTCTGTCTCAAAATGTCTATCTCTTTTTCTAAAGTCCTTTTATTTTATTAATTGATTACTCAAAGCTCTTTCTTCTAAAGGGGAATTCACATATATACCAAAATATTCTATTTTAAATTCTGGTATTTACATACATGAGACCCACCTTCCTTTTCTGTGGGTTTTAAAGTGATATAAAGATCATGTCTTTAAAGCAGTTTTTAAAAAAAGTTATGATTATGAAATGAAACCCATTTCCTTTATGCTATATGGGTTATTTATGAAATGTTTGATGATGATATATGTGGATCACATGATAATAAAGGCAAATTTAAGGGTGCGCCCTGATAGCGCTCCAATGCATTGGGTAATGATGTAACCACTAGAGATTACAATTTTCACGATACCTTGGTGAATAACCTTGGTAATTTTAATATGACACCTTGGGGATGGACCTTGGTGATATGTTCATGATTGTCTATGTTAAATGATGTAGCCACATCTTCATGTTATGAAAAAGTTTTATTTTTATTATGATATGCCTCATGATTTCATTTTCATGCATTAAAGTTCTTTTCATGACTTTATTGATGTATATCAAGTTCATATGTAAAATGTTTCACTTGTTTCCCTTGCTGGGCCTTCTGCTCACCCTTCCTTTTGATGTATGTCCCCAGGTTATGAGATGCAGTAATGAGCCTAGGGTGAACATGAGGAGAAGCCTTTCAAGTGTTTAAGAAGAATGTTTTTTTTGTTTCATGTTTTATGTTCCTTGTTTCCAAGACACTAAACCTTAAAGATCCTCAGTTCCGTGTAATGGAATGAAAAGTTATGTTATAAAAAGACGGGATGCTATAATCCCTGGAACGAGACTATGCTTACCTCCCTTATCTTAGGGAGGCAGATGAGGTTGACTCCAAGGACATTATCCTCATTTAACGGGGGGTTCCGCTCTAAGGCCCCCGCCGGAAGATGTCATCATGGTTACACCGTGTCTCAACATCCTCATGATAAGGAGGATGTCGCCTCGAGGATCCAGGGCCATGCTCCGAGAGCTCTGGTACCTCGGACCGCCTGACGAGGGTGGAAACCGTACAAACAGGGGCCGTTCATCACCCTTATCCCTGAGGAGGAGCTCCACTACCCAGTCACAGAGACATATCACGAGCAAGAACATCATCTATTCGCTCCACCAAAGCCCGCCATCCAGATATTGCGGCATCATACAAGCAGACGTGCATCCCCGCCAGGCACCATCAAGACCATTGCTCATGCAAGACGGCACCTAATAGGTAGTTACCTCTTCCTGCCCAGGGTCGTGAATCCTATGAACCTGACGTGGTGGCAACCCAGCACCTGCAGAACTAGCTCCTAGCAGATGCTCTTGATGCCTACCATCCCGATGCGGTGGCGATCAATAAATCCCACCATCAATATGTGGTGGAAATTAATAGGCGGGCACATATCCCTGCCAAAAAATGCCACTGACTCGATACGGTGGGAAACCGATATATGTAGGGCCAGCTCCCTGCCGATGTAAGTAAAGTCTGCCACCACAATGTGGTGGAAAAGGAGAGATAAACCGGCATATCCCAACCTAGGGGATGATTCGTTCGCCTGTCCTGACACAAGAGAATTGACAGTACCCACTGACCACCGGAGGACAGGAGCATGATATTCCTGCTCCGATTCCGGAATGTACCTTCATACCCGTTCCATCCAAATATTTCTCTCTGCATATCCTGAAAATGATGGATGAGTAGGTATCGATCCCAGATCATATCTTGCAGACATCCCAAAATGTAATTGCATCAGTGGAAAAATTAACGACTCAGGCTCATGAGTCAATCTCCCCAATTGAACTAACTCATCTAAGAGACGAGATAGCCACCTTGGATCAGATCTGCATCCCTTCTTCCACCCAGGAGGGTTGCAGGCTATATTCCGCAACGCAAGGGTAATCAGATCGAGCAGCTTCACTCATTCCAAATGGGGGACACCCATCCATCACGGTGGATGATCCAGAGTAGGAATATATCCCTCCTAAAAGACAATATGTTCGTCGGTGTATCCCGGAAAAATCACGGGACCCAATTAGATAGGGACCCAAAGGTGAAGGCCATTGTCAACAGCAGACAGTCCCCGCTGACCACAAGAAAGTGCCCAGAACGTGCCAAAGGTAGCTGAAAAATGAAGAGCGGGTTCATGACTCCACTCTGCTGGAATATGGGGTTCCTGATGATGCTAAGTACATAAAAAAGGCTCAGAAACCTGACCACCCATTACCATATTATGGGAGTGGATGTAGCAGTCACGAAGGTCCTCCACACAATGTCGCTACCAGTAGCTTTGAAGGTCTTCCCCAAAGCACCCGCAGGGGCCTCCCCTACGGGCATATAATGATCGATCATGAGAGATCCTCTATTGATACGAATCACATAAACCCTCCACGTGACCAAAAGATCAAGAAGTAAGAAGTTCCCCCACTTGCGGCAGTCCACCCTGAAGGTCCTCCTTGGGGTATACGATGCAAGAACTCTCTATGCAGTGGGACCACAGATTATGATAGAAGTCCTCACAATCATATTCACAACTTCGGTGGCCCTCCCCGAAGTGACATCTCATCATGACAAGAATGTAATCCCCTTGCCGTGGCCTACCCTGAAGGTCCTCCCCAGGGATTACATTGCAACGACACTCCGCGCAGTCGGGCATTAGATCACGGTGGTAGTCCTCACCACCCGGATAACGGAGGTCCTCCCCGTAGAGACGTCAAGAAATAAGAAGGCCTCTCCTCATTGAGGTACATTCTAAAGGCCCTCCCCAGGGTGTACCCCGCAGACATTCTCCATGTGGCAGTTGGAACGGTAGTCCTCGCCATTGTAGCAGCTGTGAGGGTAGTCCTCCCCACCACGACCGCCATTGCAAAGGTCCTCCCCATAGTGGCCCCAAGCAACAAGAAGGTCCTACCCTTGTTGAAGTGTGTCTTGAAGGTCCTCCCCAGGATGCACATCGAACGTCAAACCATGATGGTCATCCTCACAATGATGGAAGTTGTTGTGAAGGCCCTTCTCATAACAATACTACGCAGCCAGAAGGTCCTCCCCTTACTGCGACATGCCCTGGAGGTCCTCCCTAGGGTCTAACACTACAAAAGTCCTCTATGCAGTGAGGTGTCAAGAAGTAATGGTAGTCCTCACCATTGTGGCCACCATTGCGAAATTCCTCCCCGCAATCAAATATCATATCGATAGGAAGGTCCTCCCCCTACTAAATCAAGCATAGAAAAGCCCTCGAACACCGAGGCACTCAGAAGGATGGGATCAAGCATATCAGATTCCCAACTATTCCCCAATGACACCCTTATTCAATCGGGAGAAGTTTCTGGGCCACGTTCATCTTTTGAATCACCAACATGATAATTTGATACCTACCGGTCCCACTGCCTCTGACCACACTATCAGTGAGTATCTCAGTTGGGCTGACCAGGTAGAGGAGTCACTAGCGGAGGAGTATGCAGACATGTTGCGCCTGAGGAAATGACTGGATATGGATGATATACCAGTTATGTTTTGGCCCACGACAACCTCTCAATTCGACATACCCAGAAAGTTTTCAGAAGAATGCATGCATGACATTTGTTAAAATATATGGACAACCCTCCACCAGCTGAAATCAAGCTTCCTACCCTACGATGGGTATGTAGACTATGTCAAGACAATAGGAGACCTCCTGCATCCCATCAACCTTGAAGCTCTTCCTTCAACGCGGAAATAGAGACCCAAGAGGTGTAATGGGAACATGGAGATAGCATTCCTCCGTGCGCTGCACCAGCTCCGCCGCCTCATCGATGATTCTCCGACGAGAGTCCATATTAGAGGATGGGGGGAACATGGTGCTCTAAATTTCACTCTGCTCCCCACCTAGAATAAATCATTCGGAATTGTGTCTTGCAACGTCATCACGTCATGACAACAATCGAGTGGTCTCCCTGTTCGCCAAAGGAAACACACCCAACAGAGTCAGGGCTTGAGTAAGTCCCAGAAGCACTAGGGCCGATGGGAACAAGCCATTCAAGAACTCCTGAATCAGGCCACCGAGAGCATACAATAGGCCTCTCATCTAAGAGAGTCCAATCAGGGGTCATTTCCTGCCTCCCCAAAGGGGATTGATTAACAGTAGAACTTGACACCAAACCCAGTTCACCCCCGAATGGGGGCACGCAAGATCAGGCAGGTAGCGATAGCAGTAGCCGCTGCCGCGATTTAGGGTCAACACAAGCCTGTAGGGGTGGGGGAATTTTTAACAGGAAATTCCCCCATAAGACCAATAAAAATGGGAAGAGACACAACGTACAAGGTACAGAGCCAACCCCAGCCCTCAGGGCTGGGGGAATTTTTACCTCTTCAACAACAACCTCCCCGACGAGAATCAGTATTCTATCGTATAGGGAGGATGGTTAAAAGAAGAGGTTCCTGCCCAATGCCATCCTTTGAATTATTATCCCCTTCAAGAGTGAGGCGTACTGTAAGATCACATCAAAGGACTCTCTGTGTCACCATTCATCAAGGAGCCCGAAAGAAATCTCAGGATAGAAGAGGGAAGACTAGTAAAAGATGCAGGAGATCCTCTTCCTATTTGGAAGATGAAATCTTCTCCTCCCCGCGACATGCATCCATCAACTCCATAGAGGTTAACTGTCCAGGTAACACCGAAGACGATACAAATCTGGAAGGATCGGGAGATGATGATTCTGGTCAGGCTGTGACTCACAACGAGCCCCGATGTGTGCACACCCAAAACTAGAGAGCCGCCCTAAATATGGATTCCCATTCAGCTAACTTTCATTTTCACACTCTGCGAGCTTACAATAAGGATAATAATAATGGACCAGTTACTGTAAAACCCCCTCCTTCTCTTGATAAAAACAAGCCGCTCATGCTCGAAGAGATATTCGCTCAACAGGAAGAGGAAATGAAAGAATTGAGGTGGATTAACGTCGAGCTACTCCAGAGGAACCATATTATTGAAAGCACTTCCCAAGAAGAGCCACACATTGCACTCAGAGCAAGTTCACCTCAAAGACCAAGGTTTTCCCCAGCAAACGAAGCATGGTCAGGGCCCGCACCCAATGAGGCGCCCGACCCATCCAACTACCTAAATGTGGATCCAGATGAATACCAAGACTTCCCTACACTCAGGAAGAAACCAGAGTGAGTATGTCTGAACCCTCTGAAGGTCTGGAAAATGGCACATGCACCCATGGTTCCAATTGAGATGGATCTTCAATCCATGCCTCAGGCTACAAATACCCAAGACCGAGCCCAACAAGATGTAAACCAGGGTCTCCCCAACACCATCGAGGTATTGACGGATCGATTGGAAGCAATGGAAGGTTGACGTACTCTGATACATCTAGAGTGGAAACCTTACCCAGATTGGGTGATAAACACACCACCTCCACCCAATTTTGGGAGCCCTGTATTCCCTATCATCAGTGGATCAGGCGATCCAGAACATCACTTGATGCACTATGCATCTTATTGTGACACTATGATGGGAACTCTGGAACAAAAAGAAGCAGTGAAACTCAGATGCTTCGTATGGACCTTGCAAGGATCTACCTTCTTCTGTTATACAAACCTTCCATACCAGTCAATAAAAAGATGGGAAGACCTTCAAAAGTAGTTCCTATTCCACTTCAGCTCAATGTTGCCTAAAACAATGGTCAGTGACCTTATGAATTGCAAGCATAGGGAGAACGAGATGGTTTCATATTTCATTGATATATGGAAATGTCTGACCTACTCTCTGAACATACCAATGCCTCAAGATGAGTTTCATTCCATATGCATTGATAATCTTCGAGATGAGCTCCGAACACTGCTCATACCAGTGGAGTGTACCGCTGGCTTCTGCCATCTCGCGGCCATTGCCCGGAAATTTGAGGACTCCCTGTAGCGGACCAATATGAAGTCCCGAATAGCCTCACAGGCTCTTGCAAAGTGGACAGTTAGTGAAAAAGTGTCCTATGTCACGCTCAATACATCCCCAGTGCCTACTCCACTACCTAGGCCTTCACAAAATCTTCAAGGGCCCCTTATAGATCAGCGGCCACCTCAGCCCAAACAGGACGATCATAGAGGATCGAATAGGAACTAGTTTGAATAAAGAAAACAAATAGTATACTCGTTCTGGGAGGACAAAGTCTTCAGAAATTTCATCACCGCCATGAATTGCAACCTTCTCTGCCTCCTATATCTAAGGAAACCCAACGAAGTAAATCGTGATGATAGTCTATATTACTATCCATACCATCGAATGTTGGGGCATAATATTCAGGAATGGTTCATGTTCAAAGACCTCCTACAAAGGATGGTATACTCAGGGCAAGTCGAGTTAGGACCACCCTCAGCACATGTGACATATATTTCTACCACTAACTCCGAAAAAGGGGAGGGGTGGTAGGAAGTCACCAGAAAAAAGGGGCAGAAATTTGATAGCTGGATGACTCGGAAGAATATCAATCGAGCCCAGGGCATACTTCAAGCTCAATTATAGCAGCCGGTGTTGCTGCCAATAGCCCCTGATACCGCACATCCGTCAATATTGGCCTCACAACCCTCCTCGAGCGGGTCATCGAGGCATAATCGATAAGGAAGGAGACAAGATAAAGAGGAGCAGTCCACAATGAGGACAAATTTAGCCCCGACACTGTCAGAATTTATGCCTTCAAACTTGGCTCCACGTGCACCGACCCACCAAACAACACAATCAAGGACAACCGAACGGGTTGAATTGTCACAGGATGAGGAGCTAATTCTTGGTTCCATCAACTTAATCCATCATATGGAATCGTTCCCTGAAGAATTCTATGGTTATGAACCTGCGTTCCCGACAGAATGGGCCAGGATGGGGAATCGTAGAGGCAGAGGATTTCAGGGGTGGAAAAATCGAGGCCGAAATAAACCCTACGGTTGGACCCCGACCCAAACTGGTAATATCATGGAAACCCGTGGGAGAGCCCATAAACAGAATCAAAAGGAGAAAGAATATCCCTCCACCTCCACAAGTGGCCACTCTTCCCCCGTCATTCTACGGTACCATCACAGGAGGAACAAGTGTCTAGCCACCTTGTGCGCACAAACAAATCGGCCGGGGTGAATCCACAAAACTTGGGGACACCATTGACATCCGACGCCCCGACCTGTCCCTACTTGTCTCATATTCCAACTCCAAAGAATCCTGCTAAGACCCCACCACCAATGGAGAAGCTTCTGCTACTGGAGTAGAAATACAACATCCTTAAGCAGCT
Source organism: Viscum album (assembly GCA_963277665.1). Lineage (NCBI taxonomy): Eukaryota > Viridiplantae > Streptophyta > Magnoliopsida > Santalales > Viscaceae > Viscum > Viscum album. The sequence continues at coordinate 1,908,567,283 of OY728127.1, forward strand.
GGCGTCAGTACCAGCCAAGATGCCAATCCTGGATGCCCTGAGTTTGTCAGCAGACCTCAGGGAGGCACTCATAGAAGCTTTCTCAGCCCCCAGGAGTTTCAAGACGAGGTAGCTACAACCGATATTTACTGGAAAAAGACTGGCTCAGCTGAATGCTATACTGTGATTTCCTTCACAAATCTGGATGAATATGCCATCATGCGAGGACACATCAAACCACTATATGTGTCTGGTATGCTAAATGATGTGGAGATTCGTAAAGTCTTTAATGAAAATGGATCTAGAGTTAACCTCCTTCCCTACGGACACTATGTAAGTTGGGCTATAGTGAAGGTGATATAATACCTTTGGCCAATACTCTTCTAGGTTATGACAAATCTGAGCAGAAGCCAATGGGACAAATTAAGCTAAAGACCCATTTTGGTGAAATTGTGGCCTATTCGGAATTCATGGTGGTTCTTTAGAACACAACATTAAATTCCCTACTGGGATGGTCGTGGCTCCATAAGCACTTGGTCACTCCTTCATCCTACCACCAATGTATTATGTACTGCATCAATGGGCAGAGTGGGAAATTCCATTCCGACAAGGCCCCTTTCGAGCTCTCAAAGTCACACTACATTGACGCTGGGTTGTATGTGAAAAAGTAAAAGAAGCCTTCGTTAGATAGTATTGACTGGATCCCCTCTCCAAATGGTCTGGAAATGGTTCTTGATAACCCCCTAAGGTAGCTTGGCAGAGACTACCTACTTCCCATCAACCACGTTGAGAGCAGGAGTTCGAGTCCGGACACACACTCAGTTAACCTCATGACTTCATCCATAACGGCCGAGCGTGACAATGAGGGAACATCCACCATCCCTCAATTCGAGGATGAATACATGAGCGAGGACACCAAAAATTCCTCACATCTAGATTCCCAAGATCCAGTGTCAAGAACTCTCCCCCTGTCAGATCAAGAAGATAAGGATTTGGGAGAAGAAGAGGAGGAAGATCTCGGGGATGCACCTCCCGCATTTGAAGAAGGTATCTCTACCACGGTGGACGTGCTCAGGGAAATAAACCTGTGCATCAAGGAAGACCCTAATCCCACTCTCATTAGTCCAACCATGTTTTCTAAGGAGCAAAATCTATATACCTCTTTCATGAGGCAACATTGGAATGTCTTTGGCGGGAAGTTCACAAAAATGCCGGGACTGAATCCCGAAGTGGCGACGCATCACCTAGGTCTTCCAGAAGACCACTGGGGCTATAAATAGGCCGCCAGAAGGACACAACCCTCACATGCAACCATAATAGAGGTTGAAATGAATAATATCATTAAAGAAGGATTCATTAGGGAGGTCCAATACCCCATATGGTTGGACAACATCATCCCTATCAAGAAAAAGAATGGAAAAATCTGAGTGTGCATTGATTTCAGAGATCTCAATCGGCATTATCCGAAAAATGATTTCTCAGTCTCGATCACTATGTTATTAATTGATGAAATGGCCAGGTATGAGGATCTATCCTTCATGGATGGTTATTCTGGGTAAAATAGAATCTGGATGGATCGATAAGACGAAGAATCCACTGCCATTAGAGCCCCTAGAGGAATATTCTGTTACAGGGTTATTCCCTTTGGTCTCAAGAACGCTGGCGCCACATATCAGCATTCCATGCATCATATCTTTAAACAATTCCTTTGGAGATTCATTGAATGATATGTGGATGACTTGGTGGTTAAGTCTAGGTGGTGATCAGATCACCTGTCAGACCATGAGACCATCTTCAACAATCTTCGGGAGCATAGCCTGAAGATGAACCCATTGAAATGTGTCTTTGGGGTTACCTCAGGGAAATTCATTGGCTTCGTCTTTTGCTAACGTGGAATCGATGTTGACCCTAAAAAGAAAAAGGCTATCCTCAGCCTTCCACCCCCCCAAAATCGTACCGAGATGGGAGAATTCCAAGGGAACCTGGCCTACATTAGGATATTCATCGCCAACCAGGCAGGAAAATGTTTTCCCTTCACCAGGTTAATGAAGAAGGGAGTCACGTACCAATGGATAGATGACTGCCAAGAGGCATTCGACATCCTAAAGAAGTATCTCTTAAGCCCACAGGTGCTCATGCCCCCGGTTGAAGTAACACCTCTCATCTTATACGTGACGGCCCTAGAACTGTCACTGGGAGCCTTCCTCGCACAGAAAAATGACACCAGTAGTGAAAACAATCTCTATTACATTAGTCGAACCATTATTGATGCTGAGAATCGATACTCAATCACCGAGAAGAGTTGTTTGGCCTTGTTCTTCACAGTTCAAAATTTACAACATTATCTGCAGCCTCATGAAGTCCATTTGGTCACGCTGAGTAACCCTCTCAAGTACATCCTTAGACGCCCAATGCTGACCGGGCACCTGTCCCGATGGGAATTCATCCTACAACATTTTGACATCAGGTTTGTGCCTCAGAAAGAACTCAAGGTCCAGGTGTTAACAGATTTCATGGAAAAGCACCCTTCAATAGGGACTGCCGCATCAGACGCTAAGCTACCTGATGAAGACATATTCTCGGTTCAAGAGGAGTTCCCTGCATGGGAAATGTACTTCGATGGTGCATCCTGAAGCCCAACTTGGTAGAGGATAGAAGATCCTAGATTTAACAAGGTGGGTTTGGGGATAATACTTATGTCTCCGAAAAATGCAGTCTTTCCATATTCATTTCTCTTGTCAGAAGGATGTACGAACAATGAAGCAGAGCATCAAGCCCTCATTGCAGGCATGGAGCTCGCACTGCAGGCACAAGTACAACACATTAAGGTAAAATGTGACTCAGAACTAGTCATCAAGAAAGTCAATGGTTACTATGGTATCAAAAAGGAAGAGTTTATTCCTCTATTTGAACATGTCCGAGGGTTAATGGTGGAATTATCCACAGAACCTACATTGGCCTATGTTCCCCAGTCTCAGAATGCCCAGGCCGATGCATTAGCCAACGCGGCCACAACCCTCGCCGACCCAGATAGGGATGAAACAGTTATCAGCTTTTCTCATTGTCGAATGGTTCTACCGTTTGTTCAGGCCAAGATTGAAGAAATCAATGAAGTCAGTCCCGTCCCTAAGCCATATGCTCCCGCCACCAGCTGGATGACCCCCTTTGAAAACTACCTTTAACGGGAAGAACTTCCATCAGACAGGGATGAATGAGAGAAAATACAGGGAAGGGAAATCAACTTTGTCCTATATGGAGGTAAGGGTTAGCAAGAGGTCCTCTACAAACGAGGAATCGACAAAATCCTCCTCATATGCATTGATGGAGAAGAATCCACTACTGTCATGACTGAGGTACATGCCGGGGTATGTGGGGCACATCATCCGGGGTCTAAAATTTCCCATCAGGTTCGAAGACTTGGGTACTATTGGGCCTTCGTGACATGAGATTGCGAGCACTTTACTATAAAATGCCACTTATGCCAAATTCATGCCAACTTCATACACCAACCCCCGATGTTACATCACCAGGATAGGTACTCTTGGATATTTTCTATCTAGGGAATGGATGTCGTGGGACCATATCCTCCCGTCACAACCAAATAGATGAAGTATATCCTCGCAGCAACTGACTTATTTTCCAAAGGGGAAAAAGATGTACCCTTAAGGAAGTCGGGGAAAGAAGAATTGTCAGCTTTGTGAAAACCAATACCATCAACAGATTAGGTGTCCCTCATACCATACTAATGGATAACAACACCAAATTATGCTCTGCTAAATTGGAGAAACTATACCAAGAATACAATATCAATGCTAACCACTCATCCCGCTACCATGAAGCGGCCAACGGACGGATATAGGCATTCAACAAGACCCTGTACAACATTCTACAGAAAATGGTGGACAAAGACAAGAAGTCATGGCCGGATAAACTCCTCCATGCATTCTGGGCTTACCGAACAAAAATCTGCACTGCTACTCGGGCTACTCCTTACTCATTAGTATACGGAATAGAAGCGGTCCTGTCCACTGAGCTCCAATTTACCTCGCTCTGTGTCGCCATTTTTGACCAGTTATCCAATGATGAGTGATCAGAAAAGCGACTATGTAAATTGGAGTAGCTGGACAAGAAGCGGTTGCACACATTGCACCATCTAGAAGTATACCAGAACCATATTACATGAGCCTTCAAGGAAAAGGTCCGTTTTCGGACTTTCATAGAAGGAGAATTGGTCATGGTCTTCCGGATCCCAATGATACCCAGAAAGAAACCTCCAAAGCTGGATCCCAAGTGGGAGGGACCATATGTTATACACAAGGTCTACTCCAACGGAGCATATGCCCTGATCTCCATGGACAGGCAGCTCACCACTGCTCCTACAAATGCGAGATTTATGAAGATGTATTTCACATAGATAACTAAAAGCAGTTATTGTCTGAGATGCATGACGTTAAACTACCAAGAACCAAATGGTTCAAACTCCATGACCCTAAACTAAGAGTATTCCATCCTCACTGGCATAACTAAAAGCAGTTATCGTCCATGTTGCATGATGTTAAACTTCCAAGAACCCAATGGTCCAACCTCTATGACCTTAAACTAAGAATATTTCATCCTCACCACATGATTCTAAACTACACGAATTTAGAATAACTAAGTATGTCTTGATTCCTTCCCTCACAGGATACGTAGAGATGTCGGGGATCCCCATCCAGACCCAACCAGCTCCGAATTAGAAGATTTAAAAATTCCCTTTCCCCGGTGTAGGTCCAGACCTGCATGGGGCGTATCCCTCATCCGTACCGAACGACATTAAACAGCACAGATATGAATATTTTAAAAAAATTCCCTTCTCCCCCCGTGTATGGAGCAGACCTGCACGGGTTGTACTTCTTCAAGAGAACTACGTACAACTTGATTCCTACCCTCATAGTATACGTAGCGACGATGGGATCCCCTATCATGGCCCATCCACTCGAAAATGAGATAAAGGTTAAAAATGTCCCCTTCCCCTATGTACGGAGTAGCCTTAGACGGGGTGTACTTATTTAAGATAACTACATACATATTGATTTCTTCCCTCACAAGATACATATCGACGCCGAGATCCTCTATCCTCGCCCAGCCACTCCCAAATGAAATAAAGGTTAAAAATATCCCCTTCATCTGTGTACAGACCATCCCTACATGGGGTGTAATTCTTTCAGAGGGCTATGTAATTCTTGATTTCTTCCCTCACAGGATATGTAGTGACGCCAGGGTCCCTCACCCTGGCTCATCCATCCTCAAATAAAAGTTAAAAATTCCCTCTCCCCCAATGTATTAACCAGCCCTGCACAGGGTGTATTCCTCGTCCTTAGTGCACGACATTAAGCTACACTGACAAGGGTAAAAGAAAAAAATGCCCCTTCTCCCCCGTGAACGGACTAAACCCACACGGGGTGTATTGTCTTTCAGGGAACTACGTAAGGATTGATTGATGCCTTCACATGATATGTAGCGACACCAGAATTCTACACCCTGGCTCAACCACCTAAAATTAATCCAAAAATACCCCTTCCCCCCGTACAAACTAGACCCGCGCGGGGTGTATCCCTTAAAAAAACTACGTGAAGCTTGATTCCTTCCCTCGCAGGATATGTAGGGATGCCAGGGTTCCCCATCCTGGCCCATACATTCAAAAAAATGCTCTCCCCCTATGTACTGACCAAACCTGCACGGGGTGTATTCTTCGTCCTCACCGCATGACGTTAAACTGCATGGACTTCATCCACACCACACAACATTAAACTGCACAGACTTCGTCCTCACCGTAAGATTAAACTGCACGGACTTCGTCCCCACTGCATGACATTAAGCTGCACGGACTTCGTTGTGACCCACCCAAGATATATGGAGAAACAAGATGGTAATACTCCTTGTATATTTGGATGAATCCCCTCCATACATCAGACTCCACGACATGGATAATTATGGATCTTCATAACCATTCACGGCCATTGGAAGTGGAACATTATCGACCCTAGGACACCTTTGCATGACTATGCATACCATGCCCTCAGCGGCTCTGCATATTTAGAGCCCCTGGCCCGTCTACCAAAGGAAAGATTTCCTCAGGCGATACTCTTCCTAGCTCCCTATGCTTACCGGCCTCAGAGCCCCCATATCATATCTCCCAATCCCGAAATTTATGGCGCAATGGTTTACATGTTTGTCCCCCTTTTCACATCCAAATGTTGTCGGGGTATCCCTACCTGGTTAGCCTATGTATCCGCCCGTGGTTCACAAGAGGAACTTCATCTATATAAAACAAGCGAGGGCTAGGATAATTTGTCTCAATGGACAATTTCAATGAAGATTTTTCTTGTATGCTTGAACACCATAATCCCCGCATGATGAACTCCGTTCTGTGAGCAATCTCATATTTTCATAATCATTCATGGCCATCGGAAGTGTAAGTTCATCGAATCGAAGGCACCTTTGAATGACAACGCATACCATGCCCTCAGCATCTCTGCATATTGATATTCCCTGGCCTGTCTACCAAAGGCAAGATTTCCTCTGGTGGTACTCTTCCTAGCTCCGTACGCTTACCGGCCTCAGAGCCTCCACAACACATCTCTTGATCCGATAAACCTCAGTGTTAAAGTTTACAACCCTCATCCCTCACCCTGTTCAGAGTATATCAGAGCATGGTAAATCAGTGGTCCTTCGAGTGACTGCAGCAATAGTCACCAAATGGTCCAAGCTCTATGACTGCTAAACTAGGAGTAATTCATCATTACCTCACGATGTTAAACTGGTTGGAGTGAAGGTAAAACCCCACGGGCGAGATGAATGAGCACAGGGAACTCTCTAAGCTTTAAGAGAAACCAGGGCTGAATATTCTCAACATGTCCTGATATTTTCTTACCAAATGACTGACTTCATGGCCCAGATAATCACGGATCCTCATAACCATTTATAGCCATCAGAAGAGGAATGTTATCGACCCATGGACACCTTTGCATGACTATGAATAACATGCCCTCAGCGGCTTTGCATATTGATAGCCCATGGCCCATCTACCAAAGGAAAGATTTACTCAGGTGATACTCTTCCTAGCTCTGTACACTTACTTACCTCAGAGCCCCCATATCATTTATCATAATCCAAGAAGCCCCAGAACATCGATTTACACCAATCAACCCCTCCCCACGTCCTGAGAATGCGGAGATATTCAAGCCCACTCACACTCTGATCAAGATCGGCCTTTGAAACTATGTCCTTACAGTATGAAATTAAAATGAACGGAACATCTTGGCCGCTTGGCATAAAGCTACGAATACCAAGAATTAAACATCCAAGGAAATGCCTCCAACTAAGAGCATTTTCATTGGTTTAAAAATGCCCATGTCCACGCTGCATGATGTTAAACCGCACAACATCCTTTAAATAATGCTCCTCGTCTTTACCAGATGAAGTTAAACTGCATGGAAGTCGTCATTACCACATGAAATTAAACTGCATGGTCAAACCGGTTATGGGCTCAGTAAGGAACGAAGGCTTTTCTATGTCCCTCAGTGCACTGGTAATACCTGCACAAACCTCTCTCTCACACCAGTGTGAGAAGGGATGACTTCACAAATTCTCGAGAAATTTAGCCTAGATGTTTCTCCCATATCCAGGGACCCTCTCCTCATAAACCATACTCTGTACTCAGAAGAGACGAACTCACATAAACCACCCCTGGTGGTCCCAAATCACAAACTTCCTTGAATTTGCTAAGCTATCGAGAGAATTCAATCATTGAACCAAGGACACCTTTACATCACTATGCATACCATGCCCTCAGCAGCTCTGCATATTGATCACCCCTGACTCATCTACCAAAGACAATATTTCTTTAGGAAATGCCTCTCTCCGTACGCCTCTTAGCCTTTAAGCACCCATGTCCATCCCGGTATTTAGAAACCCTCTGAGCTATAGTTTACCAGCCTCTTTCACAACTCTGCATGAATATGGAGGAACGTCTCTGACAAGATTACCAAGAACTAGGATAAGCCATTCCACTTTAAAGAATGTCCAGGCTGCATGACATTAAACTTCACCATGATCCAACCATCCTTTACGCTAGATAAATGTGTAGGATAGGGACCCTGTGTTCACATTCCTAATTAATATAGATGTTTTCAAACCCTTTCAGATGTCACACACCCTTTGCGAGCCACCCTTGGTGGTTTTCATAATTCTTCAAGCCACGCAGGGTGGTTTCCATAAGCTGGAATTACATGAAGTCCTTATGCCACAAAAAATGGAGATTCATTTACTTGAGGACACATTTGCATGACTATTCATACCATGCCCTTAGTGGCTCTTCATATTGATCACCCCTGGCCTGTCTACCAAAGGTAAGATTTCCTTAAACGATGTTATTCCTACCTCTGTATGCCGATACGGTTCCCATACCTTGGCATCAGGTACCATCTATTTTTCTTTTTGCATTTGTCCTCTAGAGATAGTATTATTTATGTCTAGTGATTTTCTCTTAGGATCGACATATTATTCATGATTTACCCTTATTTCTTCTTTGTACATCATATGTCCACCTATAAATTATTTTTCTGGTAATTTAATAATATCATTAGACCCAATAGTTGATACTAAAGTGTCTCTCCATCTTTTAGGAAGAAATATCAAAAATATCTTTATTTGTTCCTTGTTAGATATAGGCTTTCCCAGTGATCTTCGGGTATCAAAAATCTCATTAATCCTAAGTTATTTATCAGAAATGGGTTCATCTAGTTTCCTCTTACCACATTCATATTTAATCATATAGGTATCATACCTCATCTCTTTAACATTTTAATTTACATCATGTGAGACACATAGAGTATCCCATATCACAAAAGCATTTTACATGTATAAATCCAATTGAATTATTCATCTCCTAAGCCACAATATAAGGAATTCCAGTGTTTACAATTATAATTATAAGCAGCCCTAATCGAATCACCCAATATATTTCTAGCAGAAGTATGGATTTTATATTCATATACTATGGAGGAATATATTAAAAACTGATACTTTAAATATGATTTTTCATTTTTATTTTTCTATTGGGAATAATTGGTCCCATTGAAATATATAGGGATATTAGTAGCAGCCCCTTTCTCACAGTTTTCTATATTAAAGGAGTATTAAATAAATATAAATAACTAAAAATTTAGGATTGACAGAAACTTTAAGATCGTTGACACAAAACTATAATAATATTTAAAAAAAAATTAAAAAATTTAAAATCCGTTGATTCAAATGTTGGTCATTGTGAGTATCTCAAGAGGGGGGGGGGGAGGGTGAATTGAGTACCCAAGAAAAACTTCTGTTAAAAATTGATAATGTTGAAATCACCCAAATGATTATATATATGAAAGTTTACTAGAATAATTAGTATGATATAGATCTTATTAATTATCACGATTTATATGTAGATTTATCAATTCTCAGATGAATAATATAAATATTATTGAATCTTTTGAAATAAATTTACTGGATAAAAATTATATATAAACACAAATTAAGATAAACTATAAAAATTCTTATTTTTCTACTAGTAAAAAAAATTCTCAATTTTAAATCAGAAAAAATGTAAAAGAAAATTATAACAAAAATTGGAAAGATTTAATATAAGAGGCTAAATATCATGTCAAGACATAGTCATCCCCACTTAGTGATCAACTAACACGAAGAAGTTTATATAACATAAGCCTAATGATACCCAACCTAGAATGTGTTTTTAAACAGTTAATACATTTCATGTCACAAACAACCTCATACACAATTTTTCATGGGATTAAAGTGAAACCTACCACACAATGACCTATAACACTCTTATCCTAGGGAGAAATAAATAAGAATTTTCTTTGAGATGATATAAAGTATATTCTATTTTAGAACTAGAGATATTTTGCATATATAAAACTGATGTTAGCATACACTTCTCAAAAAGTAATAAATATAAAATGAAAATAGAAATCTAGGAGTGTAGAGTTTAGAGTTGATTGTTCTATTGAAATGTATCTTATGAATCTTGATTTCAAATACCCATTGTAACTCCCCATGCTTCCATGGTACACTTCTCTTTGAATAATACAATAGCGTGTGTTGTATGAAACTTAGAGTTCTAACACACCACAACCATTCAAACTAGCCGTTATGAATAGTAATACCCACTTTTTGAAAATTTATAAATTTTATCTTTATAAATGATATTCATTTTTGGATTCAGAATATCATATTTAGCATAGGATTAATTTTTGGTATTTTTATGAAAACATTCAATTTTTTATGAATAGTAAAAAACTCTGAGTTATAGATTAAAACCAAATTTTTATTTACATAATTATTTAATTTATTTCAATTTATTTTAGGAAAAAATAGATACATAAAACCTATATAAGTTAAATTCAATTCATTGGAGTCAATTTATAAAAAATTTAGATATATAAAAATTTTATTGAACTTTTTACCGTTTTTACCCACCTCCTAGGAGCTTTTAAAAATTTACATAAAACATAATTTTACCACTTCTGTTAGTTTAATTTCAAAAAACCAACAGACACAGTTGATATCAGTATGTAAAATTTGGTTCAATAAGATGAAAATAATTTTTGGTGAATAGTAACTTTTTACTTTTATTTACCATAGTTAAAAGTAAATAGGGTAATTAAGGGTAAAAATGATATTATTATTACCCTAAGACATGTTCTAATTCTATTTTATAAGCATAATTAGACCAAAAACAACCATATGAATAAAATATTAACCTCTTTGGTCCACCTTGATTAGATTAGGCCATTTATTATTATTATTTAATTCAAAGAAGAGTTAAAAGTGTTAAAATTAAAGTTTATTAACTAAACCAGTTTTAATATAAAGATACACATAAGATAAATTCATCTATAAAGAATAATTATAAAGATAAAATGATTTCCTACATAATGTTATTGTATTTATATTTTTTATACATTATATAATTAAATTTAATTATGGCACAATGATGATGCAATAATTACCGTATTAATGAATGATTAAAATAATTGATATTATAAATATCTAAATAAATGTAATTTGAGAATTTTTATGAATTTCACATATTTTTTAGGTTAATATGACATATTAGGGTTGGTTAGATGAATTTTCTTTGAAATAATAATTCTGTTTTTAATTTAGAAAAAAAAATACCAAATAGTGTCAAAATTGACATAAATGAGTTCTTAAAACAAACATTATATTATTAATTGATATTATATTCCAAAAAATATAAGGATCAGCCAAAAGAATTATATAATGATAGGTTTAATTAATAAACCACTTGGGGTTCTCTCGGAAGTATAGAGTATGTTTATTAACCATATAAGATAAAAATACAAAGAGACATGGTAAATGTAAAACTATTTTACTAAGAGTAAAATCTAAAAGATAAAGTTAATATAGTAATCCAAACTTGTCTAAAACCTATTGGTTGAGTAATTTTCAACCCATACACACCTTATACTTTAAATAATCTATTTTTAGCCATTATAAACCGAAAATGATTCTAATATATAATAATATTTCTAGCTTTTCCTAAGGTGCCCCTCACCCCTTTTATAAATGGGAACTCCCACTTGTCTCTAATTTACACCTTCAAATCCATTTGGATCAGACAAAAATCACAAAAATACCCTCTCAAATGTCATCCCTTCACGAGAGAGGCCTTCCTTTAGTCAGAAATCCAACCTGATGATCCATTTTGATCAAAAAAATGAAGAACCTAAAGAAGAGGTAAATATTTAATCACCTCTTTCAAGTTCCTTTCATCTTCCACTTCCTTTTTCTTTGTTGTTTCCATTCTAAAATAATAAATCCAATATCTTATACATATTTTGATGTTATTATGCATATGTAAAAACCATATTCACTATTCTATCCATCCATTGAATGAAATGTCACCATACGTGCATACGTATGTCTTACCCTCTCCACGTCATGGTGTAATTGTTATGCAATTCATTATTTTTTGGTCGGGTATAATAATGATGTGTAACTGATTTAAATAATAAATATAAAATTATGATTATTTTTTATATATGATATACCATCCAATTATATATTATTTTAATGTCAAAAGAATGATATTGTCGCTCGTGCGTACGTACAGATTACCATCTCCACGAACACGATGAGATTCATTCCCCAACATATCCATTCAATATTAATTTTCATTAAATTATTAAAAATAATGTTTAATGACTTAATATCATTATGAATATTAATTACATACATCCTATCCATAACAAACATTACTTACGTAACAAACAATATAAAAGAAAATGAATCAGTTAACAACTGAAAGGACGATAATACTAAGATATTATTTACAATGAAATGTTAAAATATCATATACGATATAATATTAATGTATATGATCCTTGTATAATTTAATAACAATTAGTTCACCGTTATACAGGAGGTTAAAATACCCTTGACCAAGTAAAAGTACAAGGTAAGGGTTAATTTCAACATCTCTTTATTATCTGAGGTTGTTTTTACATATGTATCTACTAGGACCTATTTATCATCCACATCCATGTTTCTTAAAAATATATTTCAATAAATTAATAATATTTTATAAAATATTTATTAAAGTCATTTATACCCTTGTTTGAAAGTAATATTTCAATCGTTTTCCAAATAAGGTCCTTTAAAACCTTTTCGACAAAATTAAGGTAAGAATGTAATTTTTTAACTTATACAGTGGGTGCAGCTACTTTCCTCCATTATAACTCCATCAAAGCTTCCCTTACAGCTTATAAGAATATTTCCAAAATAAATGTTCTCTTTTATAATTATTTGAATTTTAAATGATTTACAAATAGAATAATATAATTCTATAAAAAAGATTTTCATTTCATCTATATCAACATCGTTTGATGGATTTTAGGTTTATTTGATGTTGACTTATTATGATACAAAACATCTATTTTGTATTGGTGGTTTGAAGATATGTTTGATTGTGGATGTGTTATTTTTATACCATTCAGGGTTTATGGATAAAGTATTGACATTTCATATTCTATTTTTAATACAAATGTTTATGTTACTTTTAAACCTTTTCATATGAGGAATACATTAGACTTAGTATGTGATGGGTGGAGCCCACTATAGTTCCTTGATGCATCGGTAGGTCTCATGAGACAAACTAGTGTCTTGGCACAAGGCCTTGACAAAATTTTATTTGTAGTCTTGGCACAAGGCTTTGACTACATGGTTATGGAAGTATGGAATTATGAATTCCATCATTATGAAAGTGGAAATTGATATTTAATGTGATTATTCAACTTGTAGAATATCCATGTGAGTAAGTAAATGGAATTATTTGATTTTATCTTTTCCATATTATACTAAAGTTCATGTTTAAAATGCTTTAGTTTTAGTGTTATACATTTCTTTAAATGATTATACTTATTTATGAATGTTTCCGCTATATTGTTATCCTTACTATGAATCTGATCTCTCCCCTTTCTATGTTTTATTTCTCCCAGGATGCGAAGAAGTATTTTATGACTTAACTACAGGGATAGTCTAAGGGGATATGATTTTGGTCTATGGAAACAATGTTGTTTTAGTTTTTTCATATTATGATGTAATGTAAACCTTATAAATGTATCTAGTACTTTCAAGGATAGTAAACTAATCGGTATTTCGAAACTTGATCTTTTGTGATCATGAAAATGATATGTAATAATTCACCGACTCTGGGAAACTGGAGTTGGTTCATTACAGCCATAAAGATTTAGTCCAGTTTTTTTATAAAATATCTAGAAAATAGAGTTTCACAACTCTTACTTTATGAACAGATAAAATAACTAGAGTAGATGAGTTTTTTCCCTTAGTTTAATGAATAGAGTAGGTGAGATCTTTTTATTTTCAATCATATTTGTCTCTTTATCTCTTAGATAAAATTTGAATCTCATGTTTCTTATGTCCATAAATTTCAGCCATCAATACATTTTTCTCAATATGACTCATTGTGCCTCTATCGATATTTCCTGAGGGTGTGTGCTCCACTTTTATCTGCAGAAGTAGTGAAATCTGAATCAGCTGATTCCTTGTACTTCTTGTTTTGTCATTATTTTTCTTGAAACTGTACAATTTCATCATTAAAATAGATGATTAAATTAAATTTGATAAATAATTCATTAGAGTAATGTAAGTCAAAAATAATTAAAGTAATAAAAATAGTGATAGTGTCTTAGGATCTGGTGGTGTCAAGATCTGGAAATATGTTGTTGTTGGTGTTACACTAGTGGTGTGACACTGGTGGTGTGACACTAGTTGTGTGACATTGACAGTTTGATAATGGTAGTGTGAAACTAGTGGTGTCATTCACTAGTGGTAACATGAACCGGTTGTACATTACGGTAAGTGTCTCAAACATCGCCAAAATTTCATTATTCTAGTGGTGTATTAGCTAACATTGTATAGTTTGATGGGGGTATGCTCTGACAATTTCTCAGACATAGGGAATCATTCAGGGTTAGTGGTATGAGTCTTAATATATGATATTGACGATTCATCTTCTACTGGAATCTCAAACTTTTCTACATTCTTGTTCTGATGACATAGAATCTTGGCCATATATTGACCAACAATGTCTCATACTTTCTAAAATATTTTTTCGAATTTTTTGATAGTATAACGGTGTGATGCCTAGATAAAATCTTAGACTAATATATTTTTATATTGGTTGTGTTCCATTGAAAATGATGTCTATATCAAATGTGTCTTACAATTAGAGTAATTTATCATGTATTCTCAGAAAATAGATTTCATAAAGGAAAACATTAAATTCATCAATATTGTTAAAATCATGATTTTTTATCATTAAAACATTGAAATCAATATATATGATTTCTCATAATGTAATGATATCGCTAATTGAGATGAGGACTCTGAAGGAGATTCATCATCCTCTATAAACTAGTACAGAATCAGAGTATAGATAGATATGTGAACAATGATCTCCCTCACCTAACAATTTTTAATATAATTATATAATGATAGCCAATACTTTTCAAATATATCACAAAATCCAATAAAATATATAAGAGTAATTTTTCAAGGAATTTCAATCCAGAATCATTGACTATGGAGGAGTTATATACCTATTATGGAATAATTTATACATTTTCTATTCAAATAGATAACTCGACCCCTGGGTTTTTAGATGGTAGTTTCATAATTTAAATAAACATGTTAGATGTGAAAGAATTCATAGTACCCAAAAAAAGGTCTATTTTCTATTCATGACTGAATAATCAGTGCACCCATTAACACACCATTATCAAGATCAAAATTAATAATAATGATAACATATTACCTTCCATTATCTATATTTAATTATGGTTGTTTTTGTTAATTGTCTCTAATAAAACATGCATTAGGAATTGGTTTAAATAATGAAAACGTTCCTTGCAATTGATACACTTCAATATTAACTATGAATTAATCTAAAACATCATTTCATCCATGTTATTTATGGGCTTCTTCATCTCTCTTAGAATTTTTTTTTCCAAATTTCCTTACCTTCCATAATTAAATCATCTCTTGATTCCAATGAAACATTTTTTGGGATGCCTCTTCCAATTAAATTTATGTGTGGGCAGTTGGTCTTTCATTCTTCCATTGGAATTATCTACTAATTCACCTAAATAAAACGTATGTTTGGGATTTTAAAATCCTTTACCATGAGACCACTGAGAGTCTCTAATATCAATCATATCCTCTATGAAATTACATCAAATCTCTTCATAAGAGTAAAATCCTTAAATCACTAAGCCTTTTAATATACTTGGCCTTAATACATTGAATAAAAAACCAATTTTCTATTATATTTGATATAGAATCCATTGGAATATCTTGAATGCCTTTTGAATTTTCCCTTCTATTAACCGATAGAATCATCATCCTTTTTCTTCATCATGAGAAACACCCTCTCCATTTAATGATAGATAACTTGATGGACAATATTCACCAAAAAAGTATTTTTTTAATCCTTCCAAATACATATAATCAATTTCCTTTATAAGCATGTTATCTTTACTAGATTCAACCCCTGATTCTCTCCCCCATAAAAATAATAGACTTATTTATGAATTTATCTTTTTTCTAGGATAGGAGGATAGATTATATATTTTATATTTTTAGAATCCATTATACCAAAATGAGAATAACATAAGATCCTCTAAAGGTAGGGGAATTATTCTAATAAAGGATTGCACAATAACTTTATATTTATTTATATAATAAGCGTGTTCCACAAAATTCTTAATATTATTTAAATATTGAGAAAATTTAATTAATTGTGTCATGATATTGTTAACTATCACTCACATCAATTTATGTATATCATTTGGATAATCATCACATTTCGTATCACATTGGTTTCCAATATAGGTTCTCCAATTTCAATCTAATAACTAAAATAACAATAATAGGTGTTTCAATACATAGAAAATGATAATAAAAAAAGTAAACTGTGAACTTAGAAGGAATAAATTCTAAATAAAAATTATATCCTAAAATATGAGTCCTTATAATTCAAAATTAGGTTGGCCATAGTAATTTCAATTATAAATAGAATTATCCATATGTTTATAATCAAATTTTTATCGTTCTAATCCCCAAAAATAGCCGACTATGCTCTGATACCAAGTATAGAATCCATAACCATATAAATATAACATTAAATTAATTTTAATATCAATTTCCATTAAATACAAAACATGTATTGAATAGCCTAGTTTATTTGTATTTCTTGGTAGACAAATTAAAAATACCAAACTAATATAAAACATATTTATTTTCATCTACATAATGAGAATCATACTTCATATGAGTTTTTAAGACTACATAGCATAACGTAGATAATAGATAGAAAATAGCGGTAAAAAACCTATTAAGGGTAAAACATGAAAATAAAGAGTATCATATAATTCATAAAGAGTAAAATGAAAACATAAAAGTCATGGTTCATGAAAAATTACATTTTGGAATAACCTAAAGAACATGGAATAATAATATCATGTCAATATTGGAATATGGATTAAACAAAAACATGACGTAATCATATGTTAGGGATAAGAATGAATATAATATCACATTGTGTATAGATTCCCATCATGGATTGGGTTCGCACATTAATCTCATAAAAATCAACTCATGAGAGTATATCATTACCTAATAAATTGGGGATTTATATTGTTGAACACTTTATAACATTCATATGAATATGTGATCCATATAATAAAATCAATCATATGTAATAAACTAAAAAGTTACCCATGTAATGAAATAGGTGTTGAATTCACTTTTTGAAGGAATAAACAATGGTCTCTATAAAATAAGGGAATAAATAATTCTTGTGCATTGATAAAGTAAAAATTAATAAAATATCCTGATAAACGTTTTTCAACTGAATTTAATAATAGAAAATGTGTGGTTAGGTATCATTGGAAATATACCTCTTAAATGATGTTTTAAGGAAATGAGTAAAGACTCTTTAAAGAGGGTAAGAGAGTAATAATTACCATAAAAATAAAAGATAAATAAAATGGTATTCATTATATAAAATAAGGTTATTATAAACAATGTGGGTTTTAAAATTTATCATTGACTAGTATATTAAAAGTGGTAAAGAAAATATAGATTTTCCCTATAATCAGATTTTTAATGAAATTGATAAGTGAACCATTAAAACATGAATATCCCAATCAAATGATGGTTTAATAATATATACATATGATAAATATATACATAATATAATATTAGAATATTAGATGAATTAATAGATAAATTGAGGTAAATCGAGATAATGGTTAATCTAATTAAAATAGGGAGGTTTAGAGGGATAGCTTACCCGATGTTTGGAAATAATTGTATACCTTTCCTTAATGTCCAAAACAACAACATTAGATTAAATAATTAAAAACTTATGAACCATTCATATTTGAATCTTATCTTCAATAATTTTATTATGTTCATTTATCGATATTTCATTTAGATATAATTTTAATGTAGTTTTTCCAAGAGAATGTCTTCCGTGTTTAAATTGTTGGATCACTTATTGATGATTTTTGATTTTTTATATCAAGTATTAAAACTACTACATAAGTGAAATTAAATGTTATTTAGGAAAATATAGTAATTGAAATGATCCGAACTAATTTTTTATTCTGATATACAGATGATCCACTTAAAAATAATTTTATTGTAATATGGGTAATTTATTTTGGTGGTTTGACCAACCATCAAAAAATTATTTTGTATTGGTTTATATTATTACTATTTAATAATTCCTAAACTATAAATGTATTTTAATATAGTTATTATCATTTAATTTTAATATAATAATATTATTATTACCATCCTTGATATTGGAAATGGGAAATTAAAACTCATTGTACATGGAGACAGTTAACCAATGTAATATGCACAATAAATTTTTTCCTAGAATAATAGTGAAGATATGTAACAACCCATTTAATAATAAATGAAATTTCATTTTTAAGGGATAAATTCATTATTTAATAATGTATATATAGAAAAAACATACAATAATTTGGTTATTTTGGATGGTTATAAGGTCTATCAAATTCAAAATACAGTTAATCTTCATAACCATTGATTTGTATAGAAATTATATAGTAACCATTAAGATTAGTATATTAGGTTTTATGATAAATTATATTTTACATAGTAAAAGGTAGATATGATCTAGACTAGTAGGATCAATCCTAATAAATACTCTTTATTATAGATTCTGATATATGTAACATAACTGGGCTTTCCCCTTTGCCATTTCCATGACGAGATTTGACAACAAAAGCACGAGTGATACAGTTTTTTTGAGAGGATCGAGATTATAAATAAAATCACTAAAACCATGTTCATGAAACCACTTTAAGGAAATCACCCCTTTTAAAACCATAAAAATAGAGAATTCACTGGTGTAATAATGTGCTATAAATCTATACACTAATAGTTTAATTATTTTTATTTTGATCTTTAACAAATTAAGTACAATATTTTTATTTTATTACATTATAATTATTAAACATAAAATGAGAAGAAAATTAGATTTTCTTATGATGAAATTCAAGTATATTTTTTCGAAAATATATATTTTCAATAAAGACATACTATTTAAATGGAATATGATCATAAATATTTGATATTTAATTTAAATATTATTATTAAAAAATATTTTGTTATTATAAAATAGAAAATAATTTTATGAAGGTAATGATATTTTTTATAATGGCCAAAAAACATTTATTGTAAAAAAACTAGTATTTTTCAAAATAAATTTGGATTTTCTATTTAATTGTGTAAACTCCCCTAAATGGGGAATTTATTATATAAAATTAATATTTTTGTTGAAATATGCATATTAAAATTATCCAATGGGTATTTTTTAATAATTTTTTGAGATTGCCTATTTTTTATTAAAATTAAATATGATATAAATATATAGTGATTATTATTACATCATTAGGGCCAAAAAGTGATATATTATATTACCAAAAGGATCAGGAGCATTCTAGACCCATTCCCTTCAAACATTATTAATAAGAATAAAATGAATATTCATTCAATCACAATGGAGGTTTACATAGCCTAATAAAAAATGTGCCATAATTAGCTACCTTGAAAAATTGAAAACAACATTCCAGGAATATGAATGACCACTCCAAATTTGATTCCTCAATGGCCTTATTTGACAATGCATCACCAACCTGATTAGCCTCCCTGTAATAATGTGTCCCATCAAGGGTGAGTCCACCTAGGAGTTGCTGACATTCAATCAAAAGGGAAAACATCACACATGGGACATTCCTAGATCAGCTTCTATGAATTTCAACATCCACAATTGAATTTGATTCCATCCAAAGAAAGGACCAACAATGATGAACAGGATAAGTGATGAATTTAATCCTCTCCCATATCTCAACTTCAATGATAGACCCCCATATAATATAATGATAAAAATATCCCTTAACAAAGCATTTATAGGTAAAGAATACATTACCATAGCCGGAAGACCTGGGGGCACCAGAGGCTTCCCTATGAACATTGAATTTCACCCAAGAAAGAATATATGTAATCCACCTAATTTAATTCAGAAAAAATGGTTTTTTGATCCTAATAGAGACACTAGAGTTTCTCAAGATGATAAGATCACCAAAATAATTATTCATGAATCCATCCTATACTTTGAAAACATTACAGACTGCCCTATGAATTAACCTAACAGTATTCTGAAAGGATGTCTTGGTATCATCAAAGACCATGCCATTTCATGCCTTCCAGATGAAGTCAAAGGCGGTTTATGTAGAAACATGCACCAAGTTCCTAACCTGGTCACTACAATATACAGTAGAAATAGAGATAAGTAGGTTATCCAATATTTGAATCTTTGGACAACACCCAAGCACATCTTGAATATAGATCTAGAACTTGTAAGTGAAAACACAGGAAAGAATCAAATGTCAATCATCTCCTCTACTGCCATACATTTTGGGCATGCAGATAAATGTTTAATTTTATCCCTTTGAAGGATAATCTTCACTGGGATCCTCCATTTCTACATCCTCCATAACATTAAATAATCAGCAGGAGGAATAAATTTTGTCCAGAAAGCTAACAACCATTGAGGGGTGGTAATATTCCCATCACACATGCACTGATACAATTCTCTAGTACATAAAATACTAGTGGATCCCAACTTCCAAACAAGAGTTCCACTATCAATGTAATTGTATCTTTGAATATTAGTTTTAATTTGAGTGTTAATAAAATCAAAGGAACTGAAATTAGCATACTAAACAGAGGCAATCAAAGTATGTTGCAGATCAGGTGGAATTTTAGAATCTTCTTGAATTGGCATGGTTAACAAGGGATTGATACAGGCATTCAACAAATATTACCTATAATGAAACCACTTAGAAAAATGCATAATCCCATTTTAAGAGGAATTCAGAGAATTATAAATTGAAGAATAGATATAGTAAGAGTATCCAGCCGGATGTTTTGGAAGGTGTCTAGCTGAAAGAAAATCCATGGAACTATCGTTGGATGTGAACAACCTCAATGTAAACATGCAATGAAAAGAATCACTGAACAAAACCAAATCCTTTATAAATATGCCCCCCATATCAACCGGCTTGGTACAATCACTCTACGCCATAATAACAAACTTCTTCTCATTGATAGAACCAATCCATATGCTATTCTTGATAAGCCTTTGGAGTTCCTTGATGAGAGCCTCAGGCCACCTATATATATAGAACCCAAAAAACATGGCTATAATAACTAAATTAAAAAGGATTATTCTCCCAGATTGGGACATTGCTTTCCATTTCGAAGATGGGTTTTGAGAAATAATACCAGAGAAAATAGAACCAAGATGACATTTTTTCACTCTACCCTAATATAGAGGAACTCCAAGATAGTTAAATGGATATGATCCATTCTTAACCCCAAAAGACTTTGTGACTTTATTCTGTTTTCTAGTGGTCACTCCCTCCCCAAAAACTTGAAAATATTTAGTCCAGCCGATGGCATGTCCATCCACATCCTCATATTGCTTACAGATGGCTTTGATTGAAGACATAGTATTTGTATTAGCCTGTCCAAACAAAAGGATATCATTCGCATAGAAAATCTAGATAGGGGAATAAAGATCCCTTACCACTTTAATATGACTATACAAACCATCATGGATATGACTATTAATTCAAAGACATTAATAATCCTCAACAAGTGAAAACACAAGACCATAAAGGGTTCCCCTTACCAAGAACCCATGAAGCACTAAGGGAAACCTATTGGTGAACAATTGACCAAACTTTAAGTCCTGGAACTCTTATGAATGACATAAATAATGTTAATAAACCTAATATAAGAGCTATGCATTATAATAGTGGACAAGATAAAAATCCATTTCATTGTGTCAAAGGCCATAGAAATATCAATATTCACAGTAATATTACCTTGTTTCAACTTTCTAATCATATCATTAATGAATTCATATGCAGTGAAAAAATAGTTTTGAATGTTCCTTCCAAGAAAAAATCCTAATTGATTCATGGTGATGATTCCCTTCATGACATTACCCAGGATTATAGTAATCATTTCACTGATGATCATGGGAATGTTGTTTCTAAGTAGAACCGGTCAAAAGTTTTTAATGTCCATATCATTAGCCTTCTTCAGGATAGTTGAGAAGATGTTTGAGATTAGACCATATGTCATGGAAGAATTAAAAAAACTCTCTCACAGAATTCATAACCTCTTCATGAAAAATTTCCCAATTAAACATGAAAAACATATTTGTGAATCCATCTGGTACCCTACCACAATATCAATTTTTAGAGAGAATAGGGTTGCACTGACCCCCTTTTCCCCAGTTTCCTCCCCCAATGTTTCATTTATCTGATCATCAATGATTGGGGTATTATTATTTAATATAATTTCTGTTCTATCAGACTCAATATTAGAATTTAGATCAACAAAATAACCAATAACGACATAGGAGTTTTCATTATCTAATATGAGAATACATCCATTAATATCTAGGGCAGTTGATTCCCTCATGATTTTCTATTCTTTATATAGTATATGGGAGAAACTCTAGTTACTATCCCCTTCCTTAAACCACCAAAAATTATAAAGGGAACTGGCCAAAATTTCCTTAGTATTGAGAAGATCATAAATCTTTGATAAGTCTATAATTTCATCAATGTAAGGCATGTAATTAAGCTGATTAATATTTTGGATGTCTAGAAGATGAATTTCATCAGACTTGACTCCCTCATCCAACTTGGAGAAAGTGATCTTACTCCATTACATTATCCTTGTATTTTTTTGTTTGATGACATGATCTGGAAAGCAGATCCTAGAGCCATAGAACTCTAGGCATAAATGATAGTATTCGAAAACCCTAGAATCACAAGCCATGAATTGTAAAATTTGAAGGTAATTGGGGCCAAGAAAGCACCACCAATGTAAATGTCTACCACCATGGGATATTGATAATAGTGAGTTTTTGGAAGCACAAGACTGGAGGCACTAAAGATGTAATTCATATAATCAAACTTAAATAAAAACCTATCTAGTTTTCTAGCTTTCCTCCCATTAAGAGTGAATCTTCCCCAAGTAAATTCAGAACCAACCATGGAAACTTCTATATGGTTAGAATAGTCTATACATTGAGAATAATCATTGGATACATGTCCATTTATGTTGGGTCTAGTTTTCTCCCCTGGCCAGATAACTATTTGGAAATATACTAAGATTGTCCAATTGTGAGACACTTGGGAAGAGAGAGACACTATCTCACTCCATAATTCAATCCTTTTAATATAGGATATAGAACCATAAACACAACACACAAAAAATGGCCACCTTTATAATAATATAAACTAAGACAATTTTTTTACCTTGGGTTTCAGAAATAAGATTTATAGAAACATGTTTCGACACCCAAAGGCTCCCCACATTTTCCTCATTCAATTTTTTTATCAAAAAAGGAGTAACCAAGAGATTCCCACATGAAGGCTTTCAAATTATCAATGTTCATCCTTGGCTCAAAAAGTCCAATAACAAATGGTTTTTTTGTCATGAAAATTTGTCCAAGGGCCTTGAGAATGGGATCATTCCAAATCCCAAGACTATTCATGAAGAGAATATTTAATTATGTGGGGCTTTCATGGCCTTTGTTTGGGCCCCCCAGGTGACTTTTTATTGGCCTTATATTCCTTCCTCTTATTTGATATTGTGATGTTCCCCTCATGAAGAGTCTCTAATTTAGGGGCGTTGAATTCCTCATCTAAACTATCATTAGGTATATCATCCACAATGTCATATAAATAAAATATTCTAGAATGTGGAATGAATTTATTGGATGAATGAAAAATTCCCCAAGATGATTCATTATCCAATCTCTTCTTAGCAGCTCATCATAATGGAACCTGAGTGAAATTTGATTCCCCACCAAATACCCCATCTAGTGGATCAGCTGCAGTGTGTATTATCATGTATAATGAAAAACCCATGTCAAGAGGAGTATCTGTATTAACCCTGGATTTGATGGAGGAGTCTTGATTATCATGTTCACGCCTTAAATCAACAACAAAATTTAGAGGCGAGGTCATCACTCTAAGCTATTTATATTATTATAAGGCATCATTACATGTATTATCTTCTTGGATCTGTAGTGGAGTATCCATTACATCACTCAGAAACATAATCCCTAACGGATGTGACATAGACGCCTCAACATTGATTTTTTT
This sequence comes from Viscum album, assembly GCA_963277665.1. Taxonomy (NCBI): domain Eukaryota; kingdom Viridiplantae; phylum Streptophyta; class Magnoliopsida; order Santalales; family Viscaceae; genus Viscum; species Viscum album. The sequence continues at coordinate 1,908,591,639 of OY728127.1, forward strand.
GTGACACTTGATGATGCTCTTCGATATCTTGATAGGATTTAATAGAGGGGTCATCGGGTAACTGAACAATTTTACCAATGGCTTATGAGCCACTCAACAGGTTCTGTTGCACTGTATCATGGAGAGCATTAGTAGTATCGTCCTGTAAAATCATAGAAGGGGCATTTTATTCATGCTCTTGTAAGATATCTTGCACTTCAATGAATGTCATATATGGTCCCAAGGGGATGCAACCATCATGCTTGAAAAAATACTTAGTCACCAGCTCAATGTCCACAATTCCAGCAAACTAGAGTAGTTCAGACTATATGACCACATACTCATTTATCACATTCTTCAGATCTGTAGATGTATATACCGATTGTTCCTCTTAACAACAACCTTCTTGTAGCTACCTCATCATGGACCATTACTTGGAAAATAGAACATATGATAGCCATCTTACACTCCTCAAAGAGATTCCCAAATAAGTTTCACACCCTGCAGAACATAATGATCCTTTTATAGAAGACTCCCAATGAGATGATGTCATCCCTTGTTGTAATTACCACTTCATATACTAGTGTTCTTGTCCTATAGATCTCAATCAAGACATGAGAAAAAGTGTCCAAAACTAGGATTTTCTGTTTGATGATCCTTTCTAATCAGATTTCCCAAAAAAGATGCAATGTCCCACAAAATATGGGGATACCAATATATCCAATTGATCTTATAAATTAGATCCCATACTTGCACAAGAGTATAAATTACATTGATGGGATCAAAATTTATATCCCATTCCTGAATTTGTATAATACATAGCTTGAAAGAGATAAATCCAAATCTCAGGGACATCCTTTTAAAAACATCATTTGGGAAAATGATATGGGAAAACCCCTTCCCATCACCATCATTTTCCAACCCTCAAAGCCCCACAGAGCTGAAATATTCTTATTCCTCTCATCAGACTTCCTCATCCACTCACCTTTTGGGGTGAGGAGTTGAGAAATGAGAAAAAACCTACAGAAGCTGAACCATTCTTCAACAACATTCTGATTGGAAGCAACATGCATGATCCAAACATTCTTAATCACCCTGTTAGGAGAAGGGGATACAGAATTAGAGAAAGATGGATTCACAGTATATGTGACTACTTTTATGAAATTATTCTTCATATCAGATGGTGTTGAAGTCGAAGTTTCATTCAAGGGATCACAGACATTCAAAGCACAATGGGAGAAGAGATCTTTATTACCCACACAATCATCAGGATTCACCAGATCTAGTTCCCTAGAAAAGGGATCATTCGAAACATCCTTTTTCTTAGAAACTAGAACCACCACTGTCTCCCCCTTGCTATGCCATCGGGTATCTCAGTGAAGTATTAAATACTATGAAGAGTATACACAAAATTATATTTTTTACCTTTAATGTAATCTTCTTTTGGGAATATTTGGTATAATTTATAAAACATTAATCAATCTCCCAAAAACTATATTTTATTTTGCGTTCTTTAAATCAAATCACTATAAACCTAACTCACTTAAAAATTAGTAAAGGAATAATTTTAATCGTTTTGGTTCTCATATTTACAATAGAATACTAAAATATTTTTTGAAAGATGCCATGGGATAAAACCATATGTACTTTTATGGTTTTTAATAAGTTATCATATAGAGTTCACAACCAAATTTTGGAGATTAATAAATAAATATTATATTTTTTTCTACAAAAACCAACCCTCCCACTGATTTCTATTTAATCATAACCATTGGAACATGATTTTAATCTAACATTAACTCACTAGATCCATCCCAAGGTTCGAAAATCACATAATATGCTCCTCCCAAGAATTTAATACCACCCTATCAAGGTATAAGATCCACTCTAGTTCCCCATAATCCATTAATCAACATTTTATTATTCACTATAACATTCAATTGTTCATGATGGGTTATCATATTATATATCCATGATACTATCCAAATGTTTTCCCAATAAATAATGACACATTTCACTCTTATTAGGTAATTCTATGAATCATTATATTCCATAGTTATACTATAAATCATTTCTAGTGAGTTGTCATGACAAATAATTATATAGTGAATACCCATCCCCATTATCCCTCATGAATATCCACATAGTTGTACCTATAGTTCATTAATTTTGGATTTACATTTATGTAACCCACACTCCATATATAAGGTATTAAAATTATTTAATAAAATCTATATGTGGAATTATATATTTGGAAAACATATGTATGTACATTATTTTAAATTAATGAGTGATACCATATTTTATATATGCCCCCAACACATTGGGTAATATTTTTATCTCATGATTTGAAATTAATGGTGTGTGAGAGGTTAAAATAATCACAACATGTTATTATTTTATAGAGGTTAGACTTGAATTATTTGTATGATGTCATTGTTTATGTTGATACCACATTCCTATGTTTCCTTTATGTTATCATTTTATATCATGCCTCATTGTTCGAAATTATGATTCTAAATGATCTAATGTTAATAGGACATACCTATTCACTCTAATGTACTAATTTTCATATGTTATTCTTTGTTTATTACTATACTCAGATTTACATCTCACCTATTTCTTATGTACATTCCTAGGTCATCCCAACAAGTTATAGAAGATCTATGGGAGATATTCTCATGATATGGTATTTTTTAATAAGGTTGTTTTATTTATTTTTCATGAAGTCCGGATACGAGACTAACTACCAAAAGACACTAGGACTGCAAATATTTTGGTGCTTTACTAAATGTCTTTCTCTGTAATCCATCTTGAATTAATTTGTAATAAAATATGGGTTTTTGATAGTTGGTATCAGAGTGAAGCATAATTTTTTGAATTAGTATAGGAAAACTCTAGTGAAATATTTTTGGGGTTATACATAACATAAAAATAAATTCATAAATTTTAAAAAATTATATAGTATGTATTTTATATTAAAATAAAGCAATCTCTAGATATTACCAGTGAAATTAATTTTGGAAAAGTTATATCTATGGGAAATATATTTGAATAGATTGCATTAGTCAAGAGTCAATCATCTCATGGTGCATGATAGCGGGCCTTTATACACACCTTTTTTGACACTATAGATGTAATTTTAATCATTAAAATCATAAGTCCTTTTTGAACAATTTTTATGTGACTAATAATTACATTAAATTATTATGATATGAAATAGATCATGTATAAAACAGAATAAAAAAAGGAAATTCATATGTTAGAGAAAATATTCCATTCATGATTTACCACTTTAATAGAATTGGTTTCCATTAATTAAATTAATAGAGAAAAAACTATATCCCCTAGTTCTCCAATTTATTTAGTCAATGGCCAAAAATAGGTAGAGAAAAGCCAACAACCAATGTGAGGGAAAATGTGATTATAGCCCATAGAATATTCCATACCAAATTAGAGAAGGAATCTATATCATTATGAAAATACATTATAAATCGGTTTAGTTATTGGATAGAAACTTGAATAAATAGAAATTAACAAATACCCATAAGAACGATCAAGTTGAAATTAATTCCTTAAGGAGATTAAGGCCTCTGATTACGAGTGGATCATTTGATCCCATAATCATTGAGTAATGGATCAGCTCAATTTAAAAGATATTCTCCACTATTCAAGGACCTATGAAAAAGAATTCCATGTCAGATTGTTTATCATGAAGAGGGAGAATCAGATCAATAACAGTCTTATATCTTAAATATTATTCCCTAGGTGGAGATTAAATGGATAGAGTGGGAGTAATTCATAAATTTTTATTGATATATGTTTCCCTTATAGTCTATATCATAAATGGGAGAGATACTTCCCTATCCTCGAGAAAAAGGATGAAAAAAACATCTGGTTGTATGTGGAAAACTACACCATACATGCATGATATGCCTTCAAAATTTTCCTTTATCCTGACAGTAATTCTGACCACTTATTTAGTGGTAGAAATTGTTATATATGCCGATAATTTTATATTCATGACATTAAATTCTATGAGGAAATTTTACTATGATCCCTCAAATTAAAAATTGATATTCTTTAATCTCAAGTGCTTTATGGGACAATAGACAAGTACTGGAGAATGGCTTTTAATTCTAGCAGTGCGAAGGAGAAATATCATGGGGTTTAAATATCCAACAGCCTATTAAGAACACGCGTGGGAAGAAAATTCCCAAAAATTTCCAAATATTTAAAATTATATCCATTAGGATTGGGAGGGAAGGTAACCAATGTAGTTATTTCCAATATAAGAGACCCACTAACATGATGGTAGAAACTAATCTTTTGGTGAACTGTTAACATATTTTCCAGTGTTTCATCAACAAATAGTAATGTATGTATGAAAATCACATCCCTATGAAAAGGTTTTTTTGATGAAAATCGATGAAAATAACCTCTACAGAACAAGGTGAAAGTTACATATTTGTTTAACACAATATCTTAGGTAGATCCTAAAAATTAATGTGTCAGAGGTATGATATTTATTCATCAAATAATAGGTAATGATTATTTTTATTCTAGTTCAAAATATTCTTTAATATCCTACTGTTTTAGTAGAACTATTCAAACATAACCTCAAAACAGGGAATTCATGTTACTATTGAATAAATTTAAGGGGCCAATTATTTCATCCCATATATATAACTCATCCTCTATCGAAATTTTTTATGGTGAATTTTCCAAAAAAATGTGATAAAAAATTTAGTGGAATTTGATGGATTTATAGGTATGGAATGGATTTAATTATTTAGATCCAACATAAATTTCTGATAAAAGTAAATATCCATATTTATTATGCACAAACGTATAATTCTATACACATAAAAAGATGAGGATGAATCTCATTGGGTATCATCTTCACGAACATCGAAGTTATTTCCCTTTGAGAAGGAATATCATACTCAAATGATTGATACTATTGAAAATATCATCGTTGAATAAAATCCCATTTTGAGGGAATTATTTGATGATTTTCAAAATAAATTTCCTTATATTTCTACTTGCTGATAGGTTGTTTTTTAATCAAACTTATACCCAAATGTTTGAAAATATCCAAGACAGACTATAGAATGTCCACTATTGGACTCAGGGTTCTAAAGATGCAGCAATATATTAATAATGATAAAGGGTCCATACACCCATATTATTCATAATTGGGTGCAGATAAACTCTCCATCAATAAGAATGATGAGTCAATTATCCACTTTATTTATAATCATAAGCTCAACAATATCACGATGAAGAACAAGAATCCACTACCATGTATTGTTGGCATTCTTGATCAACTATATGGGGCCTAATAATTCTCTAAGGTGGAGTTTCTTATATGTAATCATGTAAACATTGTGAAGGAGGATATCCAAAAGACTTATTTTCTTAAAAGGAATTGACCCAATCAGTTCAAAGTGATTCCATTTTAAATATATAATTATCTAGAAATATTCTTGTATGTAATTAATATAGTATCTATGGATTTTGATGGAAAAACTTCATTATATTTATAGATGATATTCTTATCTAATTGAGAATAATATATAAACATGATGATAATTTAAATAATGTATAAATAACATTATGAAATGAGATGTTATATTTAATATTAAGAAAATGAATGTTAGGGATGGAGAAAATAACATTCCTGGTGAATTTTATCACCAATGATGGGATAATTTTTTATCCATTAAAAACTAATGAAATTGAATGATATAAAAGAATGAAACTTATTAAGGAAATTAAATGATTCCATTTACTCTGTGTGTAATATTTTCAATTTCTAAGAAACTTCTCTTGATTTTCAAGACAACAATAAAAACTAGATCAAAAGGGTGTGAAATATTTTTGGATATATGAATGTGAAGATATTTTTAATCACTTGAATAAAAGGCTAATCACAAGACTTGTGCGCAAATTACCTACAAATAAGAAAGGACTTGGGATCTATAATGATGTATCCAAAAAGGGATTCGGTTGGGTACTAATGTCAGATGATAGAGTGATAGCATATTCCACCTTCCAATTACTGATCCATGAAAAGAATTATCCAATTAAAGAAATATAATTAATGATGGTTATTTTTGCATTGTTAATTTGGTGGTATTATCTTTATGTGGAGATGTGTGGACTACATACGGACCAAAAAACAGAAAACTATATATATACACAAAGGGATCTCAATATGTACCAAAGGTAGTGGTTATAGATGATCATTGATTTTTATTTTTCAATCCATAACTGTATTAGGAAAGAAAAAAATTTGGTAGATCCTTTGAGTAGAAAGGAATCCAAAAATCTATCCATTATGAGTATTACAAGGGATCAAAGCTTCTCAAACAAGAAAAATATTAATTTGGTAATAATATAAGGCTCTTCATCATACATTTCCTCAAATAAATTCACCACCATTCATTACTGAGATTATAAGGGAGGATCAAAAGGATGATGAGGTTTTTATTCAAAAAGGTAGTGAATATTCAAAAGATCAACTTATCATAATATAGAGTTATAAGGGTTTAAACCCCTATGTATATCCCATAATGAACTCAACTGGAGAGTGAAAGTATGGATGATGTGAATTACTCAACCTACTCTATCTATTCATGGAGAACAAATATTTATATTGATTTGAAGTAAAATGGCTGGTGGGTAACCTGAAGAGGGATATTGATATTTTTTTATCTCGATTCATAAATTTCTGACACGTCATTTATAAATTAAGAAATTTTCTTTTTATGATGAAACCATTTCATATACAAAAATCAAAATAGGAAAACATTATAACAGCCCTGAACATGAACCCTCATATCTAGTTCTAAAATAATAAACATATAAATTTCTAAAATTGATACTATTAATTGTGACCTAATTTTTACCACAAATAAAAAACATAATATAAAAGAAATTTTGGGTAATATACATTTCCAAGGGCCTTCTAGGATTAGATATTAATATAAATACATAAAAATATTACATAAATAATACCAATGTATTTAAAATATAATTTCTCCCACCTGACCAAGTTTTTCTTATTTCACATTATGTTATCATCATCATACACATGAAAAAATTCTATAAATAGTTCATTCAACATCATTATTTACTACTTGGGGAAAAGGAAACGCATAAAGTGTGATATTAAATTCCTAGCAATGGTAAACATAAGAATTAAAAATTTAATTCTTCTAGTGTGATTATGTTGAGTATAGGAGTATATTGACATAAATAATGCACATGAGAAAAACATAAGAATATTCATACCCATTAATATCTGGATTATCAAACAAAAAAACATTTTAAAATTATTTTAAAAAATAAAGAGTCCTCAGAATCAATAATCATGATCCATGTGATATCAATATTGATCAAAGGAAACATTTATAACAAAAGAATGTATAAAGAGAACATATTGGTATCTTTTAAACTCAACATCATAGAATAGTTTTAGATACCTTGGAATTTCAATAACCATTAGTATTATATACAATATAATTATCTAGAGAAAATATTCATTTCACAATGTATTCTAGTGCTATCATGGGGTACCTATTTTATAATCTATATTAGGCTGACATGGTGCTATATGGGAACTCCCATAAAAATCTATATCAGGAACACCTAATTCCATTTAGTGGAAACTATCATATAACAATATATATGAACTAGAAATGATGTACATAATGCAACAATTTTACCATATAACTCAATAAAATTATTCCATTCATAAATTGACTAAGATATGGATAATAGGTGGGTTCCATAATATTCACATTGAAAAATGAGTAATCATTTAAAATAAAAGGTATTCCATGAAAATACATCTCAATCATAAATAACCAGTGGAACAAAATATTTAATACCAATCTATTTGAAACATGAATATACCTTGGAAAAGAAAAAGGTTTCATAAAATATATTTGAAACATGATTTACCCATAGAAAATAAATGAGTATCCTAACAATCTATTTGAAAGATTATTAACCTCTAGAAAATAAATGGGCAACCTAAAAATCCCATTAAAAAAATTGATCAATATAGTGAAAGAATTAAGATAATATAATTTAAAAATATAACCATTGGATAAAATATTAATAATATGGTTGTTGAGGTTGATTAATTGAAATATAATAAAATATCATTAATAAATATAGGAAAAATGTTATCATTTAATAAAATCAATTTTTACAAATAAAAACTCACAAATATTATGAAAAAATTTTTAATTTAAAAAACCATTTGAAGCATATAATAGAAAATTTCTAAGAAAATAATGTACATAATGCATGGATAAATCTATTCACATCACAAATTTTAGTAATAAGAATTAATTTCAAATCATTATGTGAAAGGGAATAAAAAATGTCCAATTTGGGAAATTTTAAGGAGTTTTTTTAAAAGAATTTATAATAATGTAAGAGATCATTGTAAAAGGAATTATTAGATCATTTATTTTCATAAATTAATTTTTTTAATAGTTTAGAAAACAATGATATGGAATAGAAATACACCCAATCTAATAGAAAATATATGACCACTCTCACATTAAATTGACTGTTTTTATGTAGATTAAATCAATAATGGGGGAAATCAAAATTAAAAATGTAATGAAAATTCATTAAAATATGCGTAGGAGATCTGGTTCAAGAAAATAATAGCAACATATTTCTTCTAATGGATCCTTGAATATAATAAATCCTAAATGAAATGAGATTGTAACATAAAGCCCTTTCCACTTTGGAAACTACTCAATCATAAGACTCTTGACCGAATAAAATAAAATGAAAAATTATATGTCATGAAAGTTTAAATATCCATGATATAAACTGCCAAAATGTAGGAATATACAGTCTCATAAAAAAATAGCTCTATATTAATAAAACATGCCTCAATGAATGTAATTTATATGAAATCCCTTATATTATTGGTTATCATTGAACCCATACCCAAATAATGAGATAATGTCATATAAATATTTCAATCACCATTATTTTCATGTAAATAATCATAAAATACATATATGGTAAGTACATATAATTTTTTTTAATATTAAATATGACTAAAAAAAAATAATAGTGAGTCAGGAAACACTTACCTGAGATCAAGAATTTCCCTCCATGTGCTTTAAATATTGTATATTAAAAATATATCAATTATTTTATTTATTGATAACTATTTATAGGTTTAATACATTTTTATTAAAAAATTTATTTTTCTATTTTTGTTCACATACATAAATACGTAATTGGTTAACTCTATGCTGGGTGTTTTGAGTATGTACAATTCATTATTTCAAATTGTATTTAATGTATTGGTCATGGTCAAAGTGATCAATATTATAACATCTATAGAATAATATTTATGAAATATTTATAATATTTATACAAAAATTATAATTTTTAATAAATTATTGAAATACAGTTATGAAAAATTCACAATGTTAAAGTCATAGAAAAGGTAGGTTATATGTATGCATGATTATAGTTTCCATTTTTTTGAACATCACTATAAAATGAATGTATATAAAATTTAATATTACCCAATAGATAAAAACATAATAAATAATTTATTATTTATTTAAATAAACTTAGATATTTCATCAATATGTTTGGGGATGAAAAAAGCCACATCTTTTCATAGAGCCTGTAGTCCACACGTAACCATGAATTACATTAAAATTTCTTGGTAAGTAGAATGGTTTGATAGAAAACAATATATATTAATTAAAAATGATAAATATGTAATTAATATAATTTTTATTTCATACATATCACATATATTCATCAACATAATTCTTTTTACAATCCATGTAAATCATTTGTGAAAAAGAATCAAATCACATCATGAGGCTCTAGTCCAGTGTAGACACGAGTTACGTTACCATATACATAATGGAATTGATATTAAATAATATAATTGACATAATATTTACATATCGTTAAATATGTGTAGAATATAATATATATACTTCTAATCGATTATTATATCAATGCTTGAGAGGAAATGATAAATAAAGAATGACATCACTATGTGAAGAAGTAGTCCCCCATTACATTTTTGGGGATCAAAAGTATTTAATAACATTTATCAAAAGGAGGATATGAATTTAGATTGTGGATTCTATACCTTATTCATTAGTATATTGGGAAATAAAAATAACATCTCCAATTCATTCTGATGGATATAGAAGATGATGAAGACAAAAATATCCAAACAATGAGGATGTGTATGTGAGGGAATCTATTTTGGAAGGGTTATAGACACCTAGAGTAGTTCAAATCACAATTATAAATCAATAACCCAATACAATGTGGTTTTTGATCACAAGTTGTGAGGAATCAGAATGTTAACGAATGGAGTGTCACATTCCTTCCTTGAGAAAATGGTTCAAAAATATGATGAAATAACTTCAAGGTTGTTGAACATACATAGATAGTTTGGTATGTAGATTGTAAATAATTTTCCAATGTTATCTGGTCATGATAATGATTTGGGAAAATCACACAGGGAGAGGTACATACCACACTACAGTGATGAGTTCATACTTGGTGATTTCATGATCATAGGGAATGAAAATACCTCCATATAGAGCCCTGATGTCAATCGTTGGGGGGGGGGGTTAGGGACCTTATGAATTAGTAACATAAAAGAATTGAATTATATCTTTTCCATTCCAAAATTATTATATGTTTTCAATGAACTAAATCACTCAAATAATGATGTTTTATTTTTGGAGAATATAATATCCAATAAGGTTTTGTACATCCAAAATGGTGTCTCATCATGTGGTGATCATATTCAAATAGTGAAGAGATATGGAAACTAATTAATCTAACAATTTCCTAGACAAAGGGTGTAGAGAGAATACCATGGATTTTATTATGGATATTTAGTAGTCCCTATGATATTTTATTATTTGTTCATTTGATCCCTAAATTTTTCCTAAACTCTTGATATGAATAGTTTAATGAACGAAGAATTGACTTCTACATAGGTCTCCCTTTATAGGTTTTCAACCTGAAAAGTATTTATTCTCACTTACTAGATGTTTATGGTCTTTCTATTTGGACTATTATAGGACAGAATTTATGTTCATACAAATTAGAAAAAAAAATTAGGCTATTTAGGTCCATGACTCATATGAAGCTAATATGGGTGAAGTTACAAAAGATCCAAATTAGTATACCCAGGGCCAAGATCACTCCAATATCATTTGGAGAGGGTGATGGAATTTTTTCAGTCATAGATCAATTTTCCCAGGTCATGAGTAATTCTATAGGACATTAATAATGGTAATAGTTCATATCATGTTAAGGTGTTGAGTTGTTCCTTGATAGTGTCAGGATTACAAGAATTATCATTCCTCTTATATTGGTCCATGTTGTGGTTGATTGTCGGGTCTCAATCCCATATGATTCAATATCATATACTAAAAGAGAGATTTAATTCCTTTACTAAGTGATTTGAATGGATTATGGATACCTGAGGCACCCAACACATGATGTGTGGCACATGGATTGAGAAATTTTAAAAGATTTTATAAGAACCCCAAAATCAGAAAGAATGAGGTAAGTTTATTTAGGAAATTCATTAAGAATTTAAAAATGGGTGATGGTATGCATATTTTATCATCATGTAGTATGAACATATTTCATAAATTTTTACATTATATAGTAAAAATATTTTTCATGAGGTTTACTGTCATTTGGTAGGGATATATTTTGTTTTGTAGTTTTAATATCATTTGTCCAAGATGTTTCTCTTGTAGTTTAACATAATGTGGTAAGGATTTATATCTGTGTAATTTATCATCATTCATTAAATACTTGTGAAATAATGTAAAAAATTCATGCATGAAATATTATGTTTATAACAATGTTGAATGTAGATCTAGCTTGTATGTTGGAAAAATGAGATTTTGTGACTTGGTTCCAATACTGTTAGGGTGAATTTCATATCAGTTATTATAGCTGGGCCTAGTAATGGTCATCTGGATTTCACTATGTATCCTATGATGATTCGAATAAAGCCACTCATTTTTCATGGTATCCCATGTGGTTTGACTACATGTGTTGAGGATGGAGATGAATTGAAATGGACGGATGAAAATGTTGTATTTAGAAAAAAGGGTGAAAGATAGAGTGTCACTATGTATCTCAAGATAATTAATATCAATACCCATGTAGTTCAGAAGGTACGTCCAATTTAATGACATGTAGCGAGGAGAGGGATCCCCAGATGTGAAATGATTGTATTCCAGTTATCCCATGAGTGGAATTATGGGAATAACTATTTAACCCATGGTGATGGGAATGAAGCCACACATAATTATTAATGATTTTCCTTACATAAGTCAGATATAAAAGTAAAGTGGGTGAATTTTAATATTTATTTGTTGTAACTAGGCTCAATGTTGGAAATCTGTGTGTCTATACATATCCTAAAAGGAAATGAATTAATTTATACATAGTTACTGAATTAGTAACTCTATCTTCCTCAGTTTAGCCCATACTGAGAGGATGGAATTGTTTTTATTGAATGTGGTTTCTAAGTCCACGATTTCAGATCCATACATCACTATGTATCCTGTAATGATAGGAATCAAGACAAATGTATTTTTAAAGAGACCAAAAAATTTATTCCATGCTATAAGGACATTGACTGTGATGTTTTACATCATGCTGCAAGAACTCATGTTGTATCTTTTATGGCCTTACATTCATGAATGTGATTGAACTACCATGTTATTTAATTTCTTTTAATGAGGGGAATAGATTAAGTAAATTCGTAATCTTTTTTGATCTATGATCTGCATGAGAAACAATGAATAACAAATAAATATCTCACAATACAGATATAGTTTAGGGTATAATAACAGAATTTTATATTATGTCGTGGTTAGACTGATATATAGGATAAATTCATCCAAACATATCTCACTATAAAAAGTTGATCTAGTTGTATGTAGTTAAATATAGGTCATGAATTTTAATTTGGTGTCATGAGGACGATAGCTATGTAGTTTAACATCTTGTGGTTAGGACATTGGTCATACAATGTAATGTCTTGTGGTTATGACATGGTTCACCTAAAGAGAAAGAGGTGAGAGGTTGTGGATCGAACCGGTTTTATATCATGTGGTGGGGACATGGTATAATGTTCATTTTAATATCTTTTTTTCATAAATGGTTGTACAAATTGACATCATGTAGCTAGGGTGAAATTCATACTGTTTAATGTCATGTGGTAAGGATTATTGGAGGGTATTACTCTGATGTGGATGCACATACAATAATAGTTATTAAAAGTATTTCTTGAGAAATCTCACATTTGTGGGGGTGTGACATGATTCCCATCTATAGTGTTTAATTAGTAATATATATTATGATATTTAGAACTTAAAATCTAAGGCCCTGCCCATTTGGGTTCTATATTCAGGTGATTCCTTATGGGAATCATCGCTGTTCAGAGTGCGAATAGGCGTTCCTCTTGGAAGAATGAACCAAGGAGAACCCATTTATTAAAGGACCATGCAATCTAATCATATTTGTCCACCATGTTGTGTAGTGTCCACACCTTGTTCCATCTAGTAGTTCTAATTCATCCAACTTACTTTTTGATTGTTTATCATTAGAGAGTTTTCTAAAAATGAATCATTAGAGCAGAGGAAGCCAGAACACTATAGGTAAGACTACTTCAATCCTGTACACCAATGAATATGTTGTTTTCTGTGTGGAAATATGCAAGGCAGTATGATACAACCATAAATCACTGAGGATATTTTTTTGACCAGGATTTATTATCCTTGTTCACCATATTTCAAAGTATATTTGATAGAGTATTACTGTATACCTTCATAAACTAATTTTACACTCCATGATACCAAGATAAGTTATTAAAAACGATATTGTACTCATGGTTTAGTATCTTGAACTTTTTAGAACAAAAGTTTGTGTTTTTTACCATCAATATCGTGCGAGGGACCCCAAACCTAGTGATCATATGGGATTTTAAAAAGTCGATGATATTCTTCATCTAGAAATCATGTAGGGTATCAACTCATCTCATATGGAAAATAATTTGGTAAAATTAATGATATACATGATCTTCTTAGACATGGTTAGGGGATATGAATACAAAATATCCATTCCCCCAAAAAAATGGCTAGGAATGTTTGGCTTTATGGATATTTTTTTTGGGATGATGGATGAAGTTTGGATGAATCTGATATGCATTAAATATTATGGTGAATTACATATAGTCTTGTATCACAATTTTCCAGTAACACCCTAACCTCATGATTTAGTGGGATATCTTATTCCTGGATTTATTAGAACTACATGATCCTACAAGGGATCTTCCATCATGGTGGGAATCTCTAATCATGTTATGCACATAAGGATGATTCAATAAAAGCCTCATTTATAGAGGATTTTCTCCACATTTGGACCATATCAGGAGAGAAATTTTCAACATCACATTGATTTTTTTTCATTCTGGCATGATCTATTGGGAGAAAACCATTTTGGATATAACCAATTTGGGGACACCTTCATCTAAGTGGTCATTGGTACAATGTACTATGGGGAATTACTGACTTGATTTACTTATTTTGAATCGCATACAATGATTGAATATATAATTCATCGACGTGAGATATGGATGTCTGATTCAACATGAACAAGGTTGACTGTGATGGTGGATGCATATCCAATTCATTAGTGTATGTATTCTGTGATCAGAAAACATGATGCAATGTGGTACCAAAATGGAACTCTTCCACCAGTACCCTGAAATATTCGATGAGAGGGGATAATTATTATTTTTTAATTTCATATTCACCCTTGATATACTTTATCACCAATTCTGAGTCATGTTTGATATTTAAGTATGGTATGTGCAGCTGTAGGGATAGTTCTAATCCTACGATGAGGGATTGATACTTGTCCTTATTATTTCCATAGCGTTTGGATAGTGAAAAATAGTAGGGAAAATTTCTTTGTCTGTAGTGAAAAATATAATACGTAGACCAACCAGATAGAGCTTAGTGTTTTCATTAATTATGCCAATAATACAGTGTACATCACCATCAATGTACATCTACCATGTCTAGGGAGTGTCATGGGTATGAAAGACCTCCTCATATGGAAGTTTAGTGTCTTTTGGTGTATTTAATTGGGGTAGGATGTTGTGATATTAAATCCATAAGGGAATTCCATTTCCCTGACATATGTGACATTAACTGAATCTCATATGGTTGTAGGATGACCACCCATCAATCCAACACCCAGTCTAAAAAGTGATGCTTAGGATGTCCATGATTAGATCAACAGAAGATTCCAAGTGGACTTCATGGTTATGTAAGTAATTCATCTTGTTTTTCATCACAAAGACGAGTGAACAGAAGTTCCTATTGATATTATAATATCTATTCATTGTACTAATAATTTTCCAAATGAGGTATTACAGACTATTATCACTTCCAAGATCATTTTTATGTTCGAGGATGTCATTGAGTAATAATTCCATGGTGGCCTTATATAAGATGAGTGGCCTCCCTTCTACCAGAGGCATCAAAACTCGTTGGTACAATAGGTACTTCTTGATACTTTGGAACGACTTTTGATAATCTCTATTACATTGATATGATATTCCCGTCTTCATTATCCTAGTAAATGGGGAGATATTTTCTATCTAGGATGTCTATGAATCACTGAATGTTGTTGAGGTTATCTTTCAGTCCCCTCATTCCATTTATATTTCAATATGGGTTACATTTAATAAATTACACTAGAATTCTCTAGATCAACCTCAATGTCATGGTAGCATAACTCAAAAACCAAGGAATATTTCTAATGATATCCAAAAAGGTTTATTTCAAAGGATTAATCTTTCAAACATGTTGTAAATACTTATCAATGATTTTTTAGAGAACCGTGAAGCGATCACATCAGTTTTGTTATTTAACAACCATGTCATCTACATAACACTTAGCTGCCCTTCCTAGTAATGGACTAATTACATGATGCATGGTGCACTAATATGTAGTGACAGAATTCATTAATCCAAAGGTAATGACATGATATAATAATTTTCTATGTGATACTCTTAAATAAATGGATTCTTCATCATCAGGGGGCCATCATGATCTGATTGTACCCCCAAGTACCCATACATGAAAGAAAGGGTTTGTAAACCAGTAGTTTCACTGATCAAATTTTTTGTGATATGAAATTCAAAATATTCATTAATGAAATGATGATTAGGGTCTCTTAAGTTAGTTTAGACCCTAATAACCTCTATCATTTTCTTGATGTGACAATGTTGGGAATAAAAATTTGGTATTGTTGTCATCAAAAAAGTTGTTTTTGATTAAATTTTCAAAATCCATCTCCACATTAGTTAAATGATAGTGGTGAATCATCATGGAATCCTACTTAACACTTCAATGCTCATCGGGTAGATTGAGATGGTGTGTGTACACATTTATATTGAGTTCGTTAATTTATATATATTTCCAAGAGAACACATAATAGTGATATTTTGAAATGAAATGAAAATCTCTAACTCTTTGAGGGTTATGGATACACTTATCCGAGTAGGTTATGGTTATTCTTCTATTCTCAAATTTATTTGCCTATGATCATCTATGGTGGTGGAGAAAACATCCTCAAATGTCGTAGGGTCATTTTTAAGGTCATCCTCAAAAACTTCTATTTCAGAGTCTGTGGATACATTTTCATGTTAATATGTACATTTGGGGGATTCTACATCACAATCAGGGTAATAAAGGCCCTGGAAAATGACATTATCATCCACTACCACCTAATTCATTATAGAGAGATACTAGAGATGATTGTTTTTACACAATCACTGGGGATAGGAGGGGCATGTATCACTATAACTAGATCCTTTACAACAACCATATTTATGGGGAGCACATAGTAATTTTTGAGAATACTTGAGGGATTCAAAAGGGTGGTTCTATATCCATTTGATATTTATAACTTATATATCAAAATCATCCTTTGGTCTCTTTCCTCCCTTCTTATAGAAAATTTACTTAACATATATAGCTCTGTAAGTCTCAACGGGAGCATTTTCACCATGTAGTATGCGGACTCTTCCATTAATGGTTTGGAATGTTGAAGGTACCACCAAGTGTCTTTGGATCAAGGGCCATTCATGTTTGATATTATATTAAGTATATGTTTTTTATTATTTTTTTACAATTATACATTGAATGGAACTGATGAACTAGAAATGTGATTTTGTGGACAGGTGGTATATTATAGAAATAACATTATTATGGGAATACATACATTAATATGATACTGATGTTCAGAAGACTTTCTTTAGTATTGATAAAGAGATGATTAATATGAATGGAGTAAAGTGGATAATATTGATTCACTATGATCAGATTAACAATTTGTTGAAAATGTATAATGTTTTATCATTGATGTGTTTTAATTTATTTTTTTATTTATGGAATGTATTCAATAATATGTTATTTTATTTATGTAATGATGAAACATGTATGATTTAATTTATGATTAACAGTAAATCTAGTCATTAAATTGCATTATAAGAATACATGAACAAGGTATTTAGATATTTTATATGTGACCATTAATTTATAATTCTTGATATATATTATATTGATGTTATTTGTTTTGGGATGTTGAGTGACCTTTGTTATAAACATTGATATTAGTAAGCATTTTTAGGTTAATAATTTATAGAATGGTTTCAGTTAAAATTTGGACTAGGTGTTATAGACTATTATGTAAATGAACTATATGATTTTGTTTCAAATTTGATTAATTGTTCTCACTACTTTTTTAATGATAACTAGATATAAAATTAATGACTTATACTTATATAATGGATCATGTGTTCTCTTTGAGCTTTAGAAAAAATATTCATCCTTATATCGTGGATTAAAAGATGATGTGGAAATAGTTTGAATAACAACCAAATGATGAAATTGTAGTAATAATAATAATAAAAGATATTACCTTGGTATATTTTCCCCTTTTAAATTCATGATCATATCAGTATGGAATCCTATCAATTGGTTCTTCTACAAAACCCATCACATGTCCATGATTTGTTCCATGTATCCCTCAAGAGGATGTAAATACATTAACCTTCACATTTACTAACCTCAGAGGTAATACCTATAGAGAATGATCATTCCTATATTAAATAATATATTAAAATTATAGATCATATATTGAATGTGATACAAAGAATGACCACTCACATGTTCAATGTATTTTGGTGACACCTCCATCTTGAGGAAGCCATGTGGGAAACTGAAGATGTAATGAGGAATAAGTATCTTCATTTTTTTTATCAAAGTGACTAATTTTGAGGGAGAAGTTCAATTTAAGGGTTGTTTAATGTAAAAGTATGATATTTTATGAAATATTTTTTCTCATATATATTAAATTTATTTGATGACTTTCACTACAATAAACAACATTTTTAATAAAACAGAACATACTATTAGAATATCAATATCTATTATGATTGTAATAACATAGACGTTGGATTGGAGGGTATGAATAGAAATAAATAATCTATGAAAATTTATAGTTTAAACATGTATATAAAATTAAGTCCCTAGTGTATATTCAATTATAAATTAAATTAATAACCATTTGTAAATAAATGAAAACATTTATTATAAATTATTCTTCCATAGATAAATGTGTTTTACATAAATAACATAGAAAGATATGTTTTTTGTGAACACTTTAAATGAATTATATATATATATAATTTTTAATCTAATTTTTATCATTTATTCTTATGTGTTTTCTATCCATGTGATAAGAATGTTAAAAATGGTACGTATAAAAAATATATATTTTTCAAACTAATGTTTTGTCCCATTTTTTGCACTTATTATCAAACTAGTTTTTAAATGTTTATAAAATCAATTTGAAAAAATGGAATTTATTTTTAAAATATATATTTAAAAATTATATTTGGGTTAATTTTTTAGTATTCTGTTAGACTATACGAATTTTTATGAATAGTGAATAATATTGTTGTTATTATGACTTATCATTTCTTTTACAAAATGAAAAAAATTGTTTTATTATTGTTATAAAATTTAAATTAGTAAAATTATATATTTTTAATCTAATATAGGCCATTTAAAAAAAATTTCATATTGAATTTTGATATAAATATATATTATTCTGGGAATGAATTACCCTGTAAAAAACCACTTTTTTATCACATCATTATGTTTTATTTTAAATTTACATTTTCTAATTATATAAATGGAATTGGGAAAAATTAATTCCATATTTAAAATCAAAATAATATATATTATCTGTTAAGGCCAAAAATGTTTTTACAATAATGGATATTGGAAATAATAAAAATTAATTACAATGGTTGTGGTTAAAATGGAATTATCAAGGGTAAACTAACAATACATAGGGTAAAATGTCCTATAAACATGTCCAATTCCCATTATATAGAAATATTTATAATATATAACCTCTAAGGGATGACAATGACACATTATGGATTATTTTTTCAAGTGAACACATGGATAAACTTATTTTGTTTTCCATAATTATATGTAGGCCCTCCCCCCAACATAAATATTGCCACCCACTCCCCCTATTCACACATACAAAAAAATTAAGACAAACCAAGACCTGAAAAATTGAGTTATTTTATTCCATACCTACAGACTATATTTCAGGTTTATATCACAAAAAAAATCTATTAATGTTTATGGTTAAACCTAAAGAGGTTGTATGAAGAATGTGAAATGTTTTTAACTATGGTTTTTTGTTTTACATCATCATATAAAACCATAAAATATTTTCCAATTAATATAAAATATTAAAAAAATAATCAATATATACTTATACATTATTATGTTAATTTTATAACCTATATCCATATCCAATTCCATCAAATTGTAAAGGAAACAACCTCTCATGTGTTGGGAGAAATACCTCCTTAGGAACCAATATTATTCATTTTCTATATTCAGTTATGATAATTGGATATAATTATGGATTTAATTTTTATATAATTTATTTATGATATTATTATTCTTTCAAATTTAAAAAAACATTCATTTTTACCTAAATACCCATTATAAATGAATAATATTATTATTTTTACTATAGACAGCTGCCTCATGAATCGGTATGGCTTGTTTTTCATTTCTATTTTACATTGATGTTAATAAAGATATATTAACTAAATATATATGTTATTTGTAAGATATCTATAAATTGTAATTTTATTACCAAATATACCTTATTAATTTCAGATACATGTGGGGTACTATAACGTCAATCATGAATATGGAGGAATACTTCCTCGTGAATCGTGGATATTTTTTTCTTCAGAAATGCTCTTTTGTGGGTGGTAATTATTGTAAATTTAATGGATATAAGTTATATATATATATATATATGAAATAATATTGATTATTTAATGGTAATATATTTTTTATATTTATTTTATTTAATCCATTGTGAAAATGGAATCACCATTCCCATATACGTACATAATATCGTCTCTATGAATACTGTAATTCATTTTATATCCCCAAATTTTATAGATTTTTATAAATAAATATATACTGAGGATATATGATATTTATTTTCTATTTAAAATTAATTAGATGATGAAAGATGATAAAAATAAATGGATGATAATTTTTAATCAAAAAATACATAAAAAATATTGTAATTATTTCCTTAAACACGATTTATACATAGAATTGTTTATATACCAGTATAAAAATGTCATAAGAAAATCAGAAAATGTAGTATATATGTCATTATAGGTTTTTAATTGGTGTAAAATGAAAATATATTTATTATACATTAGGGTTTAACATGTACGAATGATATCAATACTTACGATAAGATATTATAGTATCTATTTTATTTTTGGAAGATATATTTCATCTTCCCCACTCATTTATTTTGTGTGGTGTATATAAATTCCCATGTACATTTTGTATCATTAATATCATTTATTTAATTAGTTATTTTATTTTATTTAATTTCATTCATTAAATAATTTTGTGATAAAATGATTACTAAAGAAGTAATGCATTTTTTTCTTACTTTGGCTTCGTTGGGACATATGTTATATTATGTAGCCCTATTCTACAATGATATGCCAAAAAATCCAAATTGAAAAGTGATATAATTATTATATATAAATTCAAGTAACTTAGTGTTTCGTTTTTATTTTATTAATTAAGAGATATTTGGATGTAAAAATACCAAACTGGTAAGGGATTAATGTTACAATATCATTGTTCATTTGGATTGTTTTTCATAATACATATAATAATGAAATATTATAATCCATCTATCATCATACTCAAGAAATTTATTCTACCCCGGTCATTTCTTGAGAATAATTATTTTAATTCTATTTATTTTCAATGAATACTCTTTATTCTAAAATAATATTTTTCCTGAAAACCTATTTTATTTCTTTCTTTGGTGAAAAATATTTTTTCTTCCATATCTTTGTTTTCTAAAAAATATTCTAAAAAACATTATACTAATCCCAAAATATTTTATAAATATTTTTGTACTCTTTTATGATCATTTAAAATTTATTTAATAGAATCATCATGTTATTTTCCAAACAATGACTTTTTGAATTTTACCGATAATTTTAATGGACTATTTCATTTAACATGTATAATACGGAGAATTTTTTTTATTCCCAAAAATGATTAAAATATTAATTTATTAGAATAAAATATTATTTTCTGTTTAATAAATTTAAAATATTGAATATTTTATTTTATTTTTTTCTCAATTTTTTTTATTTTAGTCGAAATATTTTTTTTCAGGGATTTTAATATTTAATTTATTAGTTTTAAAAGATTGTTTTAAGGAAAATTATATTGATAATTATTTTTTGTATGAAAAAGATGTATTCATTGTAGAAAGGAAATTTTCTTAATAAATATTTGATGTGATATTTCAAAATCATTTTCCATCTAAGACTACATCCTTTTATGTTACAAATGCTTTAAAAGGGTTAAGATCCAAGGATACCATTCTAAATATTTTGTAGAATAGCTTATATCTATGGTGAAATAATGTTTTTGAAATAGATTTCTATTCCATGGGTTATGCTATGAAAAAAATCATATGAACCCAACTTCGTTTTTTATAGGATATTCATTTATTAATTGATTAAATGATTATAAAACTTGTCTCTTTTCATATGGCCTTGTTCTGATTAAATGATTTTGAAACCCTATTGATTTCATATGTTTTGATATGATGATTGTGTTATGATAATATGAAAAACTTATTTATTATTTTAACAAGGTCACGCATGGGAATTATAACACCCACTAATTCATTGGGTAAATATTGTTATTTCATGAGATAAATAGGATTAGAATGGGGTTTCTCCCTTGTTTAGAAAGAAAATTTGTCCACTACAATAGTTTGGAAAGGGAACATGAATACAATAATGGTCTAGGTAGTGAAGCAATTACACTATGATTGTTTTGGAATGGATCCCCCAATACTAAGGAAATTATTTTCTTACTTATGTGTATGCAAAAATTCCATGTATTATGTCAATGTTATGCCCTCATAGCTCATGTTATCTTACTTTTATATGATTCAGGTCCTACAAATTAGTAATATTTACGTCATGACTAAATATTATGATCATTGATATATGGGGTATATCTTTTTGTGAAACGATCATGTTATCATACTGTTATGGGCATGTCATGTAGTCTTTTTCCCTTGTTAACCCTTTCTGATCATATGAGCTCATCCTTTCCAATGATTCAATTCCCCAGGTTTTGAGGAAAGTATTTAAATAGGGTATTCCTACGAAGAAGCATAAGTGAGATGAACCTTATTATATATTTTGAAAGTATTTTAGGAAGTAATAATACTTTTTATGTAGTATCTAAAGACACCAAACCATTATGGTCCTCGAGCGAGTTATTATGACATGTATTGAATATTAATCTAAAACAATATATTTTTTTTATATAAAACTTGGGTCACTATAAATTCATCTCAAGACTATTAATATTATTTATAGATGCGAATAAATATAATAACTACTGAATTTATATTGAAATAATTGGTTTATACATCATCCATGGCTCATAAATTCAGGCATTCAATTTACAATATTAAATACCCTAATTATCTATTTTTCACTATTAACAAAAATCATATATTTTTTAAAAAAATTAACACTAACCAATTATCAATGTGTGGATTCATGATATAAAATATATATTATTAAAATGATTTTATTTATATGTGGAATTTAATATTTATATAAAATACCCATTTATTTCAAAAATTACAATTTTAATATTTTTATCGATTTTTGACACTTCGAAAAAATACTTATGGTATGATAAAATCATAAAATAATTATATTAGAATATAATATTGATTTATGAAAACATATTAATTAAATTATTTTCATTTAAACTCATTATATTTTTTAAAAATTCAAAATAAAATATTTTTCTTTCCAAAATATGAACACTTATTTTATAAAATTTAAAACATATATATACTTTTATATTGAAATATATATATATATATATGATATTTACATTTTAAATGATACCAATATCTTATTTTACAACTCTATTGTAAATTTTAATATTATAATAGTCAGGTTACTATTTATAATGGTTGTATTACTAATCCAATGGTAATATTACTACTCCAACAACCATATTTTAAAAGTTTATTGAAGTTCCAAAATTTCAATCAATTCCTTTCATTTCATTATATATTTATTCATGTATATTTTATTTGAATAATATAAATTATTAAATTTGAAAATGAATATATCATTACTCATATTCCTCCACATTTCAATTGTATTGTGCATGAGTGCGATAAAGCAAGGGCATAGAGAAGATCTATATTTCAATATTAATTTTATTATTATCATATATATAATTTATTGTCTCATGATAATACTTTGAATTATTATATTGATATTTGTCTCTAAATATAATATAAAAATTATTTAAATAATTTGATTTTCCTTCCATCAAGTTGAACATGTTTATTATATTATAGTTTACTACTAAATTTAACAAAAATATATTTTTAGAAGGAAAAATCTATGGATAAAATTATGGCGGACTATAAGGACACAGGTTGTATTTTCAAACAATATTATAATATATAAATTTATTACTCAATAAAAATGAACCCAAAGTGTACCATTTTATAAAAGATATGATTTTTCATCAAATTTTGTTCAACCAATAGTATTTAGGCATGTTTTTATGTCATTAAATAAAATATATAAATATTATAAACATTTGAGAAACTTATTTTAAACTTAATTTTGAAAACATATTTTCACTATTTTTAATATTTACTATGGACCAAAATTAAGATCAACATGTTTGATGACATTAACAATGATTATTAAAAATATGGAATACATTTTATCAATTTGGATTCACTCATGTGATAGAATGTAATTTAAAATTAATCTCTAAAAACAAAACAAAGAAATGTTTTTAGAAAAATTCATTTTTATATTTGAAAATGTTTTCATACCAAATTTAATTATAATATTTCTTGTACAAAAATTTAGTAGATTATTTTTAATAAAAGGGAAATGAGGAAATATTAATGCGTATAAAATAAATATTGGTAACTTTTATATAATTTGAAATAAAATATAATTCCCTTTAAAAATTGTTAATATTCATTTTTTATTCAAAAAAATTAAAAATTTTAGAAAAATATGAAAAAACAATCCTATATTGATATTTACATGTTAAACACAACTATGCTATTAATTTTCTGAAAAAAGTATATAATATTAAAATTAATCAGTTAATAAAACATAATAATTCATAAAACCCCAATTTTGTTTGATTAAAAACATTTTCCTTTTAAAATAAATTACCTACTTTTTCTATAATGAGTATATCCTAAAAAATCTAATTTTAGAATATAAATAAGACATGAATTTATTATTGTTATTACCCATGATTCCATATTCATCCCCATTTTAGAAATTTAATCATAATATTATTCATTAATTGAACAAGTGGGTATATTTTTTCTTTTTTATATTTTTTTATTCTCATTATTATTCATAAAACATAAGGGGGTTTCAAAATAATATTAACCTAGTATATAACCGTATATTGTAACAAATTCTCTCTATGGTCATGAATCTATAATATTTATTCATTATTTTAAAACGATTCAACCAAATTAACTACATCTAGTATTATAATGTGAGATACATCTAGAAAATAATTTCCATACACCAAAATATGAAATATTTCATGTACTAGAAATAAAATCAAAGTAAATTCCACTCTCTATGAAACCAATCTAATCCTCTCTAGAATATAATATATGCTAATGAACCATGGAATAAACATTCACCTTCTCAAACAACATATAATGTGTCTCCATTGAGATAATTTTTCTAAAATATGATCTCATATATTAAATGAAATACCGTTTCTCTGACTATCACCATAATTTTTTTTACTTCTCATAACCATGTTCTGTTACTGCGTAATCATGTTTACCTTCTAAACCATTTCATGAATATTTATCTTTCAAAAAAAAATTATTTACTTTTCCCCTTCCCAATATGAAGGATTCTAAAAATACATTCCATATAATTCATTAAATGGTTTCATCATTATGATGGAATTAAAAATAATTTTATAGTAAAAATTATCTAAAAACTTATATTGATCACAACGTCCCTAAAAATATACCGATCAAGCTCAAATTATATCCTCTAATTTATGAATCATATTCTTACTGTCCATTGCATGAAGGATGAAACATTGAACTAAAATTTAATTTTGTATCCTTTTACTTATGATGTCCTTTCCATAAATTAGAGGTGATCCTGGAGTCATGATTAGATAATATGGAAATGGGGAGTCCATGAAAACTAATTATAACATTTACAAAAATTCAAGAAACTTTATCCAAGGGAATATAAACTCAAATAGAATGAAAATAATTATATTTACATAGTAAACTAATAATTACCCTAATATCACTATTACCATGATATATCATTTGTAATCCATCTACAAAATCCATGGATATATTCTACCATTTCAATACTGGTACTGGAGAAGGCTAAATCATCCCCTAAAATAATTTTCATTTTTCAATAACCAGATTAAAATTAAAACATTTCTTAGTAAAATAATAAATATCATTATTTATTAATTCCCATGACATATTTTTGTGATGTTCTATGAATAATTTTATTGCTAGTAATAATAAAAAAAGGAATTATGAGTCCCACAAAATTGTTTATTCTATAACTAGTGGTCAAATGATATTTTTTCTTATAAACCTAAACACTCATTCTCCATAAATATTATAATTAGGAAATATAAATTTTATAAAAAATATAACATTACCTATAAAAAGTGACTTTATTAATAACATTCTTAATACTGTCTCGTAAAATAAATTTTTCTGAATCAAGAAATAAAATAGAGGGATATCCTTAAAGCCAGTTTCTTTGAAAAAACTCACCAAATCATTAACCAAACTATATAGATAATAATATATAATAAACAATGATTCATTATAATTTTGACCTAAATAATCTATTACTATATTTTCTTTTCCATGAGGCTAAATATTGTTGGAGTCATAATCCTTTATCTATTCATTCCATACCCACCATCACATTTTAAACACATTATAAATGAATATATACTTAATAATTTTATTATAAATATATATTTCACAATTTAATCCATATAAATTATTCTTAAAAAGGTTAAAATGAAGCACTACATCCTATAGTATATGGTAAGGTGTAAGATAATATTACTCATAAGGATTTATTGGATGTGATTCCTATGAAATTAAATAATCATTCTTCATTAAAAAAACACAACCAATTCAATAATGAATTATAGTGACCATGGATTTGAATAAATAGATATTATATAATTTTAGATTAATACTCAGTGAATTACAAAATTACATGCTCGAGGACTGTAAATGTTTATTATATTTGGAATTATGGTTGAAAAATCTTCTGTCCTGGTGAAATATCTTAAAAAACTACCATGCAGATCTACCAATTTTGTAGTTATATCTTAAACATTTATTAATACCACATGGAAAGGAATACTAAGAAATGGGGGAGCTCATATTCTTAGTAAGAATAGATAATGTAAATGTGTAAGTATAAGATGAACAAAACTGTAAAAAATTTGAGCCTAACATTTGAAGATCATACCCTGCATAATAGAGATCATAATAAATATTGATATTTCATAATACATGGGTCAGAAGAGAATTATGAGAAAAATTAATTAAAGAATAACATAGGAAAAAGAAATTGAATTTATTGAATTCAAATTTTTTTATAATATTATAAACATTTATAAGTAGAAATATGATCACTCATTATATTAAAGACATGAAATCAGTGCCCCACATCAACTTAGGAGCATGAAACCAGGTCCATGAATAACTTTGTGAAAATTTAACAAGGTTCACGCATAACCTTATGGACATGAAACTAGGCCCATGAAAAACATTTTGAACATGTAATTAGGTTCATGAATTACATTTTGAACAAGTATTCAGGTTCACAGATAAACTTATGGACCAAAAAATAGGTCTATGCATAATATTTAGAACATGAAATAAGGTCACTCATAATATTGTGAACCTGTAATCAGATTCATGACTAATCTTATGGACATGCAACTAGGTCCATGGATAACATTTTGATCATGTAATCAGGTTCATGCAAAACATTGTGAACATGAAATCTGGTTCATGAATAACATATATTCTCCTGAGTCCTCTATCATTACCTAGTGTAGTAGAGAGAGATATTATTCCCACCCTTATCATAATATATCATTCATTCATGTTCCACAAAATAAAACATTCATCACATCAAGATCCATAAAAAGAAATAGGTTTTATAAACATCAAATCGTAACCCATGAAATGGAATGGTTTTCATTGAAACTTCATCACATCATAACCTATGTAAAATAGATTGATTTCATAACCATTCCATTGAACTATATCCCAGGAAAATAAGTTTGTTTCAAAATAAAATAACTTGTTGAAGAGAAAAATTTCTCATAATCATTATTCCTTAAAAACATATCCCATTATTGAAATTATTTGAATGAAACATTGGGTTATTTCTTAGAAGAGATTTAGTAACATAAAAAGATATCATTATATATAGAGAATACAATTGAATGTTATTTTGAAAAAATTTCATGAGGAAAATATATTTTCTTCTTTGACAAATGGTCTTTAAAATATAAAAACATTAGAAAACCATTTCCATTGAAAATAATTTCAAAACATACAAATAATCATTGATTTTTTTTGAAAACCCAATTCCTTGAAAAAATATAATATAATATTGAAAGCTTTTTGAAAACCATTTTTCTTAAAAAAATATAAAATAGCTTCAAAACAAATTAAAATCCTTTTTATTTGAAAATAGATTTGTAAAATTTTAAAATAATACTTGAAAAAAATAAATCTTTTATATAATCATTATTTTCTTGAAAATTAATGTCAAATATCACCTAAAAATGATTTGGAAAATATTTTTTGAAAACATCATTTTTTTAATAAAATAGATTTCTGATCAAAGAGAGAAATGCGATCATATTTTCATAAAAAAGTATTCTTAATTATCTAAAATACCAATGAGTTGAAAAATGGAACTAATATATGTATATATCATGAATAAATTGAGGATAAAGAAGCTCAGGTGTTTTATTTAGAGACATATCAAAATATTTCATCAAAGAATCATAATTCTAAACAATCTCAAAAAGGGATGAGAATGTTTAAATAAACTGTTATCAGTTGGTAACTTGGGACCATACTCTCTATGTAATAAAATGAAAAAGAATTATTATTAAAATATCATAAAAATAATTATATTCATGTTATAACATGTAACATGGATGTATATATAACTCAAAAATGAATTTAGGTGCACAACAAAACATGAGTCTCAAAGAAGGAAAATTAAGACAAAACTATTTTACCGATATGGTTACTTTTAAAAATTAGAACCCATGATTGAAATATCAAAAGAATTATATTTAAATAAAAATAAATTTAAGAACAATATTCATATAATACATTCTTGTTCAGTATATACACCATGAAAAAGTAAATTGTGGTGAACATGTCATGTATCTCATGTAAATAAAAATTGATATGAAACACCCTTACCTTGTGTATTGACAGTCTTCATACTCGTAAAATATTAATGTATAATAAAAGTATGTTTCTTATACATATTAAATAAAATTATATTCTTATATCTAATACCATATATGGATTTTTAAGACATTATATTAACTACTCATTAACAATCCTATGTTAAGGATTCCCTTTGGGCAATATTTTCTTTGTTCATCATATGTGGCTTTATTTGTTATATCTATGGTCCTTATACTTATATAAAAATTTAAAAAATTTAAATAATGATATAAATATAATGTATAAAAATATTATTTTTATTACTATAAAATGTATATATAAGTACAAAATGGAATACACTATTCATGGAGATAGTAAGTCATATGAATGCATGAATGTGGTTTTTTTATATTATCATATTAACATAAACAAAGAAATGACATATATGAATCTATATATTTATATATATCGATATTTAATTATAAATATTATATAATATATATCATATAATTTCACTAAAACCATCATGAAGGCATTCCATGTAGTGCGTCAACGAATCACATTACAATGAGGGGGCGATAGTCCACAATTACTCAAACGAAATCATCATAATTACACCAAATAGAAAGAAACAATGTATGCATTGAAAAAGTAATAATGAATATCAAATACATAAAAAAATATAATATTTTACATATATAAATAGTCTTTCTATACTAATATACATCATGAGAGGTAGTAATGGAAAAAATGAACATTCATCGTTTAGTCCGGCAGTAGTTAACCATACACAAAATTGGTATGTTTGTTACACATTAAATTTATTTTTTTCAAGAGTATTTAAAACACATAGAATAAAATAACAATAGTATATTTAATATAATGATTTTTAATATTATAATGGAATAAAGGGATTTGATGGGGTTGAGAAAGGCAATAAATGAAAGGATCTTGAGAGAAGTTGTTTCCTCTTTATCAGGTGACTCTTTTAGGTTTTTTCCAAAAGGAATCCATGGATTTAATTTTGACAAAAAATAGAGTTAAAGGAGTAAGGTAGGAATTTTGGGTAGTTTATTTGGTTGATCATGGCTTATCCGATGTGGTTTGATAGGTGTAATGAAGTGGTATAGGTGCTGGCCTTTTATAGGGAAGGAAAACGACACACGTGGCATTTTTGAAAACAAGTTACCTTTACCAGTGATTTTCCCAAAAGAAAGTCATACCAAATCATAAAACCAGGTAATGTAAGGTTACTGGATGATTAATTTCCTTCCATTTGGTGTTGAACAATTTTATTGATCTTTATGGGACTTATATTTTAGGTTTAGTACTTTAATTACGTAATTTTTATCTTAAACATTGTAATAAATTTTAATCAGTTTCACTAAAAGTATTGGTAAAAAAAATATGTTGAACATATTATAAATTATAGAATATTATAATTCCAAATATGTAATCTATTTTTCAATATTATAATTTAATAAGAGGTAAAATTAATTAAAAAATAATCCCGCTGACGGGATGGCACTATAGGTTTTTAATGTAAAGGCCTCTAAAAGAATTCTATGTTTTAATACCCAATTTGAAGGTGAAATTTATTCCAATGACCTAAATTTGATTCTCAAGACCTTCGAGCCACCTTAAGGCCTTAGGAAGACCCCATGGCCTTTGGGACACATGAAATGCAGATGTACCGGTCAGACTACAAGGGACAAGGCTTTAGAAGATGATTTAGGGAAGACACATCCACTAGAGCAGAGCTAACTAGAATTGGAAGAATGAAGGGGTATGGATTTTCCATCAGTACCGGGTCTGTGCAACTTTTCATAGGACAACTAGCTGACCAGCCTTGCAAAGGTGGAGTGCTAATATCACGACATATGCTGGGGAGGAGTAGTACAAAGTTGTCTTCTCTGGGTGATTCCTCCTAAGACCTATGGGTAATGTAATTGTCTCTAATCCTTCCAGCCCTGTAAGTGTTCCACCTCATGCCTTTAACGGTGGATTATCAATATAATAATAAAAATGAAGGCCTTCGGGCCATTCCGACTATTCAACCAAAAATAATGTTTCACAAAAACATGAAAAATTCATAGTAAGATATTTTTTTCATCCAAAATTAAATAATTAATATAATTTTATCATATTATATATCTAAATGTTTCTAAAATTAATTTTATTATTTTTAATAGAAGTCCATTAAAAGAAATTAATTTGAGAAAAATAGAATTTTTAAATATATAAGGACATTTACAAAAATTATATCCTACATTATCATTGGGATTTTTTATATAAATAATTATAAAATAATTGAAAGGTTTTTATCACTTTTAATATTTTTGTGTTTAATGTCTAGCTTATAATTACATTTTCTAAATAATCATAATAATAAATTCATGTTTCATAGAGGCTCAGTGTTTTGTGTAATGAATGACAAATCCATGTTTGGTGCAATATACACCATGGATATGTTTCATGTAACATATAAAAATTTGATGTTCCATTAAACATACACCATGTTTGTGTAACATGAAAAGATTGTTTGAATGTGTGATTTAATATAATTTTTTTTTATGATTTTGTGAAAAATATCTAAGGATTATATTAATTTGAAAAAAAATATTTCATAAAATCTCAGGGTGTTACATTCTACCCAGATATAATGAATTCCACCATCAAAATTCTTTTATATTATAAAATAATTAATATGTGAAAGTTTACAACATCGAAACCCAAATCATTGAAAATGAATACTTAAACAACCATTAAAATGGAATGTTTGAACTATAACCTTAAACCACAGAAACATATAACTGGGTTTCCACATAGAAGAACATAAGAGGGGAGTGAAGATTGGAAATAGAAGAGAAATATAACTATAATGTTATTGAGGATAGTGATAGTGAACATGGTTAGGGGAACGTTAACAATAAGAATGTCATAAATCTACGATTTTATAAGGAACTGTTTGAATGATTATATTATATAGAACTTGGATAACCTTTTAGGTTTAAGGATTCATTACCTAGAGTTGAAGAGTTTTCAAGAGACTATAGACTTACTTGATTTCATTTTCTTTCATATGCACAATCACACCCTTTTTTTGTGCCTTGATATATTTACACTTCATTTCACACCCTAAAAAATGAATGAGAACTTTTTTTTGAAGTACTAACATATCACGAGATCCATGAAGAGTAATCCCATTCGTCTTTTGTAACCATAAAACCAAATAGGTTATCCAATATTATTGATTCCTCATGTGGTGAGATAATACATTAATTTCAAAAACATTATTCTAATTTTTATTTAAGCAATATATATTTTTACCTTATATCCCTTCCAAAATATAATTCACCATTTGTTCTTTAAAATGATCATTTCTTATACCGATCACATTTTTATTATATACATCGGTTCATCCTTTCAAAAATAGAACATTAAATGTAATTATTTTGTTACAAAATCCATGCAGAGGGATATAATCAAAATAAACATCTCTAAAGGATTACCAACAAAATTATCATTGAAATTATTCATAAAGAAAATCAAAAATGAACAACAAAACTAAAGTTGGGGGATAATTTTTACTTAATTTTAATTATTCAATTAATTTATTATGATTTCATAAGATTCCCCTTATTACATTTTCCTCAGAGTTTGTTCTTTCTTATCATACATATTTTCCCTTAGAATAGTGAATTGATACACATAATTCCCAAACTCCATGCACATGAAAACCTGAACAGTGGGTGGTTAATATTATTGAGTTTTTTATCCGCTCATTTTATTAAATTTACTCTTCTCATCACTTATATATTATTTTTCCCACTAGATAATATTTCCACAGTTGAAAAACCTTATTGTACCTATCAGGAACTCTCTTAATTTCACATTCCCATTGTTTTGGAAAGTAGGAGTTTGAATATTTTTCTTCTCTTCATGGTTTTAAGATTACCATTTTAACTCCATTTACTTATTCTTGTTAAAACCAGGAGATTTATATGCGACTCAAACATGTATTTGAACATTGATTGAACATCTCAAAATCTCTTCAAAGCTACTACGTTCTCTTTTGGAAAAATCAATTATGAGACATGGATTTAAGCCACAGAAGAACCTATAAACTTTACATTTGAGTTGGATGTAAATAACAAAAGTGTACCTCAAAATTCCTGTGAAATTAGACTGATAAATACCAAATGATTAATCCGAATTTTTCTTCATGTCAAAGAAATATTTTCCATATTCATATTTAGAATATAAAGATATTAATCACTGAAGAATATATTATTGAACTCATCCAAATCCATGGATTCATTTTGGTTTATCTTCCTTGAACTCTTGTGTAACGTCCCGGTTCTGAAATCCACCAAGAGGTTCCCTATAACCGGTGCGTCAAATGTCCTCAATCCCATTTCCCCAAACGCCAGAGGCTGCCGACTAGTAGTGAGGGCCTTGGATGTGAGAGTGGGGAAACTATTCCCTCATTGGCAGCGTACACAATGGAAGAAGAACAAATAGAAAACAATAGAAATGTTAACCATCCATACAAGAGTAATCGACAAATAGTGGAAGACTAAAAGTAAACAGCTGGAGCACACACACACATGTATATACAATGATGCATAATACATATGTCTAGGAAAATATAAAAACAAGTCAAAATGATAATTATAATAATAAAACAATGTTCAAAATAAAACAAATAACTTCTCAGCATCGTAAGCCATAGCTTGGTCCCATGCTCTCCAGCTCCACAACAAGTCATCTACCTGAAGTAGAAGGGCGCTTGTCCTTATATATACCTGAAACAATATAATCTTCTTGGTCCCAAAATCATGGCCTAAAAAGGTGTGAGAAAATGTCCTAGTAGGCAACCACACAAAGATCTATGCCTAATAGTCAGTGACTACGTGGAAAGTAAAAATACAGAATGCAGTAAACAGGAAAGCACACAGCAGCTACAATCCACAGTGTCTAGCATGGAAGGCACACAAGTAATAGCCATGAAACAAGTAGAACCGTAGGTAACCCCTGGGTAGTTATCACCGCCTATCCCTTATGGTTCAACCTACAAGAACTAGCAACCCTCTAGAGGCAAACACAGTCTCACCCCTCTAATTCAGCTAAAGAATGAATAGACTCCCTGGGGAAACACTCACCGTCAATCCCCCTATAGTCTCTTATCATACTAGAGCCTCTCTCGGGAAGCACTCAATGTCTCATTACCACTGTGGCTCGCGTCGAGAATGTACAGACTCTCCGAGGAAGCACTTATCGTCAATTCCTCTTGTAGTCTCGCATCATAAATTAAATACACTGTAAAGTAGCCCTTACATCCATTCTCCCTACAGCCTACTACACTAGGTTCTCATAGCCCTGTTTAAAACAACATGCATTGCGTGCGTATCTCCCCAAGTAAACCTCAAAATCTACTTGGCTATCATTCTAAGGCACAACAGCATAACAATAAAACAGTTTCACTATCCTATAACTAGGCATGGAAACTAGAAAACTACTAAGAAGAATAAAATGCATGGAAAAACATCTAGAGAATAGTAACAATTACCCTATTCACATGAATTTACCTCTACTCAAGAAATCAAGAAAATCAGGCAATAACAGGCAAGAAATAGGAAACACACACAAGTCCCTGTTCAAGGGAAATTTTTGGAATTGCACAAAATATTCAAAGACTTCCTATAGAAAGGCACAAACCACCTACCTCGAACCTTGGAGATTGATATACATGAACCATGAGGGTTGATTCTTCTTATAACATCAAAGATCTGAGAAAAAGTCCAAAATAATCAACCCATGATATATTGAGAAAAGGAGTAATTGGAAAACAGGGATCTAGGAGAAGGAAGAACCCACTACTGCGGTTCCAACGCAATCGACGACGATCGATTCGGAAAAAAGATGGGGGAACAGGTGCTCAGAGAAGAATCATGGTCGTACGGGTCACGCTCAGACGAAGAACCTAAAGAAGAAGCATGTTCTGTCTGTCAGCCGTGACCCTGGTCCGATTAATGAAAAAAAGTACACAATGTCTACTTCTGGGGTTCACGGCCTGTACTTGGCCTTTCTATACTCCGCTTTATGTGGCCTCCACATCGCCACTATACACCGTGTGTGTGGCCCAGACACGGACAACACATGGCCTGACACTGCATCAAAGTACACGACGTGTACTTATAAAGTGCACGATGTGTACTTAGAAAATTTCCAGATTTTTCTCTTTTTCTCAAAAATGACCAGAAAAGGAAAAACATAACTAAAACAAAGATCCTAGTTCTTAAAAACATCCCCCCTTAATGAAATTCATCACAAAATTTCCCTAGCGGGCGTAGAAGAGGAAACCCCGAACAGCTCCGACCACTGTGATCGTACATCGGCCTCCCACTCCCAGGTCACATCCTGTACTTGCCCATGCTGCCATAGCACCCAAACTAGAGGAACAGAACGCCCACAGAGAACCTTTATACTGAGATCGACAATCCAGATAGGATGCTTCTCAAATGATGCATCTTCTTCAAGCTCAACCACCTCTGGATGAAAGACATGAGACGGGTCTGAAAAGTAACGTTGGAGCTGAGAGACATGGAAGAAGTCGTGCATGTCCTGGTACCTCTGAGGAAACTACAACCGACAGGAAACCAGCCCAACTCTCTCCAATACCTCAAACAGCCCGATGTTCCATGGTGAAAGAATACCCTGTCTCCGAATCCTATTGTGTTCCAACCTCGGTGCGACATGCAGGAAAACCTGATCCCTGACCTCGAACTCCAAAGGTCGTCTCCACTAAACAGCATAAGACTTCTGTCGAGACTGTGATGTAGCAGTCCCTTTCTGAATCAATTCTATCTACTCTGAGGTCTCCTAAACCAGACAAGGTGCCAACAAAGATGTCTCTCTTTCCTCTAGCTAGTATATAGGTGGTCAGAATGGCCTACCGTACAAAGCCTCATAAGGTTCCATCTGAATAGTCAGCTGAAAACTATTGTTGTAGGAGAACTCCATAAGGGGTATATGCTTCTCCCAAGAACCACCAAAGTCTAGAATGCAATCTCGGAGCATATCCTCAACAACCTGGATGGTATGCTCAGACTGGCCATCTGTCTAGGGATGGTATGCTGTACTCAAAAGTACCTGTGTACCCAAAGCCCTTCGAAGCCCCTGCCAGAACCGAGAAGTAAAGCGTGCATCCCTGTCTGAAACAATGGTGTGTGGAACTCCATATAGACACACAATCTCTCGGATGTATAGTTGTCCCAGATCATCAACACATAGGGTATCCCTGATCGGTAAGAAGTGGGAAACCTTAGTAAGCCTGTCGATGACAACCCAAACAACATCGTTCCCTCGAGGTGAACTCGGTAATCCAGTCACGAATTCCATCGCGACATCATTCCACTTCCACTCTAGAAAGGGTAAATGCTGAAAAAGGCCTACCGGTCGCTGATTCTCTAACTTCACCTGCTGACAAGTCGAACACCTCAAGACAAAACCAGCAACATCTCTCTTCATACCTGGCCACCAGTTCTGGCGATGAAAATCCTGATACATCTTGGTGATTCAAGGATGAAATAACGAAACTGAGGAATGAAAATCCCGCATCAGCTCCTCACGTATTTATACTGGCACCCATATGCATTCGTGGAAATGCAAGATATCATCCTCACCCACTATCCATCTAGGAAGAGGGTCCCCTCTTGACACACTCTCCCACTAGACTAAGACTTCTGAGTCTAATATATGCCTCATCCATACCCAATCATGACTGTAGAGGTAAAAGTTATAGAAAATGGGTAAGTCGGTCCCTGTCTGTCATGAACCTCAAGATGCATCTCAGGGAATAAAGCCATAAGCTGCCACTGACTGCTGGCCTCCTGAACTACCTGAATCTAACCTCTCCTACTCAACGCATCTGCCACTATGTTTCCCTTTCTGGCATATAGGCAAGCTCGATATCAAAAGACTGATGGTACTCGACCCACCTATGATATCTCAGATTCCGATCATGCTATGTGAAGATGTACTTGTGACTCTTGTGGTCAGTGAAAACCATAAAAGTGCTCACCCAAAAGGTAATGCCTCCAACAACGCAAGGCATGAACAACAGCTTCCAACTCCAGATCATGCGTTGGGTAGTTCCTCTCATGTGGCCTCAAATGTGGAGACCCATATGCAACGACTCCATCTCCCTATGTAAGCACAGCGCCCAGCTCGATACTTGAAGCATCACAATAAATAGTATAGCTCTTTACTGGCTCTAGAAAGACTAGTATTGGTGCTAATGTCAACCTTCCCTTTAGCTCTTGAAAGGCCGACTCGCAAGATTATGACCATAAGAACTTCACCCCCTTCTTGGCCAGACATGTCAATGGTGTTTCAAGGCATGAAAAGTCCTGAATGAAGCATCTCTAGTAACCATCTATCCCTAGGAACTCCGTACCTCAAAAATATTCTTTGTCTACTCCCAGGAAACTACAACCCTCACTTTCTATGGGTCTATATATACTCCTGCCTCTGAGATGATGCGACCAATGAATTGAATCTGATCCATCCAAAAGTTGCACTTTGAGAGTTTAGCATAAATTCGATGCTCTCTCAGTGTACTCAGAACGATCTCGAGGTGGGTAGCATGGTTGTGTCGAGTGTGAGAGTACACCAAGATATCGTCCATGAAGACCATGATGAAGGAATCCAAGTAAGGATGGAACACTCAGTTCATTAGTGCCATGAAAACTGATGTCACATTCGTGAGACCGAACGACATAACCGTATACTCGTAAAGACCATACAAACTCATGAAGGTTGTCAGAGGTATATCTGAGGGTCTAACGTGCAACTGATGATAATAGGACCTCAAATCGATCTTCATGAACACCCAGGATCCTAGAAGCTGATCGAAAATATCATCAATTCATGGAAAGGGATATCGGTTCTTGACTGTAAACTGGTTCATCTTTCGATAATCTACATAGAGACAAAGGGTACAATCTTCCTTCTTCGCAAATAGAATAGGCGAACCCCAAGGAGAGGTAATGGGTTAGATGAAACCCTTTGCCTGCAACTCCTCCAACTGCTTCATGAGCTCCTGCAACTTAGGCGTTGCTATCCTATAAGGAGGAATGGACACTGGCGATGCTCCTGGAATAAGATGAATAGAAAAGTATACCTCACGCTCCATAGGAAAACCTGAAAAGTCCTCTGGAAAGACATCTCTAAAACGATACACCATTGGAGGAATGTCCAACTAAGAAGTCCCTGGTGATCTAGATAAAGACTAGCAATTTGGGCCGTAACCCCTCCTAGCCCATGAAGTTAGAGTCCTACTCGACTCACCTAGACATACCATTCGCCTCTATGAAGAAAAGATTCACCCTCTGGTGAAATGAAACTCACCCTATGGCAATAACAGTCGATTACTGCCTGGAAGGGAACCAACCAGTCCATCCCGAAAACAACATCACAGCCCGTCCTCTCTTGGACATAGAGATCCCATAAGAAACGATACCCTGCAGCCTCGAGAGGGAACTCTCTACACTGACATACACTAGATTCCCTCATCCCCAATGGTGTGTCTAGTTTCAAAAAGTCTGTAGATGAAAAGATACAGAGAGTAAGGCTCTCCAAAACAGCAGTAGGGATAAATCTATGCATATCTCCAGTATCAAAAAGAGATGAGGATAATACTAAGGCTTCTAATATTGTACCTCGAACTGTAGAAGGTCCGGGATCCTACTTATGATAGGTCTGCTCCACCGAAAAAGTATGCCCTGCCCCGCGACCCTATTACCCTACCTGACCACTCTCAACAGATCCTCCCTGCTGACGCTGAAATGCTAGGGACTGACCGCCATGGCCTCGACCTCTACCTCATCCCTAACGTCCGGAATAACTCTAGTTCCCCAACTGGTGAGAAACCGGTGGTGCGTATCTTGAACGAGGAGTCATGAAAGAACCCCTATCACCAGCTACTGGTGAGGAAACCTGGCAGAAACACTGAAGGTGAGCCATCTTTCCACAAGATCGGCACTCCACTTGGTCTCTCTGGCACTGTGGCCTCGTGTTCCCTGCCCTTCAACACGGGTAGCATACTTCCAACCTACCTGAAGATGTATCTCACCTCCTCGGATCACCATGCGTAGACTCCCTACGGCGCTTCCTACTTTCAACTGGAGGAACACTAACTCTGGAAGCAGAACCGCCCTAGCTCGCAGCTCCAGAGTCTCTAAGATTGCACTCTGTAATCAATGCCTAGTTGATGATGGGAGAGATGGAAGTCATCTTGAAGATATTCACCTGTGAGCAGATATCCTGCCTGAGACCATCCTCAAACCACCCTGCCAAGAACAACTGATCTGCGCTCTGGAAGGGTTTGAAACACTGAATATCGGTGAAAACGAGAGGAATACACCATAACAGAAAGAGTACCTTGCTCCAGGCTCATGAACACCCGAGATCGGTCAGCCCTCAGGGTTTCCGGATAGAAGTTGTCGTAGAACACATGCTGGAACTCTTTCCAAGCCATAACATGCTGATGAACCGCCTATGAGATCACGTCCCACCACCTCTTAGTGGAGTTTCATAGCATATAGGCAATGAGCATGAACCGCCTCTATGGTGGTGTTTCCAGATGATGAAAGATAGTAAGAATGGCTTCCAGCCATGACTCTGCAGCCTGTGGTCCTCCTTCCCCCTAGAGAAAGTAGGAGGATGCTGCTACTGGAAAACCCATGTAAAGTCTTCCATAGATGTGGTAGGAGGAAGTGCTCCCTGAAAAGTCTGAATCATCCTCATGAAGCATACCCTAAACATGCGCATCAGCGCCCACAACTGGTATGACAGCCGGTGCCAATCCTGGCACGACAGGAGGATCGGCATGAAGTCCTTGATCAACCATATCTGGCAT
The DNA here is from genome assembly GCA_963277665.1 of Viscum album. Classification (NCBI taxonomy): domain Eukaryota; kingdom Viridiplantae; phylum Streptophyta; class Magnoliopsida; order Santalales; family Viscaceae; genus Viscum; species Viscum album. Next base: position 1,908,631,825 of record OY728127.1, read on the forward strand.
CTGATCACTATCATGTAAATGACGTACAACCGGAGGACATATCGTAGGAATATCTCTGTAAGATTAAAAACATATTTTAGATTAGGAATATCAAGGATAGAGAAAAAAGGAGTACAAAATGAAAACAGAAGATGGAAACACTTCAATTATACAAAACAAGACAACACGACATGTATAAACTCTACACGGTGTGTACAGAACTCTATTCCCCTACTCGAGCCTCCTTGCAAGGCTAACCCACACAGTCTTCTTAACTGATACTACACAGAGTGTTCCCCGTGGTCACAATGTGTCGTATACAAGGATTCAATGACCCATTTTGTTAGTTGCATGAATGGTTACACGGTTGAGACTACACGGCGTGTTTTGAACAAACATGGAATGTACATGAAGATTTTTCACGACCCGTGTTATTAGCGACACGGTCGGGTACACGGCTGACCCATACACGTCGTGTTTAGAACAAACATGGCATCTATAGGATGAGGTAACACCATCCCGTGTTGTCCATGACACAGCTGGGTACTGAGAACGATGATACATGTCGTGTTCATACACAACACGACGTGTATGACACGAGCTTCCCTGACCCGTTTTGTTAGTGACACGGCCAGGTACTGAGAACAAGGATACAAGGCATATTCAAAAAAACACGGTGTGCATTACAAAAGCTTACCAAACCCATGCTTTTAGTGACACGGCTGGGTACACAGCTCACTACAACACGGCGTGTTCCTACAGTACACGGCGTGTTCCTTGAGATTTTTCATAACCCGTGTTTTTTCTCACACAGTCAGTGACACGGTTTAAAAACTACACGGTGTGTATATATAAAGTACACGCCGTGTCTTCTGTATTTTTTGGGCTGTATACCTAAAACTGCACCGAAGCCCAGAAAACACTGAAAAATGAGAATGAAGGTGCCAAATTCCGATTCGTGAGGGACCGTACTCCCCACGAATCAAATCTTGGTATCAAATACAATCGTATTTAAGGAAAAACAGGTTAATGATTCACTAATTTCTAATTCCAGAGGGCCCATAACACCTCAAGAACCAAAATTTGGCATTCATTTATGCATGGTACAATACAAACAAACTCTCTGTCAAACTGCAGGGATTCTATCAAAGCATCTATCACAACAGTATACATAATCTACAAAAAGTCTATCACAAAACATGAAATTGCTAATGCACCCTTGAAGGCATGGGAAGAATGCATGGAATGTGATTTCTAAAAAGTGCCTATATGATGCATGATATGTCATACCCTCATCTAATTGGGTTGTGATAGAAATAAAACCACAACATCAACAACAATAACATCACAAATCTTGGGAATCACTCTAGGTGAAATCCCAACAACGGTAACATAGAAAAACCAGAAAACTATAATAAGTGAGGTATATTGGCCTTTCTAAGTACACAGGTAAGCTACTCGCAAGGACATCTTAATACCAAGTACCTAATCTGACCTATCCATGGCTAAAGGCTCCAAACAGTATAACAAGAGAAAAGAAATCCTCTGATACCACCATATAATGTCCCGGTTCTGGAAGCCACCTAGAGGCGCCCCGTAACCGGTGGGTCACATGGCCTCATGATAATTTCCCCAAATTCCAGAGGTTTCTGACTAGCAGCGAGGGCCATGGGTGTGATAGTGGGGAAACTATTCCCTCACTTGAAAAGTACACAGTGGAAGAAGAACAAATAGACAACAGCAAAAACCGTAACCATCCATACAAGAGTAAACTATAATCATCAGAAGACTAACAGAAAATAATTGGAGCAAACACATATGTATATTAAATGATGCATGATACATATGTCTAGGAAAATATAAAAACAATTCATAATGCTGAATACAATACTAAACCAAAGTGAAAAATAAAACAGGTAAACTCCTCATCATCGCATGCCATAGCCTAGTCCAATGCTCTCAACCTCCACAGAAAGTCATGTACCTTAAGTAGAAGGGAACTTTCCCTTATCTATCCCTGCAAAAATATAATCTGATTAGGCCCAAAATCATGGTCCAAATAGGTGTGAGACAATGTCCCAGTAGGCCACCACCCAAAGATCGGTGCCTAACAGTATGTTGAAACATGGCAAATAAATATACAGGATTAAGTAAACAGGAAATCACAAATCAGCTACAATCCACCGTGTCTATCATAGAAAGCACACAAGTAATAGCCAAGAAACCAGTAGAAAAATAGGTAACCCCCTGTGTAGTTCTCACAGCCTAACCCTTATGGTTCAACCTACAAGCACTAGAAAACCTCTGGAGGCACACATAGTCTCACCGCTCTGGTTCAGCTAATGAAAGACTAGAACCTCTAGGAAGCACTCACCATCAATCCCCCCTATAGTCTCTTATCGTACTAAAGCCTCTATAGGGAAGCACTCAATGTCTCATTCCCCCTATGGCCCACTTCGAGGAAACACAGACTCTCTGAGGAAGCACTCATCATCAATTCCCACTGTGGTGTCGCATCGTCAACTAAATACACTCTCGAGAAGCACTTATGTCCATTCTCCCTATGTTCCACTATACTAGGTTCTCACAGCCCTGTGTAAAACAACATGAATAACACGTGTATCACCCCAACTAAACCTCAAGAACTACTTGGACTTCGTTCTATGGCACAACAACATAACAATACAACAGTTCTACTATCCAACAACAAGGCATGGAAACTAAAAAAATGCCGAACAAGAAAAACATGCATGGAAAAACATCCAGATCACAGTAAAAATTACCCTATTCACATGCATTTAACTCTACTCAAGAAATTATGAAAAGAAGGAAATAACATGGCAAAAATAGGAAACAAGCACAAGTCCCCATTCAAGAGAAATTGGTGGAATTGCACAAAGTATTCTAGGACATCCTACAGAAAGGCACAAACCACCTACCTTGATCCAAGGAGATCGATTTACTTGAACCATGAGGCTTGATTATCCTTAGAACGCCAAAGATCTGGTAAAATGTCCAAAAAGATCGACCCATTATATCTTGAGAAAAATGAGGAATTGGAAAACAAGTCTCTAGGAGAAGGAATAACTCACCGTTGCAGTTCCAACTTAATCGACAACAGTCGATTCAGAGAACAGATGTGGGGCACGGGGGCTTGGAGAAGAATCGCGGCCATATAAATCGCTCTCGGATGAAGAACCTGAAGAAGAAGCAGGTTCTGTCCATTAGGCATGACCCTAATCAGATTAATGAAAAAAATAAAGTACACGACGTGTACATCTGGGGTACACTGCGTGTACATGGCAATTCTGTACTCCGCTTTAAGCAGCCTCCACATCGGCCCTACACACCGTGTGTGTGTCCCGAACACGGCCAGCACACGGCCTGGCGCTGCATCAAGTACATGGCGTGTACATATAAAGTACACAGCGTGTACTTAGGAAATTTCCTTATTTTCCTCTTTTTCTCAAAAATGACCAGAAAAGGATAAACATACCTAAAACGAAGTTCTGGGTCCTTACATCTTGATTAATGTTATCAACTGGGCTACATCACATTATAATAGATAAATTTCTATATTTACTTTCTAATTATCCAATCACTAGATAGTGGATAATATATTTTCAGTGGAACTGGTCTAGTTTTTAGCAACAAGTGGATTAGAAGACCCTCTAAAAGAAAGTTGAAGTTTCATCATAAAGGGCTCTATGGAATATTTTTCCCTTCTCTGTTTCTTCAGAATCTCATAATTATTTGTATCATGAGAAATATATGAGATGATAGAAATTATATTTTCTATTATATCTCCCATAAATTATAGATCATCATGAAAAAAATTGTTTCATTATAAATCACAATCACTATTAATGAAGTTCCATTGTGTTGTAGCCATTGACTAAAACCAAAAGCATAAAATAAAAAATAGTTACCATAATGAGGATCCAAATAATAATTAAAATTCACTTATATTATGTCTGAATAATTATAACATCCTTAATCTATGACACCATAATTTTATATTAGGTTATTTATAGCCACCTTAAAGTAAAATGCATCATTATGGTTCGTGATGAATTCATGATTTCCCAAAAAAATATCCCCTTAGAGTGTCAAACGAGGTGTGAAACAATAACCATTTATGGGTACAATATTACCCTGATTCCAGGACATAATGTCTTATCAGTGTTGTTACTCCCTTGTATATCTGTTATAGTTCTACATCCACCTATAATATACATATTGGGATATATATCTATAAAACCACTAACTCTATAATTCACAAAAATTCTAGGAGAGTTTCCTTAAAAATTAACTCATCCTTATACTTAACCTTTGAGACACGCTTATACATATCCTTAGAAATATACATCGGGATCTCTCTAATGTTTTCTCATCCTAGTTTCTGATGGTTGACTAATCCTTTCCTATTATAGAAACTATAGCATCCCACTATTATAATAAAATGATATTATATCATTCTAGATGAATATTCATCACATTACAAAAATAAATTATCAAGGACCATAATAGTTTACGGTCTTTGGAAAAGTGGAAAAAATTGTTTATCCTGGTCAAAGATCTACAACAACTCCCAAGAAGATCCCGACCTTTATTACTGATACCTAAATCCCTTCATCACAATATAGGGAACGGAAATATAAGAAATGGGTGATCTCTGATTCTTAGTAAGGGTAAATAAAGGAAATAAATAAACATATCATGAACAAAAAGTATATAATTTTTTAATGACAATTGAATTTAATAAACTGCAAATTAGAGATCATAATATATTTTGGAAATTCATATGATAGAGATCGTAATGGAATTAAGAACACATGTCAAGAAAGCATAACATAAGAATAGGAGATGGAATTTGTGGTGTGAAATTTTTTTATAACATTGTGAACATGTATATTGAGATACAGGTTCACTCATTAAGGTATGTACTTGAAATCAGGCTCCAACATCAAATTATGGCCATGAAAAAAGGTCCATGGATTTTATTTAATCGTGTAATCAGGTTCATGCATAACCTTATGGAAATGAAACTAGGTCCACACATAACATTGTGAACATGTAATTAGGGTCATGGAATAAATTTTTAACATGTAAATAGGTTCGCACATTATCTTAATGACATCAAACTAGGTCCATGTATTAAATTTTGAACACTTAATAATGTTCACTCTTAATATCTTTAACATTTAATTAGTTTCTTACTTAAATTGATGGACATGAAACCAAGTCCACAAATAACATTTTCAACATGTGATCGAGTTCATGCATAAAATTCAAAACATGAAATTGGTTTCACTAATAACAAATATAATCATGATTCCTTCATCATCACCAAATGCATTGGAGGTAGATATTGGTCCCACCTATCTCATAAAAACATCATTAATACATGTTCCACAAAATAAAACATTCCTCATATCATGCCCCATAAAAAGAGATAGGTTTTATAAATATAAAATTATAATTCTTGAAATTAAATTTGTATAATTACCTTTTCATCACATCATAACGTTCGGAAAACCTATTGTTTTCTTAACCATTTCATTGAATCATAAGCCATGAAAATTAGCGTGTTTCAAAACTGTAAAACCCATGGAATAGAAACTGGTTTTTTAAAAATTATTCCTTAAAAAAAACCATTTAAGAAATAATATTAATGAATCCTTTGGATATTTTATTAAAAGGGTAAAATTAACATCATCAAATTTCATCTTAGATAGATAATAACTTGGAAGGATATCTAGAAATCATTTTTGGTGGAAGATATACTTTCTTCATTGAAACAATTTCATTAAAACATTAAACCACCTAATATAATTTCATTTGAAAATACATTGAAAACATATAAATAAGTCTTGATAAAATTTAAAAATAAATTCATTGAAAATTTATAAAATATTATTGATAAATTTAGAAAACCAAATTTTCTTGAAAACTTATGAAAGATGATTCAAAACTTTTTAAAAACTTTTTTATTTGATAATTTCATTGAAAATATATAAATAAAACATTGAAAAAAACTAAAATAATTTAAAGTAATTTTTCTAGGAAATTTATCATCAATGATCATTTGAAAACATTTATGAAAACGTTTTTGGAAATCATATTTTTTGAAATAAAACATATTTCAGATAGAAGAAAGAAATGCAGTCAGATTTTCCTAATAACATTTTATTAATTATCTTAATTAATAACGAGTGAAAAAATGGTACTAATACATGGATATATCATGAATAAAATAATGATAAGGAAAATCAATTATTTTATATGTATATATATCATAGTATTTCGTCAATGAAACATTACCAATAACAATGTTGAAATGCGTTGAGATTGCTTCAATAAACTAATATCACGTGGTAACTTGGGATCATCCTCTACATGTAAGAATAAGAAATTACATAAAGATTAAAATATAATCAGAAGTATTATATTCATGTCATAAAATTTAAAATGAACATACATACCCCTCAAAAATGAATTTAGTTGTATAAAAAAATATGAGTATAAAAGAAGATAAATTGAGACCAAACTGTTTTACTAATTTGGTAACATTTAGAGCATAACCCCCAAGATATAAAGATCATAAAATTGATATTAAAATACCAGTAAATACCAGAATAATTCATATAATAAATTCATGGTCATTATATAATCCATGTAAAGTAAAAGAGTGTTGAAAATGGAATGTATCTCATGGAAATTAAAAGTGTGACAAAATCCCCTTACCTTGTGTTTGAATCTCTTCATACCTATAAAAGAATATTTTATAATAAATTAAATTTTATTATAAATAATTTATAAATGAATAATATTATATCAAATACCATATATGTTTTTATTAAGTCATTATATTACCCTCTCATTAAAAATCCCATGTTATGTTTTCATTTTGGGTAATATTCTCTTTATTCTTCGCATATGTCTTAATTAATTTTATCAATAGTCAGTATAATTATATCGTGATTTCAAAAATTTAAAACATGATATAAATATCTGGTATACACAATATATTTTTATTATAATAATATGTAGAATTTATATGTATGATACGGAATAAACCATTAATGGAGATGACAAGCAGTACATATGGATGAATGTTGTTTCTGTTTTTATTGGCGTATTGAATGAAATGAAGAAAATAAAATTCTAGTATCTGTAAAAGAATATATATTATTATTATAGAAGAATTTTAATATAATTTAGATCATTTATGATCACTATTACCTTATTTAATACATTCCATGTAGTGTGTTAACGAATCACTTTGCTTTGAGGGCGCGGTAGTCCACATATCCTCAAATGAAAGTATCTTATCTACACCAAATGCAATGAAAAAAAGGAATTTGTTATAAAAAGAATAAATATGTATAAATAACTAATAAATATAATATGTGACATATATAAATATATTTTCCATCGAAATATTCTCCATTAAAGGAGATAAAGGAAAAATAAATAATCATCATTTAGTGAGGCGGTAGTTCAATGTACACATAAACTCTATCTTTTTTTACCCATTATATGGATCTCTGTAAGTGTAGATAAAAAAATTAGAATACAAAATAATAGTATTTTGAATGTAATATTTTTTTACACATTCATGGGGTAAATGCAGTGGATGTCATGGATAAAGCAAATAAAATTAATGATTTTAGGAGAATGTGTTACCTTATAATCAGGTAACTCCTATTAGTTTGTTCCAAAAGGCTTCCTTGGATTATTTTTTGAAAAGGGGCAGATTTATGGAATAAGGGGGGTTTTTTGGACGTTTATTGGGAAGATATTGGATTAAACATGGTTTTTTATAGGTGTAAATTAGTCGGAGAGGTGGTGGCCTTTTATAGGGAAGAGAAAGGACATAGTCGACATTTTTGGAAATAAGTTAGGGGTACCTATGTTTCTACCAAAAAAAGTCATAAAAAACACAAACAACTCAATATTTTCACGTTAATGGATGGTTTAAGAACATTAAATAGGGTTTGGAAAAGTATATAGGTCGTTTTTGGTCTTAAATATTAGATTTTAGTATTTTATTAACCTTATTTTTCCTTAACCATTGTAATTAATATTAATCACTTTCTGTAATAGTTTTTGAAAAAAATTAATTTTAACATATTAGAAATTAGAAATTATTGTGATTAAAAATGTGGAATAAATTATTCAATATTATAATTGAATTAGTGGAATATATTAATTTATAATTAATATTGTTTATGGGACGACACTATGGGTTTTGGAAATAAAAACAGCCAAAAGATTGCTACGTTTTTATACATGATTTCAATGTGAAATTGATTCCAATGAACTAAATTTGATTAATTGATAAATATATTATCTAGTTAAACTTTAAAACCAAATTAAAATATAGCTTAACAGTATAAAAAATTAGATAAAATATAGTTTTGAATTAAAATTCGGTATTTTTCACTATTCATCGAAAAGTGATTTTTTTCAGAAAAATCCCAAAAATTCAACCAAAGATTATTTATTAATTATAAATAAAAAAATAAGATTTCTTTATCAATTTAAATTTCTAAATATGTCTAAATTTAATTTTATTATTTTTCACATGAGGACATTAAATGTAGTTCATTTGAGAAAATAGTATTTTTAAATATATAAGGACATTACAAAAAATTATATCATTTGTTATCAATATGTTTTATTTAAATAAAAACATTATAAAAAATATCTAAAAAGTAGTTATTACTATCAATGATATTATATATATGTTCTAGGTTATAATTATATTTTTTAAATAGTTATAATAATAAAATGATGTTTCGTAGAAACACCGTTTCCCGTGTAATGCACACCAAGTCGGTGTTCGAGGTAGCATACACCAGGGTGTTATTGTGTAAACATATTTTAATTAGATGTTATATGTAATTTAAACCTATTTTATTCTTTGCGAATGTAATGTTTGACTTAGTAACATAATATAAAAAACATTTTTATACTTTGTTTTAAAAGAACAATTTCAAAATATTAAATTAATTCAAAAAAAATATTTCACAAAATATTAGGGTGTTATAAGAATAAAAAAGGTAAAAAATTCACAATTTATAAATATTAGGTCATATAGGTCATTATTTTTAAATTCTATTTCCAATTAATATAAAAAGTCAAATAAATATTTTTTTCTAGATGACCTTAACATCCTTTTTTATTAGATTGGGTAGTGGGCTAGATAAGAAATAAATTTCTCCAATAAAACCCATGTAACATAATAATATTACAAAACTACATATCATAGAAATATTTAAATATTTTTTTTGATTAATTAACCAATTTTGTTTTAACAGGATCCATAGTTTTATCATCTTATTTTTGATATGCATAATGAATGAAATATGTGATAAAAAATTGAGATTTGTTAAATTTAGGAAATAATTTTTTATGAAGGATTGTAAAACAATACATATTTTTTTAATGTTCCTAATAACTATTATAATAAAAAATATCATTAATAAAGACATAAATAAATTTATCAATATATCCATGGAATCCTTAAACAAAATACCCATGAATGGAACTACAACATTTTCACCCTTATAGAATAACCACAAATGCATAATACCCATTCCTAGTGTGAAAAACTATAATATGATTGTTATCTTCATTCACTGTCATCAAATTGCATCCAAACATGAGATAAAACATCAATAAAATATTTTTACCCATTTATAATAAAAATTACCAATTATATGATGAAATTGACACTTATTCAAAACATTAGTGTTATTCAACTGTCCATTATCAATTCAAAGCCTCATAGAAAAATATATTTTTTTTAAATAAAATAGCATCACACCATGAATCATTAATAGGATGAATGTAATATTTATCATTAAATTATTATATTTTTTTTTTAAATTCCCAATGTTACACTTGATCTATTTTATCGGGGGGTGAAATTTTCGTAGAATGAGGTACAAGTCAATAATTACCTAATTATAACGACACAATATTTTGTAAGAGGAACATTATGTTAAATATAATAAATGAAATTATTGAAAATATTATAAGAGTGTGTAAACCCATGAAAACATTACTACATACAAATTTTAAATGAAATTTAGTCTTTTCGATAGCTTGTGACACACACAACACCATGTTTAAAAGAAATATGATACTCTATGAAAATATTATATTGACCATTTGAACCTATATATTACGTTGATGGGTTTGGATAGTGATAAATAATATTTTATTATTATATTGTTTAAACATGTATAACTTAAAAAAATTGTCATATATAGACAACAAATAAAATAATAATGGTTTGAAAGTGAAATATTGTTTTTGAAAACATATTTTTTTTCTAAAAGGTGGATTAATTTGCCTTTGGAAAGAAATTTTAAAAAATATTAAAAACTTCTAGAAATTATATTTTATTAAATGAACTTAATTTAATAAATCATCATATCGAAATTGTCTCTTGGATTATTTTTCGATATTTTTTGAAAAGTTTCATTTTTCGATGAATTGTGGGAAATACTATTTGTAAATGAAAATGACCTATTTGTTAAATAATTTAGTGTTTTTATTTTGATATAATTTTTTAATGTAAAAATATTTCAATTATATTTTAATAAATTTCATTCATTTCATTATAGTCAAAATCATATGGAATTTCTTTATTTTAACATTCTATACATATGCAAATTTTCACTTTGGAAAAATAGTTTTTCATCTAGTATATTTGAAAAATTTAATGCTAAATATTCCCAATTTGGTGAGTTGAATTTAATAAAATATATTCCATATTAGGAATCATAATAATTAATATTAACTAATCTGATCATCTTATATTCACCCATAATGAAAAATGAATGTAGTAAATTTTAGTTTCCACGGTTAAGGTAAAAATGTGTTTACCATGGGGTTAAAATAAATTAATAAGGCATTAAATAACCTAAAAAATTTCCTAATTAATATTCTATGGAAATATTTAGCAATTTACGACGTTATTCTCTATTCTTATCTCCTTTTGGGACACCTGTCCATGAATTTGACCTATATAAAAACATAAGTAGTGAAACATACAAAATATCACCTTGTTGTTTTAAAATTTCCACTATGTGTTCACATTACGAAGAAATAAATATTTGAATTAATAAGGATGTTCATTTATATAAAATTTAATTTTAATAATTCGGGTATTTTTTCCTTTTTTAATAATAAAATTTGTTAAATTATTATGCAATAATAAAGAAGTAATTAAATAGATAATTAGAAAATAAAATTAACGATAAAAAAAATAAAAAATAAAAAGTAGTTTCAACAAATTATTATTTTTAATTAATTTTGTAGATAATAAATCATGTAATATAATTTCGAAAATTCTATTTTCTAAATGCATTATTTTCTTCATATTTTTAAAATTATAAATAAAATGAATAATGTTAAAATTGACATTAATATTATTATATAGAAAAGGATATTTTATTTAATTATTTAAAATTCCACAAAATCTTATATTCTTCCAAGTGATTTTTAAATATTTATAAATTTCTATAATTTTTCATTCTTTGATATTTTTGGATCTAATAATGACTATATTGACCCATAAACAATAAAAACATTGTTATAGTAGTTAAGGTTAATGAAATGTTTCTGAATATTTTGTGCACTTGTGTAAAAATTAATTTTCACCACATATATGATATTAATTTGATTGATTGGATTTAATATTGAATATTTTTGGATAAATATAATCTAATGCAGATCATTTTATTTTATTCATAATGGATAAATTACCTATGTTAAATTACTTGTAATTGTAGTGAAAAATTTATCTTATAAAATCATAGAAACAATGATATTACAGATTTTTTTCAAAATGTGTTTTTTTTATTGTATTGGAGGACTAGCTGACAATATCAACCCATTAATTATTTAATTATAAATTTTTGAACCACTTGGTGTTAGATTAAATTTCTATTATTGAATAAGTTTTTGTATTTAAAAAAATTTCACTCCTCATCAACTATAAAAGGAAACATACTTCTAAAACATATTCACCCCAATAAAGACATTTAGTTAAAAATACCCTATAAAAATAACCACATTAACTTATTATAAACATTTAAAAGATTAAATTTTTCACAAGAAACAAACAAACATAGGGTACTTTAGAAAATATCCAATGGAGGTTTCTCGAAGACAAAACAATTGTCTTTACTAAACTCATTCTTTTCCATTCAACTATTAAAAAAATAAATTATATATAAAAACCTAAAATATATTTAAAAAATATGTCCCAAATAATTACATTTTATTATGTTGGTTCAATAATATTTTCCAATATACACTTCTATAAATTGGGATATGCAATCATTTATAGTGTGTATGACAAACTACCACCTCATTAACTGAGGTAAATATTGTCTCCTAAACCAGTATCACATTTGGATATAGTGATGAATTAAAAAATATATTTTATTATTATGATATAATTATAGAAATGGAGTTATAATATCTCTTATATTTTCTTATAATCCATTACATTCAAAAAAAAGATAACATTGATCGTGTGTATAATGAATTAACATGTCATGACATGAAGTGATTCATTTTTCATTTATGTTGTATGTGGAAAGTAATAATTATAAATTTTGTCAGTATATATGAATGAAATAAAATTATATAAATTAATAAAAATTAATATATCATACATTTAATTACCTTTTAACCCATTAAGTGAATGATATTTTCGATCATGTGTGTGGATTACCTATAGTCTACAAGAAGTGATGTGATTCATATTACATGTGGAACCTTAAATAATTATTCCTAAAATTATTATAAATAATTAAAATGATAAATATAAAATTAATATCATTATGGGGATAATGTTTATATATCCTATGTACATTATTTTGAACATTCAGAAAAAACATGCCTGTAACACCCCAAGATTTCATTGTACGTTATTTCTTCAAAGTAATTCAATAATTTGCACTACATACAAGACTGAGTTCAAGCGTACCATGACATATCAAACCAGCCATTCAAAAGAGGTTACGAATAGTATTAACTGAATTTTTAACTTTATATAATGCTTATAATTTTAGAATCCATATTATGAGTTTCTTAGACATAATGTACGAATAAATTCATTTTTCAGATAAAAAAAGTATTTTTAAAAAAGTCAATGTTTACAGCCTTTTAATGGAGAACCCATTTTAAATCCAATATTTGGAACTTTTATATATAAATTTTGATAAAATAAACTTATTCTACAGAATCGGGACACAAAAATTTAGTTTCAATAAATTTTTTATATTTTTATGATAACTTTCATATTTTGGTGAATAGTGAAAAATACTCTATTTTAACAGAAAACAACTTTTTTAATAAAAATAATTTATAGTGTTCAATTATAAATTTTAATGTTTTATAAGTATAATTATATTATATTTTCACCATTTAATCCAATGTTGTTCAATGGAGGTAATTTTTACTTTGAAATTTGATATTAACAAGTGTCAATCTTTTGATTGTTATTATTTCTTAAAAATATGCCTTTTGGTTTTGACAATGGAAATTAATTTTATATTAATTAATACAACTTATATGTTTTGAAAATGGTAAAGTAGAATTAATTTTTTAATTCGTAATATCAAAATTATCTTAGGGTGAATTTTCGGTATTTTTCTGAAAACATTTAATTTTTGATGAATAGTGAAAATACTGCGTAATTGTTTAAAACTGACTTTTTATTTTAATAATTAGTTTTTTAATTGAATTTTTTTATGTAATAATTGATAACTAATACCTATATATGTACAATTTAAGTAATTGGAGACATTTTATAATAAGTTTAGATATATAAAATTTTATCTAACTTTTTACCGTCTTTTACCCACCTTCTAGGAGCATTTGAAAATTTGCATAAAACATAATTTTACCGCTTCTGTGAGTTGAATTTCAAAAATACATGAGAAATAGTTAACCTCAGTAAGTAAAATTTGTTTAAATAAGATGAAAATAATTTTTTGTGAATATGATCTTTTGACATTTATTTACAAGAGTTTAACGTAAATAGGGTAATTATGGGTACAAATGATATTAAAATTAACATAACACATGTACTAATAGTATTGGATAAGTGTAAATAGATAAAAAACCATAGGAATAAAATATTACCCTTTAGGTCCACTTGTATTCGATTAGGACATTTATTTTTATTTTATTTAAGGAAGAGTTAAAATAGTTATATTAAAAGTTTAATAACTAAAAAATTTAAAATACAGGGTTACACACAATATAAATTAGACTATAAATATTCATTAGAAAGAAAAAAATAATTCCAACATAATGGTATTTTATTTATAATTTTTAGATATATATAATTAAATTTATTTATGACGTAATAATGATGTAGTAATTACCATATTAATCATGGATTAAAATAAATAATACTATAAATATAAAAATAAATATAATTTGATACTTTTAATGAATTAGACTAATTTTATAGGTTAATATGACATTTTATTGTCTATTAAATGAATTTATTTTGATGTAATAATGTTTTTAGGACTTTAACAAAAATAAATTATTAAAAAATGTCAAAATTGACATAAATGAGTTTTTAGAAAAAATACAATATTATTGGCTGATATAATAATGGAAAAAATCTACGGTTTAGAAAAGACTTATATAATGAAAGGTGTATCATTAATGAACCTATTGGGGTTATATTATATGTTTATAGTTAGTTTATTAACCAAATAATATAAAAATACAAGAAGATGTGGTAAAAGATAAATTATTTAACATAGAGCTAAATCTAAAAGATAAGGTTAAAATGGTTACCTAAACTTGTCTAAAACCTTTTTCTTGAGTGTATTTCGACCCATATCCAGATTAGTTTATAAATAAATCAATTTGGAGACATTATAAAATGAATAAAATTTTATTATAAAATAATTTTCAATCTTTTCCTAAGGTGCCCCTCAACCCTCTTATAAAAGGGCACTCTCCCATCTCTCAAATTCACACCTTCAAATCCATTTTACTCAGACAACAACTAACCATATATCCTATAAAATTACCTCCCATAAACCTAGATTCCTCCTTTAGTCAGAAAGCCAACCTATAGGGATTTTTGATCAAATCAAATAGAAGAACCTGAAGAAGAGGTAAATATTTTAATCACCTCTTTCAAGTTCTGTTCTTCTTACACTTATCCATTCCTTTATGTTTCTATTATAAAATAATAACTCCAAAATCTTCAATGTATTGTGATGTTATTATAAATACGTTAAAACCATATTAATTACTCTATCCATAATTTGAATAACATGTCACCATACATGCGTATGTATGACTTACCGTATCCACGTCTTGGTGTAGTTGTTATTCAATACATTATTATTTGGATGGGTATAATAATGATGTATAATTGATATAAATAATAAATATAACATGATTTTTATTCTTTATATATGATATACCATCCAATTATATATGATTTTAATATCAAAAAAATGATATTGTCCCTCGTGTGTACGTACGGATTACCGTCTCCACAACGCGATGATATTCATTTCCACGTTCACCATTCAACAATGATTATAAAAATATATATTAATAAGTATATAATACATGACTTAATAATGATACTATATATATATGTGTGTCTGTGTCTGTGTGTGTGTGTGTGTGGGTGTGTGTGTGTGTATGTGTTTACATTTATCTCATTCACTTACTTCCATTCAATACGATATGAATACAAAAACAACATTTATGCATACGTACGACCTACTGTCTCTATAAACCGTGTTTCCCATTTCATATATCTACATATTATACATATTTATATTGTAAATATATATGATATATAAATCTTTTTTATATTTTGTAAGTATTTAATTCATGATCTAAATGACACGATCAAGAATAACAAGTTAAAATACGTACGCAAAATAAAGCGATTATTACGCGAAATGTTAATTTAACAAGGAAATATTTATTAAATGTGTAGTATAATGTCATAAATGAATCATGTATGATATAATAAATATGAATATGGCTCTGTTATAATTTAATAACATACTGTTTTCATAATACAGGTGGTTAAACGTACCCTCAACCAAAGGAAAATTATAAGGTAAGGGTTAATTTCACAATCTCTTTATTATCTGAGGATGTTTTTACGTAAGTATCTACTGGGATATATTTTTCATACATGTCCATGTTTCATGAATGTGTTTTAAAATGGATTATTTTAAGGTACTTTTTTACTAAAACATCATTTTAAATGTTTTAAATATTTTTTCTTCTAAATCATTCTCATTAAAGTCCATGTTTTTAAAATGGTTTTTAATGATTTATCAATATTGAAATGATTGTTTTTAAAATGTTAATTCCATTAAATAGTTTCA
This sequence comes from Viscum album, assembly GCA_963277665.1. Lineage (NCBI taxonomy): Eukaryota > Viridiplantae > Streptophyta > Magnoliopsida > Santalales > Viscaceae > Viscum > Viscum album. Next base: position 1,908,648,222 of record OY728127.1, read on the forward strand.
AAGTTGTAAGTGACACTTTTATTAAAAAATATCTTTAAATTTTTTCTTTCTAAATTGTGCGACTTTCAAATGTTTTCATGAAAAATGGATATTTCTCTCAAAGTGTTTTGCAAATCATTTTCATCTATGTCAACATCAGTTGATAAATTTTATGCTTGTCTGAAGTTGATTTATTATGATACCAATCATCCATATTTTATTTATGGTTTTGTGATATGTTTGACTATGGATGAGTTATTTTTTGGCCATTCATGGGTATTTTTAAAGTACTGACATTTCGTATGCTTGTTTTAATACGAATGTTTATGTTATATTTCAACCTTTTCTTAAGATTAATGTATTGTACTAGTATGTTCTGGGTTGGGGACTTGTAAAAGTAAACCCTCTGGGTTGGGGACCGGTTATAGCAGACCCTCTTGGTTAGAGTCAAGTTACAGATTCCCTCTGGGTTGGAGTCTGGTTATAGAGGCTCTCCGGGTTGGAGTCTGGTTACAGAGGCTCTTCGGGTCAGGGTCTGGTTACAGTTATCCCCTAGGTCCTAGAACGAGGCCTTGACACAAAAATTAAAGTCAGGTACTATACATTCCCTCATTATGAATTCAGTTATTACATGTTATTATTAAACTAGTAGAATATCCATGTTCATTTTTATATGGTAATATTTGATTAATTTCTTCCATATTATGTTCAGGTTTATGTTTAAAAGGCTATTATTTTTATTGCACATCTTGACTTAATAGTTTATAGCTTCCTATAAATTATTTACCCTTACTGAGCATCTAAGCTCACCCATTTCTTATGTTTTTTTCCTAAGATCCCAAGAAGTGTTATATTTTTGAGATGCAGGGTTAATATAAGGGAACAATGGCACTCTCAATGTATTATATTTTTTGAATTGTATGTTAGAAATTGTAATGTAACATTCATATCTATTTTCCAAGACAGCTAAAGTGATTGGTCTTTCAAGACTTGATACCTTGTAATCATGAACATGTATAAAAATAAGTCATTGACTCTAAGAATTTAGGGTTGGGGCGTTACAATTCATGAGAAAACTAGATAATAAACACACAAAACAATAAATTTTATGAAATGTTATCAAAAAATTGTTTGTAACTATTCTAATTGGGTAATATATGGTATAAAATATATTTTTATGATTCTATTATTTATTTATCATAAACCTATATTTATTATACATAATTTTTCAACACATAAGAATGGATTTGAACCTAAGGTAAGGGTTTTTCATCTCACATATACTTTTGTGAGATATATTCCATATTCACAACTTATTCCATTATGTGGTTTATATAATAACATTTTTGATAATTTTTATCACAATTTCATTTTTATTAATGGTGTTAAATGTCTCATTTGAAATTATATTTTTCATGGGGCATATGACCGAAAATTTACAAAAGTTATAAGAGTTTATTTAACAATCTTATCATTCATACAGATTCTTTTTTCTAAGTATCCCTTTCAAGAATTATTATTTTTTATATCCCAAATATATATAATTTTATATAATATATATTTTTCATTATTTATTCAAATTATATGAATATTTTTTCATTGTATCTTGCATAAAATTATTAAGAAAATATTTTTATTAAAATTTTACATTATTTTTTTCGATCATAAATCCAATTTAATCCAATACCATGATTCCAACAAATGAATTCAAAAATGTTTTTCAAATTATAATAAATAATTTTAAATAGATGATTTACAAATTTTATCTAAAAAATATGTAAAGGAATATTATTATCATTTTCTAAATAATTCTCTTCGGGATTTTAAAGAAATTTCAAATGGAATATTTGTTTTCCCATGTATAGAGTGAATAAAATATTCTTCCATGATGAACACTAAATTTTATAAAACAAATTTCACAACATTAAAATTTTATTTTCAATGAAATTAATTTTAACTTTTTTTTAAATTTTATAAAATGTGATCTTCAAAATAAAAGGAAATTTTCATTGAAAATGATTGTAAGGATCCTTTTATCGTATCTATATTAATCAAGACCATAAAAAATATATTATACCAATGATATATTATGGATACATAGTACTATTAAAATAGTTACTATTTCTCTAGATAGTTTATGATTAGTCTGATTGGGGATGCACTAGTTTGATACCATTCATAATACTCTGGATGATTTATTATTATTCTTATTAATATGGGTAAATTTTAAAATTTCCTAGAAAAATTTTTCAATAAGAATGTTTATGTGAATTATGTTTCACTAATTTCATATGGGTGAAAAAATGAACATAGTAATTGATAGGTGGTTCCTAGTTATAGATAGCCCATGGATGGATCGACATGTTCCATGATACAAATCAGTGGGTCAAATTAGATAGTTGTATACCCATATATTTAAATTCTCATTATGAAGGTCATGATAATTTTAGATGTATTCAATTCTTCAATACCTCATTATTAGAGAATTTATTGATTTCTATGTTATTATTAAATATGATAGACTATATAAGGATAATTATAAAGCATATTTTATAATTTATATGCGTTTATTTTATTATCATGTATTTCAGCCATATAATGCATAATTTATTGGTTAAATGTAATGTGTTATAGTTATTTACCTTTAAATATATATTATTCTTATTTATTCCACATATCAACCACAATACCCTTTCCATTACTAATCATTTTATCTCACCCACTTATTATGGGTTACTTTCCATAGGATATGAGGAAGTGTTTTTTGATTCTTATGCAGGGATACACAATGATGAATAATTTATTTATAAATGAAACCAATTTTATTATTTTATGTTTTGAAATGTATGAGAAGTTAACATATATATCTATTTTACCAAGACTACTATAAAATTCATTATTTTTGGATGTGATGCAGTGTATCTAGTTCCAATATAATAATGTATCAACAATGTCTAGGAAACAAAGACTAGGGTCTCTACATTTGGTCTTAGTTAAAGTTTACTATAAACCATTGGAATTTTTATAGTAAATCAATGATTAGGGTACATAACCATTAGATAGAAATTTAGGCTAGGTATAGATGATCATCGTATTGTTTTATTAAGGAAGAGTTTATGTGGTGAATTCAAGAAATACATATCTTTATATATACTAAAAGAAGGTGTTGATGTAGAATAGTTTGACATGGGGGTAAAAACTATGATAAGGGTGTGTTGGGATTTGGTTTGATCCACACTTTGTATACAAAAACAAGGTTACTGTGAACCTAGATTTCTAATCCATGGTGATATACTTTGGAATATTTATATTTTCATTACAAACCATTATAAAATATTTTAAAATAAAATTATCCAAAAAACCATAATTGTGATTGTGAGATTGGATAAGCTTAAATTTTTAAATTTATGTTATACATTTCACTAGTTTTGGGAATTTACATTATGATTCAAAATGTTTTGATATAATCTAGTGTATTCTATTATTTAAAAATACCTCATAGTGGATGGAATGGAAACTGTATGAATGCACTTAATAGAAAGGGTAATATTGATCATTTTATTAATGATAATAAGATAATATCTTGAAATAAATAGTCTCATAAACATTCTAATCATATAAGGAAACAGTATCATGTGAAATCAATATAGAAAAATAATTATCTACCTATCATTGCATTGAAGGGAAACTATATAAGAAGAGGAAAATAGGGAGAAAAATGAATAATGGGGAAGTAGGTAAATAATGCTTTAACTATGTGTGGTAATTGGTAAAAGATATACCATGGTTCTTTCTTAAAGATAATGAGAGTTTTCTACAAGTGTGCAGAGAATTTACACTATGCACTTAATTGAATTCGGAAGAGTGAAATATCCCATGTTCAATGCTTCAGATATAAGAAGATGGGTAGATATCAAAATTAATTCCTCAAGAATTAATGTAATATTGAATAAAAAATTATTGGGTCTTGTTCAGGATTATTCTATTATTATAGATGATGTTGAATGACTAATGTGACTGTGTTTTGATTAAAGAATTGTGTTTTATGAGTATTTTATAAATTATATTCTTGTTATAAGAATCATGAAAGGTATTATCATGGAACTACAATAATATTTAAAAAATTAATTGATAGAATATGTTGAATACTATATTTGACTAATTAAAGCAATTCAATGGAATGTTTAACCTATTGGGAAATACATTTTTAAGGATGAATAACCCACAATACATTCCAAATTTTGAGATTATCACTCGATGTTTATTTGATCCGGTTGGTTTCAATGAAATTGATAAGTGGTTTTATTATTTATGCCATTAATGCTGATGTTTATAATATTTAAACATTTATGGAAAATATTATAAAACATAGGATTTTATATCTATAATAATGAATGATTCAATTATGGATTTTTGGGGACTAAGGTATTAAAATATTTGGATAGTGATATTAATAGACACATTATATTTTCCAGGTAATATAATTTTTATTTAGTAACCATCCATTAAATTTTATACATTACATTTTTAAAGACATAATTTTTGATGATTCATATGTTTAATATATATGTAATATATATTTATATACATTGGGTGTTTTTGGATAACTATTTCTAACATATTTGGTTTGTAAAAAAATCACGAGATAGGGGGGATAACATTCCAATAAACACTTTTTCTTTTTTTCGGAATGAATTGTTATTATAAAATACTATTGAAATTAATTTTGGCATAAAAATTCATTTTGGATATTAATTTTATAGGGTAATAATAGAGGTAGGTTTTGATTTATGGAAAACAAAAGGATGCAACTTTTCCTTTGAATGAGAATGATATAATGTAAAAATATTTTCATATCTTCACAGTCCAGATAGTAAGGTAATTCCTTGACATAAATAAAATGACCTGAAAACAAAAATTTCGTCCTAGTTCATTCATTTCCACTGAATCAAGTGGTCCCATGACTTATCATAGTTTTATAGTCTTTTGGTTCTTAAAATTATCATTATCGTTCAATTTTTTCTCAATAATGACCGATATCACTCTCCAAAATCATTAACAAATTTCTTCCATGTTTATATATTCACTTTCCACCATGGTCTACAATTTGGTAACCTAGTGTTTTTTATTACATATGATATTTTTACTTGTATTTATATCTTAAAAAGAGAAAGTTATATTATACACTTTTATGAGGAGTGTCTCAAAAAAAGTATTTTCAAATTTCAAAACCTAGAATAATGATATCATGTTTATATTACGATGACACAATTTATTTAATGGGGTGAAATGTAACACCCAATTATTTTGATGGAAGATAATAATGTTTGATATCATATATTATAGGAAAAACGAAGAATAGAATAGAATATAACACCCTTATACATAAAAAAATGTATCTTTTTAAATAATTTTACTCTCTTTGATATATTTCGATGCACGCAACACCATGTTTAAATAAAACATGATATACTTTTAAATATTATTAAGAAAATTAAAACCTGGTGGTTATATTGGAGTGAATGAATATTACTTACTAATACAGGAAAATTATATGATTTAAACATTTATAATGAAAATTAAATATTTATATATATATTATAAATAATATTTGAATAATTTTTAATAGAAAGAATGAATTTATGAAAAAAATCATTTTTATAAATTGTTGATTAGTGGGAATTCCAACACATAATTTAAAATTTATTTTTAACCATTAATTAAAATTTATTTGATAAATGATCTTCATTTTTTTAATCAAAATATAAAAATTATCTTTGGTTTATGTTTAGGATTTTTTTTTTGAAAAGTATTATTTTTCAATGAAGAGGAAAAAATACTAATTTTTATTAAAAAAAAATTTTATTTTAAATCATTTAAAGGTTACATTATAATTTTAAATTTATTTTCATGTGAAATTTGATAAATAATATTATAATAAAGAAAATTTTTATAGTGGAATAAATTTAATTTTTTATTTTTATATTAAAATTTTTTATACTTTTGAGAATTTTCTGTTTGGAAAATCAATTTTAATCGCAATTGTTTATTAATTAAATTAAATATTGTCACATTATTGAGGTGAATATGATAAAGTGGATTTCATATTTTGAATCAGAATAACTAATATTATCTAATAACAGAAACATAATTTTTACCATATGTAATAAAGAAGACATTAAAAATTAATTACCACGGTTTAAAAAATTTGTTTACTATTTGGATAAACTAAAAGGATAAGAGTAAAAATGACATATTTTTTTACAATTCCTATTTTATAGATATATATTTAAACTTATAATCTGATGATGTATATTTATGGTACATGGGACACATTCCATTTAGATGTCGCATATTCAAATTTATGTAAAATGATGAAAAATCGCATCCTCTTACTTTTAAATTTCAATTATGTGTTCAGATTGGTACAATAGAAATATATTAATGAATATGATTTTTTTTTTGAGAATATTGATATTAATTTCATTAAGTTAATTTATTTATAAATTCTAATAATCATATAATTTCCTTAAAATCATATGCAACAAAAACATAGTAATTAATTAATCAATTAAACAAAAAAATATAAGATATTAAACATACTTAATGTATAATAAATTGAATGAATTATTATATTCCACTATTTTTATATATAATTAAATCATTTCATTCATGTTGTAACATAATATATTCTATGACTATAATAATCTAGATATTATGGTAATTTCAAATTAAAAGAATAGTTTCAGAACTGACATTAGTGTTATTTACCAATAAATGATATTTTATTAAATTATATATAATTCATTAAAATATTATTTTCTACCAAGTAAATTATTAATGATCCAAAATATCAAATATTTTACATTAATTGAAATTATTTTCCCCTATTTAGAATATATTTTTCTCCAAAAAGTTAAAACATTGTTACGGTGGTTATGGTTAAAGCATTGTTTCAGCATGTTACGTGCTGTTGTGTTATAATTAATTATAAAAAATATAGAATTTTCATTTGATAAAATGGATATTATATTAAAAATAAATGGGGCCATATCATCTAATAGATGAAATTTTATTTTAGCATTAAATGATTAATTTCCTAGTAAAGAAATACTACTTAAAATATTGAATAATTAAAATGAAAATGTTTGGACACAAAGAAGTAAATGAACAAGATTCTTATGTCTCAACTCAAACTGAAAATGTTTGAGTTGTGACTCTACAATCTCGGTTTCATAGTCCATGGCCAAGCATCCTTTACCGAGTAGCTATATCATAAATATGGGTTCCATTTTTCAGAGGTACCAGTATGCACGCTCCCACAAACACCCCCATGACTATGTGAAAATATATATACACTAAAGGTGTGCATAGATCTATCCCATAACAGAGTATACAAGAAGTGAAAAAAGGGTAAAACACAAAACTGAAAAAAAAAATAGTGTCCAACCTACTCATATTGAGGGGATAACTGTCTTGTTAATCTTCCGTAATTTTCATTTACTAAGATCTGATAAACACCTATGTCAGTCCTGCACACTAAGCTACTCCTATGACCGGTCCACATCGGACTCTATTGAAATGAACATGGTCTGAATAAGATACAACACCTGTGGGGAAACACCATTCACTAGTGATTACAACAATACATAGTAGAAACTGCTAATTACCAAATGAAATGGCATCCAATAAATCTAAATAGTCCACTCGACCCATCCAGAGGGAACCCAAACCAGAGAGAAAATATGTCTTGAAACCATCCTCAGTTATATATAATTAGTATGCTAATACCACATAGGGTTCCAAACCCAAATACAAAAACACCATAAGGACTACTATAAAATAACCACATATAATCATCTCAGATTCCAATTCTCATGATGTCCCTACCTCAAGACTAGAAAAATATTTGGACTTAAGGATAGGAGGTAATTCTCACCAAGGAGCACACACTCTATGAGACCTATCACCCCAGATGTCACACATCCTATATATAAACTCAATGATCTCAGTCACCCCTTATGTAACCCATCCAAGAGATATCTAATAATTTGGAACAACAATACCATTCCAAATAGAATATCTGAGAGATAACAACCAATTGAGTCTCAAATAATTGATGGCACAACACTTCCATCCAAAAGGGGTATAAATATGAGAGAACATGAACATTAAATATTTCCATGATGAATGTAACATTGGATCACAGTGGATCTCGACACACATATATGGGATCTCACCCATCCCATATGGGGGATGTTGCTCCCCTATGAGAACCATAAAACAATTCATTTTTCAGAAAGGGGATGAATTTCAGGTTCCATTGGGAGGACACTATGAACCTACCCTATAATACTATAATCCAAATCTCTTCAGATAAGAAATCACTCCTAGGATCCTCTAGGGGACACCATAAACCCTACCTATTAACACATAGATCAATCTGAGAGAGGGGATTACTATGATGATCTAATCTAGGACACCAGAAACCTAATTTTACATTCTCTAGATCATATAACTCATTTAGAGAATCATCTACCATGAATTTTTGGTCATGAATATTCCACAAAACCAATCTAGCACAACTCATAATGTACGTGATCATATAATCGTTGATGGTAGAAACTCTACTAAATTCCCCTATTGAGTATGAGATCGTATACCTAATGATTTCACAACCAAAATACAACTTCCCACTATATATTGTATTAAACATTTTATTATTACACAATCCGTAAAAGGATATCCTAATAGATAGAGGATCACCACCCATGTAGTGGTTTCTTCAATATACAAAAGACCCGATCTTTGGAAAATGATATTAAAGAGGATCCCTCCCTAGAATCTCTAGAGGGATGTAACAAATCTAAAATGACGAGAGAGGATCCCACCCCAACTCACCAAATTGATACTAAACTCAATCTATAAACATCCAATTGATGGACTCAAAATCCTATACCAACGATGTAATACCACAATGAAACCTCGTTGAAATAGACCAAAGGAACATAGTCAACTTCCACTAGTCAAGACATTGCTATCCTAAGACACACAAAATATCTCCTAACGTTACATATCCTGGTCCCAAATCATGGATTCCATTACATTCTACATAGAAAATTTCAGAAGATACTCTACTCACAGGCCTGAATCCAATCATAGAATATGTAGATATGATAGGCTTAAACTCCTCCAAGAGGACACAACATTGTTTGTAAGGGGGACTACACGGTGTGTGATCCCACATGAACACACATCTGTGTCCTCTAATTCACATCATTGATGATCATGAGGGATTAAACATAATGTACCAGAGTTATATGGTGCGTATTGCCTTAACTAGGCCCCTGGTTGTGTCTTCCCTAAACATGGGTTGCCAGTCGTGTCTCACACAATGTGTGTATGCATTGGTACATTGTGTGACCTGAATTATCAGACCACTGGTCATGTCATCTACCCATTAAATCATTATTATTTTTTTATGTCATGAAAAATCCACTTTCAGGGAACTGTGGGAATCGAACAAAACCGATCAAACCTTACAGATTCAAAATTCAAACAGGGTCCTATATTTGAAATTTAAAAAAGGGAAAATCTCGCAAATCACATTGTAGCCCAAGAAACGCGTTTCGTCACATAATTATAGCACCATCATCATCATCACACCATCACTGTCTTGACAAAATGTTGATCCATCACCATCTCAGTCACTACACTTATGAAAACCCCAACAGAGATAACACCTACACCATTGTTATTTACCCTCTCCAACACCACACTAAAATGTTTTGAGATCATAGAAACATCATTCAAAAAACCCAAATGACATCATCAAATCCAACATGATAAGCGTCAGAGTCATCATTATAGAGGACCAAATTCAAACAACAAACCATAGAGAAACTGAACAACCTCACCGTCATCAAATCCTGAATTTACCTTTGAATTGAATTGAAATCCAAAAACCTGAACCTCCTTTAGGATCAAACCATACGAGACAATCATCATGCAAAAAAATGCAAAAAACCCTAGACATTGACGAGATCCTTGCACCACCATGTCCTTAGTAGATCCAACATCCCTAAACAAATAAAACAACATGCACACCAGTGTTGAACAAACCCATTTAAACTATAGGAACTACAACGAACAATTGAAATAGATATTTCATAAATCGAAGATGATGAAGAGTGATCCTCTTAGAAAACCATAGACCAAAAAAATAGAACATCACAAAGCTTCTTGAAGCCACCATAATACTCCGACATGGACAGAGAAGAGGGATAATGAAACCAGAGAAGTGATTGAAGTTGTGGGGTCACGACGCATGTATATGTACTCTAGATTATTTAATCCAAATCCACTTTGTATGTAACCCATGCCTAGCTACTATATCTTTTTATCTAGACATGGCCATTTATGCTCTGAAAGATTCCCTAGTCATGTCTTCAGACCACGTGACATGGGGTCACTAGACAATTTCTAACCCTCGTATACAGAATGTAGTCTCCAACACTCATATTCCTTGAATCGGAAGTACTCGCATCATGCACCATGACACTACACACTGTGTAGATGAGAATTTCACGAAGAATTTTCCTTCTAGGAATCCCAAATCTAACTCATTTTCCTGGAAACAAACTGGTCGACACACTTAGGCTTTTTAGTAGGCATCTATGGTCTCTACAAACATAAAACTACTCATAAAAATAGGGATCATGACTAAAACTAAAAACTTCTTACCTCATTGATAAATGTTGAATATTTGGGGTCATATCCTCACTCTGAATCCACTACACCATGATCTAGGAGTGATCACCATCAAGATTAGATATCGATGGTGTCAGAATTCCTCGATTTGGCTCTTGGTCCATCCTTCACTCTAAATGGGGATGTGGGGATTTTCTACTCTTATTTTGTGCACCAAAGAGGTGGGTGGTCACAGATATTGTTCAAATTTTACTATATTAATATCATCCAACTAAAAACCCATTTTCAACTCACCTTCTACTTGAAAACCATTTATGAAAAAATTTATGTTGCACCATGGGTAAAAATGATGTTCTGAACTCAATAATACTCATAATTCAGATAAAATACACCTCTTGGGTGTTAATCCCTATTTCCAATGAAACATTCCACATCATATAAAAAATTTAATATTTTTAATATCACCATTACAAGGACCTCTAGGCCCACTAATACCACTCTCAAATAGTTCATGGCTTCATATATATATTTTAAAATATACCAATGTCTTAATTGTCAATCCTTGAGTCAATACATCCTCCCCACCTTAAGGAATTTTTTCCCCAAAACATGAATGTTCTAGTACATGGGAACGAAACTCAGATCTCAACTAGGTGTATCATTACAGTAATCTCACCAAGAACACCATAAAAGAAACTAAGGGTTCTTAGTATGCCTAAGAACATGCACTTATGGGAACCACAAGGATCAATCACATATGATTCCTTACTCAACCAGGTCGACAATGTGAAACAAACAGATAACATGTCTCCTTAACTATGATATCTGAGAATCACCAAGTACTCCATATATATGCCATCATGAGATGTTGTGGTAAAACACATCTCTAACCTGATGCAGAGACTAATGAAACCCTACATTGAACACACAAGTGAATGGAACTCATCCACTACATCTCAATACAATATTCATTGGGATTCACTGACTTTCCCACATGTTTTTGTATTATGTCTAAATAACAAATCTTAGTGGTGAATGAATTCATGATTATCAGGAGTCGGAAGCCATGTCAAACCATGGATCACCCTCCTCAATCATCTCATATACAATGTAGAATCCCAACACATGTGGGAACCAATAAAAATAACAGGGCTGACAATGAGAACAAATTGGGTCTTATGAGGCCCTGAATGAAAACCCTGTCCATACAACCCTACCCAAACACACATGTTAGAGGGAATATTCCATAACAACTCAACACAATCCATTTTGGGTGGCACTGACTCGCCCTCATTTTTTTATTCACATACCAAAAATGCTCCTCTACAGGGAAATAATCCCTCTTTCTGATGCATTTATATCTACGTCAAACAACACTGACACAAGGAAAAACTAACGCCTCACATAACCCATAACAAACCTAGATAAATTTTAGAATGAAAATAGTTCCTCAAAATAGTGTCTGATAAAATTACCTCATAAATTAAAAATGACATTGAGCATAAATTTATCCATCTTTAGAGCCTCTAGGTCAGAAGAATTTGTGGCCTACAGCTGACCTCGACCCTGTCTTTAACCACACTGAACCAGGGGTAGACCACTGGTGGGTGGTGTTGTCCAATATTAACATCATTCACATCCTACTACTCTTCCCTTTCATTATCTATATATATTACATCCTACATAACACCATTCTCAAAATGAGGTGTCTTATATGGTGGTCCATAGACAAGCTCCCTCTCAGAAGCTTGGTAGGTCGGAAAATCACTAGCAAGATGTACCCAACCATCACAAGATTAAAACACCTCTCTTATGGCTTACCAGAACCAGCCTAGAAACCCTGAAAATGAAACCCTCCATTAAGGGATCACCTCCTAAATTGTATCTCACTCCCGAATCCCTGATATTTTCATTAGATACTAGTTTTCTAAGACTCCACTCCCATTTTCCCAATAGTAATTGTCAGTGTCCATATGGCCAGAAAGATCCCAACCACCAAGGTCTACTCATGCACCCCATCTTTGTTGGGAATTAATAGTGGTAACAATAGAAACCTAATATCATTTAATAATCCATTCTCAAATATCCGTGATCTAAATAATGGATGGTAAATCTTATATAGTGAGTTACATGGTAGGTTTGTGATCCTTGATGAGTACTCCACCATGGTCATGTAATCCCACTGAAGAACCATAAGCTCCGACAGATTCACTTTTCTCAACATGTATAGGTATAACTCTTCCAAAAAGAACCTCTCAAACTCTTCCCATGTGACAGTGGCATCATCATTGGTATTCATTATAAGACCCCACCATTGGCCATCCGAAACCTGCAGAAGGCTCGCCGCTAGGACCACCATCTGATCAAGAGGTTTCCTCACAAATTTAAAAATCACACATGACTGCCTCGTGATAGTCATCAAATTAATGAGGGTCTATATCATCCTTGTACCTCTCTGAACCAACCTATGGAACTCAAGTAGTGCACTCATCCAGTGTGTATCATTGACCAATATTACAACCACAAACTGCTTCCCAAAGGGTCTGGATCTAAAATAGGAAAACTATGAGGCCTAGCCTTATAATTAGTCTTCTATATAGAGATCCCATCCTGTGATGTATTTTCATCATAATCACTCGACATAACCTTTTTTGGCTTTCATCATATATATATCCTGAAGCACAATCATGTTTTATAATTATTGAAGAGTATATATGTTGATATTACTCCAAAGTATAGGAAAAACAAAAAACCATTCTTATTTGATGCATGTGACATTATTTCCCATTGACTATTTTCCTAATAAACCAAGATACAAAATAGGTTATCATAGTCCTAATGAATGGATACGTTAGCCGATGCACCAAAATTGGAGCCCATGTCCCAAAAGCTGACCTCAAAATACTATAACACTACCATAATGCATCCCAAAACTTGCTCATGACACTACTGTCTCAAAGTGGAACCCAATATGATAAAATAATATCATCAATTGACCTAATAGGGACTGTGTTGTGACTCTCCATGCTCATATTCATCGGCCAAGGGCGTGCATCTATCACCAAGTTGGCATATCACACACGTGGGAGGCCTTAACCTAAGGTACCTATATGCACGCACCCAAATACACCGTAATAAAATATTGAAGATATATATAAACTAAAAACAAATGGATGTATACATCTATCCCAAACCAGAGTACGATATAATTAAAAAATTGTAAAAAACATTCCCACCAAAGGAAAACAGTAAACGAATCCAACCTTATCAGATGGAAGAGATCACTATCAAATACACCCACTATAATGCTCATCGGATAAGATTCTAAAAACACATGGATCTGTCTACCTCACTATGCTTCACTTGTATTGAGTCCTCATGGGACTTTGAAAAAAATCATGTGGTCTGCATTATTCAAAAAAATATGTAGTAAAAAAGTTTAGGGGTGATTTTAACAATACTTAGTTTGCACCAAAAATACCAAAAAATAAAGGGAGCCACTAAAAGAAAACTGACTACCCATCATAGCCAGACGGAACCAAAATTAGATATAAACTCCATCTCAAATCCAGTCTTAGTAATACATGACCAGTGAAGCTATACTTCAATGTTGTGCCAATGAATAATGTGAAATGACCGTAAGGAATCCCCGAAAATTCCCAGATATACTCCTCTTAGACCATTAGAATTGTGATGACCTTACCTCATAGGTGGTGATATGTTTGAAATCAATGTTCAGAGATAATGCTAACCCAATAACATACACTATACAGGCCCTTTTATCCAAGATGAAACTCATATAAGATATACAATCCTTTAGATCAATCATCCTTAATGACCCTCATCTGAGAAATATCACTCCATTGGGCACAACATTACCATTTCCTATGGAACATTCAAAAGATACCACTCAATCGTGTATCAAAAAACCGAAGGAATAACACCACAATCCCAAAGGGGCATATATATGACATAATTCACTCATCAAACCTCTCCAGGAAGAATATCACACTCGAGCCTAGTGGCTATCGATACTTAGATAAGAGATCTCTCCCATCCCTGATGGGGTATTCTACTAACCCAATTGGAACCACAAAAAGGTCTCATATATCATAAAGGGTATCACTCATAGGGTCATCTAGAATGAAACTACAATCCCAGTCTAGAAAACAATATTCCACATACCCTCAAATACAAGATCACTCTAATGATCTCGTAGGGGACACCACAAACACAACCTTGGTGTATCAATCATCTCTCCCAAATAGGGTATCACTCCCAATATCCTCATGGTGACACCAAAAACAAAATTTGACATCATAGAGAACATATCACTAAGATAGAGGAGCAGGACCCATGTAGTGTTGGACATAATGATTCCACAACCCTAGTTAGGTAGGACTAACGATAAAGGTGATCATATAGTCGATGATGACACAAAACCTACAGAAACTGTCTAATGAGTAGGAGATCATATACACAATGATGCCACAACCTTACTAAAATTTCCTTCAACAAAGGGGATCATACCTCCAATAATTCCACCAACCCTACAAGGCTATGTTGTGATACATGGGGTCACATCCCGTGTAGGGGGGCATGCAGATACCAAAAACCTGATTTAGGGGAAATGATATGATTGAGGCTCCTACCGTAGCCTCTATTGGGGGACGAAATGACTATTACATAACAATAGATGGTCTCACACCAACCTGTATTTAGGTATTCTACATATCTATCCAAGATAAGACAACTAAGAGGGTCACAATATGGGACCATGGATGTACTACCTCAGTGGACCGTCATATGAATGGATCAAGGGAACTCAATTAACAACTGCTGGTCCAGAAATTGCTAACCCAAAATACCCAGAACATAAACTCACATAAAATCTAATAGTCTCAAATCATGTCCACCATCCCATATATAGTAGAAAATGGCTCAGGATAGGCTACTCATTGGCTTGAATCCATTACCCAATAAGGAGATACTCTTGGATAAAACTGCTCTAAGAGGAGACTACATGACATGAAATAGTGTCTACACGGTGTGTGTTCCCACCTCATCACCAAACTGTTTCCTCTTATATGATTGATTATTGGATAACCATGGGGCCCTAAATGGTGTATAACAAAGGTATATGGAATGAATCCCCCCACTTGTGCCCTGGATGAGTCTTCCATTCACATGAATTGGCCAACCATGTCACACACAAAGTGTGTACCCCTGGGTACATGACACGTCCATGCTGAACGAGCCCTTGGTCATTTCATCGTCCTATTTATGTTTCAGGAACACCGTTCCATTGTAATATTGTTATGTAAATTCATGTGTCCATGTAAGCTCACAAAAATTCCCTGGACATGTCCTTATGCCACACGACATGGTTTCACTACATTATGTGTAACCACGACACATGGCATATATTCTGTAAGACTCATCTTCCTGATTAGGGAAGAACATGATGAGTTCTCCACTATAGTAAAAGATGTGTATATGGGTATTGAAACTATAATATCATTGTGAATAGAAAAAATCACCCTTATTTTCCCCAAAAAACAAAGATATACTCTCACGGGGTCCCTAGTAGGCGTCTAAGGTCTCTACAACCATACAACTATACATAACAAATGGGTCCCAGAATAAAACTCAAAACCTACTAAATCATGGAGAAACACCTAATAGTTTGACTTAAATCCATGCTCTGAAGATTCTAAACTACGATTTGGGAGTGATCACCATCAAGATTGGAGATTGACGACACCTCGATTCCCTAATTTTGTCAATGGGTCGTCAGATGCTCCATAGGTGGAAGAGAGGATTATGCTCTCCTTTTCATGTGAACCATGGTGATAGGAGGTAAGGGATATTTATTTAATTTAATTAAATCAATAACCCTTACATAAAATCAATCATTTGACTCACTTAGGACCCAACACCCAATACAGAAAAAGATTTTGTCGCATGAAGGGTAAGGAAGACATTTTGATCAAAACCGTGGTCTCGGAATTCCAATCTGTGACCCTATATGGGAGTTAATCTAGGTATCCAATAAAACATTGTAATCAGGATATATATATAAATATAAATATATATATATAATGTTTATTATCACTATTATGAGGGTGTTTGGGCCTCAAATTTCGTCACTGACTCATTGCATGGATTAAATAATATTCCAAAAAAATTCAAAATTCTTAGAGGTCAATTCACAAGTCAAAATAGTTTAAAACATGTGTTATTGTTTATTGAAGGTGAATATAGACCATATCAACCATCCATATATTTAATTATAAAATTTTTATCCACATTGGGTTAGTGTGATATCTCATTATTCAATAGTTTTTGGTATAAAAAAATTCCACTCATCCTCCACTATGAAAGGGAACTCACTCCCCATGCTTATTAACACCTCTTAGTTTATTTTACAAGACAGACCCCTCCTAGAATTCTTACCTAACATCCTTATCCAAATTCTAGATATTTTCCCTGATAACTAATCCTATCATAATTATGAAGTGTTCCCCAAAGATTTTTCTATAAGAGAGGTAATTTCCATCACCAAGATCATTTTTCCATTTATCATTTTCAAGATTAAATTATTGATTGAAACTGAAAATATAATAAAACAATTATATCCCATAGTATGAGATGGTTTTATGTTGGTGGAATATTATTTATCTATACAAACTTCTATAAAATTATAATTGAAATCATTCATCATTTTTAAGGATGACTACCACCTCAAAAACTGATAGAACTCATTTTCCATTAAATATTATCATAAATGGATGTAATAATTGATATAATATATATATGTAATATTTATGATGTAATAATACTTATGGATTAAAAATATCATTTATAACTTCAAACATTACATTATGTTAAAAATACAATTTTGTCGCTCGTGTGTATGGTGAACAACAACCTCACAATGCGATGTGAATTGATTTTCACATAAGCATTACATGGAATGTAATATGGATAAATATAATAAATATTTATTATATATATCACATGATATAAATTATTTAAAATTCATATATCATACTATTTTATACCCTTTAACCCATTAAGGGAATGATATTTTGGATCTTGCGTACGTATGAACCACAATCCCCATAAAGTGATGTGATTCAGTTTCCATGACAAACCAGCATGAACTATTCCTTAAATTAAAATGATGAATATATATGATATTTAGTGCATTAATTTAATTCTAAATATGATTTATTAATATCCTATATTCCTAAAATTGAACATTAATGACAGAACCCACATGAGGAAATTATCAAATTAATAGGTAAAATAATTAAAAGGTGAATTATTATTAATAAATAAGTTGTATAATTTTATAAGAGTAAAATATATTATAAGATATATTTGTTTATAGTTATATAATATATTTATAATAAACCTCTAATTATTATAAATGGTGATCAAACATAGAAAAATGGGATCAAACCATCTGTAAGGGTTTCCTGTCTCACTTTTATTTCCCTGAGACAAACACCATATTCAATACATATTCATTTTTGAGGTGTATATAAGTCACATTTGGATATTCTATATGTTGAATCTATTTATATTTAGTTTATTTAATATATATTTGAAATTATCTCATTTATACGGTTTATGACCCAAAAATTAACAATGTGGTAATGGTTTATTTCACAATATTTTCATTATTTAGGACTGTTTTTTTAAATCTCCTTTGAGTGTATTATTTCATATTTTTATATAAAACACAATATAAATTCATGTAATAAATTTACTATAAAAATTCATGTAATAATAACATTTTTAACTTTATGGTTCATATAATGTGTCACGACCCATCCCATATGACCAATGGCGGGAATACTACAAGCCCACCTTCCATAGGTCAGGGGTTGGTGACTAGCACCAAAAGGAGTATCCCTATAATGGGAAGAAACTTCCTTTAAGACTATACAAACACACAATCCAAGAAGAATAAATGAAGAAACCATGAAGTAATCTAATGAAGTAAAAAGTGTACTAAATGTAATGGGGCCGGAATACAAGCCCAACTGAAAAGTAAAAGTACAAATGAAAATAAAAAATAGCTCTGAGATCATCCACCGAGGATGCTACCAAAAGGGTAGGTACATATTGTCTCCACAACACTCCATGTCATCATGTCTCCTTCTCGTGCCGCCTGGTCCATGTTCCCTAAAGCCTCAACCCAGCTGCTCATCATCTGTACAAGACACAACAAGGTGCGGGTGAAGCCCATGCATGTTTGAGTATAACAATACTAAGTAAGGACCCTGAGACCCATGAAGGTCTCACAAAATTCCATAAAGGAAAACGAAAAATCATGATGTCAATCACAACACACAAATTAGTTGATGTAGCTCAAATAATGTATCAGCTAAAACTTGGTATTAGGGATGTATAGAAGTACAAATGAAGAGTCGCAAAGCTAGATCATCTTATTCTGTCAAGAGGAACTATTGCTGACCATACAGAGTCTGACTAACATATGATCTATAGGTACTAACCCCCGCAAGACCCACGTAGGATCTGACCCACCTAGATTCGATAGGTACTAACCCCCACAAGACCCAAACAGGATTTGACCCATACAGGATTGGTACATGTTGACCCATATAGGATCGCTGAGCACAGACCCACACAGTATCGGTATGCACTGACCCACACAGGATCGATGAGCACTGACCCACATAGGAACTGACCCACATAGGATCGATAGGTGTTGACCCACACAAGATCGCTTGGTACTAACTTCAGCATGATCTATCTCCAAACTTTGCCTCACTACCCGCTGTTGGATTCCCACTCATAGCATACCTGATTTTAGGAGAACTGCTCCTCAATCCAAAATTCATATTTCAAAATGCATGAAATCCCATGAAGAAGTAACCTGATGATCTGTCAGGATATAATGGTCCCAATGCAATAGACAGCACATCATCCTTATGCCCGGTTTGTATGTTATTGGAACATTAGTGTCGAGGTCCCGATTGGACTCAAGGTCAATCCAACCCGACCATACTCCAACATTATCCAAAAATCGCATGGAGTGTATTAAAAGGACTTCCTTGTCCTTATGGTCTTTATTCCATAGACGACGCATCAATAGGACGCCCAGTCTGTTAGTTACATCACTTTCCTGGAAAACGGGGGTGATCACACCATTGCCTGACCCTGCTCGGTCTGGCCACCTGGAATATGACAAAGGGGATGCTTCAAAAAATGGATCCCAATTCTACTGATGGCGTGTCAAACTGACACTTGGTTTGATAGTTACAAACATTTATTTATTTAGGGACTGGTTCGGTCTGGGCCCCATCCGACTCGGTCAGACCGGCCAGACGCAACGTTTTCCGGGGTCAATCTGACCATGCTCGGGTCCGACCAATTATGGGTCATCCCGATTCACTAGGTCCATCCCATAGGGGTTGGCCCGGTTTGGTTCACGGGCCCGGGCCATGGTTGTCCATTCCCACCCGCAATGGCCCGTTGGGCCACTGGTCTAGCCTGCTGTGTGGGTATGGTCCGCTTGGTCGGCCCATGCCTGCTCAGTCAACTCAGAGGCGGACCATTGCTTCCCACTATCCCCACACTTATGGGGCCATTCGTCATCTGTTGGGGTGCATCCACACCGCATATAACAGTCATCAATTTGGCCGACTGGGGTTTCCCCAACGCAGCGCGGTGCGGGCCACGCCGCACCATCCTTCCATGGCCTGCTAAGCATGGCTGCTTCCACCGAAGGTACCTATGGGTGCCGCCCTTTTCCCGCGCAGCCAGCTTAGGCTTACGGCCTTTGTCCACCATGGCATGCTTTCCCGTGCCACTTTCCACTTCCCTCAACCAGTTTCAACGTGTCTCCTCCAACCACCACTGACTACAGCCGCCATGGCATGCTGGTGAATTCTTCTGCAATTCATCAAGCTTGATCCAGTCTCCGTTCATGGTGTCATCTGTGCCTACGGTTCTACCATGCTATCATCATCATAACAAGACCCGCTATTTCGTGTTGCTGTTGAGTGGGAAATTGTTTCCTGACTTTCACATCAAGAATGAAAAGGCAGAGGGTCTTGGCCTTGTTCATTTTCCCAGTAACCTCCGCATTACATGAGAAAAAGTGGGATGAAATTTAATTCTTCAAAGACAAATTCAAAATAATCCCCCTATATAGATTTGATGTCTTTTGAAAATGATCAACGAAACCTCTTTCGTCGTTGTCGTCAGTTCATGATTCGATGGTGCTCATCACTATTCACTGGAACCAGTCAATTCATCCTAGTGGTTGGTGTCACGGTAATTTACCAGAGCATCATCACTCGGTGAATCTGTGCCAACAACAACCCCCATGCTCCATATAAATAGTAGTGGGAAGAGGTGGGTAATGTCGTTTGGAATTTATGAGGATCATTTAATAATTAACCTTCTTAATTCCAATGGTAAGGATATAGACAAAGAGGATTCAATCTAATTAATGGCTTGACATGTTGTTGGTCTTGCTACTCTCGCTCATCCATTAGAGGAAAATGAAAAGAGAGAAATGAAATAGCATTTTTATTTTCTTATTTTTTAAAGCCTAAAATATATCTATATCTTTCGACCTATTGCAGTCGATGTGAAGCCTCACATAAGAGAATCTCAGCACTGCGAATTAAACGGTGCCATCATATTCTTAAACTAAGAACCGGTTCAAATGATAGAAGACAGATCTCGCGCGTTCACTGAACGTACATTAAAAAAATGATTATAAATTCATTCTAGGAACATCGAGACTCAGAATCACACATAGTAAATTTTCACAGAATCGTAATAATTTGATATAAAAAATTACATGGAAAATATGGGTCTTTAAATTATCCCCACATTAGGTATTTTAATCCCTAAAAGAAAAAAATACTAAGGAAACAAATGGGGTACTGACTACAAATCAGAGGCTCTCACTCCCATGTGCTCTCATGGAGGTCCTCGTGCTGTCAGAAAATGCACACTAGATGGATCAATCTTGCACGAAAGGCTAGATCCTGTCGATCCTGAATCTCCACTGGAACCTCCGTAAAAGTCACCCCATTATCAATGAACAGCCCTCCCCTGTCAATAATTTGTGATGGATCAAGCACGTACATCCTCAGCTATGTCACGTGGAAAATGTCATGCCCCCGATGCATCTATGAGGGAAGATCTAGGTGATACGCTACCTCGCTAACTCAACTAAGAGTTTGAAAGTGTCTAATGAACATCAGAGATAGTTGGCCGAACCAGCCAAATCTCGGAAAAACTCATTGAGGTGAGACCCATTAGAAGACATGGTCTCCCTCCTAGAACTCCAAAGGTCTCTCTCTCCTATCAGCATAATACTTTTTTTTGGCTTTGTACAGTATTCATCCACATCGGGATGTTCTACAACTTCTCTGTTGTATCTCGTACCAATTGTGGACCCATAAGGGCTGACAACCCAGGGTCTGTCCAGGATATAGGTGACCTATATGGTTGAATATTCAAGGCCTCAAATGGTTCCATATTGATCATGGAGGGATAGTTGTGTTCTATGAAAACTCCACTAATGGGAATGTGATCCTCCAAACTGCAGGCAAAATCTAGGTCACAATCACGTAGAATTTCCTCTAGTGTTTGAATGGTTCACTCCATCTAATCATCCATCTGTGGATGAAAGTTGATGCTCATACGTAGCTGAGTCCTAAACACATTATGTAATCACTTACAAAATCGGGATATAAAATGTGTGTCATGGTCAGAGATGATCATCGATGGCACTTGATGAAGTCATACAATCTATTGTACGTTGAGGTGTCTGACGCCCTCTACTGATCCCTACTCTCAGATGGGTAGAAAGTGAGACCATATGGTGAGTCGTTCAATGATCACCCAGATGGAATTCTGTCCCCTTGACATTCATGGTAGACCCGTCATGATGTCCATGCAGATACCATCCCACTTCTACTCTGGTACCTCTAGTGCTAGTTCTAAGCCTCCTAAAGCCTGATGCTTGACCTTCACTTGCTAACAAGTGAGGCACCTTGAAACAAACTCTACCATGGATTCCTTTATCCCTAGACACTACTACTGATTCCGGAGGTCCTGGTATATCTTCTCCACACCATGATATACTGCCAGAGGGAACATATGGAACTTCTTCAACACCTCCTACTGAAGTTCCACTTGTACTATGGTGTGTCCTCTAAAGAATATGACATGTTCAACACCTTTAGAAAATACATTAGGTGAATCTCTTAAGGATATCTGAGCATGTCAAGCCTCGTAGTCAATGTACCCAAGATGTTCCTCCTGAACACGCTGAAGAAGTGGAGGAGTGACAGTCATAGACTAGAGGTAAGTTGCTCTATATCTATCAAAAAAGGATATCTGAAACACAGCTAGAGGCCCCATCACCTCACTAAGAAACTGTAGAACATAACTCCTATTAATTACATCTACTACTAGGTTCCTCTTCCTTGGAATCTCAAAAATCGTAAAGTCATAGTCTTGGAGGAACTCAAGACAACGTCAATATCTCAGGTTCATGTCATTCTGTGAAAGATAAACTAGAGAATATTTTGATCAGAGTAGACAATAAAACGTTCACCTATCTTGTAATGACACAACATCATCAAGGAGAATACCCCTTCTACTAACACCAGGTCATGGGTAGCATAGTTATGCTCTTTTTGTCTCATTTGTCCTATACTATAAGCGATCATTTCTCTCTCCTATATTAGGACACATACATGTCTTTTCCCCGACACGTCACTGTAGACTACATACCCAACACCCTTATTCGGTAGCCTCAAGATGGTTGAAATAATCAGTCTCTACCTCATCTCTTGAAAAAAATAATGGCATATCTCTATCCATATAAAGGGATGTCCTTCATTCTTTAATGCTGACATGGCTGCCACACCTTTGGAAAAGTTAGGTACGAACATCTGGTAGTACCCATCCATCCCTAGGAAACTCGGCACCCTAGTCAAACTTCTGGGTGGCCCCCAATCTAGCACAACATCTATCTTTTCTGGATACTATACAACACTAGCCTCTGAGATAATGTGTCCATGAAAATGTATCTCTCATATCCAGAACTGGATCATTGAGAGAATACCATAAATCTAGTTCTCTTAGTGTGTATCCAGAACTATCTGCTGATGATAGGTATTCTCCTCCCCCACACTAATTACATCATGATTTCATTAATGTAGACCACCACGAAGAGATTGACGTAAGGATGGAAAATATTTTTCATTATCTCCATGCACACTTCTAGATCATTGGTTATGCAAAATGGATTTACCATGAACTCATAATGGCCACACCGAAATACAAAGGTTATATTTCGTACCTCCTCATCCCATACCCTGAGCTGATGATAGCGTGATCTGAGGTCTATATACAAAAATAACAACACTCCATTTAGCTGGATTAAGAGATCATTGATCCTCAAGAGTGGATACTTGTTCTTCACGATCACCTAGTTCAGGAACTGATAATCCATGCAAAGCCTCAGACTCCCACCTGCCTTCTTTGCGAACAAAATCGTGGCTTCCCATAGAGAAATAATGGGCCTTTTGACCCACATCTTCTGAAAGTCCTCCAGCTGTAACCAAAACTCATGAAGCTCCACAGGAGCCATCCGATATTCTGGTGTAGATATCAGTTTCGTCCCATGGTATGGTTTGATGTATAAGTCCACCTCTCCATAAGGAGGTAGTCCCAAAATATCATTAGGGAAGACATCGGCATAATGGTCCACCACTACAAGATATCTCAAACTCTCAACATAAAATACTCTGAGGCTATGGATAGCCAACCAATGTGTGACTAGCTGCGCCCTCCTTTGGGTATGTCCATCCCGGGCTGCAAAGGTTCTCTTCTCGATGGTGAAGGAAAACCTAGTCCCCTCTTCACAGAAACACCACACATTACAACTAATATAGTCGACTTGATCATGGGTTGTGGATGACCATTCCATACCCAGGATGATGTTGTAAGGCTTCGAAGCCACTACTACAAGATCACAGCTAAATATCTCACCTCCTAGATTAATCTCACACTACCAGAACCAATGTGTAATCATTGAATCATCTCTCGTAGGAGTATCTAATCGTAAGGCTAGAGCTAATGGATCCACTAGAGTATCTGAGCTCCGAATGAGGGCCGTGGTAATGAAAGAGTGACTAGAACCTATTTCTATAAGTACTCCAGCTGTTGTGGAGTATACACAGATCATTCCTTGAATCATCTCCAGAGCACCATGGTTATAGGCCTCAGCAGCCTGGATTTGAGCTTGTTCCTGTCCACCTCCACCATGTGGTCAAGGTGGACCACCTGGAGGTGGTGGCTGTAGAACCTTTAATCACTTCCCACCGCCTACTACCTGAACATATTCTCTAACACGTCCGCTGCCCATCAGACCACCTCGCTCGAACATCCACCTCTTCCCCTGTGGTCCCTCGACCGTCTTCTAGTTGTCTGAATGGTAGGTCGGGTAGTCGCTAGCCATCTGACCCTGCCCACTGCATGAGTAGCACTTCCTGATACACATCTATCCCCCACTGTACCGTGAGGCTCGCACCAATGACCCTGTATCCTGAGGTTGTCCATCAGAAGGTCTATCTCACTTGGTTCTTTGAATTATCTATCTACTTCCTTCTATGGATGGCTCTGCTACATGACATATGGTGGTGGCTCTCATTGTTGGTGCTTGCTCAGCTAGGATGCTCTCTACAAAAATTCCTCTCTCTAGCAACCCATCCAATGTCGGAATGCTGAGTGATATAATCGATGCTCGGATCTCCCTTTGGATACCCTACTAAATGGTTTGGGCTTTGATGAAAGGGTCATGTACTATGTCAGTAGAGTAGTCGGAGAGACCACTGGACCTCACTGAGTATTGGTCTATGGTCATGCTTCCCTACTGTAAGTGCAGTAGCTCCTATTTACACACTGGGCATAGGTTCGCTGGAATGAAATTTTCCCTGAAAAGGCCCTCTAAGTCCACCATAGTGGGAGTCGCCTCTTCGTGTAACTGAAGTACCAAACTCCACTATCTCCCAGCTACCCCTAGTAGAGACTCGAAGTTAGGAACACCATCAGATCAGCTAGTGTCCCAACTAAGAGAAGAACTCTACCAAATCCTCCAACCATTCCTTAGACGCCTGCAGATCCATCTCCCCTTGGATCCAGAAAGTTCTTTACTATTGAAAATTGTGAAAAGTGCTTAGTTGGCATTCAAACTATGCTGGTGGGGCGGGTGGCATCGTCTTTCCAACATGTGGTGGGTCTACTGGTGACCCACCTGGTGGTACTATCGTCATAAGAGGGTCATGCACCGAAGTCTCATCACTCGGTGGGCCATCATCGTGAACTCTATAAGGATGCCTGGTTGGCTATCTACGTAGGGGTATCATGAAATAAAATAGGTGTGCCACAGTAAATCTGTTTTACCTGGTGATTTGACTTAAAGAGATGAGATATAAAAAACATCATAAACACACACAATCAGTGTTTTCTTGCACTGAGTGAGAAATCAGAATTTAGGGTCTTGGTATATGGATACGTCAGTCACTGCACCAACACTAGATTCCCCAAACTGAAAACGACACTCATAACACTTAACACTTTTAGCACATATAAATGATCGGAGTCCTAGTTCTATGGTTAAACCAACACCTCAAATACTAATTTTCCATGATCCATCCCCTCATGCCCATTCCATGACTATCCCAACCCCGCCTCCCATAGGGCAGGGGAGGGTGACTAGAAAAAAAGGCATATCCCTATAACAAGAAGGCATGTCCTTTAAACATGTAAAATCACACAATCCAAGAGCCCAACAAGAAGCAAGTATGAAGTAATCTACTATAGTAAAAAGTGTACTGAATATAAAGGGGACAAAATACAAGACTAACTGAAAAGTACAAGTACAACTGAAAAGTGAAAACAGCTCCAGAATCGTCAACTGAGGATCCTACTGGAAGGGTAGGTTCCTATCGTCTCCACAAAACTCTACATCAGCCTATCTCTTATGTGTACCACCTGGTCCTAGAAACCACAGGTCTCATCCTAGATGCTCATCATCTCTACAAGTCACAAAGAGGTGCGGGCGAAGCCCTCGTAGGGGTGAATATAACAATACTCATTGGGGACCCTGAGACCCTGGGAGGTCTCAAAGAATTCCACAAAGGAAAACCATGAAGCATGATCTCAATAAAAAATCCAAAATCATTATACATAGCTCAAAAAAAGACTTAGATCAGACTGGGTATTAGTGAAGTATAGAAGTATAGATGATCAGTCACGAAGATAGATGAACTTATTCTATCAGGAGACACTGCTACTGACTATATAGAGTCTAATCCACACAATATCAAAAGTTATTAACCCTTCCAAGACCCGTATAGGATATGAACCACACTAGATCAGTACGCTTTGAACAACACATGAACGTAGAGCACTGATCCACATAGGATATGACCCACACGACATCGATATGCGCTAACCCACACAAGAACTCTGAACACTGACCCATAGAAGATCTTACCCACAAAAGATCAATAGGTTATGACCCACACATGATCTATCAGTAATAACCTCTGTATGGTCTATCTCCAACCTCCATCTCACTGCCAGCCACTCGATTCCTGTATATAAGACTCTTGATTATTTTAGAACCATTCCTCAAGCCATAGGTCATATTTAAACTCACCTGACATCCCACGAAGAAGTAACCAGATTATGTGACACGTCATAAGGGTCCCAACGCAAAAGACGACATGTCAACCGGATGCCCGATCTATAAGTTATTTGCATTTTAGTGTAGAGGGACTGGTTGGATTCAGATTTGATCCAACCCAACCATAAACCAACATTCTACAAAACTCTCGTGATGTTTTTCAAATGGACCTCCTTTTCACTAGGGTGCTCTTGCAACTAAAAATGCTTCAATCGGATGCCCGGTCCGTTAGTTACATCCCTTTCCGTGAAAAGGGGAGTGATCGCAACTATGTATGACCCAGCTCAGTCGGGCTGACCAGAATATGCAAAAGGGACCAATTCCCAAAAGGGACCCCAATGCCACTGACAACGTGTCAAACATACACTAGGATTGTTAGTTACGAGCAATTATTTATCTAGGGACCAGTTGTGAATGGGCATGGTGTAACTCTATCAGACCGGACCTAAGCAATGGGTCCCAGGATCTATCTAACCCTGCCCAGTTCTGGATAGTTAAGGGTCAGGCTTATTCACTAGGTCTGACCCATTGGGGTCGACTGAGTTGGGTTTGTGATCCCGGGATGTGGTTGGCCCTGCCCACCATGATGGGATCGGCCCACTCAAACTGGCCTGCCAAGCAGTGGGTCTGGCTCAGCCTGCTGGTCCATGGGTCTGTCCCAGCCTGCAGGCAGGTCTGATCAGCTTGGCCGGACTATGCTGGCTCAGTCCTCCCAGAGGTGGACCATTGTGTCCTGTTGTTGTGGGGCCTTTCGCTTATTGGTGGGATGCTTCCCCACCACGGTTAATGGTCGGCCATTTGGCTGACTAGGTTTTCACCAACGCGGTATGGTGCGGGCCGCACCGCCCCTTCCTTCCATGGCCTGTTGGCCACAACCACTTTTTCTGGCTGCGCTTGCAGGAACCACACTTTTTCCATGTGGCTAGCTCTGGATGGCCGCCTACAGCCACCGCGGTGTGAAGTTGGGTGCCACCTTCCACTTCCTGCACCTAGGATGCTTTGGGTATACTCCGTCCACTTCCAGCCGCCGCTGATATGGTGTGCGGGCGGTTTCTTCCATGGGTCATTGGGCATGATCCGATGTCCATTCTTGGTGTCGTCTGTGCCTATAGCTCTCCTCCGCCATCGTCATCATTGTGTGAACCTCTATTTTATGTTTTCATTGTGTTGGAAATTAATCCCCAAAGTTCATATGAATAATTAAGCGGTGGAGGGTCAGGGCCATGTTTATTTGAACTGCGCCCTCCACGTTAAATGATAACAAACATCAGAGAAATTTAACTCATCAAGGACAACTCCAAAATAAAGTCCCAACCTGGATTAGACGTCCGCTGACGACTATCGATGAAACCACTTTCATCATTGTCTTCGGTTTTTGATTATGTGGTGCTCATCAGCATTCGGTGGAACCGGTCTAATTTTTCTTTTGGTTAGTTTCACAGTATTTTCCCAAAGCTACATCCCTTAGTGAAGCCATGCCAACACCCCTCCCCTAGCTCTACATAAATAAGAGGGGGAAGAGGGGGGTAACATTGTTGGGAATTTATGAAGTTAATTTAATAATGAATTTTCCAAATTACAATAGCAGAATTATAAACATAGAGAGTCAAGAAAATTAATGTCTTGACATGTCATTTGTCCCACCACTACCACTCGTCCGTTGGAGGAAAAGAAAAGAGAGAAATAAAATAACATTGTTATTTTATTATTATTTTTAATTTCCAAAATCTATCCTTTTCTCCCAAATTAATATGTAATAAATGAAGCGTCATTTAAGATATTCTCGATGTTGCAGATTCAACGGTACTCTCAGATTTTTAATTTGAGAACTGATTGAAAAGATAGAAAATGCTACTCACGTGATTGCTGAATATATCATAAAAAAGTGTATAGAAATTCATTCCAGGAAAAGCAGGCCTCAGAATCACGCGATATAAATATTCATATCCTAGTAATAATTCTATACAAATTAAAAAATTATTTGGTAAATATGGGTCGTTACATAATGTTTGATAATTTTTAAAGAAAATATGACTTTATTTATCTCTTTGGCAAACCATCCTTTTTCTTCTTAAACCATTTTATCTAATAATATTTTAATGAATGATTATAACATTCTAAAAATTAATTTTTTATATAAAATTTTATCCTCATTTAAAATTTTAATTTTTATGGATTATTTATATAATTAATTAAAAATCCCTCTTTAGATTTTTCCACAAATGTAAATGTATTTTTTTAACAAGTATGGTATGAAACAAATCCTTTTCCACCATGGTCCACAAATTTTTAAAACATATTTTTAGGTATTTGAACTTTATTTTAAAATGAATTATTTTAATATGGTCTTATGAGTTTTTTTAAAGGGAGATTTTGAAAATTCAATTATTATTTTCCCCAATAATTTATTTATGTGCAAATTTTATTGTATTTATATTCATCAATGAAATCAACCCTTTATTATAATTTTCATCCACGTAAGATATATTTTAGCTATATCATCCTAATTATTTATCACCATGGTTTATGATCAGTTGGACTAGGGATGTAGTATTCTGATAACATTCATATTACTCTTGATGGTTTGCGATTATATTTATTAAATGGGGTAATTATTAATGTTATATATTATATTTTTACAATATTAAAATTTATTTTTATTATATATCACCCATTTAATATGATAAATTAATTTTAAATATTATGTCATAAGATGGGATCAAATATATAAATCCCATCGAAGCATCGATTGGTTTCATGAGACAAATCAATTGACCAAATTTGAGGGGTTTATTTCCAAAGATTAATACATTTTGGTAGAATTTATTGAAACATTTAGATGACTTTCCTTATTAATTACCTCATTTTGTGATCAATGAATAATGTACTTATGACTATTTGATTAGATAAAAATATACATGGATACTATTCATACATATGTGATTAATTATATTTCATTATTTGATCATCCGTTGTTTTTAACATATTATTATCAGTTTGTTAACAAAAAATGTGTTTCATATATTTATCATGTAATACTATTTCTTCATATTTATACATTATAGGTTCAATTTTAATCATTATTTTACCGAGTAATTTTTCTCACCATTTTCTTATTTTTTATTTTCCCTAGAATAACTTAAAGTGGTTTGTGACGGATATAAAGGGATACACTGTGAATAATAATGATATTCAAAAAGATTTTTTTTGATAATTCTATGTTTTATAACTTTCATGAATTTCCATTTTCTATCTAGATTACAAGGTCATCTAAACTATTTGGTATTGTCATATATGTTAACTTGAATCCATTTCAAATATACTAATGTAACCACAGACTAGGAGCTAAAATTATAGGGGTAATTTACACTCAACCTATAGTTCAGTAACAAAAACAGGTAACTCATCAGGAAGAATATCTTGATAATCATATAATACTAGAACATAATTAATCTAAAAATATCCCATATTCTAAAAATTTAAAAAAGATAACATTAATTTACATATTCTAACAGTGTATCACCTTCATGAATGTTATCAAAGGTATGTGTTTTTTTATATATAAATAATAATATTAAGATCATAAATTAAATTATTTGGAATAAAAATAAACCATAACATGATAAAATGATTGAAAATACCTATATAAAATGTCATTAAATTTTATTATTGAAAAAAAATTATGGTTTTTCAAGAAAACACTTCAAAAAATTATACGATGATGACCATTTAAAATTATTGCTTGCTTAATACATTTTCCATGTGTTTTATCTAAAATTGTTGACTTTATTTGTTATTGATAAATTGTCATATTCACAAAAAAATTTGAAAGAATATTTAGACATTGAATTAAACATGATTATCATCATCTAAATAAATATGTAAGGTACATGTTCCCACTTAATTTGATATCAATAAATTTAATATGTTATTTTTATAGGATTTCACCAGACCATTTTATTTGTAGTATTCATAATTCCATTCATTTGATCACTAATTTATAAAAAATTATTCATAATCACCAATATAATTACATTTAAAACATCTTACAACCCACTTATCAAAAAAAGTCTCACAACTACCAAGGTCATTTTCCTAACAGTCACGACTCGTATTAAAAATCATAGCACATTAGAATAACACCCTATATTTTATAATAAACTCTCAAAGTTTCTATTTTAACTCTATTATCATGAACTGATATTTTATTTCCACCAGATTTACTCCTTGGATACATCCCATTTTATTCCCTTTATGCCTCTTTTTATGCTTATTATCATAGAACACATGATCATCAAAAAGCTCAAATTATATTATCCAACCATTACAATAAATTTTATTATTTCATTTAAAATCATTAGTTGAAAATTTTCTTTATTACATTCTCATTAATTATGAGTAAAAATTAAAATCTTTACTATGATGATTCTAAAAACAAATTGGTTTATAAAATTCCAATCATATATATTTTTTCCCCAAACAAGGACACTCAATCATCCTCCTAGATAAATTCTATGAACTTACCATTCAACCTCATTGAAAAATATTAGAAAAAGATTTTTCTATAATTAAATTATTAAATGTATAAAAGTTATATGGAATCAAAATCACATCATTCTCGAGTATTCGTAACAATTGATGTTTGTTGACTGACTTCACCAACAAAAGGGATCATATAAAGATTTAACATTTTTATCCAGAAAAAAAAATCATCAAATATATAAAAAAAATTCATTAATTGTTCCATTATCTTCTATTGATTCTATATATCCACATAATTATTGATGGTGTCGAATCGAAAAATGCTACACTATTGAAAAGTTCCACTATGATATATCTACATTATCATTTCCATTGATACCACCAACATTTATATATTTTTTCAACAAATTCATCACAACAAAAAGCTACATAGTATAAATTACATCCCATCCATGTTTCTTATTTGGAAGGATATTCTTCTCTTAATAGATTCTTTCATTAGCTTAACTATTTCCCCAATGAAAAATCACTATGAACTGGTATAGTTTAAAAGAATAAAGATTGTAATATTTAAATAATATATCATGAAAGCTATATATTAGATTTATGTAGGATATTTACTTAAATAAAATTAACTGTAAAATTATCCTATTCTTTTATTATATATCAACTATAAGGACCCAACCATTAATAGTACATAAAATTTTTTTATTATAGAAGATATAATTTTATTACATTCCAAAACATCTTCTCAATTTACACAAATATAAAATTATTTTATCATCCTTAAAAAATAAAATATTACATCACTATGTTTTCATGTACACTAAATATCAATTTTCCCACAATAAAAAATATTCAGGATACAAATACTTTTCATATCATGGGAAATATTAAATAAATATATCATAACATCATCCATGTCCTTATTAAAACTTAAAACCCAATTATATTTTTTTCAAAAAGAATTGATAACCAAAAAAATGATTGTAAAATTCTTATTAATATATTGAATGAAACCTATTGGTCCCTAAATAAAAAATATCCATTTACGAAATAAGGATTGCGTATGAAATAAATATTTTCATAACAAAAAAAACTTCAATACCTAATGATTTGTAGAAAACTCTAAATTGGAAATATTAAATCCAAAACAAAACTCATAATGGTTTCTTTTTAATCTTCTAAAAATGTAAGAAAATAATCAAAAATTAATACATTTCTCACTAAATAAGTAGCATTTAATTAAATTTAATAATTTCCTCTTAATCATACCTTGTCGAATAAAATTATTTCCAAATAAAATCCATAAAATGGATAAATAAATTAGGTAGGTAAAATGGGACATTATTTTCATTACATTTTTACAGTCAATATTTCAAATGTAATAGCCTATCTAGTAAATTAAGATAATCTTATAACAGAACCATATATTTGGATAAATTCATTACATTAACCAATGCATGGTAGAGAAATATCTGGATCACCTATCATCATGAGCTATATTTATCTCACTAGTCATCACATGTTATATCAGTCTCACACATCATCCTAAAAAATTTCTATGAAACATAACATAATCATAACACTTAAAATCATGAAACTTCATCTATATACTCATAAAAATATACATTATGTCAACAAGAAAAATATATTTGGATCTTGAAAAATCGATTCTCTTTATAACTATTTTTTAAAATACTAGGAAAAAAGTGATGGAATGAATTCATTGATGATATAATGAATTATTATAAAGGAACCCGATAATAAAATATCTATTAATAAAATCAGAAAAATGGGCAAAGTTGTATACTATAAAATATCACATTAATGTCCATGTTTTTTTTTGAAAAAAATATCCATATAAAATCAATAAAATATATACTAATGAAAAATTTGAATGAAAACAAAAACTACATTTAATTACATTCATAATTCATTTTTATACATATAAATACAAACATAATTTTTATTATTATAGACCAAGAAGTGATTTATTTTGAAATTAAATATTAAAATCATCTAAAATTAGGTTAAATGGTATTATCCTTTACCTCATGTATGACTCATCATCTATGTGATTTATATCACTAAATAAGAAAAATATTTTAATTATCTACATTTTTAATTAACCTTAATTTTTTATTATTATTTTTTATTTATTAAATTTTTTTATTCATTACCTAATCAATTGTGGTCACAATGATAATTTTGAAAACATTCTACCATATATACAATGTCACATTCGTAGGTTGAATATGGTCAAATTAGCTAGTATTACATCATTACTAGAATAATAATCATTGTTATAAATTAATTATTCTTTTATAACTATACATTAATGATGATATGAAAAAATTATTTACATTAAAATTAGGGAGATGGTATGTTGAACATTCACATGAGTATTGTTTCCATTCATCATCAAACACGAAGGAAATATTATAGTATTGTTTTTTCAGTATGTAATTAATTTTATATAATAAATATAAAATGAAATATTTAATCAATATTATATATATATCATCCAATTGATGTGGTGATGAAAAATGAACCACATTGCTTCATGGAGGAGGTAATCCACATGTATGAAAAAATAGAGTTAATATGATTCAATATATATAATTCTATGTATATATATAATATTATATAATACCATAATAATATTTTTATGAATATATTTTATATTTACATTAAATCCATCATTATAACCAACTGTTAATGGTGGTGATGGTAAATAAATTAAATTGGTTCGCATTGCTATAGTCCACCAAATATGAGAATCATATTCCTTTTCCATTTTTATTGTAGTGGATATTGATATAGGTTATAAAATTTAAATAAAAAAATCTTAGTTTATAGATGATACTTGAGTTATTATTTCATCATGATGATTTATATTTTAAGGAGGTAGGGAAATAAATAAAATGGAAACACTCTATTAATAACTATACATATTCATCAAAAACAACTTTAGGATAATACCTAAAGACATCATAGGATGGTTATATGACCATAATAATGTATATAATAATATATAGGGATTACATGATGGTATTTGGATAGGTATTTTACCCAAAAAGTGTCTCTACGTTAAAGGTGTAGAGGAGAGTGTGTTTTCTTTTATTAATTGGTAGGATGAAAAACTGTTTATTTTTAAAAAGATTAAAATTTTATAATATATTAATTAGGATAAAAGGTCATATTCTTGACCATAAATATGTATTATATGAAAAATCTTCTAAATATTTTCACTTAATGGTATTTAGACATGGTTTTAGTTCATTTTAATCCTTATCTCTTAAGTTTAACCCTATGATAAACCTATTTTAAGATTAAAAATTGTAATCGATTTTTACTATTTTTTAAATTATATTATGTTAAAATATTATGTTGAACATATTACATAATATTAATTAAGGTCACTACAAATATTGAATCCCTTTTTTAAATTCAATTCAAAATTTTGTAAAATATTAATATAAAATTAATCCTAAAAAATAAATTGAAAAGCGATTTCCAGAAAAAACAAATTTGGTTAATATGAATGTTTTTATACAAAGATGAATTATAATATTAAATACAATGGAATTTATTGTATTATGTTTAAAAAAATAACTAATTAAATTTCAAATCAAGACCAAAATATATAGTTACTTTTTAATTTCATTAAATGAATAGAGAGTTTTGAATTAAAATATGTATTTTTTCTTTTCATTTTAAAAATAAAATATTTATGAAATTTATAAAAAATTATCCAAAGTAAATTTTTACATGAATATTTCGAAAATTAAGTTAATTTTAACAAATTAAAATTATATTAATTGAAAAAAAAACAATATAATCCATAGAATCCAAATATTTTTTAAAATAAAGCTGCTATAATTTTAACTGAAAAGATTCCTAATATTCATAAAATTAATATATAAATAGATAATATAAATTAAAAGTATTTATAAGATACTAAAACGGTTTATTTTTAAATTATATAGGTATTCAGATTCAATTTTATCGTGTGAAAAAGGTCTGAGAGATCATACACAGTCTACCACTACCATCACATGACGAACCCACCATTGTGGGTGATACACCATTCCATGAAAGCATCATTATCCCCTCCACACTTTGTAGGGCCCTAGAAAACCTTGATATGGGATGGTTGAATCATGGATTAATCTTTTTATTTTTAATTGATGGGTATTTTTCCCACATTTGTAGGAAACTATTTATCCTATCCGATTAAAATTATTGAAAACAAAAAATCACATGTAAAGTGAAGACACAAAAATTTTAGTTGGATCAAAACTAAGGGATACATCCAAGTGGAATACATCAATTGGTTTTCATTCGTACAAAATTACACTAATCATCACTAGTGGTGGATTACAAAATATTATCATAGTAACTATATGCTAGGTGCATTTCTTTTACAAGGTTTTAGGGATAACACTATAGGTCCCTCCGACCACTTCCATTGATTCCCCCTTTCTCACTATGATTATAGGAATATGAACTCATTTTACTTAAATAAAGGTCACTTCAATGGCTTGGCATTAAATCATGCATCTAAAGAAATAGATATATTCTCGATTGATGTCCTTTTCCCCCTATATATGTAATCTACTTTTCTGCGTATTGTTCATTGCAGAACATATCCTTCATGAAATGTGATTCTTCATCCACATATTTGGAACTTCCATGAACCTAATATGCATACCACATCTGTAAACCATAATTGCATAACACCTTCAAAAAATCAGGTTCACATAATGCCTTCTCTCCTACCCTCACAAACTTCTTCTTCACCAGAGACCATTTATGCATACCACCTTCCATTGAATACAACCATTCTATGCATACCATCTAACATTCTCCACCTACAGACTCTATTTCACATATAGACATTGTTCCATGTACCGCCTCCTTCATTGGAATTCTTCTTCTATGAACTATTTCTCATTTGCAAACCACTTCTCATTTTACAAAATCCTCCACAATAACCACTTCTCCCTTGTGGGATTTTCCTTCCATGAACCATTCTATAAATCACTGAATTCCTTTCATATTTGAAATTAAATTCTTTATGGGGTTATCTTATGTGAACTACTTTTATATCTCACCAATTTCTTCTAATATTTTTAATCTTAGAGATTATTCTTAATTAGGGGATTAGGTCTCCTTATATAGGAAATAAAGTCCACATAATCCGTTGAACCATGATTTACAAAATCTGCGATAAAGACCAACCCTGACCACATTCCAGGCATCTCTTGTGTACCATTTTCCTTATTTGGTCAGTTTACCATTATTATCTCTACATGGGGGCACAAATCCATGCCTCATTTCAGCAAACATCACCCTTCACGAGATCTCAAAACTCCACCTCATTTTTTTGAACGACTTGTTGTATCATGAACTGTTCACCACCCATGAACTAAAACCCTTGACCCAAACAAAAAACCATCCATTCGAACCATTTTCATTTCTATGAAATTTTTTCTCCCTATCTGTATAGAACCCATCATCATCCAAAAAACATTCTATGTACATAGTATGTGTTTCATGTCCCATGCTACACAGTTTCCTTCCTTTTCTATTTTTCTCCACCATTCCACATCTCATTCACTTATATGTAGAAAACCATCCATTTCCAAAAAA
Source organism: Viscum album (assembly GCA_963277665.1). Lineage (NCBI taxonomy): Eukaryota > Viridiplantae > Streptophyta > Magnoliopsida > Santalales > Viscaceae > Viscum > Viscum album. The sequence goes on from OY728127.1 coordinate 1,908,685,813, forward strand.
ACTTCCAATTTTAAGGACCAAAAATTTGTAAAACACTGGGAAATTATTCCACTATAAATACTACTTTCATCATCATTCATAAGAAAACATTCATTGGAATCTCATTGATCAACCAAATGTTGATTGAAAACAAACAATAACCACCCTCCATATCTAGAATAGAATAGACTTCAATCAAAAAATATACCCCTTTGGGTTTGTTGGAAATCCATAGATAAATTCAATAAAGAACCAGCCAAATGTTGAGAATCGAGAAACAACTCAAATTCTCAATTTAGAAAACAACTAGGGATGCATGAATTGAAAATTTTTTGAAACCAAATTGTGAATTTTTCATTTTCAATGTCTCTAGTATTATTCCATTTGTAACTCATAATTCACTCCCATTGTAACATTTTTTAATTTATCTATTCTAAATCATCATTTCATAATTCATCCTCCATGTTTGAACCATGATGCATTGAATTTATCAATTCACCCCCATTGTAAATAAAGTAAAAGAGTCATTGTTTGACTTGAAGAGCTAAAAGAACACTCCCCTGGATCGAATATCTAATATAAACCTACAACTAGTTCACAAACATTTTAAAATAGATAAAAAAATGGGGAGATGATACATTCATAATGTCCTCATGAATGTGGAGGGGACGAAATATCGAGTTTCAACCGATGCTTCTCAATCCCTTGTGATGATAATGGCTTGGTTAGTATTTCATACACTAGATCATTAGTTCCAACATGAACCATTTTAATAATTCCTTGTTCCATTTTTCAATGAGGAAGTGATACATGATTTCAATCTATTTTGTATGAGAATGATGAATAAGATTCATCACAAGATCAATTGAACTCTTTTCATCACAGTGAATCACTATTGGCTATTTCACCTCATCACCAAAATCATTCAGTTGTTGCTTCATCCATACTAACAGAGTTCAATCCTTTGTAGCAGAGATATACTCATCTTCATTAGTATTGAGAGATGTCATTTCCTATTTCTTACTAAACCATCCCACACATTCACTTGCTGACTTTCTATCAACAATATCTCCATACCAATCAATATAAGAAAATTATGATATAATGTTCTATATTTCTACAGTAATCTATAATCCATAATTATGTGTGCCTTTAATGTGCCTCATGATCCTTTTCACTAATTCCATATGTTCTTCCTTTGGATTACGTTGAAATAAGGCCACTAAGAATTTAGCAATGAAAATATATGGCTATGTTTTTGTCATGAACAATAAGCTTACAAGGATTATCCAATACATTGTGGGGTCTATAGATGTACCATAACCATGCTTTCCCTATTTGGTTCCAACTGAAATCAGTGTCAACATTGGTTTGGAGTCATGCCTTATGAATTTTTTCAGCAACTCTCATTCATACTTTTCCTAAAAGATAAAAGTGAAGGCTTTTCTCTGAATCACTTTAATCCCCAATAAGTATGTGAGTTCAACAATCATAGTCAATTCAAATTCTTATTTCCTGTGATTAGAAAATTCATCCACTATTCCCTGGATACTTACCCTAAATATAATATCATCTATGTGTAATGGAACCATGAACTAATATTTTTGAGAATTCTTCACATAAATAATGTGATCGACTCCTCTAATTTTTAATTATTGCTTCTTAATGTAAGAATCCAACTAAGAGTACCATGGTTGTGATGCATGTTTGAGAGAATATAAATAATTATTTAATCATAAAACCTTCATTTCATCTTTACCAAGATGATATCACACCATTTCTTTAGTATATTATTATTCTTTAGGAATTCAATTTAGGAATGTTTTCCTGACAACCATTTGAAACACGTTGTATCCTCTTTGAATTTCCATATCACGAAACAGTCTGATTTACTAAAGTCTAGCCACAAGGGAAAATGTTTCATCAATATAAAATTATTCAATCTGTTAATATCATTTACAATCCATATATGCCTTATTTATGATCACATTTCTATGCTAGTAAAATTGATTTTTAAAAATCTACATCGTATTAATCAAATTGTGGGTTCCATATCTTTTAACATGATCTGATGTTTGTTTCTTATCACTCTGATCCAATTATTAATTCATAGAATTCACCCATTATTTATCATTTGTAATTTCTTTTAATGAAGATGGTTCCAAAATTTAATGGAATGAATATTGTCTACTATTCATCATTCTCATTGTCTTCTTTAGAGTTGTCCCAACCCTAACGATGTTGGTGAGATCAATTTCTACACATCAAATTCTCTTGTTAGGTTGAGAAGAATTTTTTTCTCCCATGGTTTCTTCTTCTGAGTTCAAATCATGATGTGAATAATATATTTTTTCCTACATTCCTCTACTTCTAAATTTGGATCTATTCCATTTTCAAATTCTTCCTCAAATTATATCACATTAATAGAATTTTTTTTGATCCATTTGTGATTTTATCATCAATGATCTCAACATCGCTACTTTCGCCAATTTTTTAATGATGTTTATGAAAATAATTTATGGATTTTATATTACTTGAATATCATATAAATATTATTTCATCTATAACATAACCAAACAATGGTGATTTCAATCATTGTTTTGTATAAAACATTTACTTCTGAAAATATCAAAATAATTGAAAGAGGGATTCCTTCAATGAAATAAATAATAGGGGTCATGTTTTTTACAATATAATTACCTATTTGGTTTTGAATATAAAATCAATCATAAAAACCTCCTTCAAACAATAGAAAGAGATATGACACTCAATTTGCATAGTTCTTTTCATAATGTTCACTTGTCGATTCCAGCACTAAAAAACTCAATTTTGCAATGTTGATCTCACACTAAAAACATCATTTTGTATCCCATATTTCTAATGGTAGTTTTCAAACTCAATGTAATAAAAAATAGTGATAGTGTCTTAGGATCTTGAAATATGATGCTCTAGCAGTTTGTTTTTGGTGGTGTGACATTGACGGATTGACACAGGTGGTGTGGAACTGGCGGTGTGGCACTTGTGTTCTTAAGATATGGTGGTATCAAGATCTAAAAATAAATTTCTAGTTGTTTCATTTACATAGCCAAATTTTCAGTAAGATGGAGGTGTCTCTGCTTATGTTGTATGGATCAATGGTGTATGCATTGATGGTGTCTCAAACATAGAAATTTTTTTAATGTTGTTGGTATGAATATGATGGGGTGATATTAATAGTTACTTTTCTAGAAGTATTTAATAGTTTTTAAAATTTTAGTCTTGAAGGAATGACATCCTGGATGTATATCGATCAACCATGTGTCACACATTATCATATCTTTAGTCTAAGAGTACGAAAATTTAATTTTTTAATGACCAAACTGTATCTCAAACTTATGGATTTTATGCTGTTCGTTTTTCATGTACAATGGTGTCTATCTCACCAGGGTCTCATACTTAGAAGAATTTATGACATGTTCTAAAAAAACATATTTCTTATAGTAAAACATGAGATTCATTAGTATTGTAAGTGTCATTATTTTGTTATCATTAAAACTACGAGGTCATCATTATCCCCCTTTTTTATGATATCAAATCATGGAATCATGATAATATTATAAATGTCAAAATAAGTTATCATATATATTACACAATCCTAACAATGATATCAAATACAAGATACAATCATAAATCAAGAATTATCAATAACTGTATGTGAAGTTGGTTCACATAAATTTATAATAAAATCTGGATTATCAATGTTAAGTATCACAAAAAATGTTAAATATAATAAGGTTAGGAAATAGATAGACATAATTCATGAATGTAATTTAAAACAATGTTCATATTGGGCATAAAAATTTCTTCGACACAGATATTCCATATAGACATAATTCCATAAAATACATCAAAACACAATTCATATAGTCCATAAAAATTTCCTAGAAACACATATTACATAAAAATTCTCCCCCTTATGGTATTATCAGAAGTATAAAGAACAGAAAATAACGTAATGAATAATTCAAAATGAGTAAATATATTGGTAATATTTTCCAGGTTCATCCCCATTAAATAAAATAAAAAACATTTTTTAGGTATTCTCAATTGTAGAATGAAGTGGTTATTTCCCTTTATCAATTTTGTTGGGAGAAGATGTAGAAAAATTAGGGATAAATATTGTCACAATAGGATGAGATGATGTTGATGATGAAGGTAATTCTCTATAAGTATCTAGTCTCAAATATTGGAGTGCCTAAGTAAATGTTAAGGGAAAAGGATGAAATCTATGAGGTAAAAGAGAAAATGGATTGGTTACAATGGAAGAATAGTGTTTTTGATAAGGAGAATGGTACATTGGTCTAATAGTTAGTCCAGCAGTAGTTGACAGAATGAGAACGAATATGGAGTTTTAATGGTCGAGCTATGAAAATGATGATAAGGATTCAACATATTGATAAAATTCATAATGATCTAACCACAAATTTCCATGTAACTAAAAAAGTCATCCTACTCTTCCATAAACCTGTTCAACACTAGGATTATCTTCTTAAGCAATCTTAATTTATCATTGAAAGCTTGGGACACCTGAGGCATTAAAAGATACTAAACGAAGAATTTGAAACTCTCATCCATATAATTATTAGTATAGATTCAAGAGATATAATATGGAATGGATTTATTAATTGTCTTTGTGTCATAATGCATATCTTTGGCATAGTTGGAAACCATCTTTAGAACATGGTAAAAAATTATAATTAATTCTACTCAAGGTTTCAAGGGGCTAATGTATGACACTACCAGAGGCACTGGAAGATTCAATTTTAATTTCATCTCTCAAAATATTATATCATCTTATCAACATCATGAACATGTGGAGGAACAATACAATCAAAATAATCTATTGGGGTATTCCCAAGATTATTTAGGATACCATCAAAATAATAGTTAAAATCAGATCCCATCATAGTAAGAAAAGACATGATAGAATAAACATCATGCCCAATCTCCACATCCTATTTATTTGTTATCATTTTTGGTATGATATGTAGAATAACAAACACAAATAGATAATGAGCATCCTCTTCACTATGTTTTGTCAAAATAGGTGTTTTATATCTTACACACTTGTGAAGCTTAGACATTATCCATTCAAAAAAACATTCCAGTCATCTTGACAAAGATTTTTTTTTGAAAAACTAGTGGTGTTGGAGGAAGGTCATGTATAAGAGGTTACATAGAATGGATCTTTTCAGAAATACCTTGAATATCAACATGGTCTATTAATGATCCCTTAGGATAATATTCAATGCTATATTTAGGATTTTTATTTTGGGAGAGACTATTAAAACATAAAAAAATTCTCTATTAATCTTACATAGGGTCCATACAACTGTCTAAAATAAATAATGAGGTAGGAGTAACCACACTAGTAGAAACAATTGAAACTACTTGATTTCTTTGACCTTCAGAACACGAAGATACCACTGTAAGATCAACATTAGATGGTTTAGCATCCAACTGCGCATCAAAAGTAGGTTAATTTTTCATCACATAACATTTATTAGAAATATGAGTGGAATAAATTTTTATATTATGATCCATATGAGATTTATGAACATCTAGAAATACTAACAGTTTACTTCCAAATTCTTCCTCAATAACATCCTTTTATATAGTTTTGTAACATGCTATTTTAGAATAGCTATGACTCACAATTTTTTATCCATAGTTGAATGTAAAACTTCTCGAACAGTAGCAACTGAATTGGACTCAACATCATAAATAGATGGAGCTTCATGAAAAATAAATAGTGATGGGAAAATCCCCTCGAAAAAATGTGTCTATAAGCTCAAGAGGCGTTTCAACATCTTTCTTATGGATTTATCCACTATTTTCATCATGTTTAGAATTATATCCTTTATCATCATCATCTTATTCTAAAACAACTTATAATTCCTTTTCTTCTTCCTCATCATCACCATCTTCAGTATATTTGGTACTTTTGTTTTGATCCTCTCTAGAGACCTCAGTATCTTCTTCATCATTATTCACTGACTTCTCTCCTTTTATAAAAATATTATGTAGACTAGGAGCTTCGTAGGATATGGAAGATGATTTTGGAGAATGGCATGGGTCAATCCATTAATCAAAAAAATTTCATTTTCCACATCATCATAACCATATTTTTCTTTATCTGAGTATTCCAAAACATCTTTAGGCTCAAAAATAGGATCAAATTCATGCTTATGTGTTATAGTATTGTCATGTAGGTTTTATTCAATTAATAAAATTTCTCTATTACCAACCCATTGTTTCATACATAGGTTCCAATATACCTTTATTCTTGAATATGTGGAAATAGTTATGAAAAACTCACCAGTGTTAATAACAAACAACTCATCATCCCGAACTAGGCCATTGGCCTTCAACATAGTATTAGTCATCTCTAGGAAGATCAAAAAATTATATCTAGATGAAGGTTTTATCAACTCACACATATGAACCACTAGATTTCTATAGAGATTAATATTTTTAAATTATATCATATGAAATAATAGATAAATGTATTGATACCTTCGGGATGAAAAATATCCTTTCATTGTACACAACATACGCTATAAAAACCAAAATATCATCCTATATTCACTATCCAAATCTGAGGCAACATTCCTTCTCATTGATCCACCTCATGATAACATAGAAAGGGTATCCACATAAATAAACTTATCACCAGCTTCTAGAATACATCATTGATAATCATCCAATATTCCATCAATAGATTCATTTAAATGCTTATCCCATTTTCTTGTAGGAAAACGAAAAACTTGACCTTTGACACGGCTTTTAATCCATTCTACACTATGTTTATTAAACTCCAACTCAATGTTATGATAAAACTGATATACCATATTTAGGTAGAAAGGAATTTTATTTGAAGAGAATCATTTCTTCCATCGTTGATTTTAGAGAACCTTATGTTCCAAAGACTTACTCGACGACAACCACTTAGAGTTTGCTTCCATTTTTACAAAAACAACTCTTCTAGTATGCTTGGCATTCGCTAAGGAAACTGGAGTAGTAAATCTTGATTTATTCTTTTTCTTCATAGATAATATAGGAATAAATATTGAAGACACTAAAGGTGTCTTCATTCATGGCATTCAGAACATCCTGAAATGATCATTCGAAGGTAAGGAGAGTGTTTGAAATGAATGATGCAAAGGTTTCTCTACGGTAGATGGAGAGATAAAATTGTATTGAATGGGGATCAACTTATGTCAAGAATAGATGTATTCAACTATAATATCATTTTGGATATAACGTGTTCAAAAATTGATATTATACTTGAAATCAAAATCAATGTAGATAAAAAAAATCATCATGTTTTTGTAAATAAAACAAACCTTGAAATAAATTGGTGGTTGGAAAAATCGAATAATAGATAGATTTTTCAATGGCTTATAATCAATAGTTTGATAAACTGACGATATGAAAAAAAACCAATATTGATAACCAACGACTTGAAAAAAAAATGTTATGATAAACCAACTATATGGAAAACCAATGGTATGACATAGAGAATTAAATATAACTACAATTTACCATTCCTAACTCATATTCGATATAATTTATTCTCTTATAATTCAATTAATAGGTGAATATAATAGATAATTGATGTTCCATGCCAATAAATTCAACAGCGATGTCTACCTTTAGAAAATAATATCTTGAAATGTGATATCATATATCAATGTACTTTTTCCTAGAATAAGAAACAATATTGTTTGAAATTCTAATAACAGTTGTGTTGTCCCAGTTTAAGGGGATATTATAGAATTGATATCTATAGTCTAGTAAAGTGTGTTTCATCCAATTTTTTTTCACAAGAACTACTTTCATCTTTGAATTTAGTTTCAATAGTATAAATTGAAAAAAAAATTTCCTTTCATAATACACAACTAAACTAGAGCATTTCCAAAAAAACATGTTATGGAGGTGTTTTATCTATATAAATTTGATACACCAAAATAAGAATCAGAATAACAAACTAAATTAATTATTTTCATCTAGTGTAGAACGATCCTAAACAAGTTTTATATTTTTGGTATTTGGAAATTCATTTAAAAGCGAGTAATTGTGTCTCCTTTGAGTTTTATATAAAATAAACACATATACACACACACACTAAACCTAATATCTAGTTTACTCGCTATCAAATAGATATGACTTTCAATCATACCACTATAACTGATTTTATCAACTTATTTCCCAATTTCATCAATATAAAATTTAGAGGTGGTACTCTAATAATTACCCATACTTTTAGTGCAACATAGATTAAAAGATTTTTAAAATCACTTTTGTATATTTGCATTTTTTGAAGTCAATTACTTCATTTTTTTTGAAAAATATGAGATCCATTAAAATAATTTTGTTCACCCATTAATCTCATTTCAAATTAATTTATCATCATTTTGGAAAAGTTAGTACAAATAATTTTTTTTTAGGATTTGAAAATAATATCATCCACATAGATTTTTAATAACAATACATCTTTTGAAATTCATTTTATCAAAAGTGTAGAATCAAATATTAATTTTGAAAAACCATTTGAAAATAGAATATTGTTGAGCCTATCATACCATGCTAAAGGATCCTATTTTCATCAATTTAAATCATTGGTTAATTATAAAACATGTTTTGGAAGGTGGGGATTTTTAAAACCAGGGGGTCATTCCCAAAAAAACTATTCAACCATAAAACCTTTTAGAATGCACTTTTGGATTCCATTTGATAATTCTTCAAATCTAGATCGGCTACATAATCAAGAAAGATTATTATGGACTCTTGTCTGGACACAAGTGAAATAGTTTCCTAATAGTTAATCACTTCTTCCAAACTATAACCTTGTGTAACAAAACAAGCCTTGTTTCTAACTATATTTACCGACTCATAAACATTATTCATAAGCACCAATTTTGTTCCAATAGTAAATATGTCCTTGGGTATATCTATAAGTTCCTACACCTTGTTCCTTTAAACCTTATTTAACTCTTCTTGAATGGATATTACCCAGAACACATCATTAATAGCTTCATTGTTGTTCTTAGGATCAAGTGTAGAGAAGAAACCTAGATGTTCAACATTGTTTCTAATAAAAGATCTACTTAGAGATTGTCTATTTAGACACCTAAAAAAACATCTAATGGATGGTTATTAATATTTGTTATAGCTATAGAGAAAGAGGGGTTGGTTACTTCTATATTTTCATGTTTATGTTCTGGAAGATTTGAAATTACATCAGAAATGGATTATTTTATTGATTATTTTATAGTAGAATCCAATGATAATGAATTTATGTTAGAGATGATAAATCATTATCATGGTATTATAAGGAGTTCTTAGGCTCATATGGACCAGTTTCATCAAATTTGAAAGGAACCGATTCTTTCATAGTTTTTTCTTCATATTTAGAACTCTCTATTTTTTATTAGAAATGTGATAACCATGGAAAATTACATCATCACTTTTGCATGAAAAACTTCCCAAATAATCCTTAGTGTTATGAAAAAATTGTTTTAAAAAAACCCTAGAGTAATTTACATTATGTTTCCTTTTATTCCATAAATCATAAGGGTTTCACTAAAGGATTGGTATAATTAAAAAATTATTTATAATATAGAAGGTTTAATTAATTTCTTATACACAAAAAATAGATTGATATGTCATTTTCATTCAACATGGTATGGGTAATATCCATTCAGGTTTTATTTCTTTATTCATAAAATTTATTATAATTAGGTTTCCTTGGAATAGAAAAGTTATGGTGTAGCCATTTTGTTAGTAGAATGATTAAAAATCATGATTTTCAATCTCAAGGCTATGGTCACTCCTTATGGTTTTAATCTTAAGTCCAATTAGATTTACTATAGATACATAATTCATGCTAAATTAAGAGGAAGATTACCTTTTTTGAGCCTCAAAATAAAACAAAGTGTACCTAGACTAGTCATCTACTAGAAAATAAACAGAGTGATTCCAATTAATATTAGAAACTCTTTAATGTAAAAAAAATCAATTTGAGCCAAATCGAGATGTTGGGAAGTTGAAAATTATTTCCTTGAATTAAAAGAAACTATTTATTATTTCCCTTTTTAATAGGGGGATCAGACTTTATCAGTTGGGATCTGAAGCATAGGAAGATCCCTAACTATCTCTTTCCCAGTGATCTTTATTAAGTGATTGAAGGTTTCAATAGACTAGAAACCTATTCTAAATCCAATATTCTTTATGTAAGGCACATAAACATGAAATTTCTTTGAAACCAAGGAATTTCAATCAACATCAACATTATTTTTATTTTGTAAATAAATAATAATTAAAGAATTTTTTGAATCAAAAACATTACAAGCATAATTCTCAAACTTAACAAAAACACAATCATCAAAAATCTAAAAAATTCTACAATGATTATACTTTAAACAATAAATATATAAAAATTTATAAATTAAAACTGATTTTTTGTTACTAATATAGACTTGGAAAATGATTTATACTTTTTCAGTGTCACTAAACTAGAAATGACCACCATCAACATTAATTAGGCTCTTAAAGCAAGAATAATCTCCTATTATATGTTTTAGAATCCCACTATCCAAGTAGAATATACTTCTACGGAAGTTCCTCAAACAATTTTCCTCACTAAATATAGTTATAATAAACTTATTTTTTTGAAAAGATTTTAATCAGGTGAAAAATTCATGTACCTTAAACTATTTCCAAATGCACACCAGGTGGATTTGATAGCCTAATTGTAAATTTTTTACTTTCCTTAATATATAATTTTTTATTTCAGCTTAGGATAGTCTGATATTTTGTGTCCTTTTCTTTTACATTCATAGCAAAAAACATCCTTTGAATCACCATCATTCTCCTTCCAGTTCACTCTTATATCAAAATTTTCATTTATAGGTTTTTTTTAAAATATATTCTTTCTCTAAAACATATTTTAAATTCTAACTAGATGATCATTTTCTCCATCACTGTTAGAAGCAGATTCACTATCACTAGAATTGGTAACAGGTAACTTCTATTTTTATTATTGCATATGTCCCCTTGAGGTAATATTCTTGAAGGCTACTAATTTTCTCTTAGGCTCGTTATATTCCTCATGTATTAACTTTATTTATTATTTGAACATCATAAGTCCACCAATAAATTATTTTACTACTAATTTACTAATATCATTAGATTCAATGAATGATACTAATGTGCCACTCCATATTTTAGGTATAAAAATTAGCAATCTATTTATATGTTCCTTGTTAGATATAGGCTTTCCTAGCGAGATCCATGTAGCAAAAATATCATTAAAACTATGGTATATATCAGAAATGGGTTCACCATGTTTTGTCATACCACTATCATATTTAATCATATAGGAATCAACCCTAATCCCTTTATCATTTGAATTTCCTTCATGCGAGACACACAGAGTATCCGATATCTCATATGAATTGTACATGTAGAAATACAATTGAATTATTCGTCTCAAAGGGAATAGTATAAGGAATTCATGTATTTACAATTATAATTATAAGAATCCATAGTCAGATCATCACATGTATTTCTAGTAGAATTATTGATTTTATATTCATCTACTATGGAAGAACATATTTCAAAACCGATACCTTTAATATGAATTCTCATTTTAATTTTTCCATTGCGAATAATTAGTCCCATTGAAATATATAGGTCCATCAGTAGCAGCACCTTCCTACCTGTTATCTATATTAATAGACTAGAAAATAAATATAAAGATCATAAATTTTATAATTGGTAGAGACTTTAATATCATTAACAAAAAACTATAATCATGGTTAAAAAATATTTTAAAAGATTTTAAAACTATTAATTCAAATGTTTTTCGGAGTGGGTATATTTAGAGGGGTGGGGGTGAATTGAGAACTCAATAAAAACTTATATTAAAAACTAATAATGTTTAAATCCCACCAATGTTTAAATATAAGAATGTTTACCAAAATAATTAGTATGATATATATCAAATTCATTTTAATGGTTTATCTATAGATTTATCAGTTCTATGATGAATAATATAAATATTATTGAATCCATTGAAATAAATTTACTTGATAAAAATTATATATGAACAAAAATTAAGATAAAATGTCAATGTATTGATTTTGTTTACTCATACAAATAGTTCTTAGTTTTAAATTTTAAATAAAGAATAACAAAATTATAACTCCAATTAGAAAGACTTAATATAAGAGGTTCAATCTCATGTCAGGACATAGTCATCCCCATTTGGTGATCACCAACCACCAAGAAGTTTATATAACATAAACTCAATGTTATTAATCCTATATTGTGTTTTAAAATAGTTAACACTATCCATGTAAACCACAATCTCTTGGACAGTTTTTCATGATATTAAAAATAAACATACCACAAAATGGCCTATGAAACTCTTAACCTTCAGAGAAATAATTAAGAAATGTGTTTGAGGTGATATAAAGTATCTTCCAATTTAGAACAAGATATAGTCTTCATATATAAAACATATTGTAGAATACACTTCACAAATCTTAATAAATATAAAATGAAATGATAAATATAGGCTTTTAAAGATTAAAGATGACCGGTCTATTGAAATGTAGCTTGTGAATATTGATTTCAAATACCAATGAAGATTAAGTCTAGTTTTTTTATAAAATATCAACAAAATACAGGCTCACAACTCTTATTTTCTGAATGGAGAAAAGCACCAGAGGTGATGATATTTTTTTTCCATAGTGTAATGAATAGAGTAGGTGTGCACTTTATATTTTCAATTAGGTTTATCTATTAATATCTCAGATATTCTTTGAATCACATGGTTATTCTATCCATAAATTCCATCCATCTATTCATTTTTCTCTATATGACTCAGTGTGACTCTATCTATGTTTCATGAGGGTGTGTGCTCCACTTTTATCGGTAGTAACATGGGAATCCAAATCACCTGCTTCCTTGTACTTCTTAATTTGATTGGATTTTTTTTGAATATTTACAATGTAATCATTAAAAAAGAAAATTTAATAAAATTTTATAAATAAATCATTAGAGTAATGTAATTTAAAAATATGTAAGGTAATAAATATAGTGATTTGTCACGAACCAGGCCGGGTCGCCATCCGGCCCAGCGCCCGACCCGGTCTGCGACATGGCCCGAAGGGTGTTCCTGATCCCCATGGGCTGGCACAAGTGCCCGTGTATCATAAGTAAAAAGTGGGAATGATTTTAACAAAAATAAAAGACAGAAAAACAACTTTCCAGGTAAATAAACTGAAACTGGAAAAAGACCACCCAACACATCTTTAACCTATGAACATTTTTTAAGTCTACAACTCGAACAAATAACTAAAAAGAAAAGATGGCAGCGGAAACTAAAACTCATACTCAAACCACCCCAAAAAAAGAGAGGCCACATCAGCACCACACTGCATAAAAAGACCAACTGCAACCTGAACCACCATCGGTGAGCACGATGTCACAACCTGGAATGCAGAAGATACAAAATCTACATACACCGAATGGTGTATGTAGTGTGTGATATAAAATCCCAGTAGGATTCCACCGAGAAAAAGGTTCCACGCATAATTATTAAAAGACAAATACATTTGAAATTTAAATGAATAAAAATAAATAAGTGTTTAAAGAATTTTTAATGGAAAGGGTTTTTAAGGGGAAACTTCTCTAAAAGGAAAAAAACATAAATAAACTTACACACACGAACGCACACCCACACACACGTACACACACAGACAAACAAACACACACACACACACACACACAAACTTTTCTTGGTAACCCCAATGTCACATCGTGTGACGACGGTGAGCAACATGCAGAGGAAGAGCAAAATATATGGGAGACCATAAAGATACTAGTGAGAAGTGGGACCCTAGAACCTCACATCTTGGTGAACTATATCACACATTCCCATGCACGAGCCACTGGTACGGAAACACCTCCTTCGATAGTGGTCTCTAGTGATCATCCAATGTTTAGTTAGTGTTGTAAGTGTAAATCCCTCTAGGTGAAACTGTGATGAGGACACTCCTGTATCACTAGCATGCTAGTCTAGTCCACCCACTTAGTACCAAGTCTTCCCGTTTGTGCTCAAGTAATTCAATGTTCATGTCAGATGTCACACTAATGCATAAAATCTAAACAGGGTATTTACGCACACAAAATCATAATTACACACTCAACCCCTCTTTTAAAACCATGCACACACCAAAATTGTTTTCAAAACTCAATATGCATAGGCTACATACTCAGTTAAATCATCCGCACTATTAAGAAAAAGAAACTTATCATTAAACGACTAACCAATTACAAGAATAAACACCATTTAGAAATATGACACACACTAAAAAGTATCAAAACTCATTATTCATTTCATACAAAACCAACTAAAACAATTTTCCATCCTTAATAACTATTTGCTAAAACACTTAAGATTTTAGTAAACAAATTTTGAAGAGAAGAACATGCATTTGCACACAAAAACAACCCAAACCTCTTTCATAACCAAACAGACAACATAATCTTATCAAAACATGATTTTCACCACAAAATTCATTCAATTAAACATTTTACAATTTGTAAAATTAGAGCAGTAAAGCACCACATAATTTAACAAGTCAAAAGTAGAATCTTATAAAACAACTTAAAATAATCACTTGGAATTACCCGCTAAACTCAAACAAAAACTTCTTTTATGACCCAACACTACCGACACCATGAAAAAAATATAGTTCGTACCTCTTGTAAAAAAAATTAATAATATAACGAGACAAGTTAAAAATTACCAACAAGGTTCTCAGTAGAAACACACACAGAAGATAAATAATTTTCTAAACAATTTTAATGAAATTCACACTTTAAAAAGAAAGGAAAAACAACTTCACATTACCCGAATTAATTAAACAACATGCTAAACAAATTAATCTTGAAAACTAATTCATCAAACAATAATTAGACGCGGAACCACCTACCTTGAACCAAAAAAAATCCTGAGAGACGGTGCGAAATCCATCATCACTCGAAGACATGTTAAAAAAAACCCTTTTCAAACCAAACACACCACATAATTAGACCAAATAATACATTAGTAAGTATAAACAGACATATTAAATTAAACAAATGATGTTGATTCATCGAAACACCTACCTCGATGATGAATTTTCCCAAAACTTGTGTGGACCTTCATCCACACCTAATACGTACCACAAAAAAACTCAAAGCAGACCCTAAAACATGAATTGGACCAAAAATAACATCAAATCCAAACAAAAAACCACATAATCCCTAACCTGGAAATATCCCAAAGGAATAACCAACCAAACTGAGTAAAACTCACCTACGGTAAGCATATATGGGGCTGTCTGAGCACGTTGTAGAGGTGCGGAGGCACGTCACCCTTGGAAAATCCATCCGAGTAGTGTTGCACCCGCAAAGAGGTGGAGACGCTGGCTACCAGGGGAACCGCGACCAATGGAGCAGTGGCCCGAGGTTCTTGCGTGATGTGGGGAGGTCAGCGGACAGTGGCGGTCATAGGGGGGCACCGTAGGGGAGGTCCGGCGGGGTTCTGGGATGGAAACAAGGGGTCCGGCGGGCTTCCAAGGGGAGGCAGCAGTTCCGATCCGGGGGGGGGGGGGGTGCGGCTCGAGCGGACAACAAGGGGGAAACGGTGGGGTGCAGCGTGACAGAAAATGGGCGATAGGAGGGTTCATCCAAAGGCTTGCCGGAGGAGAAACCAGAGGAGGGCTGGTGGGTCGTGGCACCTGATGAGGGGGGGAGGCTGTTCGGGAGTGTTCTGGTTGACATGGGGGCTCCAGGGGTGCAGTTGCTGGAAAAGGCAGGGTGGGCTAGTGAGGGAGCAGGGCGCCTGGGAGCTGGGGTGGTGGCCTGCAGCGGATAGGGAAAGGGGTTGCGCTTCAACCGGGCCGAGAGGGAGGGCCGCCAGACAGGGGAAGATGAAGGAGGCACAAACCTGGGAGAAGGGGGGGGGGGGGTTTCGACAGGATGAAGAAAAAAAGAAACAACGAAAGGGGGGGATCTAGGTCACGACGCAAGAGAAAAAGTAAAAAAAATATGAGAGAAAAAAAAGGAATGAAAATAAAACTAAATAAAAACTTAAAACAATGTTCAATTAAAATTAAATCTAAATGAAAACTTAAAACAAAACTCAAAACCAAAACAAGTGCTAATAATAATAATAATAATACTAATGATAATATTTAGTATAATAATAATAGTAGTAAAATTATCAAAACAATAATAATTGTAAAAAACTAAAATAGAAATAACAATAATAATAACAATAATAATAATAATAACAATAATAATAATCTCAAATGACATTATTATGATTATTATTATTAAAATAATTGTTAATTCATTTTATTTCATTAATTAAACAAAGCAAAGGTGTGCGGTGAACCGGGTGGGGCCGCGTGACGACCCATGTGAGGCCGTGCAGCTTTGACTGTGTTGCGCTAGACGCAAACAAGGCCAAAACATAAAGAACTCGAAAACATAGTTCAGTTTTGGACCTGAACTACCTGACCGAAATATAATTAATAACATAAATAAATTAGAACGACGGGTGTGAAAATTCTCACCACTATAATTCTTTCCTTCCCTGGAATCCCACAAACTAAAACCAAACCCCAAAGTAGAAAAGCAATCTCTCTTAAGGTTCAAAGGGGTTTCCCACAAACACCAAGCAAAGAGAGACAAAAGGTATCATGCTCAGATAAAGTGACTCAAAGACATCTTTAGGAAACTCATATAAAGACTTTTTGATATGCGTCACCGGCCCCAAAGATCTAGAACACCTCCAGTTGACTGATCAAGGAAAGGGGACTCTTGCACCCACAGAAACCAACTTCACAAGTCGAAACATCTCAAACATTATTGAACAAAAACAACGACATTTTCCTAGAAGGAACAACAAGGTCATACCGGATCCCCGAAACAGTCTTATCACTTATCACCAACACATCTTTAGAAACAGAACCAAAAGGGTTAACATGGGGAAGCCCGAGCGGCTCTCCACCATTAAGAACCTACTAATTCCCAAGACGAGACTGGAAAACCGATACGGGGAGGTTCGACCAGACTCGTCACCATTAAAGAAAATGCAACACCGATTTATTCAAGAGACCTTTGTGTGAAACCCATTATGGGTCTCGCTGCCATTAGAATTTATAGAGGATTACAGAACTCTGAAAATTTTCTGATGTTGACCAAACACCCCACCATAAGGAGAAGGGAGGGGGGAGGGGGGAGCCCGACCACCAAGCATCAAAACCACGACCAGACACAAACCAACATCTCAAAATTTCCTGGATGAACACCATTCAAATTTGAGACTGAGTTACCCAAAAAACTCTCATAAGGACCACTAAATTGATTGCAACAAGTGGAACACATCCCCCAAGACTTTAAGGCACGAGACGAACATGCCTACGCATGGACGCGAAAACCTTACGCAACTAGATGGCTCATTCAGAGCGGAACAACCATAGAAACAATTTAAACCACACTTACTTTTAACACTGATGATAGAAATAAAGTTGGGGTCCCATACACTCCCGGGGTTCCTGACCACGCGCCAACTTCACTCAGAGGCCTATGATTGGAGCTTTGATATTTGAAGCATCTCCTGCCTCGCAGTCAGGTATTGAGGACTCCCGTGCGAAGCTTTTATTTTTAGTGTCACGCGCAACCACACTACAACCAAGGAAACACCAGAAAACATAACACATTACAACATCAAAATAATCATAGACGAAACATTCACCAACACAAGAGTTGAAATGGTTCATGCACAACACCCTTTGTCACACTGAATGAGAACACGACACCACAAATTGTCACCTGATCATGACCACTACTGTAGAGATGAACATTATATGGAGAGGGACTTCGAACTGAGTATTAAATGACACGTGATTCCTGCAATCGACCATATCATCCCCATGTGACTGGGTCTGCCACACTAGTGGCCTAACATAGACCCTTTCTTCTTAAACGAAACCAACGAAGGACCAAATGTCATTTAGAATAGTGGTCAGCGTCGACCACTCTAGGATGCTTCCACCTTTGCACCTTGAAGAGAACTCACACTGCAAAAGGTCATGAAACATGACCATTGCAGCCGATGAAAACACTACAAACCATTCAAGACATCAGTAAGAACTAATAACTCTGAATCACCTTTACCATTCCCTATTGGTATTCCATTCACCGTTTCAAGGGGGAACCTTTTGACGCAACGACATCAAACTTCATACCCGACTACTCAGACAACTCAAAGAGATGGGAACTCCCTTCAGCTCCCCTCACATATGTCATCCCGCTGTGAGAGGATCCAATTACTTGTAAAAAGGAGAGTTGGGTTCAATCCTAGAATTCAAAGATAGATTCCTCTGATCAATAGGAGGGGCAGCCAATGACGAATTGCCTATGGCCACACTTCAATCACATGTCAAAACTTTTTTGGGGGCGTACACTATTCTAGAAAGAAAAACATGGACCCAAATCAAACTGGTCCAATGTTCAAGACATACTACAGGAGAACACCAAACATGCAGGGGGAGCCACTACAAGGGCTTCCCGAAGAACATTTCAAAAGAATTAGATAGCTACACGCTTGCATACCAACTTACAAATAAGAATTCAAACTCAGGACAAAAACCAGCCATAAGGGATCCTCGGCTCAAAACACCTCACATCCAACCTTTAAAAAATACAGGGACACAACACACAATCACCAGTTATTTAAAAACACCAAATTTTCCTATAACAAAACATTTTGAAAATAATAAAAGTTAGTGGGTTGTAAAAACACCAATGGTGTCCCATGGGCCTCACACGTGCATGTTCATGTGCCACACTATCACCCACTTCATGTCCATCCAAGAATTCATCCACTCGTGCTATTAATTCTTTCTCTTTCCATATACAATCATGCATGTGGTTGCCCATGAGAACACCAAGTATAAAAACCAAATCTTTCCATTTTTTTCAAAACCAAAACATCTGACCCACACTTTCCAAACATTTCTCATCATTTTATTGTTAAAGAGCTTTATTTCAAAGCATTTTCAAAGATGAAATAATTTTTACTTGAAATCCAAATCTCCACGAATCCAAAACAAAGAGAGAGAAACGATGAAAGAGAAAACTTGTGTCAGTGGGTGGATGGAACATATGGTTGGCGGCCATACGCCAGTCACGCCATAGCCACATGGGGTGTTCTAGGACAGCGTCCCTGGCTCCACATGGCTTGCCAGACCCTGCGAGCTCATTAATACCACTGACCTCACCCCTTTTTCAGTTCCCTTAGACAAGATTAACCACAAGGACAAAAAACATAGACAAACCTCAACATACATTGGTAACTTGAGTCCCGCCACGAGGTGTGTTGGCCAAACACATTACTCGTAGCCAGGACTTCAAGTCCCGACACCCTTAACTTTTCTCTACACTGACTCTATCTCAAAATAACATGACCCAAGAGAGAAAACCTTGCCCTATGATAACATTTCATCTTGAACCAGGCCGGGTCGCCATCCGACCCAGCGCCTGACCCGGTCTGCGACATGGCCCGAAGGGCGTTCCCGATCCCCACAGGCTGGCACAAGTGCCCGGGTATCATAAGTAACAAGTGGGAACGATTTTACCCGAAATAAAAGACAGAAAACAACTAGCCAGGTAAATAAACTGAATCTAGAAAATGACCACCAAATACGTCTTTAATCTATAAACATTTTTTTAAGTCTACAACTCGAACCAAGAACTAAAATGAAGAGACGACAGCGGAAACTAAAACTCATACTCAAACCTCCCGGCAAATGAGAGTCCACATCAGCACCATTCTGCATGAAAAGACCAACTGCAACCTGAACCACCATCATTGAGCATGATGTCACAACCTGGAATGCAGAAGAAAGAAAAATATACATACACCCAAGAGTTTATGTAGGGTGTGAGCTAAAAGCCCAGTAGGATGCCACCGAGAAAAAGGTTCCATGCATAATTATTAAAAGACAAATACATTTTCAATTTAACAGAATGAAAATAAATAAGTGTTTAGAGAATTTTTAATGAAAATGGTTTTTAAGGGGAAACTTATCTAAAAGTAAAACAACTTAAATTAACTTACACTCCTGAACGCACATCCACACACACCCACGCACACACACAGACACATGGACACACATACACACACACACACACACACACACACATTTCTTGGTAACCCCAACGTCACACCATGTGCCGACGGTGAGCAACAAGCAGAGGAAGAGCACAATACATGGGAGACCCTAAACATTCTAGCAAGAAGTTGGACACTAGAACCTCACATCTTGGTGAACCGTATCACACATTCCCATGCACGAGCCACTGGTAGGGAAACACCTCCTACCATAGTGGTCTCCAGTCATCATCCAATGTTTAGTTAGTGTTGTAAGCATCAATCCCGATAGGTGAAACTGGGCCGAGGCCACTCCCGTATCACTAGAACGCTAGTCTAGTATGCCCACTTAGGACCCAGGCTTCCCGTTTGTGCTCAAGTAATTAAAAGTTCATGTTAGATGTCACAGTAATGCATAAAATCCAAACAGGGTATTAACACATGAAAAATCAAAATTACACACTCAACCCCTCTTTTAAAACCACGTGCACTCCAAAATTGTTTTCAAAACTCAATCTTCATAGGCTACATACTCAGTTAAATCATCTGCACAATTAAGAAGAAGACGATTATCATTAAACGACTGACCAATTACACGCATAAACACCATTTAGAAATAAGACACACACTAAAAATTTCAAAACTCAATCTTCATTTTTTACAAAACCTACTAAAACAATTTTCCATCCTTAATAACTATTTACTAAAACACTTAAGATTTTAGTAAACAAATTTTGAAGAGAAGAACATGAATTTGCACACAAAAACAACCCAAACCTCTTTCATAACCAAACACACATCATATTCTTATCAAAACATGATCTTCACCACAAAATTCATTCAATTAAACATTTTACAATTTGTAAATTCATAGCAGTAAAGCACCACATAATTTAACAAGGAAAAATTAGAAGCTTATAAAACAATTTAAAATAATAACTTGGAATTAACCACTATGCTCAAAAAAAACTTCTTTTACGACCCAACACACCCGACGCCATGTCAAAAATATAGTTCATACCTCTTGTAAAAAAAATTAATAATCTAACGAGACAAGTTAGAAATCACCAACAAGGTTCTCAGCAGAAACACACACACAAGATAAATAATTTTCTAAACAATTTTAATGAAATTCATACTTTAAAACGAAAGGAAAAACAACTTCTCATTACCCAAATTAATTAAACAACATGCTAGTCAAATTAATCTTGCAAACTAATTCATCAAATAATAATTAGATGTGGAACCACCTAACTCGAACCAAAACGCATCTGGGGAGACGGTGAAAAATCCATCATCACTCGAAGACATGTTCAAACAAACCCCTTTTTAGGCCAAATGCACCACATAATTAGACCAAATAATAAATTAGTAAGTGTAAACATAAATATTAAATTAAACAAATGATGTTGAGGCATCGAAACACCTACCTCGGTGTTGAATTTTCCCAACACTTGTGCGGACCTTCATCCGCACCTAATACGTAACACAAACAAACTCAAAG
Source organism: Viscum album (assembly GCA_963277665.1). NCBI lineage: Eukaryota > Viridiplantae > Streptophyta > Magnoliopsida > Santalales > Viscaceae > Viscum > Viscum album. The sequence goes on from OY728127.1 coordinate 1,908,707,556, forward strand.
AAGACCCTAAAACATGAATTGGACCAAAAATAACATCAAATACAAACCAAAAACCACATAATCCCTAACCTATAAATCTACCAAAGGAAGAACCAACCAACTGAGTAAAACGCACCTGCGGAAAGCATATAAGGGCCTATTAGTGAACGTTGTAGAGGTGTGGAGGCATGTCACGCTTAGAAAATCCATCGGAGTAGCGTTGCACCAGCAAAGAGGAGGAGACGCTGGCTACCAGGGAAGCTGCAACCAATGAAGCAGCAGCCCGAGGTGCTGCGCGAGGTGGGGAGGTCGGCGGACAACGACAGTCATAGCGGTGGCACCGGAGGGGAGGTCTGGTGGGGATCCAGGCTGGAAACAGGGGATCCGGCAGGCTTCCAAGAGGAGGCAGTGGTTCCAAGCTAGGGGGCGCTGCTTGAGCGGAAAGAAAGGGAGAAAGTGTGGGGTGCGGTGTGACAAAAAATGGGGGAATGGAGGGTTCGGCCAAAGGCTTGCCGGAGGAGAAACCGGTGGAGGGGAGACGGTTCGTGGCACCGGATGAGGGAGGGAGACTGTTCGAGAGTGCGTTGGTCGACATGGGGGCTCTAGGGGTGCGGTCTTCAAGACAACGAAGGGTGGGATGGAGAGGGAGCAGGGTGCCTGGGAGCTGGGGTGGTGGCCTGTAGTGGATAGGGCAGGGGGTCGCACTTCGACCGAGCCGAGAGGGAGGGCTGCCAGACAGGGGAAGTGGAAGGCGGCACAAATCTGGAAGAAGGGGGGGTTTCGATGAGATGAAGAAAAAAATAAATGGGGAACGGCGGGGAGCTAGGTTACGACGCAAGAGTAAAAGGGAAAAAAATTTAAGAAAAAAAGGAATAAAAATAAAACTAAATAAAAACGTAAAACAAAGTTCAATTAAAAATAAAACTAAATAAAAACTTAAAACAAAACCCAAAACCAAAACAAGTGCTCATAGTAATAATAATACTAATGATATTAATTAGCATAATAATAATAATAGTAAAATTTACAAAACAATAATAATTTTAATAAATTAAAATAGAAATAACAACAATAATAATAATTATAATAATAATAATAATAATAATCTCAAAAGACATTATTATGATTATTTTTATTAAAACAATTGTTAATTCATTTTATTTCATTAATTAAACATCGGCAAGGTGTGAGGTGAATAGGCCGGGGCTGCGTGATGACCCAAGCGAGGCTGTGCTACTTCGACTGCATTGCGCTGGATGCAAATAAGGCTAAAACATAAAGAACTCGAAAACTTAGTTCAGTTTTGGACTCGAACTACATGACGTAAAGAAAATTAATAACATAAATAAATTAGAAATGATGGGTGTGACATTGATGATATGTTAGGATCCGGTGGTGTCAAGCTCTAGAAATATGTTGCTGATGGTGTGACATTGTGGTGTGACACTGACTATTTGATAATGGTGGTGTGACACCAGTGGTGTCATGCACCAGTGGTATCATGAAATGGTGGTACGTTGGTTTCATTGTCTTAAATAAATCCCATATTTCATTACTCTAGTGATTTCTTAGCTAATAGTGTATAGTTTGATGGGTTATGCTCTGAAAATTTCTCAGACTTTGGGAAATTTTTTGTGTTTGATGTATGAGCCTTACAATGTGATATTGGAAATGCCTATTCTGGTGGTATATCATACATTTCCACATTCTTGTTCCCACAACATGGAATCATGTCCATATATAGATAAACTATGTATCATACTTTGTTGAATCATCAGTCCAATTATATGATAGTTTGACGGTGTGATGCCCTAATAGTATCTTTGACTTATGAATTTTATACTAGTAGTGTGTCATTGACCAAAATTTCTATCTCAACGTTGTCTTATAAATTGAAAAATTTATCACAAATTCATAGAAAATATATAGCTTATAGGAAAACATGAAACACATCAATATTGTTAGAATCATGATTTTTTATCATTAAAAATTTGAGGTCAATAGATATGTTTGCTCATAATGTAACAATATCGATAATTGAGATTGGGACTATAATAGATATTCATCCTCCTCCTTACAGAAGTACAAAATCAGAGTATAGTGAGGGATTTTAACAATTATCCCTCTCACCTAACCATTTTTATGGAATTATATAATGATAGCCAATACATTTCAAATATAGCACCAATATCCAATAAAAGGTGTAAGAGTAGTTTGTCAAGGAAGTTCAATCTGGAATCATTGACTGTGGAGGAGTTATATATATGGGATGGAATAATTTATAGATTTTATATTCTAATTGTTAACTCGTCCCCTGTATTTTTATATGGTGGTTTAATAATTTTAATATACATGTAATATGTGAATGAATACATAGAACCCAAATCAAACAATACATTTTTTCTTCATGAACGAATTATCAGTGCACCCATCACTGAATCATTATCATGATCAAAATGAATATTAGTAATCACATATTACCTTACATTATCTATATTCCAATAATGTTTTTGTAGTTAATTGTCTCCAATAAACCCTTCATTAGTTAATTGGTACAAATAATGAAAATGTTCTTTGCAGTTGACACACTGCAATATTAACTGAGTATTAATCTAAAACTTCATTTCTTCCATGTTATTTATGGTCTTCTTCATCTCTAGTAGAAATTGATTTTCCTTATTTCCATCCCTTCCATAGATAAATTATCTCCATATTTTCATGAAATTGTTTTTGGGATGCCTCTTCCCAAAATTTTAATGTGTGGGTAGTTGGATTTTCATTCTTGAAAGGGAATTGTCTACTAATTCACCAAAAGAAAAAATAATTTTGTTATTTTAATATCTATTACCATGAGATAACTAAGAGTCTCTATTACCAATCCTATTATTTATTGAATGACATAAGATATCTTCTTAACCCTAAAATCCAAAAGTCACTGACCCTGTTCATAGACTTGGCCTTAATAAATTAAAGAAACAACCTATGTTACTTTCAGTTTTAAGGATGAATCCATTGCCATATCCTAAAACGAATTTTAAATTTTCCATTCTATTACCTGATAGAATCATATTCCTTTTTCTTCACCATGAGAAACACCCTTTCCATTTTACGATAGATAATTGAGGGTAAATATTCATATAAAAAATATTTTGTTGAAATCTTTCTAATCCATATAAGAAATTTCCTTTATAGACATATTGTTTTTTTTCTTTTCAACAACTTATTAGATCCCCCATCAAGATAATATACTTCCATAGTGAAGTTATCTTTTTTCTAGGATTGGAGGATATATTATATATTTTCAATGGTGACAATCCATTATTCCATAATGAGAATAACATATCATCAACTAAAGGTAGGATTTCTTTTTCCAATAAAAGATACCAAAACTACATTTTATTTATTTGGAGAGTGATGGTGTTCCACAAAATTATTTTCATTATTAATAACTTGAGAAAATTGAATTAATTATGTCAGGATATTCACAGCTATCAATCAAATCAATTTATGTATATCATTTGGATAATCATCACATTTTCATTCACATTGGTTTTCGACAAAGGTTCTAAAATTTCTAACCAATAACTAAAATAACAATAATTGGTGTTTCAATACATAGAAAATGATAACATGAAAAGGAAATACTAAACATAGAAGGAATAACTTCTAAATAAAAATTATATTCTAAAATTCGAGTCCTTATGATTCAAAATTAGGATAGCCACGGTAATTTGTACATTAACTAAAATTTTTCATAGGATTATAATAAAAATTTTATAGTTCTATTCCCAAAAAGTATCCAAACTATTATCAGCTATCTAATATAGAATTCATAACCATAGAAACATAACGTTTAATGAATTTTGAAATAAATTTCCATTAAATACAAAACATGGATTAAATTGCCTAGTTTTTTTGGATGGCTAGGTATAAAAATTGAAAGTAAAAAACTAAAATAAAACAGCTTTATTTCAATCTCCATATTGAGAAGCATAATATATATGATCTTCTAATACTACATAACATAACATAGAAAATATATAGAAAAAATGGGTAAGAAAAAAACCGTGTAATGAAATATACATGGAAATAAAGAGTATTATATTATTCATAAGGAATAAAGTGAAAACATAAAAGTCATAGATCATGAAAAATAACATTAAGTCATAACCTAAAGAACATGGAATATTAATGTCATTATAATATTGGAATATGGATGAAACATAAAACATGACATAATAAAAATTTAGGAATAAGAAAAAATATAACATCACATAGTGGATAGATTCCCATCATGGACTTGGTTCACTCTATAATCCCATATATGTCGCCTCATGAGAGTATATCGTTACATAATAAATTGGTGACTTTTCTAGGCGAACAATTTATATCATCTTTAATCATATGTGTCTCATATAATTAAATCCAACATATGGAATAACCCAAAGGGTTACCCATGTAATGAAATAGGTTTTGAAGTCACGTTTAAAGGAATAACCAAATGGCGTATCATAATGGTCTCCAAGAAAGAAAGGAATAAATAATTATTGTGAATTATTGAAGTAAAAATTTAAAAAATATCATGATAAAAGTTTTTCAACTGAATTTCATACTAGAAAATGTGTTGTTAAGTATCATTGGAAATATACCTCTTAAACTTTGTTTTAATAAAATAAGTAAAGAGTCTTTAAAGAGGGTAAAAGTGTAATAATTACCAAAAAAATATAAGTGAAATAAAATGGTATTCATTAAATAAATATATTTTTTTATAAAAAATGGGAGTTTTAAAATATACCATTGATTAATAATTAAAATGTGGTAACTAAAACATACATTTTCCCATTAATCCGATATTTGAATGGAATTGAGAAGTATACCATTAAAACATGTATCTCTCCACCGAAGGACGGTTAAATAACCAAAATATATGGGTGTGATAAACATATATAGAATATATAAGTATTATATTAGATAAATTAATAGACAAATTGACATAAATTGAGAAAAAAGTTAATCAAATGAAAATAGGATGGTTTAGATGGATCGCTTACCTGATGTTTGGAAATAACTATGTACCTTTACATAATGTCCAAAATAAAAACATAATATTAATTAACTAAAAAATTATGGACCATTTATATTTGAATCTTATATTAAACAATTTTATCATTTTCATTTACAGACATTTCAATTATATATAATATTTAATCTAGTTTTTCCAAGAGAATGTCTTTTGTGTTTTCAATGTTAGATCTCTTGTTGATTATTTTTGATGTTTTATTTCAAGTATGAAAATAACTACATAAGTGAAATGAAATGGAATTAAGGTAAATATAGATATTGAAATGATCTAAACAAAATTTTTATTTCAAGATATGTATGATCCATTGAAAAACAATGTTACTGTTGTATGGGTAATTTATTTTGGTGGTTTTACCAACCATTACAAACAAATTTTTATTTGGTTTATATTATTACTATTTAATAATTTCTAAACAATAAATATATTTTAATATTGTTATCATCATTTAATTTGAATATAATAATTTTATTATGACCATCCTGGATGGTACTAACGGAAAATGAAAACTAATTTTCCTTGGAGACAATTAACCAATGTAATATGCAAAATATATTTTTTCATTGAATAATAGTGAAGAGATGTAACAACCCAAAAAGTAATACATGAAATTCTATTTTTAATGAATAAATTCAATATTTAGTAATGTAGATATTGAAAAAACATACACTACTTTGGTTATTTTGGAAGGTTATAAGGTATGTCAAATTGAAAATACAGTTAATAGTCATAACCATTTATTGTATATAAATTATATAGTAACCATTAAGATTAGTATATTATGTTTTATGAGAAAATTAAATTTCACATAGTCAACGTAAGGGATGAACTATACAAGTAGGATTATACTTAATAAATCCCATTTATTATAGATTTTCCTCTAAATATCATAACTCGGATTTCCCCTTGGCCATTTCCAAACTGAGTATCAACAACAAAATCCCACGTGATATTTCTTTTGTAGAGGATCAAGATTATAAATATCATAAAAAATACCATGTTAACAAAACCACCTTACAGAAATAACTCCTTTTAAAACCATAACTTTAGGGAATTCAGATGTGTAATAATGTTTTAGGAATCTAATCACTAATAGATTAATTATTTATATTTTGATTTTTAGCAGATTATGTATTATATTTTTATTATATTAATTTCTAATTATTAAACATTGAATTAGAATAATAATATTTTCATATGATGATATTCAAATTGAATTTCTGGGAAATATTACTTTGAATGAAGACATAATATTTAAATGAAATATGATTTTAAATATATGATATTGTACATAAATATTATTATTAAATAATATTTAACGAATATAAATAATAAAATAATTTTGAGAAGGTATTGATAATTTTATAAGGGTTAGAAAACTATTATTGTAAAAATGAATGTATTTTTTTCTTACAAATGTTCATTTTTGATATAAAAGTGTAAATTCCCATATATGGGGAATTGTTTATAAAAAATTAATATTTTTGTTGAAATCTACTCATTTAAATTATCCAAAGGGTATTATTTTATAATTTTCAGAGATAGATGATTCTTTTTTTCAAAATTAAATATGATATAAATATATTGTGATTATTATTAAATAATTAGTTCCAAAAAGTGATGTATTATATAACCAAAAATCCTAGGAGCGAGTCAGACCCATTCCCTTGAAACATAATTTATGAAAATAGAAGGCAATATCATGCCATCACAAGGGAAGTTTACAGAGCCTATTAAAAAAGTTCCATACATATCTGCCTCAACAAATTGAGAACAACATTCCATGACCAAGAAAGACCAATACAAATAGTATTCCATAGTGGAATTATTTGAAAAAACATTGGAAAACTGATTATCCCCTGTAAGCATGTCTTAAATCAAGGGTGATACCACCTAGGAGTCGCAGTCATTCAATCCAAGGAGGAAATTTCCCCCATAAGACATTCGTGGATCGACTTCTAAGATTGTCAATAGTCACCATTGAATATGATTCCAGCCAAATATAGCACCAACCATGATGAATGGAATAGGTTATAGATTTAATCATTTCCCATAACTCATCTTTAATTATAGAGACCTGTCTAATATAATGATAAAAACAACCCTTAACAAAGACTCAATAGATATGGATTTCAACACCACATACTGAAGTCCTGGGTGAACCAGAAGAATCCCCATCAACATTGACATTCATCCAAGAAGGAATAGGAGGAAACTACTTCATTGACTTCAACAACAATGCTTGTTTGATCCTTATGAAGACACCAGAGTTTGTCAAGATGATAAGATCACCAAAATTATTATTCATGCAGCCATCCTATAATTTAGAAACATTATAGACTTCACTGTGAATATACCTAAAACTATACTGAAAGGTTGGATTGATAACATCAATGAGAAGTCCATTTCAGTCCTTCTAGATGAAGTTTAATGTGGATGCTATTGAAATTAGTAACATGTTCTTGACCTGGTCACTGCACTATACATTAGCAATAGTGGTAAGAATATTCTCAAATATTTTCATCACTAGATGACACCCAACCACATCATGAAGGTAGATTTTGAACATGCAAGTGAAAACACTAGAATGAAACACATGTTCAATCATCTCCTCTTATGGAATACATAGTGGGAAGGCATATTCAAGATGAATTCCATACCTTTGAATGAGACTCTTCCTTGGGATCCTTCGCTTCCAGATCCTCCATAACAATAGATAATCAACAGGAGGAGTAAATTACGTCTGGAAAGCTAACAACCATAGAGGGGTGGTGAACTTCCCATCACACATGTATTGATACAATGATCTAGTACATAAAACCACTGGATCCCAACATCCAAACAAGTGGTCCACTATCAATGTAATTGTATCTTTCAATTTCAGTTTAAATTTGAGTAGTAAAAAAATCATAGGTACACAAATTAAAATACTAAACAGAGGAAATCAAAGAATTTAAAAAATCAGGTGGAATTTCATCATTCTCTTGAATAGGCTTGGTTAACCATGGGTGCTCCAAGAATTTAGAATAGATACCCTACAATGAAACCATTTAGAACAATGCATAATCCCATAAAAAGTTGAATTTAAAGAATTCCAGATTGTAAAATTGAGATAATAAGAGTATCCAACACAATGATTTGAAATGATTCTAGATGAATGAAACTGCATGGATCTCTCATTTTATGGGAGCATACTCCACATAAACATTATATGAAAATATTCATTGAATAGACCCATCCCCTTTATACCATAACCCCCTATATCAACTGGCTTGGTATATTGCCACCACCCCACAACATCCTACTTCTTCTCATTGATGGAACCAGTCCATATGAAGTTCTTGATGAACCTTTGGAGTTCCTTGATGAGATACTTGGTCCATTTTTATATATATAAAACATAAAAAATGTAGAGGTAATAACTGAATTAACAAAGATGATTCTCAAAGCATGGGGCATTGCTTTCCCTTTTGAAGATTCCATTTGAGCAACAATATGAGGGAAAATAGAATCAAGATGAAAACTTTTCACTCCACCCCAAAATAGAGGATCTCTATTATAGTTAATGTTAAATAAGACTTTCTTAACCCCAAGATATGTAGTGACATCATTCTATTTTATAATGGTCACTCCATCCCAAAAAACCCTAAAAGACTTCTACCACTTGATGGCATGTCTTCCCAAGTCCTCAAAGTGCATGAAGATGGCCTTTATTAAAGACACAATACTATTATTATCCTTTCTTAACAAAAGGATATCATCCTCATAAGATATCTAGATAGGGACATAAAGTTCCCATCTAGATTTAATTTGATTATACAAGCCATAGTGAATAAAACTATTAAGGAATATACTTAAATAATCCTCGGTAAGGGAAAACAAATGACCGGACATGAATCCCCTTACCGAAACCCCATGGAGCACTGGAAAAACCCCCTAGGAGAACTATTGAACCAAATTGAAATCCCGAAACTCAAAATAATGACTTGATCCAAGATAATGAACCTGGTGGAGAATCCATGCATTCTAAGAAAGGAAAAGAGAAAATTCCATTCCATGGTGTCAAAGTCCTTAGAAATATCAATCTTCACTGCAATATTCACTTGTTTCACCATTTTATCTCATAGCATTAAGGCATCATGATGAATTGAAAATATTGGTTTTAATGTACCTTCCTGTAAAAAATACAAATTTATTTGGGGTGATGTTTCTCGTAACCACATTTCCTAGCCTTATTTCAATGATTTTAATGATGATATTGAGAATGTGTTTTATAATTGCAACTAGTATAAATTTCTTAATGTTGAATACGTTCTCCTTCTTGGGGATGAGAGCTATGAAGCTGGGGTTGGAACCATATTTTAGGGAAGCATTAAAAAATCTCTCTCTCACAGTATTGATAACCTCATCATGAAAAATTTATCAATTAAACATGAAGAATTTATTTATGAATCCATATGGTACCCTACAACACTATCAATGTTCAGAGAGAATATGGATTCCTTAACATCCTTTCCCTTAGATTCCCCCCACAAATTTTTCATTTATTAAAACATCAATGAATGGGGTGGTATTATTCATAATCATGTGTGTTATATCTGCCCTATTAAAATAATATACATCAACAAAATATCCAATAACTGCATTAGTGATGTCATTCTCTGATCTGATAAGACTTCCATTAATATTCAAGGTAGTGATTCCCCTCTTGATTTTCCATTATTTGTGAATTCAATGGGAGAAACTATAGTTATTATCCCCTTCCATTTGACAACCTATCATATAATGTGATCTGGAAAACATTTCCATAGTGTTGAGAAGATCATTAAGCTTTGATAAAGCCTGTATTTCATCAAAGGAAGGAATGTAATTCATCTGATTATTATTTTTGAATTCTAGAAGATGACACTCAAAAGACATGATTCCCCCATCCAACATTTGGAAAGAGATATTTATCCATTTTTTCATACTCATCTTGGCATTTTTTTGTTTCGATGATATGATCTGGAAATTGGATCCCAAAGTTACAAAACACCAGTTATCAATGACAGTTTCATGACACCCTGGAATCACAAGCCATGCATTGTTAAATTTGAAGGGAATTGGGGCTAAGAGAGCACCCCCAATGTGAATTTAAACCACCAATTGATTGTGATTAGAGTAAATGTTTGGGAAGAACAAGACTAGAGGCACTGAATATTTAATTCCAATCATCAATCGGGAATAAAAACCTATCCATTTTGCTGGGATGCCTCCAATTAAGATTGTATCCTACCCATGTATTATTAAAACAAAAAACAGAAACTTCAATAATGTTACAATTGTCAATATATTGAGAATAATCTTTGGCTACATGTCGATTAATGTTGGGTCTTATTTTCTCCTCTAGCTGGAGAATTATTCTGAAATAACCTATGATTATCAAATTGTGAGGAACATGGAAGGAGAGAGACACCATATCACTCCATAATTCTATCCTTTTGATATAGGAGTTAGTTGCATAAACATAACACAATGAAAATGGACCCCTGTATACTAATAGAAATTGAGGCAATTTTATTACATTGTGTGTGGGAAATAAGAATGATAGAATCATGTTTGAAAGCCCAAAGGCTCCCCAAAATAACCTAATTGAAATTTTGATAAACAAAGGAGTAACCATGATATTCACACTTGAAGGCTTTCCATTTAACAATGTTCATTCTAGTCTCAACAAGTCCAATAAATAATGGATTTTTGGTCATGACAATATGTCTATGGGCCTTGACCTTGGAAGAATTCCCAAGACAATGAAAATTCCATAATAGAATCTTCATTTATGTCTGGCTATCTTGGCCTTTGTTTGATCCCCACACCAAGTGACTTCTTTATTGGCCTTATTTTACTTCTCCTTTTTTTAATATTGTGATATTACCCTCATTATGACCCTATGATTCAAGGACCACTACATCATCACCTAAAATATCAGTAGTTTGATCATCCCTGACATCCTCTGACCAAAATACCCTAGAAAGTGGGATGAATTTATTGGGGGACTGATAAATTCCCCCAGCCGATTCATCATCTGTTGTCTTCTTAGTAGCCATGATTCATGGAACCTGAGTGAAATTTTCATCCCCGCCCAATACCCCATCATGTGGATAAGTTAGAGAATTCACTACTATGTTTAATGGAAAACCCATATCAAGAGGAGCATCTGTATTAACACTGGAAGTTGTGGTGGAGTCCTTCTTATCACGTTCATGCCTTAAATAAACCACAACATCTAGAGGTGATATCATCACTAGAATCAACTAAGATTTTTGAAGGAATCATTATAATTATCATCCCCATGGGTCTGACGTGGAGTACCTAATACATCACCTAGAAACATAATCCCTAAGGGCTGCGACATAGAAGCCTCAAGATTGAAGGTTCTCTCTGACACTGGATGAGTGTCTTCCATATCATGATGGACTCTAATAGAGGGGTCATCAGGTAGTTGAATAATATTATTAATGTCTTGTGAGCCACTCCATAGTTTTTGTTTCACTGTATCATGTAAAGAATTAGGAGTATCATCTTGTAAAATCTCATAAGGGTCATTTTCTTCTTTCTCTTGTAAGATATCATTCACTTCAACAAAATACATATTTGGTACCATGGGGATTCAACCATCATGAGGGAAAAAAATCCTTAGAAACCTTTTCAATGTCCACAATTCCAAAAAGATAGTGTATTTCTGACTGTAGAACCTCCTGCCCATTTCCAACGTTCTACAGATCAGTAGAGGTATATGCATCTTTTTTCCTCTTATCAGCTGCCTTCCGGCATCTACCTCATCATGGCTCTTTAAATTGAAAATGGAACATGTGATATCCATCCTATCCTCCTCAAAGAGATTCCCAAATATGTTTCACACCCTTCAGAACATCGGATTGCTTTCATAGAAGATTCCCAATGAGATGTTATCATCCCTGGTTGTAATTACCAATTCCTCCACTAGTGTGATTTTCATATCGATTTCAATTAAGACACGAGAATGGTTTCCAAATCTTGGATTATTAGTTTGATGATACTTCCTAATTAGATATCCTGCCTAATATGAAATGTACCATAAATTATGGAAATGCCAATATATCCAATTGAGCATATAAATTCGATCCCATACCTGCACATGTGTATTAATGACATTGCAGGGATTAAAATTACGACCCCATTCCTAAATTTTAGGAATACATGGCTTAGGGGAGACAAATACAACGCTCCAATCCCATGTCATGGAAAAATATTTTATAAAAATGATATAGAAAAAACCCCTTCCCATCACCATCATTTTCTTTTCCTCAAAGCCCCACACAACTGCAATATTCTTATTCAGCTCATCAATGTTCCTAATCCGCTCACCATTTGAGGTGAAGAGTTAGAAAATGATAGAAAACCTAAAAATATGACCCTTTCATAAACCGAAATCTGATTGGTTGCAACATGCGGGATCAAACCATTCCAAATCACCCTGTCAGGAGAAGGGGATACAAAATCAGTAAAAGATGGATTCACGGAAGAATTGACTATTTCCGTAAAACTTTTCATCAGATCTGGTGGCACCGATGTTAATACCTGATTCAAGGGATCACAGACCTTCTAATGACAAAGGGAGAAGATATCACTATTCCCTATACAATCACTAGTATTCATCATATCTAGTTCTGTAACCAGTGGATCATTCTAAAGATCCTTTTTATAGCAATAAGAACCACAACTGTCTCCCCCTATCTCCACCATCAGGTATCTCAGTAATGTATTAAATACTATGTAGAGTATACATGAAAATATATTGTTTTACCTTTCATGTAATGTTGTTTTGAGCTTATCTAATTAAATTTATAAACCATTAATAAATCTCCAACAGCCAATATTATATTTTACCTTCATTAAATCATTTATTTACATACCTAACTCACTAACACATCACTAAGTGTAATATATAAATGTTTCTGGTTCTCATATTTACAATATAACAATAAGTACTATTATTTGAACGAATCCATATGATAAAACCATATTAATTTTTTTTGGTTTTTAATATATTATCATATAGAGTTCACAACTAACTTTTGGATATTAATAAATAAATATTCCACCTATTTCTATTGAAATCCACCCACCTAATGATTTATATTAAGTCATAACCATTGGATCATGATTTTTATCTAACATTAATTATCTAAATCCCTCGCAATGATCCCCAATAACTTAATAAGCTCCTCCAATGCTTTTAGTGCCACCCTATCAGGGTATAAGATCATCTCCAAGTCCCTGTAAACATAAAATCTATATTGTTTTATTTTCTAAAACATTCAATTGTTTGTGTTCGGTTATCTTATTACACATCCATGTTACTATCCATATGATTTCTCAATGAAGAAAGACACATTTCACTCTCTTTAGGTAATTATATGAATCTTTATATTCCATCATTATACTATAAAACTTTTCTTGTGATTTTTCATGCCAAACAATTATATAGTGAATACCCATCCACATTATGACTCATGGATATCAACATAGTTGTATATATAGTTCACTAATTTTTTATTTACATTTTTGTAAACCGCACTCCATATTAATGGTATTAAAGTAATTTAATCAAATATATATGTTGAATGATATATTTTGAACACATACAAACGTGCATTTTTAGAAATTGATGTGTTATAAATTATTTTATATATCACACCAACGCATTGGGTAATATTTTTATCTCATGATATGAAATTAAGGGTGTATGATAGGTTAAGATAATCACACAATCATATTATCTTATAGAGGCTAGACTTGAATTATTTGTATGATGTCATGGTTTAGGTTGATACCACATTCCTATGTTCTCTTTATGTTACCATTTTATATCAGGCCTAATTGTTCGAGATTATGATTCTAAATGATCTAATGTTAACAGGATATACCTATTCACTAACATGTACTTATTTTCATATGTTATTATATGTTTATTCATATTCTAGGATTTTCATATCACCTATTTCTTTTGTAAATCCATAGGTTATCCCTTATAATTATAGAACGTCTATGGAAGATAATCACATGATATGGAGCTTTTGAATTATGTTGTTTTATTTCATTTGCATGAAGTAATGATATGTTCATAATAACCTAAAGACAATTGTACTGAGAATATTTTTGAGTTTTATTAAATTTATCTCTATGTAATTCATCTTGAATTAATATGTAATAAAATATGGGTTTCCATAGTTGGTATCAGAGTGATGTATAGTTATTTCTTTTGGTATTATGATCGAAAAAATCTAGTGAAATTCGTATAGTTTATATATAACATAAGAAGAAATTACAAAATTTTAATAAATTATAGAGTAAGTATTTTATATGATAATAAATCACTATCTATATGTTAATAGTTGATGTACCTATAAAAGAGTTATACCTAGGTGTTATATTATTGAATTGGTAGCATTAAGCCAGAGTCTATCATCTCATGGTGCATGAAAATGGGCCATTATGAACACCTTGTTTGATACTATTGATATATTTTTTCCTTTATATTAATAATATCCTTTGGAACAATTTTTATGTTAATAATAATTCCCATATATTTTTATTATAGGAAATAGATCACGTATAACACAGAAAAAATAATCAATTCATATGTTAGATAAAAAATTCCATTCATGAGTTATACCTTTAAAGTTATTCGTTTCTATTTTATTACATTAATAGTGAAAAAGCTATCTCTTATAAGTATCCAATTTATTTAGTCAATGGCCAGAAATAGGTAGAGGCAAGCCCACATCCAATGTGAGGGTAAATGTGATTGTAGCCCATAAAATATTCCTTACCCAATGATAAAAGTAATCTATATCATTATAAAAGTAAATTATTAATTGATTCAGGCATTTAATAGAAACTTGAATCAATAGGAATAAAAAAATACCCCTAAGAACGTTCATGTTGAAATTGAGCCCTTAATGTCATAATGGTCTCCAATTTCTAGTGTATCATTTGACCGCTGAATCATTGAGTAATAGATCATCTATATTTAAAAGATATTATACACAATTCAAGGACCTATGAAAAGAAGTCAATGATGAGTTGTTTATCATAAGGATAGAGAATCAGATAAATGGTGGCCTTATGTCTTAAATATGATTCCCTAAGAGGATATTAAATTGATAGAGTGGGAGTAATTCTTAATTATTATTTTTGAAACATATTTCCCTTGTAATATCACGAATAACTTAGAAAGATACATCACTAGAATAGATAAAATGGATGAAAAATAGATCAGGTTTTTTGTTGAAAACTTCATCAAACACGTACGATATGCCTCTGACTATTTCATTTATCCTGATAGTAATTTTGAACCCTTATTTGATGGGATAAAGGGTAATATATTCCAAGAAATTTCTATCCATGAAAATTATATGTATGAGGAAATTGTACTATGTTCCCCCAAATTAAAAATATATATTCATGAATCTCACGTGTGTTATGGTATAATAGACAAGAACCAAAGAATTTATTTTAATTCTTGTAGTTAAATGGGGAAATATCATGGGGGATTGAATATCCAACACCCTATTAAACACCTGTGTGGAATGAGGAATCCCATAAATTTCCAAAAATTTAAAAGGATATGCATTAGGTGTGGGGGGAAAGGTAAATAATGTAGTGATTTACAATAGAAGAAAACCCGCTAACAAGATGGTTTAAAGGAATACTTATGTAAAATTACATCATATTTTCCAATGTTTCAGCTAAAAAAATAATGTATGTTTGAAAATCACATCCCTAACTTCCATAGAACTGGGTGAAAGGTAATGATTTTTAACACAATATATTAGGCAGATCATTAAAATGTTTTTATCAGAGGTATGATAATTAATTATTAAATGGTAGTTGCTGTGCATATTTATTCATGTTCAACATATTTTTTTAATATTCTTTTGGTTAAGTTTAACTATTGAAACAACACATCAAAAAAATTAAATGTTACTACAGAAAAAAATTTAATGGGATAATTATTGCATCCCATGTATATAACTCATCCTCTATCAAAATATTTTTTCTGAATTTCCCAAAAAAAAATGTGATAAAAAATTTAGTGGAATTTGATAGATTTTTGGGTATGGATTGGACTTCCTTATATAGAGCCAACATAAATTGATGAACAAAGTAAATATCCCTCTTTATCATGAATCATCATATATTTCTAAACTTGTAAAAAGAGGAGGATGAATGTCCTTTGGTATCATCTTCTCGAGCATTGAAATTATTTCCCTATGAGAAGGCATATCATTCTCAAATAGTTGATACTATATAAAATATCAACCTTGATGAAATGCCCATTTCGAGGGAATTATCGAATGATTCTCAACAAAAAATTTCATTAACTTCCTACTAGCTAATAGGTTGTTTTCTAAATCATATATATAAAAAAATGTTTAAAAATATCCAAGGCAAACAATAGAATGTATAATATTGAAATCAGGGATCTGAAGATGCAACTTCATATTAATAATGATAAAGGGTCTATACACCACATTTTTCATAAGTGGGTGCATATAAACTCTTATTCAATAAGAATGATGAGTAAATTATCCAATTTATTGATTATCATATGCTCAAAAATATCATGATGAAGAAAAATAATCCTTTTCCATTTATTGATGTCATGTTCGATCAACTATACTGGGCCTAATAATTCTTAATGGATTTTTTTCATGTATGTAATCATGTAAATGTAATGAAGGAGAATATCCCAAAGACTTATTTTCTTAAAAGGAGAAGACCCAATGCGTTTATAGTGATTCCATTTTTAATATATAACTATCTTGAAATATTCTTCTATTTAATTAATATATTATTTTTTGATTTTGATAAAAAAAATCATTTTATATATAGATGATATAATTATCTATTTGAAAATAATTGAGGAACATGTGGAAAAATTAAATAATGTAAAAATAACATCTTGTAATAAGAAGTTAATTTTGATATTTAATAATTGAATTTCATGGTTAGAGAAAATAACATTCTTGGTTAATTTTATCACCAATGATGAGAAAATTTTTCATCCAATAAAAACTAATGAAATTGGATGATATCCATGATTGAAATTTATTATGGAATGCAATGATTCCATTTATTGGATCTGTAATATTTTGAATTTGTGAGAATATTCTCTTATATTTTCCTGACAACTAATAAAACTAACTCAAAAGGATGTGAACTTTCTTAGGGCTAATGAATGTGAAGATAGTTTTAATGAAATGAATAAGAGGATAATCACTACACATGTACTCAAATTAACCACTGATTGGAATGCACTTGGGATCTATAGTGACTTATCCAAAAAGGGATTGGGTTGGGTACTAATGTTAAATGATATATTGATAATCTATCCCCCATTCCAATTAACAATCCATGAGAATAACTATCCAATTAATGAAATAAAAATAATTTTAATGATTTTTCCCTTGTTAATTTGGTGATATTATCATTATGTGGATATGTGTAGAGTATATACGGACCTTAAAATCCCAAAAGAATATTTTCACACAAAGGGATCTCAATACACACCAAATGAGGTGGTTATATATGGTCATTGATTTTTTTTTCAATCCATTACATTATTGGGAAAGAAAACAATGTGGCAAATCCTTTGAATAGAATGGAATCTAAAAATCTATCCTTGATGAGTATTACAAGGGATAAAATCTTCTTAGGCATAAAAAATATTAATTTCATAATAATTAAAGGCTCTTAATCCTGAATTTTCTCAAATAAATCATGCACCATCCATTACTAAGATGATCATGGAGGATCAAAAGGATGATAAGGATCTACTAAAAAAGGTAGTCAATAATTCGAAGATCAACTTCTCATAATATGGAGTTATATGGATTTGAACACATATGTGTGTCCCATAAAAAACCAAACTAGGGAGAGAAATTATGGATGATGGGCATAACACAACCTTCTCTATTCATTCATAAATAAAATGTATTTATAGATATTTGAAGTAAAATGTATGGTGGGTAACCTGAAGATGGATATTGAGATGTTTTTATCTCAATTCATAAATTTCCAACATGTCATGTAAAAATTAAAAAAATTAATTTTTACGTTGAAACCATTTCGTTCACAGATATCTAAATTGGAAAACATTATAACAGCTCCGAACATGAACTCTCATTTCTGGTTCTAAAATCATAGACATTTAAATTTTTAGAGTTCATACTAATAAATTTGACCCAATTTTTACGATACTAACATACATAATCAAAAAGTTATATTTGGTAACATATATTACCAAGGGTCTTTTATTATTATATATTAATAGAAATAGTTAATGTTCTTACATAAATAATACAAATGTATTTGAAATAGAATTTCTCCCACCAAATCCAGTTTTTCTTATATGACATTATGTTATCATCATCTTACATATAAAAAAATGTCTATAAATAGTTAATTCAACATAATTCATGACTACCTATGGAAGATGAAACATACGAAGGGTGAGATTAAATTCCTAACAAGGGTGAGCATAAGAATTTAAAATTGAATGCATTCAGTGATTTTGAGATGATCATAGGGCTATATTGAAAAAATCAACATACATAAGAAAAACATAAGAATATTTATACGCATCAATATCTGGTTCATCAAACACAAAAACTTGTGATAATTATTTAAAAAAGTAAATAAACCTCAGAATCAATAATAATGATCCATGTGATATCAATCTTGATGAAAAGAAACATTTATAACCAACGAATGTATAATGAGAACATATTGGTATCTTGTAAACACATCATCATAGAATCATTTTAGATCCCTTTGAATTTGTATAACCATTAGGATGACTTCCAATATAATTATCTAGATAATATATTCAATACACAATGTATTGAAGTGCTATTTTGTGGAACCTATTTTATTTTCTATATAGGTATCTCTCGGTTCTATTTGGGCACTCCCATTGAAGAAATTATATCAGGATCACATATTTCTATTTTGGGGAAGAATTCATATAACAACATAGATGAACTAGAAATAATTTACATAAAGCTCTAATTTTATCGTATAACTCATAAAGAGTACTTATTCCATTACTAAATTTACTAATCTCTGGATAATAAGTTGGTTCATTAATATTCTCATTGAAAAATGATTGACCAATTAAAAAGAAATGGGTTCCCTGAAAATATATTTCAATCATTATTAACCAGTGGAAAAGAATAATATAACCTAACAATCTATTTGAAACTTGAATAAAACATGTAAAATAAAAATGTTTCATAAAAATATATTTGAAACTTGATTTTCCAATGGAAAATAAATGAGTTTCATAATGATATCTTTGAATGATGATTATCACATGAGAATAAATTGGGCTCCATAAAAATCCAATTTAAACAAAATTTATGATTATAGGGAATGAATTAGGATAATATAATTTAAAAATATACCCATTTGATCAAATATAATGAAATGGGTCATTTATGTTGAATAATTGAAATATAATAAAAGATCTATAAAAAAGTAGGTAAAAATGATCTCATTTAACAAAATCAGTTTTCATAAATAAAAATTCACAAATAATATGAAAACATTTTTAATTTTAAAAAATCATTAAAACATATAAAATGAAATTTCCTGGAAAAAAATATACATGATGGAGGAAAAAATCTAATCACGTCATAAATTTTACAAACAAGAATCAATTTCAAATCATTTTGAAAAAGGGAGTCAAAAGTGACAAATTTAGAAAATGTTAGGGAATTTTATTTTTAAAATAATTTATAATATTGTATAATATCATTATAAATGGAATTATTAGATCATTTATCTTCTGAGAAGAAAATTATTATAAAATTTTAAAAAACAATGATATGGAATAGAAATATTCCTGATCTAAAAGAAAATATTTGACCATTGTCTTTTATAAATGAATTATTTATGTGTATTAAATACATAAGGGGGGAAATCAGAAGTAAAAATGTGAAAAAAATTCCATAATATTTTAGAACAAGATCTTGTTCATGAAAATAACAGCAACATATTTCTGCTAATGGAACCTAGAATACAAAAAATCATAAATGGAATAATATTTTAACATAAATCATATTCCACATTGGAAACTATTCAATCATAAGCCTCATGAATGAGTAAAATCAAATGAAACATTATATGTCATGAAAATATCGATATATGTGATATAAAATTCCAAAATTTAGGAATATACACTCTCATAAACAGTATAGGTATATAGAAATAAAACATGCCTCAATGAAAGTGATTTAGATGATATCTCTTACCATATTAGTAATCACTAAACCAAAACCCCAATAAACAGATAACATCGTATAAATTTTTCAATGAAAATTATTTTCTTTAAAATAATAATAAATTACATACATGAAAAAACATATATAAAAAGTTTTTGAATATGGAATATGACTCACAAAAATAATAGTGAGTTCAGAAACAGTAACTTCAGATCAATAATTTCAATGCATGTGCTTTAAATCTTGTATATTAAAAATATATCAATTATTTAATTTATTGAGAACGATTTATAAGTTTAATACCTTATTATTAAATAATTTATTTTCTATTTTACTTCACATACTCAAATACATTATCAATTAATTCAATGTTGGGTGTTTTGATTATATTCAGTTAATTATTTCAAAATGGATTTATTGTATTGGTCATGGTCACAACACTAAATATTTTAACATCTATAGATTAATAATCATGAAATATATATAATATTTATAGATGAATTATAATTTTAAAAAGATTTTTCATATATAGTTATGAATAATGGACAATGTTAAAGTCATAGAGACGGTAGGTTCTATGTACGCATGAGTAGAGTTTCAATTTTTTTAACATCACTATATGAAAGGTATGTAATATTTTATATTACCTTTTGATAATAACATAATAAATATTTTATTATTTATTTAAATAAAATTATATATATCATCATAATATTTTTGTTGTGAAAAAAAGTCACATCCCGTCGTAGAGCCAGTAGTCCACATGTAACCATGAACGATGTTATTATTTCTTTGTAAATAGAATGGTTTGATAGAAAAAAATATTTTTTCTTTTATTAACGATAAATATGTAATTAATATAATTATTATTTCATACATATCACATATATTCTTTAACATTATTATTATTACCTTCCATGTAAATCATTTGTGAAAAAAGAATCAAATCACATCATGAGGCAGTAGTCCACCATTGACACGATGTAGGTCAACATATCCACCATTGAATGTATGGTAAATACGTATAGTCGATATAATGTTAAAATATCATTAAATGTGTTTAAAATTTAATATATATACATTTAATCGATTATTATATCATTCCTTGAGAGGAAATAATGGAAAAAGAATGTCATCGGTATGTGAAGAAGTAGTCCCCCATGACATTATCGAGGCTTAAAGGATTGAATATAATTTCTCAAAAAGAGGTTATGACTTTAGATGGTGGTTTAAGGACCATATGAATTAGTATAGTGGGAAATAAAATTAAGATCAACAGTTTATTATGAGGGCTATAAATGATTCATGAAGACACAAACATCTATACAATGAGGTTGGGTATGGGAGGGAATATATTTTGGAAGGGTTATATACCTCTTGGGTAGTTCAAATCCTATTTATAAATCTTAAACCCTACACCCGAGGGGTTTGGATCATAACGTGTGGGGAATCAAAATGTTAAGGAATGTAGTTTCACATTCCATCCTTGAGAAAGGGTTCAAAACTTGGTGAAAACTTTGAGGATATTGAATCTACATGGACAGTTTGGTATAGGGATTGTAAATCATTATAAAATATTATCAGGTCAGGAGAATGATTTGGGACAACCACAATGGAATATTTTCAAACCACACTATAGTGATGAGTTCTTCCTTGGGGACGCCAGGATCCCAGAGATTGGAAAGACCTCCATATAGAGTTATGATTTCAATAGTTGGTGGGTCACAACCCTTATTTTTTAGTAGCATGGAATAATTGAATTATATATTGTATGTTACAAGGGATATGTTAGGTTTTCAAGGACCCAAATCACTCAAATAATGAAGTTTATTTTTTGTAGAATATAATATCCAATAAGTGTTTGAACGCCCAAATTTATGTCTCACCATATGGTGAAAATATATTAATAGTAAAAAGATATGGAAACTCAGTACTCTAAATTTTTCCTGGACCAATGGTGAAATGATATGACCATTGATTTTGCTATGGATATTGAGTTGTCCCTTTGATAATTTTTCCTTGTTCTTTTTCTCCCTAATAATTTCCTAAAATCCACAGATGAAGAGTTTATTAAGAGAAGAATTTTCATTTACTCAGTTCTCCATTTTTATGTTATCACCCATAAATGTTTTGTTTCTCTCCCACTAATAGTTTAAGGTCTTGCGATTTGGACTATAATAGGGTAGAGTTTAAGGTCATACAAATTGGAAAAGAATCAGTCTTATTTGGTCCATCACCCATATGAACATAATATGGGAGTTGTAACATAAGATCCTAATTAAGAAACATATGGTCATGAACACTCCAATATCTTTCGTATAGGGAGATAAAATGTTTTAAATCATGGATAATTGTTTTTAGGTCCTGAGTAATGATACAGGACATTCATAACGGGAGAAGTTCATATCATGTTAAGGTGTTGAGTTTTTCCTTGGTGGTGTTAGGCTCACAAGAATTATAATTCCCTTTATATTGGTCCATGATGTTGTCAATTAGTGGGTTTCAATCCCTTCTACTTAAATATCATAGATGATAAGAGATACCTCATTTCTTTTCATAGGGCTATGAATGGATTGTGGAAACATGAGGAACCCAACACCAGAAGTGTGGTACTTGGAATGTGAAAATTTTAAAATATATTATATGAACCCTGTACTCTTATTTATTGAGGTATGTCTATTTTGGAAATTCAATAAGAAATATAAAATGGTTAACGGTGTGAATTGTTTATCATCATGTAGTGGGGACATATTTCATAAATTTTAACATCATACTGTATGTACATTTTCCATGATTTTTATTTTCAACTAGTAGGGATATATTTTTTGTTTAGTTTTAATGACATGTATCCAAGATGTTTTCCTTGTATTATAACTTCTTGTTGTAAGTATATATATCTGTGCAATTTATCATCATGTAGTAAATACGTGTGAAATGACATGAAATATTTGTGCATGAAATATTATGTTCATAAGAAGGTTGTGTGTAGATCTGGAATGTATGTAGTGAAAATGAACTTCTGTGATTTGGTTATTATAATGTTAGGGTTCATTTCTTATTACTTATTGTAGTTGGGCCTAGTATTGGTGATCTGGAATTCACTATGCAACCCATGATAATGGGAATGAAGCCAAAACAACTTCATGGAATCCCATGTGGTTTTACTTTATGTGGTGATGATGGAGATGAACTCACCTAGATGGATTGAAATTCTTAATTTAGACCAAAGGGAAGAAGTAAGAATGTAACTATGTATCTCAAGATAATTATTATCAAAACACATGTAGTTTGAAAGGGATTTCCAATTTAACATCATTTAGTGAGGATGGGTTTTGCTGATGTGAAATGATGGTATTGCAACTATCCCATGAGTGTAAATATGGGCGTCACTACATATTCCATGGTTATGGGAATGAAGAAACACATTGTTATTAATTCTATTCCTTCCATAGGTCTGATCTACATGAAACGTGGATGAATTTTTATATTTATTTGTTATTACTAGGCTCGATGTTGGAGGAATGGGTGACTCTATATATCGTTAATAGAAATGAATGAATTCATACAATGCTACCAAATGAGAAACTCTCTCTTAGTTAGTCTAGTCCATATAGAATGGTTGGAATTATTTATATTTACTATGGTATCTAAGTCAGGGACTTGAGATCCATACATCACTATGTATCCTGTGATGATAGGTATCAAGACAAATTTAGATTTAATGGGACCAAAAGAATTTATTCCATGCTTCAAGGACATTGAATGTGAAGTTTATCAGCATGTGGCAATGACTCATGTAATGTCTTTTATGGCCTTACATTCAAGACTATGATAAACCTACCATGTAATTTCATTTCCATTTCCTTAAGGTTGTCCAATACATAAATTACTAAGCTCATGTGATCTATGATCGGTGTGAGAAACAAGGAACAAAAAATATTTCTCTCACAAAACATATATAGTGTAGGGTTCAATATCACAATTTTATATTATGTTGTGGCTGGACTAATATATAGGATCGAGTCATTCAGACTTATCTCATTATAAACAATGAATCTTGTAGTATGATGTTCTATATAGGTCAAGAATTTTAATTTAGTTCGGTGAGGACGTAACCTGTGTAGTTTAATGTCTTGTGGTAAGGACATTGGTCATGCAGTTTAATGTTATGCGGTTTTGACATGGATCACATGATGAGAAAGAGGTGAGAGGTTGTGTATTCAAGCAGTTTTATGTCATGTGGTTGGTGCTTTGTATACTATTCATTTTAACTTCTTTTGGTTAGGAAATGGTTGTACAATTTAACATCATGTAGATAAGATGAGATCCATACTGTTTAACGTCATGTGGTCAGGATGAATAGTTGGGATTACTCAGATGTGGATGCACATATAATGATAGTTATAAAAAGTATTTCATGGGAAATCTCACATTGGTGAGTGGTGAAACTTTCTCCCCATCCATAGTGGGAAATGAGTAAGATACATTATGATATACATTATGTTTAATGTAAGGGCCTTTCCATTTGGGTTCTATATTCGGGGGATTCCTTCATGGAATAATCGGTGTTCAGAGTGCTGACACCATTTCTCCATGGACGAATGAACATAGGGGAACACTTTTATTAATGTTCCATTCAATCTAATTACATTTTACCTCCATGTTTTGTAGTTTTCACAACATGTTCTCTTCTAGAAGATCCAATTCATCCAACTTTTTTTAAAATTGTTCATTTTTATAGAGTTGTCTAAAAATGGATCGTCAAATTAGAGGCAACTAGAACATTATAGGTAAAACTACTTCAATTCCGTACACCAATGAATATGGTGTTCTTAGTGTGGAAATTTATGAGGCAGTATGATACCCCCAATAATAATTTAGGATATTGTTCAACCATTATTTATATAATTGTTCACCATACTTTGGAGTATATTTTATAGAGTATTATTAAATACCTCAATCAACTAATTTTTTACTCCAAGATAGCATGATAAGTTATTAGACATGATATAGAATGCGTGGTGTTGTCTTTTGATCTATGTAGAACAAAAGTTACTGTTGTTTTCCATCAATATTGTTTGAGGGACCCCAAACCGAGTGATCTTATAGGATTTTAAAAAGTTGATGATATTAATCATCTCAAATTCCTAGAGGGGTATCACCTCATACCATTTGGAAAAGAAGTTAGTAGAAGTATGGATTTACTTGAACTTATTATCTATGGTTAGGGGATATGAATCCACAACATCCAATCCCAAATAGAAAATGGCCAAGAATATTTAGCTGTATTTATAAATTTTAGGGGATGAAGGATAAATTTTGGATGAATCCAGTATGCATTGAATGTCATAGTGAATTCTATATAGTCTCGTATCATGGATTTCTAGTAAAACCCTATCCTCTTGATTAGGTGGGAGATCCAATTCATGGATTTATTGGAACCAAAAGATCCTATATAGGCCTCTTCCATCATGGTTGAAATCTCTCATGATGTTATTCACCAGAGTAGGATACCATCAAAGCCTAATTTTTAGATGGATTTGTGGTCATTTGGACCAAATGAAAAGTGAAATTTGTTACATGAGACTGAATTTTTTACTTTCCATCATGATCTATTGAGAGAGTCTAATTTTTCATATATCCAATTATGGGATCCATCCATCTAGGGGGGGTCATTGGTTCGATGTACTCTGTGGAATTTCTAACCTTATTTATTTATTTTTGTATCACTTATAACAATTGACTATACAATTCATCGATGTGTGATGTGGGTGATTGATTCATCTTGACCAGGGTCAACCAAGATGGTGGATTTATAACTAATGCATTGACACAGTCATTCTTTGATTGGGAAAAATGATGCAATGTGGTCCCAATAGGTAACTCTTCCATCAGTACCCTACATATTCTGTGAGAGGTGATAGTTCTTATTTTTTCATTTCATATTCACCATTATTCTACAATATCACAAATTTTGAGTCTTGTTTGATATTAAATTAGGCTATGTGCAGCTTTAGGGCTAGTTCTAATCCAGTTATGAGGGCTTGACACTCGTCTTTATTTTTTGTATAGCCTTTGGATAAGAAGAAATATTTGGTAAACCTACTTTGCTTGTAGAGAAAAATATAATACCTACACTAAACCAATTGAGCTTAGTGTTTCCATCCTTATGCCAACCAGACATTATAAGAAACCATCAAAGTACATCTATCATATCTAGGGAGTGTCATTGGAATAAAAGACCTCCTCGTATAGACGTTTAGTTTGTTCTGGTGTATTTTATCGGGGTGGGATATGCTTTGAGGAAATCTATTTAGGCTTTCCCTTTCACTAACATATGTGACCTAAACTGAATGTCATATTGTTGTAGGATGACCACCCATCGAACCAACACCCAGTCAACATAGGGCTTCTTAGGATGTACATGAGTAGATCAATACAAGATTCTATGTAGACTGCATGGTTCTATAAGTAATTTGTATTCTCTTTCATCGCAAAGATGAACAAATGGATGTTCTTATTGACATTAGAATATATTTTATTATTACCTAACATTGTTCAAATGAGGTAGTAGAGACTATTACCACTTCCAAAGTAATTTTTATGATCAAGGAGGGCACTGAGTATGAATTCCATGGATGCCTTATACAAGATGACTGGACTCCGTTCCACTAGAGGAATCAAAACATGTTGGTGTAATAGGTTCTCCTTGATAATTTTGAATGATTTTTAATAATCACCATCCCATTGATAAAAGATTCCCTTATTTATTAGACTAGTAAATGGGGAGATATTTTCTAGCCAGGGTGTCTATGAATCATAAAATTTTGTGATGATCCCTTTGCACCCCCTCAACCCATTGATATTTTAATGAGGGTTATATTTCTAAAATTTCACTAGACTTCTCTGGATGAACCTCAATGACACGGTGGAATACCTATGAGATCAAGGATCATTCCTAATTATTCCTTGAATGTGTATTTCAAAGGATTCATCTTTAACCCATCTTGTAAAAAGTTATCAATTATTTTACAGAGATCTGTGAAGTGATCACATCACTTTTGGGATTTAACAATCATGCCATCGGCATAACACTCAGCTACCCTTCTTTGTAATGGACTAATGACATGATTTATGGTGCACTAATATGAAGTGACTTCATTAATTAATAAAAATGGCATGACTTGATAGAAGAATTTTTTATATAATGGTCTTAAGGAAATGGATTCTACATCATTAGGGGCCATCTTGATCGGATTGTACCCAATGTACCCATCGGTGACAGAAAGGTTTTGGAAACCTGTAGCTTCACCGATCAAATTTTTTGTGATTAGAAATTAGAAATATTCTTCCAGGGAATGATGATTATTGTCTCTGAAGTTAGTTCATACCCTAATATCCCCTTTAATTTTCTTGAAATGACAATGTTGTGACAAAATCATGGGTATTGTTGTCATGGAAAAAGTTTTTTTTGATTAAATTATAAACATCCACCTCTACATTAGTGGCATGAGAGGGGTGTATCATCTTGGAAGCCTTCTTAAAGCTTCAATGTTCATCAGGTAGATCAAGATGGTGTGTATCCACATATAGATTGAGTTTGGTAATTTCAATATAGATCCAAGAGAACACATAATAGGGTTATTTTGAAAAGAATTATACATCTCTCACACCTCAATTGTCCTGGATAAAATAATCCGAGTATGTCATGGGTCTTCTTCTACTATGAAATTTAATTGCCTATGCTCATCGATGGTGGTAGGGACATATTCCTCAAATGAAGAGGGGACACGTTTGAGGTCATAATTATAATCTTCCATTTTAGAGAATGTGGATACATTTTCATGTGAATTTTGTTATTTGGGGGATTCTACATCACTATCAAGGTAATCAAGGCCATGAGTAGTGACATTATCATCTTATACCACATGATTCACTGTTGAGAGATGTTGGAGATGATTGTTTTTTACACTATCACTGGGGACAGGAAGGTCTTGGACTACTATGACTAGATCTGTTACCTCAGCCAGATTTATGGGGAGCATATAGTAATTTTCGAGCATACTCTAGGGATTCACAAGGGCAGGTCCATATCAATTTGGTGCTAAAAACCTATATATCAGTATCCTCCATTATTTTGTTTCCTTCCTTATTATAGAAATTTTCTTTAGCATATATAGACCTACATGTCTCTAAGGGAGCATTGTCACCATGTAGAATGCTAAATTTTCCATTATTTGGGTACATCAGACACTAATGGAATGTTTAAGGTACCACCAAGTGTCTATAGATCCAGGGTCATTCATGTAGCATATTATATTCGGTAGATGATTTTTCAATATTTTTTTACAATAATATATTTAATGACACTGATGAACTAGAATTGTGATTTAGTAGGAAGGTGATATATTATAGAAATAGAATTATTAAGGTAAGATAGACATTAATTTTTTACTGATGTTGAGAAATTTTTCTTCAGTTTAGATAAAGAGATTGTTAATATGAATAAATTAAACTGGATAATATTGATGACCTATGATCTGATTATCAATTTGTTGAAAATGTATAATATTTTATCATTGATGTATTTTAATTTATTTTTTGATTTATTGAATACATTATCTAATATGTTGTTTTATTTTTGTAATGAAGAAAAATGTATGTTTTAATTGAAAATTTATAGTAAATCTTGTTATTACATTGCATTATGAGAATATATGACCATGGTATTGATATATTTTATATGTGACCGATAATTTCTACTTCTTGATATCTTTGGGATTAATGGTATTTTCTTTTTAGGATTTTGAGTGACATTTGTTATAAAAATTGAAAATTTTAAGCATAATAAGGTTAAATATTTATCAAATTGTTTCTATTTAAATTAGAATGAGGTATTATAGAATAATGTGTTAATTAACTATATGAATTTTTTAAATTTGAATAATTGTTCTTACCATTTTTTATGATAACTAAATATGAAAGGAATTAATTATAATTATATAATGGATTTTGTTTTCTGTTAGTTCTTCAGAAAAAAAACATCATTATATATTTTATTAAGGTATAAAGAAGAAATTGATTAAAGAAGAACGAAGGGATGAAATTTTGATAATAATAAAAGAAATATTCCCTTTTTATATTGGTTCCTTTTAAATTCATGATAATATCGGGATGGAATCCTATCAATTAGTTCTTTTATTTGAACCCATATCATGCCCATGATGTGTTCCATGTATCCATCAAGAAGATGTAAATACAACCCCCTTCACATTTACTAAAATTAGATGTAAAACCTATAGAGAGTGATATTTCTTATATAAACTAATCAATACAAATAATAAATTATATAGATAATGTGATACAAAGAAATACCACTAACATGTTCAATTTATTTTGGTGACACCTCCATCTTGAAGAAGTTATGTGGGAAATTGATAGTGTAATGAGGCAGATGTATCCTAAATTTTTTTATTAGAGTGACTAATTTTGAAGGAAAAGTTCAATTTAAGGGGGGTTGAATGTAACAGTATGATATTTTAGGAAATGTTTTTTCTCAAATATATTTAATTTCATTTATGGATTTCACTGTATTCAAGAACATGTTTTAATTAAATAGACCATACTATTAGAATATCAATATCTAATATGATTGTAATAACATAGAAATTGGATTAGAGGATATGAATATAAATAAATATTTTATGAAAATATATTTTTTAAACATGTATATACAATTAATTATCTAGTGTCCAATTAATTATAAATTAAAATAATAACCATTTGAAAAAAAATCATTTCATAAAAACCATTTTCCATGCATACATGTGTTTTACCTAAATGAAATAAAAAGATAAGTTTTGGTGAACCATTTCAATAAATTATATATATATATATTATTCAATCCAATTTAAATCATTCCTCATATGTATTTTCTATAAAATGGATAAGAACATAGAAAATGTTACACACAAAAAATATTTTTTTTCAAAGTGATGTTCTTTCAAATTTTGGGAACTTATTATGAAAATAATTCTTAATAGTTTATAAATTGAATCTAAAAAAATGGAATTTATTTTTGAAATATCAATGTCAAAAACATATTTGGGTATATTTTTGAGTATTTTTTTAGAGGTAATAATTTTGATGAATAGTGAATATTAATGTTTTTATTAAGAATTGTCATTTAATTTATAGAATGAAAAAATAGCTTTTAGATTTTTATAAAATTTAAATTTGTATAATTATATATTTAATAATATATCTTAGTCCATTTAAATCAATTTCACATTGAATTTTGATTTAAATATTAATCCAAATTTTAAAAAATTCCCCTTTAAAAACCAATTTTTTATCGCATATTTTGGATTTATTTAAAATTAATATTTTCTAATTATATAAAAGAAATTGTGAAAAATAGATTCCATATTTGAAATCATAATAATATAAATTATTTAATAAGGTCAGAAAAGGTTTTTACCATATTGGATATTGAAAATAGAAAAAATTAATTACCATGATTGTTGTTAAAATGGAATTAACGAGGGTAAAACTAAAAATATATTAGGTAATATGTCTAATAAACATGTTTAATTCACATTATATGGATATATTTATAATATATAACCTCTGAGGATTGGCAACGACACATTCTAGATTACATTTTCATCTGAAAACATGGGTTCACATTTTTTCATTTTCCATAATTCGATGTATGTACTCCTCCCAACTTATATATGGCCACCCACTCCCCTTATTCAATACTAAAAAACAATTAAGACATACCATCACCTAAAAAATTAAGTTATTTTATTCCCTAACTACATGCTATATTCCAAGGTTATATCAGAAATAAAATCTATGAATGTTGTAGGTTAAACCTAAAGAGGTTGTATGAAGAAAAGGAAATGTTTTTAACTATGCTTTTTAGTTTTACATCATCATATAAAACTATCAAATATTACCAAATATTATGAACCAATAAATAATTTCTAATAAATACATGGATGTTATTATGATAATTTCAAAACCAATATTAATGTCCAATTCCATCAAATTGTAAATGAAACTATATCTCATGTGTTGGGAGAACTACATCCTTATAAACCAATGTTATCCATTTTCTATATTCACTTATGAATATTGGATTTAATTATGGATTTAATTTTTATATAATTTATTTATGATATTATTATTCTTTTCAAATTATAAATCACACATAACTTATTATCTTACAACCCGTATCAATGAATAATATTATTTGTGTGTATGATAGACTGCCGCCTCTTGAATTGATATGACGTGATTTTCATTTCTATTTACATTTGACGGTAATAAAGATATATTAACTGAATATATATGATATTTGTAATATTTTTATAAATTTTAATTTTTTTTATCAAATATAACTTATTAATATCAATTACATGTGGGATAATATAACATCGTTAATGCATATGGAGGAATACTTCCTCACGAATGGTTGTTATTTTTTTCACTAATGCTTTTCATGGAAGGTAATTAGTGAAAATTTAAATGATATAAGTGATATGTATATATATATATATGAAATAATAATGATTAATTAAAGGTAATATATTATTTAAATTTATTTCATTTCTTCCATTTTGAAAATTGAATCACCATTCTCACATACATACGTCCTACAGTCTCGATGAAATGTGTAATTCATTTTATATCTCTAAAATTTATAGATTAGTATAAATACATATATTCTAAATATATATGATATTTATTTCTTGATTAAAGTTATGTATATTATATAATGTGTTAAAAATAAATTTATCATAATTTCAAATCAAAACACACATGAAAAATATTTCCATTATTGACTAAAACATTATTTTAACATACATAGTTAATAGAAAAGGATGAAAAGGACAAAAGAAAATTTAAAATTTTATTATATATATAATTATGTGTTTCTAATATATGTAAATTAAAAATATATTTATTATATATTAGGGTTGAAAATGTACAGAAGAAGTCAATACATAAGTTAAGAGATTTAATTATCACTTTTATTTTTGAAATATATATGTCATATTCACCGCTTGTTTCATTTTTTTGTGTATATACATTCCCATTTACATTTTTTATCATTAATATCATTAAATTACTTATTTATAATGTTTTATTTATTATCATTCATTAAATAATTTTTTGATTAAATGATTACCAATGTGGTAACAGAATTTTTGTCTCAATTGGTCTTTTTTGGGACATATGTTATGTTATGTAGCCATATTATAATATGATGTGAAAAAACAACCGAATTTAAAATTTATATAATGAGTCTATATAAATATAATAAATTTAATGTTTTTTATGTTATACACTAATAGGTCTTAGGATATATAAATACCAAACATGTAACGGTTTAATGTTACGATATCTTTGTTCATTTGGATTATTTTTTATAATACATTTAATAATGAAATATTATAATCCATTTATCAAGATTCTCATGAAATTGTTTCTACCCCAAACATTTCATGTAAATAATTATTTTTAATTCTATTTATTCTTATTGAATTATCATTATTATAAAATAATATTTTACATGAAAACCGTTTTTATTTCTCTCTTAGATGAAAAATAATTTTTTCTTCCATATCATGGTTTTCTAAAATAATTTATAAGAACGTTTATAATAATTTCAAATGGTTTTATAAATTAATTTTTTATATATTTTAACATTTTATAATTTATTTGAAAGAATTAACAAGTCATTTTGCACACAATGACTTTTTTTATTTTATAAAAAATATGAATGGAATATTTATTTTAACATGTATAGCATGAAGAAGATTTTTTCTTTAATTACCACAAAATGATTAAAATATTCATTTATAAGCATAAAATATTATTTTCTATCAAATAAATTTAAAATATTTATATTATATACTAATTGTTTTTCAATGAAATAATATTTTACTCCAAAAATGTTTTCAAGGATTTTAATCATTAATTTATAAGTTTCAAAGGATTATTTTTATGAAAATTATTTTGAAAATTATTATTCTTATTTAATGAAGTCTTTAATATGAGATGTATATTTTCTTAATCAATATTCCATGTAATCTCTCAAAATTATTTTCCATTATTGATTACATACTTTTATTTTACGTATGTTCTCTTAAGGATAAGATCCAAGGATACCATTCAAAATATTACATTGAATGGCTTATATCATTGATACCATAATGTTTCAAAAATATATTTCTATTCCATGAGTTATGATATGAAAAATTTAATATAAATCCAACTTATTTTTCCATGGGATATTCATTTATTAATATTTTAAATGGTTATAAAACTTGTCTCTTTTCCTATGGTTTTGTTTTGATGAAATGATTTTGAAACCCATTTATTTTAATGGGTTTTTATATCATGATTTTGATATGATATTACAGAACTCATATTTATTAGTTTAACAAAGTTATATATGGGACCTATAACACCCACTAATTCGCTGGGTAAATATTTTTATATCATGTGATAAATTGGATTAGAATGGTGTTTTACCCTAATTTAGTAAGGAAATTTGTCCACTACAATAATTTGTACAAGGAACATAAATACTAAAATTTTCTAGGTAGTGAGCCCATTACACTATGATAGTTTTGGAAAGGATCCTTCAATAATAAGGAAACTATTTTCTTACTTATGTGTATTCTAGAATTCCATGTATTATGTGAATGGTGTGCTCCCACATATCATTTAATTTGACCTATATACAATTCATGTATTATGAATTACTAATATTTATGTCATACTAAATATTTTCATCTTTGATATGTGGGGTATAGTTTTTTTGTGACATGATCATGTTATCATACTGTTATGGGCATGTTATGTAGTCTATTTCCCTTGTTAACCCATACTGAACATCTAAGCTCACCCTTTCAAAAGTTTCCATTCCCTAGTTTTTGAGGAAAGTATTTAAGTAGGGTATTCCTAAGAATAATAATATGAGAGATTTACCTTATTATATATTTCAATAAAATTTTATGAAATAATAATACTCTGTATCTAGTCTCCAAAGACACCAAACCACTATGGTCCTTGAGTGAGTTATTATGACATGTATAGAATATTAATATAAAAACATATATTTTTTATGTAAAGCATGGGTCACTATAATTTCATCTCATGTATATTAATACTACTGATATGTCTGAATATCTATAATAACTAGTGAATGTTATATTGAAATTATGGGTTTATCAATCATCCATGGATCATAAAATCATGCATTCAATTTATAATATTAAATACCCTAATTTTCTATATTTCATTATTCACAAAAATTTATCTATTTTATTAGAAAATAAACACTAACAAATTATCAATTTTTAGATTAATGAAATAAAATCCATATTATTAAAATAATTTTCATTATATTTTTAATTTAATATATAAATAAAATCTCCTTTTATTTCAAAAATTCCAATTTTAATATTTTGGCCGATTTTCCAACACTTTGAAAAATTACATATAGTGTGATAAAATTATAAAGTCATTATGTTAAAACATAATATTGATTTATAACCCCATAATAATTAAATTATATTTACTTCAATTAATTATATTTTTTTTAAAAATTCAAATAAAATATATTTTTTTCAAAAATAAGAACACTTATTTTATAATTTTTAAAACATATATATACTGTTATATTGATATATATATGAGATATTTTAATCTTAAATGATACCTATATATAATTTTACAATTCTATAAGACATTTTAAATTTATAATAGTCAGGTTACTATTCATAATTGTTGTATTTCTATTCCAATGGTAATATTACTACTCCAACAACCACATTTTTAAAATTTATATTAGTTCCCAAATTTAATTTAATGCCTAAAATTTCATTATATCTTCATTAAAATATATTTTATTTGAATATTATTAATTATTAATTTTGAAATTGAATATTTCATTACACATATTCTTCTACATGTCTATTGTTTTGTTCCTGAGTGTGATAAAGTAAGGGGATTGAGAAGATCCTAATTTTCAATGTATTTTTATTATTATCATATATATAATTTATTGTCTCATGAGAATATTTTGAATTATAATATCTATATTTATGTCTAAATATAAATTAAAAATTATAAAAATAATTTTTTTCTTTCATTATGTGAAATATTTGTATTATATCATATTTTACTACTAAATATAACTGAATTATATTTTAGAAGGAAAATTCTAAAGATATAATTATGTGTAGCTATAAGGACACACATTTTAGTATTAAAAATATTAAATTATATAAATTTATTACTCAAGTACAATGGATCCAAAGTATAAAATTTTATAATAAAAGATGATTTTAGGTCAAATTTTGTTTATAAAATAGTATTTAGGAAAGCTTTTATGTCATTAGATAAATTAAATATTTAGTTGAAACCTTAGAGAAACTAATTTTAAACTTAAATTTAGAAACATATTTTCACTATTTTTAATATTTACTTTTGGCCAAAATTAAGATCAACATGTTTGATGATATTATTTATGATTATGGAAAATATGGAATACATTTTATCAGTTACGATTTATTGATGCTATAGATTTTAATTTAAAAATAATTCCTAAAAACACAACAACCAATATTTTTCAAAAAAAATTGATTTGTTAAATATGAAAATGATTTCATTCCAAGTTAAATTATAATATTGAATGTACTAAAACATATCATATTATTTGTAATAAAAGGAATCTAATGAAATATTAATAATTTTATATCATATATTGGTAATTTTTATATAATTGAAAAAAAAATCGATTAATATCATTATTATTAACTGTTTATTCAAAAAATATTACAATTTTCAAAAAATTAAGAAAAAATCATCTAATACTGATATTAACCTATAAAATTCTAATATGAGGTCAATTTTCTGAAAAAATTTAATTAATTTTATAATAAAACCTAATAATTCATAAACCCCAGTTTTGTTTGAATAAAAAAATTTCATTTAAAAAAATTTACATACTATTTTAATAGTGACTCTATCCTAAAAAAATCTAATTGTGGAATATTAATAAGACATGAGTTTTTTATTATTTTTACCTAGGTTTTTATATTCATCCACATTTTGGAAATTGAATCCTCATAATATTATTCATTAATTGAACAAGTGGGGATAATTTTACTTTTAATAATTTTTATTCCCATGCTTATTCATCAACCATAAGGGGTTTCCAAAAAAAATAGAAACCTTGAATATAACCTTATAAAGAAAACAATTCTATCTAAGGTCATGAATCTATACTGATTAATTATTATTTTATAATTTTTCAACCAAATGAACTACATAATTCCTCAAAATGTTTGATATATCTGGAATATTATTTCTATACAGAAAAATATTAAAAATAACAACCCTCCTATTTATTTCACACATAAACATGATTTATTACATAATACCCATCACATGATACGAAATGGAAGATCAAAAGGTCTAGTGTCTTTGGGTATTAATAAAATTACATAACAACATAAAATTGGAAACCATACATCTTTATTTAAAACATCCTTTACATGACCACTACATTCCATTGTACTTAGTAATGCATGGGATAACCTGAGGACATGCAAAAAAGGGTGCGCTTGAAAGCCCAGTAAGGGAATTAACATGTAATAACATGAGGAATACAATAAATGTTAGACAAATATTAATGTACCCCAAGAGAAACATGAACATAATGGCTTCATAATGTAAGATAATCATAACATGGAAATGTGGAAACAACCCTTAACATGGAATAGGCAAGAGCCAAGGCTCATTGCACATTGAGCATTTGTACACCCTCATTGCACATGAAGCACAAGTAAACCCTCGTTTCAATTTAATTATCATGATTCCACACTCATTTCTCTAGACATATCACGATACTATACTTTACCCAATATATTGGTGCACTACCAGGGCACACCCTTATTAAACATTTCATTTCATGCATAACTGTTCCACATGGATCATACAACATGGATTAAATCATCATCATTTATTCCAGGATAAAGGTATTTGGAATTAATACAAGATGATTTAAAATCAATAGTTAAATTTTAATAAACGTTAATACCCTTGATAGTGAAATGAACATGGTATTCATTACACACTGACATTGGCTAGGAAAATCGATGCAATTTCGACAGCGTAACGGCGTGACGTAAGAATTCATAAAAAAAATTAGATGAGAGAAAAAGGGGTGTCTCATTATATGTAAATGAAATGGAAAGTAAGGGGTTCATATAGATTCATGTACCAAAATATGTAATGGAATTTAGATTCATAGTACAAAAGAATTTCTTGAATGTATATGAGGAGAGAGAAATTCCCGATGGAATTTCGGCATAGTAATGGGTTTACATGGAAGGAATTAATGAGGGATAAAGGTGTCTCAAATAATTTTTAAATAAATAGGGGTTTTGGGGGGTGGTGATAAATCATACCCGCAACATTTATAAATGATGATAAAAGGACATATTAATATTAAGATACTTGGATAAAATGAGAATGGAATGAATCCCTAACATGGAAGTGTGATCCAAATGGAATTGGAGGGGATTGAGAGAGGCTTATTGATAGATCGGGGCACCTTGGAATGATTCTACAGAGTGAAGGGAAAATTTTTGATGAACTCCAAATGCTTGGAGTGAAGTGGAAGTGGGAGTGTGGGTGAGTTTATATAAGAAAGGAGGGGGAATTCTTTATTATTTAGTTTCGCAACAACACATATTAAACTAATCAAAACCACAATCCAGCCTATGTTTATTGCCTATGGGGTTTTCCAAAGGGATTTGGAAAACAATATTATATATGGCCAATGGAAAAAAGTCTTAAAACAAAAGGGTTTTTTATAGGTAGGTGAGTCACACTCTCCAGGAAAACGATTTAAAAAGATAAAATGTTTTATAAGTCATGGAGGGTCCACTAAAGAATCATAAAATTAATCAATAAAATATAAAATCACATTATTTTAAGGATAAAACATATATTTCCCAAACATCTCATTTATAGTATTTTATTACATAACTATTATGTCATTATAATTTAATAAAACACATTATTTATTTAAACAATATTTAATTTTTCCCAAAAAATCGAATGTCTCGGAAAATTATGAAAAATTCACCATTGGATAATTTTGACGTCTTGATTCCAAAAATAATATTAATTTTATCCTAATAATTTTTTTAATTTTTGAAGTTTCATATTTAAAAGAAAACCCGACATTTATCGAAAATTCATGGTTTTTGAGAAAAATATCTTTAAAACCTTAATAAAAATAACAATTTTATTCTTAAAAATAATAAAATAATTTATACATAATAAAAAGTAATATACTAATAATAATATTTTATTAAGATATAATTTAATTTAAAAATTCATTAATTTATCAACATAGATTCCTTAGTTGAATATTAACTAGAAATACTATTTAAACATTAAAAACTATTTACGATGTGAAAATAATAAAAATGAAAATATATTATTTATCATATACAAAAATAATGTACATAATCATAGTGCTAGGGTCTTGTTACATAACCCCTTAAAACACCAATGTAAGACTGAATGGAAAGGAGTGTGATGGTGACAGACTCTTGGGGTGGCTTGGATAACATCGCTTGAGTGGTAATCCCAATCAATTTCTACTTCTACCATATGATGTTCTATTCAAGCATAACATATTCAATATTGGATTGGGCATTGTCATGAATGAAGACCAATTATGAACCCTCATTTCTGAGCTCCGAAAAATTGGCTTCGTGTGGGGAAAGTCTACTGGATGAGGCCATCGCTTCATTTGTCTGAGTAAATTGGTTTTTTTAAATCCCTATATTTATACTAATCATATGATCACTAAACAATGGATATATTAGAAATGATCAAAATTATTCACGGTATTTTAAAATACAAAACATAAAACCAAATATGTTTATACATTTTACATAATCATAAGTAGAAATTTAAAAAAGGCCAAGATGAATTTTCATTAATGAATTTTTTTGGTCATTACAATCATCCCCCTTATAGAAAATTGTCCATTGAAATATACTTTTCCCACACTAAAACAGATGTGGGTAACTTTTCTTCATCACTTCTTCTAATTCCAATTTCACTTCTTCAAACTTGTTGTTTTTCCACAACACCATGACGAGGGGCATTGTCTTATTTCGTATAACGTTTTATCTAGGATCTAAGATCTTCACTGGTTGTTCTCATAAGAAAGATCACCCTCTAGATATACTACCTTTTA
Organism: Viscum album; assembly: GCA_963277665.1. NCBI lineage: Eukaryota > Viridiplantae > Streptophyta > Magnoliopsida > Santalales > Viscaceae > Viscum > Viscum album. The sequence continues at coordinate 1,908,747,232 of OY728127.1, forward strand.
AGAGAGTACATGTGAAGGGTTCGGTATGTACTTGTTTTAGAGGGATACATGAAAGGAATAATGTACTTGGGCCATGGTATGAGGATGTTCTAGTCGACAGGCTACAACCCACCACGATCAAGAATCCCGAAGGGGTCGATGTACCTAGGACATAACGCCCCCTTTATTTCCAAACATAATGACATTTTTCCATGCAGAAATGTGTTGAAATACCATGTCACCAACATTGAACTCAAGGTCTCACCATCAGTTATATGCATAACTCTTCTGTTGACTTTGGGCAGCCATGACATGCTTCTGAATGGGTTTCACCTTCTCCACCATTTCATTGACCATTTCAGGTTATAGCATCTTACGCTCCCTGAATTTATCTCAAAATTTCAGTGTTCTACCCCTTTTCCCACAAAAGGAATTATATGGTACCTTTCAAATTCTTAAGTCGAAACTATTAATGTAGGGGAATCCAACAATTTGAAGATGTTGGTCTCATCCTCCATTTAGGTCCATATGACATGATCTAAACATATCTTCTAGTCCTTGAATAGTTCATTCAGATTATCCATCAGTTTGAGGATGATAGTCTATAAGGACGTTTAGATCAAGGCGTAGAGCATGTTGGAGTCTTTCCCAGATCTTCGAGGTGAACCTCAAAACAAAATCAGATACAGTAGATAGTGTTACTCCATGCATCCTTACCCCTTATTTAATTTAAATTCATGCAATTTTATTCAATGATAAGCCCTATCGAATCGTGAAAAAAGTGAGTTGTCTTCATAGGACGATCCGCAATGACCCATATAGCATATTTTCCTATGGATGTCCTGGGATGTCTAGTGAAAAATTCAATGGTAATGTTCTCCCACTTCCATGTTGGTATGGGTAGTGTTTTCATCATCCCATTATAATTTTTCCTCTTAGCCTTCACTCGTGACATACCAGGCACTTTAATGTATATTCTAGAAATCTCCCATTTCATGTTGTCCCACCAAAAGTGTTCTCATAGATCTAAATATATCCTTGTGCTCCTCAGGTGAATAGAGAATGTTGAGCTATGTGTGTCATTCTAAAGCCCCTTATTTATCCCTATATAGGATGGTACGCATAATCATGAACCAAATCTCATAATTCCATCCTTGTCAGCCATGAACTCGGAGGATTTCCCATTTATGATATCATCCAACCTTTTCAGAATTTCTACATCCATTCTTCGTGTATACTTAATTTTCTCCATGAGGGATGGTTGAGAAATCATTTGAGAAAGGATTTATGATGTTCCTCCTTTAATGATTCCCTTTTATATCCTATTCAAATATATTAAGATTGGATCTTTTTCAATTATCATCAATGAAAGAATATCTGGATCATTTCTACTTAGTGCATATGCCACCTTGTTCGCTTTCCCCGGGTGGTAATGGATCGAGCAGTCATAATCTTTGATGAGTTCTATCTATATTCATTTGTTCAAATTAAGCCCCATCTGTGTGAATATATATTTGAGGCTCCAGTGATTAGTATATATCTCACACTTCTCCACACAGAGATTATGCCGCCATATTTTCAATGCAAAGATCATAGTCGCCAACTCCAGGTCATTCGTGGGATTGTTTTTCTCATGGATTTTCAGCTGCCGTGACGTGTAGGCTATCACTTTATCATTCTGTATCAACACACAACCTAGGTCTTTCTTCGAAGCATCAGTAAATACCACAAAAAGATATCCACCCATGGGTAGTGTGAGAAGATGCACAGTTACAAGACTCCTTTTGTACTCCGTAAAGCTCTCTTCGCATTCATCAATCCAAGAAAACTTTACTCCCTTACATGTTGTCTTAGTAATAGGGTTGGAAAATTGTGAGAAATTTCTCACAAATCGTTGATAATAACCACGAAACCCCAATAAGTTACAGATATCTGTTATCGATGTTGGCCTCATCCATCCTTAAATTGTATATATCATAGAGGGATCCAATATTATCCAATTTCTTGTGAAGATGTAACCAAAGAATGAGACCTCCCTCCACCAAAACTCACACTTTCTGTACTTTTCACAGAGCTTCTCCTTCCACAAGGTCTTTAGTATAGTTCTTTGATGCTCCCCACAATCCTCCTTGGTTTTGGAGTATATTAAAATATCATCTATAAAGGCTACCACAAATTTTTTGAGTTATTCTCTAAAGACTTTATTCATCAAGTACATGAAAATTTATTGAGCATTAGTGAGCCTGAAAGGCATTACGATGAATTCATAGTGCTTGTATCTTGTACGAAGATCAGTCTTGGGGATATCTTCCTTCTTCACACTTACATGATAATATATCAAATGCAAGTCCACCATAAAGAAGTATTGTGCTTAGCACATCTGACCGAACAAGTCATCAATTTGCAAAAGAGGATACTTTTTATTTATCCGGATTTTCTTAAGCTCATGATAATCAATGCAAAGGCTTATTGACCCATTATTCTTCTTGACTAAGAGGACCGGTTCACCACATGGGGAAGCACATGGGTATATAAACCCTTCATCCATATTATTCTATATTTGTTTGTTCAGATCCTTAAGCTCCACAACAGACATTCAATACGAAGTCTATGTTATTGGCAATGCCCCAGGTATATGGTCAATTGATAATTCAACATCTCATAAAGGAGGGAGACCAGGAAATTCCTTGAGAAACACTTCAGAAAATTCCCTCACAATATTCAAGTATTCAAGAATGGTTTCCTCTATAGACTCAATCAGCTTTACCAGATATGCGTGCTCAAAGGGAATTAATATCCTCACTTGAGATAATGCATCTAACGAAGTTTCATACACCCCCTTGCACTTGTAAATAACTATGGATTTATTCTACACATGGAGAGTGATTTCCCTATCACATGAATTTGTGTTGGGTATATATAAGAAAAGCCAATCCATACTGAGAATTTCATAAAATTCAACCAGAGGGAGTATAAAGAGGTTCTCTAAGAAGTTCAATTCACAAATTATGACCGAGGAGGAGTTATATTCAGGGGATGTAATGATTTCCCCATTTTTCATACTCACATACATCTTTACATTCAAGAATTGTGGGGGTTTTGTGATTGTTCTAATAAAAATTTGGGATATAAAAGAATGCGTAGAACAAGAATCCAAAAATATGTATTCTATTCTATAATGAATAACTAGCGAACCTATAACCATAATGTTGTCAGGGCTCACATCAGTGGTAGTTCTAGAAAAATCATACCCTTGCTGCCTTAGCGGTTGTTGGTTGCCACTAAAAACCCTTTGTACCGTGAACTAATTTGAAATATTCCCTAGTTCATTGTCATTGAAGTAATGAACAACACGTCGAGAGTAGAACAGATTGTTCCTCTCCTCTATCACAACTGTGGGTTTTTCTTGTCGGTAATTTACAGTTAGGTTCCCTTCGCTTCCACACTTAAATCATTTCCTCGTCCTCTTTAGTCAATTTCTGGGGTTCTTATTTCCACACATTTGACAAGTGGGGTGTTGTATTTTCATTTCAGTTTTGGATTTTTCCATCGGACCACAAGAATTGAAGTCCAACTTATACTTCTTATCCTTATGATACCCCTAAGATTCACAAAATCTCCATTTTGACTTTGAGGGTAGATCGGAAAATTTCCTCATAGCTCTTGATTTCACAGATCTCTAGGGCTTTCTGTAGGATAGGTTTCATACCACTGAAGAAGAGATCAACCTTGAATTCATGGGTAATGATAAAGCTGGAGGCATATCTTTCAAGCCTTGTGATATTTTTCTCGTACACTCTAATGGATTCATCATCTTTTTTATTTTGGGAAAGGTAGTCCCTTTCAATCTATTGTAGGAGGGTGTGAGAAAATTATTTATAAAAAAACATCTTCTGGAAATCTTTCCATTCCATTTCCTTGATATCCTCCTCATTCTTCATATTTTTCATCAATGTCCACAATTGATCTGCATCACCCTCCATACAATAAATATCCAAGAGAAACTTCTCTTGTTCGATACATTTAAGGATGGAGATGATCATTTCAATGTATTTGATACATTGATTGGTGATTGAGGGATCAAATGATCTATTAAATGTATGAGGCATTTTTTTCTCATTAAGGGCCCGATAGTGAATTGTTATTTCTTGGGGGGGGGGGGGGGGGTGAACGTTCCCCATGAACCATTTTTCGATTCAATTCTTTAGTTAAATGAGAGAGTATCATGGAAATGTTCATGATTCACACTCCCATCAGATCGGTGATCTCATTAGAACAGTCATCACATTTGTCTTCGCATCAGTAGTTAGCCCAATTCCTCCTATTACCGGCCATTGGCCAGAATTAAAGCAATGTTAGGGTTGACACAAAAGGGTATCCCAAAGACAAAAAGAGATGAATTAAAAATAACATTTATTTCTTTAACTTATGAATCTATAATCTTCAATCTATGTTATCCATGATCTACATTCTAACATATATTCTTCGGGTAAATTTTTTATTACATAAATAATGGTTCATACTGAGCTTGTGAATTTAACAAATCATATCCCTCGGGAATTTCATAACCAAGAGTGTATCATGGCCCGTTTTCGTGTACCAGGATACCCCGAATCAAGCCTAAAATTCCTTGTCTGAGTTTTTTCTCATAGGTACGTCTATGCTGGAGCCACCTCTACCTGCTCATATCCAGACTAGAAGGTATTTTCTTGATAAAACACTTAATTAATACTCACCAATATTTATGGATGTTTTTATTATACATAGTCTTGTATCTATTTCATCACTAGGGTTTTCTAATCCTAATCCAAAAAAATGACAAAACCTATCCTCTGATACTAACTATAACAACCTAATTGTTTCTTTTTCACATAAACATGATTTATTAAAAAAACCCTTTCACATGATACAACATGGAAGATCAATACATATAGTGACATTGGGGATTAGGAACATTACATAACAACATAAAACATGAAACACAACATCTTTATTGAAAAACTCTTTTACATGACCATTACATTCCCTCGAACTTACCATTTCATGGGATAAAATGAGGACATGCATAAAACATGGGTGAGATATAAATCCCAGTAAGGGAATAAACATGTAATAACATAGGGAAGAAAATAAATGATAAACAATAGGAATATTAATGTAGAACAAGAGAAAAATTTACATAAATGAATGATAAATCATGATAATCATAACATGGAAATGTGGCAACAACCTTAACATGGAATTCGCATGAGCCAAGGCTCATTGCATATAGAGCATGAGTAAACCCCCATTGCACATGATGAATGAGTAAACCATTGTTTCACTTGAAGTAGCATGAGTCAACACACATTTCAACTGAAGTATCATGATACTGTACTTTACCCAATGCATTGGTGCGCTATCAGGGTGAACACATATTAAGAGTTTCATTTCATGCATAAGAGTGCCACAAGGATCATACAACATGAATTCAATCATCATCATTTATTCCATGACAAAGGTATGTGAAATACGTAAATGAAGATTTATAACAAATAAGTAAATTTAATTATGTTGAATGCCCTTGATATTGAAATTGGCATGGTATTCACTACCCAATGACATTATCTTGGAAAATCGATGCAATTTCAGCAGCGTAATAGTGTGATGCAAGAATTCATAAAAATGGTTAATGAAAGGGAAGTAGGTTTCTCATCATATATAAATGGAATTTACCATAAGGGGTCCATATAGATACATGTCCTAGTACATGTAATGGAATTTAGATTCACAATACAAAATAATTCTTGAATGTAAATGAGGAGAGAGAAATTCCTTACGATATTTCGGCAAAGTAACGGGTACACATGGAAGGAATTAATGAGAGAGAAAGGTGTCTCCCATCATTAAAATATAAATAGAGAAATATGGGGGAGGTGTAAAATCATACCCCTATATTTATAATTTAAAATAAAAGGACATACCAATATTAAGAGACATGGCTAAAATGAGAAAGGAAGGAATCCCTTACTTGGAAGTGTGACACCCAAGGCTTGGGAGGGGCTTGATAGAGGCTTCATGGGAGATTGGGGTGCCTTTGGTGGTTTATAGAGAGAGGAGGGATGAATTTGGACGAACTACAAAGGTTTTGAGTGAAGAGGATTTAGGAGCATGGGTGGGATTATATAGGAAATGTGGGGGATTTCTTTATTATTTAGGTTTGGGATACCTCACATTAAACTAATCAATAACACAAACCAGACAGTGGTTTTTGCCCATGTTTTTTGAAAAAGGGGAGTGGAAAACAATATTTTATAAGTCCAATGGCCGAACATCTTAGAATAATAGAGTTGCTTATGTAGAGGTGAGTCACAATCTAATGGCACACAATTTAAAAAGATAAAATGTTTTATAAGTCATGGAGGGACCACTAAGGCGTCATAAAATTAATTAAACAAATCAAAAATAACATTATTTTAAGGATAAAACATATATTGGCTGAACATATCATTTATTGTATATTATCACATCACTATTATGTCATTATCATGTCTTAAAACACATTATATTTTAAACAATATTTATTTTATACAAAAAAAATATTACTACCTTAGAAAATTAAGAAAAATTCACTATTGGATAATTTCGGTGTCCTAATTCAAAAAATAATATTCATTTTTTCTGAATAAATTTCTAAATATATGAATTTTAACTTTTAATATTAAAAAAGACTTTTATCAAAAATAGATTTCATAGTTGAATATTAACTAGAAATACTATATTTTCGTTAAAAACTATTTACAATGTGAAAATAATAAGATGAATGTATACTATTTATTGTATATAAAAATAATTTACACAATCATAGTCCTATGGTCTTGTTACATAACCCCTTAAAATACCCGTATATGATCGAAGGGTAAGGTGTGCGATTGTGATAGACTGTTGGGTTGGATCAAACAACATCCCTCAAGTGGTAATCTCTATCAACTTCCACATCTCCCATTAGGGGTTCCATTCATGATTAAATTATTCATTCTCTAATTGTTATTGTTAAAGAGCGTTTCCCAATGATGCCACATCCTTTCAAATCTCTGAAAAAAGCACTTCATACTGAGCAAGTCTGCTTGATAAGACCATCACTTCCTTTTTCTGAGTAAATATGGTTTGTTAAAGCCATAAATTTACAGCAATCATGTGATCACTATTCGAAGGATATATTAAAAACGGCCACAATTAATAATAGTATTTTATAATCTAAAACATAAAACCAAATAAGTTCATAAATTTTATATATCCATAAGATGACATTTAAATTGACGAAGAGGAATTTTCTTTAATTACTTTTTGGGTCGTAAAATGAAATACATCATGTACTGGAAATATAATCAGAGAAAATTCCACTCTTTAAAAAACCAATCCAATAATCTATAGAATATAATATATGCTAATGAACAATGGTTAAGCATTAAAATTTTCAAAATACTTATACCGGGTTTCCATTAAATTTATTTAACTAAAATAAGATAACCTATATTAAATGAAATATCTTTCTTCTGGCTATCTACTTATTTTTTTGTCTTCTCATAACCATGTTCAGTTACTGCATATTCATGTTCACCTTCTCAACCATTTCATGAATAATTATCTTTTAAAAAATATTATTTACCTTACCCCATCCCAACATGAGGGATTCAAAAAATACATTCCATATAAATCCATAAATGGAGCCATCATTATGATAGAATGAAAACTAATTTTATAGTAAAAATATATAAAAAAATATTTTTATCCCATGTCCCCTAAAAATATTCATATCAAGATTGTAGAATATCCTCTAATTTATGAATCACCCACTTTTACTATCCATTTTATGAAGGATGAAATGTTGAAATGAAATTTAATCATATATCCATTTAGCTCAGAAGTCCTTTCCAGAAATTTGAGGTGATCCTGGAATCTTGATTAGATAATATTGAAAGGGGGAGTACATGTAATATAATTATATCATTTACAAAAATTCAAAAATGTTGATCCAGTGTAATAACCAATCAAATGGGATTCAAATAATAATATTTACTTAGTAAACTACTAATTACCCTAATATCATTATTATAATGGGATATCATTGTTAATCCATCCACAAAATCCATATATTTATTCTACCATTTAAATTCTTGGACAAGAAATGACTAAAGAATTAATTTTCATTAACCAAATGAAAATTAAAACATTTCATAGTAAAATAATAAATATATTTCTTTATTAATTCCCATAACAAATTTCTGTGAATGTCTATGTACTATTTTTTATTACTAGTAATAACTGAAAAGAAGGAACTATGAGGCTCACACAGTAGTTCATTGTATATCCTGGAGTCATATAAAGAAATTTTTATAAATCAAAACACACATTCTCAAAAAAAATATTAAAATCAAGAAACATAAATTTCATAAAAAGTATAACATTACCAATGAAAATTGTGTTTATTATGATCATTCTTATTACAGTCTATCAAATAGGATTGCGTAGAAACATGAATCAAAATAGAGGGAGATCCTTGAATCTAGTTTATAAGAAACAATTCACCCAATCATTAACAAAAGGATAAAGATAGAAATGTATAATAGATAATGATTCAATATAATACCAACATAAATCATTTTTTAATCTATTTTCCATTTCATGATACTAAATATTTATGCAGTCATAATCCTATATCAATTCATGACATATCCACCATCACATTTTAAACACTTTCTAAGTGAATATAAACTTAATAATGTTATTATAAACATTTATTTCACACATTAATCACTATAAATTATTATTCAAAAAAAGTAATGCAAAGAATACATCTGATAATTTATGGTCAGGTGTAGGATAATTTTACTCATGAGGATTTATTGGATGAGATTTATATGAAATTAAATAATCATTCTTCATTAGGAAAATATAACCAACTCAATGAAGCTTTATAGTGACACTAGATTAGAATAAAAGGATATTATATAATATCAGATGAAAACTCAGTACATTATAAAAAAATGGTTGAGGACCGTAAAAGTTTATTATCCATTACAAAATGGAAGAAAATTATTGTATCCTGGAGAAATATCTTTAAAAACTCCCATAAAGATCTCCCCATTTTTAGTTATAGCTAAAAAATTAATCATAAAATGGGGAAATGAATCATAAGAAATGGGTGAGCACATATTCTTTGTAATAATACATAAATAAATGTGTAAGCAGAAGATGGAAAAAAGTGTATAGAATTTGAGCATGACATTTAAAGATCATACCCAGCATAACAGAGATCGTAATAAATAATGATGGTTCATAATACATGGATCATAAGAAAATTAAGAGAAAAATTCATGAAAGAATAACATAGGAATAAGACATGGAATTTTTTTTAATTCACATTTTTTATAATAGTATAAATGTGTATAAGTAGAAATAGGTTCACTCAATAAGTTAAGTACATGAAATCAGGCCCCCACATAAACTTAGGATCGTTAAACCATGTCTATTAATAACATTGTGAACACTTAATATGGTTCATGGATAAACATATGGACATGAATCATAGACCATGAATAATAATTTGACTATGTAAGAAAGTTCATGCATTACTTTTTGAACATGTAGTGAGGTTCTCAAATAAACATTTGGACATGAATCATGGTTTATGTATAATATTTTTAAAAAGAAATAAGGTCACTCATAACATTGTCAACTTGTAATTTGGTTCCCGACTAAACTTATGGACATGCAAACAAGTCCATGAATAACTTTTGGATCATGTAATAAGCTTAATGCATAACATTGTGAACATGAAATTAGGTTTAGGAATAACATATATTCTCATGAGTGCCCCATTGTTACCCAATACAGTAGAGGGAGATATAGGTCCTACCAATCTCATAATAACTCATTCATAAATAGGCTAAAAAATAAAACATTTCACACGGAAAATATCTTTTCTTCTTTGAAAAATGTTATTTAAAATATAAATCCTTTTAAAAACCATTTCCACTGAAATTAATTTCAAAACATAGGAAGAAGATTTGGACTTTTTTTTGAAAATATGATTCCTTGAAAACTTATAATATAATCTTGAAAATAGTTTGAAAACCATATTTCATGAAAACATATAAACGAATCTCCTAAACTTATTTAAAGCCATTTTATTTGAAAATAGATTTTTATAATTATAAAAAATTTTAAACAGTAAAACTTTTCTAAAATCCTTTTCCCATGAAAATTATTTTCACATATCATAAAAAATAGTTTTTGATAACAATTTATGAAAACATGGTTTTGTAATAAAACATATTAATGATTGATGAGTAAAATGCGACCAGATTTTCATAAAGAAGTATTCTTAAGTATATGAAATACTAAAGAGTGGAAAAATGGAACTAATACATTGAAATATATTTGAATAAATTGAGGATAAGTAATCTCATGAGTTTTCTTTAGATATGGATCATAATATTTCATCAAAGAATCATAATTATTAACAATCTCAAAAAGGAATGAGAATGTTTCAATAAACTCTTATCACTTGGTAACATGGGATCATATTATCTATGTAATAAATGGAAATTAAATGATGCTTTAAAAATCCTGAAAATAAGTAAATTCAATATATAGCATGTATCGTGGAGGTATGTTCACATCAAAAATGAATTTAGTTGCATAACAAAACATGATTCTCAAAAAAATCAAATTATTTTTCAAATATAGTAACTTTTCAAAATTAAAACCCATGAAAGAAATATAAAAAATGGATATGTAAATAAAATATATTTAAGAACAATATTCATATAATACAATCAAGTTCAGTATATACAACATGAAAAATGAATGTGTGGTGAACATGGCATGTATCTTGTGGAAATAAAAACAGAGATGAAACCCCCTTCCATTGTGTCTGGACTATCTTTATACTCGTACATTCTTATGGTATAATAAATTTATGTTTATTATCCATATTATGTAGAATTATATTCTAATATATAATACAATATATGGTTTTTTAAGACATTATATTACCTTCTCATTAAAAATCGAACGTTACATATTCACTTTGGGCAATATTCAATTTGTTCATCGTATGTGTCTTAATTTGATATATATTTTTCCTTATAATTACATAAAATATTTATTTTTTGAAATAATGATATAAATATCTTGTATATAACGTATATTTGCATTATTTTAATATATATATATATAATTACAAAATGGAATACACTATTCATGGAGACAGTAAGTCATACATACGCATGAACATTGTTTCTGTTTTTATTATCGTATTGAAATAAGAAATGTAATAACAATATGTATCTATATATTTATATATCTAGTTATTAAAAAATAATTATTATATCATATATATAATATAATTTCACTAAACCCATCTTTAAGGAATTTCATGTAGTATGCGAAAGAATCACATTTCTTTGAGGGGGAGGTAGTCCACATTTCCTCAAAAGAAATCATCATAATTACAACAAATGTAAAGCAAATATGTATGTGTTGAAAAATTAATAAATAGTATTAAATAGATAATAAATATTATATTTGACATATATAAATATATTTTCCATCCTAATTTACATCCTGAGAGGTAGTACGAGAAAAATGAACAATCGTCATTTAGTGAGGCAGTAGATCACCATACACATAATCAGTATGTTTGTTACACATTAAATAGATGTGTGTGTAAGAGTAGTTAAAAAATATAGAATAAAATTATACTAGTATATTTAAGATACATATTTTTCATACTATAATATAATAAATAGAGTTTATGGGGTGGAGAATGGCTATAAAAGAATGGAGCATGAGAGAAGGTGTTACCTCTTAATTAGGTAACTCATTTTGGAATTTTCCAAAAGGCTTCCGTGGATATATTTTTTGACCAAAAAGGAAGATTAAAGGAGTAAGGGAGTAATTTTTGGAAGTTTATTTGGTATATCGTGGATGATCATAAGTGGTTTGAGAGGTGTAATAAAGTGTTAGAGGTGCTTCCCATTTATAGGGTAGGGAAACGACACACTTGGGATTTTTTAAAACAAGTTACATTTACCCATTATTTTCCCTAATGAAGTCATAAAAACGAAAAAATATATCTTTTGAGGTCAAATGATGATTAATAACCCCCCATTTATTGTTGGAAATGTTTATATATCTTTTTTAGACTTATATTAAAGGTTTAGTAATTTAATAACCTAATTTTAAACTAACCATTGTAAAATATTTTAATCAGTTTCACTAATATTGTTTTTATAAAAACTAAGTTTACCATATTATTCAACATAAATTATTTCAATTCCAAATAAGGAATCCATTTATTCATATTATAATCACATAAATGGTATAAATAAATTAAATATTAAAGCGGCTAATGGGATGACACTACATGTTTTTATAGTAAAAACCTTTAAAAGTCTCCAATGTTTTTATAACCAATTGCAATGTGAAATTTATTACAAAGACCTATATTGGAATAATTAATAAAAATATGATCCAATAAAACATTGAAACCAAATTAAAATAAAATTTAAACTTATAAAAAATTTATAAAAAAATTTATTTTTTGAAAAATGATTCGGTATTTTTTCACTATTCATAAAAAATGAAGTTTCTCATAAAAAAATACAACAAATTCATGATATGTTAATTTATAAATTTAAAATTTAAAAATTATGATTATTTTATCAAATTATATTTTTAAATGTGTCTAAAATTAAATTTATTATTTTTTATAAAAGGAAATTAAAAGAAATTCCTTTGAGATAAATAATATTTTTAAACATATATGTAATTTTACAAAAATTATATATTTCATTATAAATATGATTTTTTATATAAATTCATTATTAAAACTATTTGAAAATTTTGAGCCATGATTCATATTACTATGTTAAATGTCTAGGTTATAATTTCCTTTTTTAAATAATTATAATAATAAAATAATGTTTTGTAAAGACTCAGTCTTTTTTGTAATGTACGCCAAATATGTGTTTGGTGTAACATACACCAATGAGACGTTGCATGTAACATATAACAATTTGATATTCCATGAAATAGACACCATTTTGGTTTCACATGAAATTTATTCGTGAATGTGTGATTTAATATAAAAAACTATTTTTAGTGTTTTGTGAAAAACATCAAAGGATTAAGTTAATTTGAAAAAAAAAATTCCCAAAATCTCAAACTATTACATTACACACCCCATAAAATGATACCCACCCTCAAAATTATTCAGTGTTATAAAATTATTAATATGTGAATGTTTACTACATAGAAACCCACAACATCGAAAAGAATACATATATATCACTTAAAAGGGAATGTTGGATCTATAACCATATATCGAAGTAACCTATAAATGGGTTTCCATATAGAAGAACGTAAGAGGGGAGTGAATATTCTAAATAGAAGAAAAATATAACTATCATGTTATGGAGGATAGTGATATTGAATATGGTTAGGAGATATTTAAAAATAACAGTGCCATAAATCTGGGATTGTATAAGGGAAAATTTGATTAATTATATTATAAGGAACATGGATAACTTTTTTAGTTTCATGATTCATTACCTAGTGTTGAAGAATTGTCAGGAGAATGTAGACATACTTGATTTCATTCCATTTCATATGCACAATAACACCCTTTTTTTGTTCCTTGATAGATTTCCACTTCATCTCTTACCCTAAAAAATGAATTTTAACTTTATTTCATTGGTGAAGTACTAACATATCATATGATCCATGACAAGTCATCCCATCCAACTTTAGTAACCATAAACAAAAACATATTATCCAATATGATTGATTACCCATGTAGTGATATAATACATTAATTTCAAAAAACAGTATTCTATGTTTGACTTAAACAATATATATATGGATAACCTTATAAGCCTTCCAAAATATAATTCAACATTTTTTCCTTAAAATTGATATTATATAATACCAAAATAATTTTTTTTACATACATGGGTTCATATATTAACTGATATAAAGTTACATGTGATTTTATTATTTTATAATCTATATATAAGGATATAATCAGAAAAAAAATCACAAAATAATTAAAAACAATATTATCATTACAATTATTAATAAAAAATAAAAAATGATCTTCCAAATTTAGTGGTCGGGATAATTTTTCCTTAATTTAAATTTTTCACTCAATATATTATGATTGAATAAGATTTATATTATTATTATTTCCTCATAGTTTTTTGTGTCTTATCATCCATATTAGCCATTGGAATTGTTCATTGATTCACAAAATTTCAAAACTCTATGCACTTGAAAACCTGAAGAGTGGTTGGTTAATTTTTTTTGTACGTTTTATCCACTCATTTTATTGAATTTACTCTTATCATCACTTATATATTATTTTTCTTAATAGGAATGATTTCTAGACTTCAAAAAAATATTTTCCCTTTCAATAAATCTCCTATGTTCATTTTCCAATTTTTTTGGCATGTTAGAGTTTGAGTATTTTTCTTCTCTCCATAGTTTCTAGATTATCCTTTTTACTATATCTACCTATTCTTGTTAAAACTTTGTGATTAATTTGTGACACAAGCATCTATTTTAACATTGATTTCAAATCTCAAAATCACTTTAAATATATTGGGTCTCATATGGCCAACTCCCTTCTGAGACATGGATTTAAGGCACTGAAGAACCTATCAAATTTACATTCAGGATGTATGAAAATACTAGAAGCGTACATCACATGTCGTGGAATGTTATCCTCATAAATACAAAAAGATTCATCATAATTTTTCATCATCTCAAGGAACTCATTTTACATATTCATATTATGAACATTATTAATTTACTCACTGAATAATAAGTTCATGAACTTATCAAAATCCATGGATTCATGTTAATATATCTTCCTTGAACTCTTGATTAAAGTACACCACTGGTCTACATCACCTTATAATTAATTAATTTTTAGAAATACTTTCTAAATATTCAAACAGTAGAGAATAGAGAATATATTTTTTGTGTAACTCATCTAGTTTTCGGTATCATGTGTATCAAAAGACCCTCTAAGATAATGTAGATGTTTTCTCATAAAGGACTCAATAGAACATTGTTCCCTTCTTTGTTTGTTTAGATTCTCATCATGATTTCTATCACGAGGAAGATGATAGAGTATAGAAATTTGGTTTTGTATTCTAGCTCACAGAGCATTTAGATCATCATGAGAACAATTCTTTCATTGTCAATCACAATCAGAATTATCGTGGTTCCTTTGTGTTCAAGTCATTTCTTAAAACAAAAAGCATCGAGTAATAAATAGTTATCGCAATGAGGAACAAAATAATAATAAAAAATTAATTTATAGTATGTATAAATTATGATAAATTCCATAATATATTGCAAAATAGGTTTATCCTAGGATATTTATAGCCAACTCTTATTTAAATCCATCAATATGGTTTATGAAGAATTCATGAATTCCCAAAACATATCCCCACAGAGTGCCGAATGATGTGTGAAACGATTCCCATTTATGGGTACCAGAATTCCCAGAGTCTGGTGTAAAACATCTTTTTAGAGTTGTTACTCCCTAGTACATATGTTCCAGAGCCA
Organism: Viscum album; assembly: GCA_963277665.1. Lineage (NCBI taxonomy): Eukaryota > Viridiplantae > Streptophyta > Magnoliopsida > Santalales > Viscaceae > Viscum > Viscum album. Next base: position 1,908,762,832 of record OY728127.1, read on the forward strand.
CATCCACTTTTATTATCTTGATTGAGATGTATATCCATCAAATAACTAACTTTATCATTTTATAAAATCATAGAAAATTTTCCCTAAACTATAACTCATCATTATAAATATCCTTAGTGACACCCCTATACAAATCCCTATAAATATAAAGAGGGATATCAATAATGTTTTCTCATCCTAGTTTCCAATGGTTGACTAAACCTTTCCTTTTATTGAAACTACAACATCCCTTAATTAGAATACATGGATATTACAACATTCTAGTTGAATATTCAGTACATTACAAAAAACAATTATCAATGAACATAATAGTTTACGGTCTTAAGAAAACTTGAAAATATAATCTATCATTGTCCACGATCTTCATCAACTCCCAAAAAGATATCTACCTTTATGACTTCTACCTAAAACAATTGATCATAACATAGGGAATGGAAATATAAGAAATGGGTGAGCTTTGATGTACAGTAAGGGTAAATAAAGGAAATTAATAAAAATATCATGAAATATATATATACAATTTTTTCATAACAATTGAAGATCATACACTGCATATTAGAGATCATAGTACATATTAGAATTTCATAAGATAGGGATCATAAGAGAATTAAGATCACGTGTCATGAAAGCATAACATAGGAATAAGATAAAGAATATTTGGCATGGGCATTTGTTTATAACATTGTGACCATTTATATATAGATACACGTTCACTCATTAAGTTAAGTTCATGGAATCAAGAACCAACATAAAATTATGGGAATGAAACAAGGTCTATAGATGACATTGTAATTATGTAATCAGAATCATGCATAACCTTATGGACATGAAACCGGGTCCAAGCATAACATTATGAACCCATAATTAGGGCCTTGTAAAACATTTTAAACATGTAATGAGGTTCACATATTATCTTATGGACTTGAAACAAGGTCCACATATTATATTTGTTGAGTCAATATGGTTTTCCTTATGACTTTTCCATTCCTTCTTGTTTTGAAAATCACAAACACCTTATCTTAAGGAAAGTTTCTTTCTTAAGGAAAATTACTTTCTTAAGGAAAATGAAATTCTTAAGGAAAATCGTTTTTGTTAGAAAAATTATCCTTATCATATTTTTCATTCATATTTTTCTTAAGTATATGTTTCAGATTCATTTCTATTTTCTCGGAATTGCATAAAAACTCGATATGAAGTATTCTGTTTTAGGATCCGAATTCTAGATAACGAACACTGATAAAATTCTAATCTGAACTCCGGATACGAATTCTAACTAAAGTTTGATTCCAGAATCAGGATACGAATCCTTATGAAGTCGACAATGAATTCTCATTACGAATTCTGATTAGGAATTCTCATTACGAATCTTGTTGATGAATTCTCATAACGAATTCTAATGACGAATTCCCATTTCGAATTCTCATTCCAAATTCACCTATTAAACAGTATCTGATTATCTTTGTTTTATACACTCCGAATTTGTCTAAGACTCTGTAAATTATTTTTGGTTAGACTTCGAACATTAATTTTGCTTATGCCTTTATATTTTGACTACTCTTTATTATTGTTCCTTACACTCCGAACCTTCACTCCGAAGTTTTCATTCTGAACTTTTGATTTATATTTAAAACGATGTCTTACTTTCTGTTACACTTGTTTTGTTATAAAACGATGTCATCTATTTTGTTATAAACTAACCGTTTTCTAAGTGAAATTGTACAGGTCCCTCCGATATTTAAGGAAAATATGACCGTTGGAGAAGGAGACGACCTTACCTATAAATAGGAGCTCATTTGAAAGAGCTCACGACGTATGGATGAACTACTTGGTTTTGTGCATACATGTTGTTGAAGTGATTTCTAGAGAGAGAGTCTCTTATTAACTCTCAAAGCTTCGTGCGACTCCGAATGTTAGTGATTACATTCTAGGTCTTCCGGGGATAGGATGATAGAGGTTCCAACTACCTTGAAGATCGAGGGCTTCCTTGCTGAGAGGTTGTCAACTAACTTGAAGTTGAGGGCTTGCAGGGAAAGCAAGACAGAGACTCTGATCTTCGTATCGAGGGCTTACCCTGGTGTGGGTAAACAGACTTTCTTGAAAGTATAAATCAAGGGACCTTTATCCAAGGTTTTTGGATACCCTTCTCTTTGGATTAAAAGACTTATATTTTGTTACTAGTAGTTCTACTACTTGTTTTTATTCCGCTGCATTTTGTATTATAAGGAATGTATAACTTTCTTATACTTCCTTACTTGTACTTTGGTTCATTTATATTCTATACACTTTAAGGTATAATCTCATATTGTAATCTTTTGTTAAGTTTAAATTTTCGGAACCATATTTTCGGAATCTACATTCAGAATCTATTTCCAAGTTTTTGTTTGGTGTTAGAGGTGTTGTGAATTTTCTTAGTTTAATCATTGTAAAACTTAGCCCTTTCCTTTTCTTAAGGAAACTATAGTTATTCATAACCAACTTTAAAGGTTCCAATGGAATTTTTAAAGTATACAATTCACCCCCCCTCTTGTATATTGAGCATCTACATCACTATTTTGATCCTACAATTGGTATCAGAGGTTGGAAACCTCATAATCTATACCAATCTTACATTTGGTATCAGAGCCGGTCTCTGAAATTCTTATACTCACGAATATGTTTTTTTGCTCATTTTATCATTCCGAATTTTCTCATTCTGAACATTCCCATTCCGAACATTGTTATTACGAATCTTTTCTACTAACAAGTTTGTGTGTACAAAGTTATATTAAGTATGGAAGGAGTCAATGTTGGTTCAATTGAAAATATGAATCCTACAAGACCACCAATCTTTGATGGTAATGATTATGAATACTGGAGAGATCGTATGAATACTTTTTTTATCAATACTGGAGTAGACAACTTTGTTATGCTTACTAGTGATTATAAAATTCCCGACAAGGAAGTTAGAACTTTTACAAACCAGGAAAATCAATAATATCAACTCAATTATTAGGTACGCAATACTTTACTTTGTTCAATTAAGAGAAATATATACAGCCAAATTTCTTCTTGTGAAGCAGCTAACTGTATCTGGAAGATGTCAGAAGTTACACACTTTGGTACTTCTATGGTGATTGAGACTAGAAGAGCTATGCTTAGAGCAGAATATCATGGCTTCAATTTTCCTTATGGAGAACCTATCTGTAATGTTCAACAGAGATTTATGACTATAGTCAACAGCCTACAATCTATTGGAGATAAAGGTCTAAATGATGAAGCTCTTGTGGATAAGATAATTGATATTATGCCCAATGAGTGGGAGTCCAAGAGAACAACTATAGATGAGAATAGGAAGGTTACTCAAATTACTCTTGATGAGCTTTTTGGAACTCTTCTACAACATGAAACAAGAATGAAGAGAGATGCAGAAAACATCAAGAAGAAGAATGGAAATGGTACTGTTGCTTTTACAACAACTTCAAATCAGATGAAAGCTAAGACTCCTAAGAGAGTAACCAGATCCAAGTCTATGAAAGTTATTTTCCAATCCGAATCTAGTGAGAGTGAAGTCTCAGAAAGTGAACTAGAAAATCTTGCTCGAAGGATGAACAAGACAGCTGGTCAGAAAAATTTCCAATCTAAGTATAAGAAAAAGGAACGGAATGATAAGAAAGATGGAGAAGTTACTTGTTATGAATGCAAGAGAGCTGGACATATTAGACCAGATTTCCCTTTGCTCAAAAAGAAAGAATGGAACGAAAGGCACTCAGAAAGGAAAAGAAAGAAGTATTATAAAGCCAAAGCTAAGAAGGTTCTGAAAGCTAGTGACACCTGGAGTGCCAGTGGTGGTGACTCTTCAGATGAATCTTCTGATTATGAATCTTCAGGACAGAAGAATATTGGTCTTATAGCCAGATTACCTATCGATAATCATTTCCTTATGGCTAAGGTACGAAATGCTGAATCATTGACCAATGTTTCTTTAAATTCTAATGATATTAAGTATTATAACTCTTCTGATGAAAAATCTTCTTCTGATAAAGAAAATACTTTACCTACTTATGAAGAAGTCTCTAGATTTGCTGAACTTCTTGAAATTGAGAATTCCAAACTCAACAAGAAACTTGATAAGGAAAACTCTAGGAATTCTATTCTTACAAAAGAGATATCAGATCTTTCTAAAGATCTTGATAGGAAAAATGCTGATTTTGAAAGAATTTCAAAAAATCTTGAGGAAGTAAGTTCTGAGAAGAACAAACTTTCTAAAGAATTTGAAAAAGTAATTTCTAAGAAAAATGTTTCCGAGCCTAACTCTAGTTCAAAAACTAATGATCTTGAGGATAAAAACATGGTTGTAAAACTCAAGTCCGAAATATTTTCCTTAAAGAAGTGTTTATCAAACTTTACCCATGGTAAGGAAAATTTTGATAAAATGTATTCTCAAATATGACCTTTAAGAAATAAATCCGGATTTGGTTATACCCATGCAAAACCAATTTTTAGTAACAATTATTTTGTTCCTCAAAGTGACCCATTTTGTACTAAATGTCAATGTGGTTGTCACTGGGCAAAGAATCGTTCCTTAAACAAAACCAAATCCTTAGGTTTTCATAAAGCTTATTTTTCTAAGAAAATGTGGATACCTAAAATTTTATTGTCAGGAAATCTCGGATCCAAACAAGTTTGGATTCCGAAAGTCTAATTTTATTCTTGATTTCAGTAAAATAAAGAGAGTACCAGCAACAATACTTGGTACATGGATAGTGGATGTTCCCGGCACATGACTGGTAACAAAAGCTATTTTGAAAAGATTATCAAAATGAAAGGAGGAAAGGTAACTTTTAGAGATGATGCTAAGGGAGAGAATCTTGGTATTGGTAATATTGTTCTTCTCGGTAAAACCTTGATTTCAAATGTTCTTTTTGTTAAAGGTCTTAAGAACAACCTCATTAGCATAAGTCAGTTATGTGATGAAGGTTACCTTGTGAATTTTAGGAATGATAAGTGTTTAGTTCTCAATTCCAAGGAAGAATTTATTCTCTCAGCCAATAGGCAAGAGAATGTCTACACTTTGAACCTAGAAGACCTCAAGAGTCAATATTTACCTTGATTAAGTATAATGGAAGATCATTCCTAGTTATCGCATAGGAGACTAGGACACTGTAATCTCAGAAACCTATGTAAACTCTCTAAGAAGAAACTAGTTAAGGATCTACCGGAGCTTAGATTTGATTCTTCTAAAGTTTGTGATCCTTGTCAATATGGAAAGCAACATAAATCTAGTTTTAAATAAATTGGTGAAGTCTCAAAAACCGATGCATTACAGTTAGTGCACATGGATATTTTTGGTCCAACACAAACTGGAAGTATTGGAGGCAAATATTATGTGTTTGTCCTAGTTGATGATTACACTAGATTTACTTGGGTCTTTTTTCTAGCAAAGAAATCTGAAGTTTTTACCTATTTCAAAAGTTTTAGAGCTCAAGTTAAAAATGAGAAAAACCTTCCATTGAATACTATTCATAGTGATCATGGAGGAGAATTTCAAAATTCTGATTTTGAAACTTTTTGTAGTAAGAAGGGTATTACTCACAGTTTTTCAGCACCTAGAACTCCTCCACAGAATGGTGTAGTTGAAAGAAGAAATAGAATTCTTCAAGAGATAACTAGAACCATGTTGAGTGAATATTATATTTCTAGACATTTCTGGGCTGAAGCTGTAAGTACTTCTTTCTATACTATAAATCGAGTTTTGATCAGACATTTTCTTAATAATACTCCTTATTAGTTATGGAATGGTAGAAAACCAAGAATTTCCTACTTCAAGGTTTTTGGTAGCAAAGTATTCATTTTGAATACTAAAGATAACTTACATAAATTCGTACCAAAATCTGATGAAGGGATTTTCTTAGGATATTCCACAACCTCTCAGGCTTATAGAGTTTTTAATAAAAATACTTGCACTGTTGAAGAAACTGTACATGTTAAATTTGATGAGTCAGATCCTTTTGTTTTTAAACCATCCCTACCTACATCCTCAGATGTGTTTTCAAAAACTGATTGTCAACCTTTTATAGAAGAACCTTCTGACAAGGAAATTGTTCAAGAAGATACTTCTGAAACATTTACCCCAAAAGATTTTCTACCCTATGTAGATAAACAGGTTTTACAAAACCCAAATCAGGTGTTTCTTAAGAATCATCCCTATGATAGTATCATTGGTGATATAAATCAACCTGTAAGGATTAGATGTTCCTTAAGAAATAAAGTAGAACATCTAGCATTTCATTCCAAATTAGAACCTAAAAGCACTGATGAAGATTTAGGTGATGATGATTGGATCAAAGCCATGCAAGATGAACTAAATGAATTTGAAAGGAATAATGTCTGGACCTTGTTTAAAAGACCAAAGGAAACATCTGTTATTGGAGTAAAATGGGTCTTCAGAAATAAATGTGATGAAAATGGAGTCATAGTAAGAAATAAAGCTAGACTTGTTGCTAAAGGTTATAATTAGCAAGAGGGAATAGACAATGAAGAAACCTATGCTCCAGTAGCTAGATTTGAATCTATCTGTATTCTACATGCCATTGCAGCATTCATTAATTTCAGACTTTTTCAAATGGATGTGAAATGTGCTTTTCTTAACGGTTATGTTCAAGAGGAAGTTTTTGTTGAACAACCTCCTGGATTTGAAGATACAAAACATCCTGATCATGTTTTTAGACTTACCAAATATTTGTATGGCCATAAACAAGCCCCACGGGCATGGTATGATAGACTTACAGGATTTTTGCTTCAAAATAACGATGTTAAGGGAAATGAAGATCTAACCCTTTTTATAATGAAAGACAAGAAAAATGTTTTGATTGTTCAAATTTATGTTGATGACATTATATTTGGTTCAACTCAGCAATCCTTGACCGAATCTTTTCCAAGTCTAATGAAATCCGAGTTTGAAATGAGTATGATGGGTGAGTTAACATTTTTCCTTGGTTTTCAAATTTCTCAAAAACTAGAAGGAACCTACATATCTCAACAAAAGTATATTAAATATCATCTTAAAAAGTATGGTTATGACAAAACTAAGAGTATAAGTACTCTTATTGGTACCACAAACTCTTTAGTTCTTGATGAAGCTGGGAAACCAGTAGATCAATCATCTTTTAAAGGTATGATAAGATGTTTGCTTTACTTAACAGCTAGTCGACCAGACTTAATGTTTTCAGTATTCTTATGTGCAAGATATCAGTCCAATCCTAAGGAATCTCACTTAAAGGCAGTAAAAAGAATTTTTCTCTACCTTAAGAGAACCATGGATCTAGGATTATTTTATACTTCTGGAAATGGTTTTGTTCTAAAAAGATTCTCTGATGCTGACTTTGGTGGATGTAAAATGGATAGAAAGAGTACATCCTGAACTTGTCATTTCATAGGAGATTCATTAGTTTCTTGGTCCTACAAGAAGAAACATTCTGTAGCACTCTCCACTGCTGAAGCTGAAAATGTAGCAGCTGGAAGTTGTTGTGCTCAAGTGGTGTGGATGCAACACACACTCACATACTATGGATTGAGTTTTACCAAAACTCAAATTTTGTGTGATAACACAAGTGCCATTGCCCTAAGTAAGAACCCTGCACATCAATCCCGTGCAAAACACATAGATATTAGGCATCACTTTCTTAGGGATCACACACTCAAAGGAGATATTATTCTTCGGTTTATTGGAACGCAAGATCAACATGCTGATATTTTCACAAAATCCTTGCCTTCTGATAGATTTGAATATATTAAACAGAAGTTAGGAATGATAACCATAAGGTAATCCTCCTTAACTAACTTTCTATTGAAAAATAATCCTTACAGTAATAAAATACTTTTTATAGGGGGAGTACATTTGATTGTTAGATTAAAAAAAGGTTTTTCAAAAATTTGTTTTCAAACTTTTCGGAACAAAGATTTTAGGAATGGAATTTCCGGAACCACAATTTTCCAGAATAGACATTTTCTTACAGAATACTACTGGAATTGAAGTGTTCGTATTAAAACTTCCAGAATGGAAAATTTCATACTGGTATTTTCATAACCGGATTTTCGTACCGAATCTTCATAAGTGAGTTTTTTGTACTGATTTATTTTACTGAGTTTTTCGTACTGAGATTTTTTCCTTAGTAAAGTTTTTACGAACTTTCTATTTTCATAATAATGATTTTTTCGTAGTCATTTTTATATTACCCATTACGAATAATCCTCCTCAGCTAATCCAAAAGGTATCACTTCCTTACTCATGTTTTCGTAGTCATATTTTACTTGCTGGCAGTTTCTTGTATTATGTTTTCGGATTATAGTTTTCTTAATTCTATGTTTTAATAAAAACCTCAAAAAGATCGGATTCAAGTTTTCAACCATCAGATCTAATCTCAGCTAATCCCAACCATTAGATCAACCAAATAAGTTGAATCGTCGTTCCATTTCCTATATAAAGGGGACCCAAATACTCCTCCCACATCAATTTCATGCTCTCGTGTCCCGAATCTCTTCCTCTCAGTTTTAAAGCCGTTCCAAACTTCATATTTCTCCGTTCCGAAATTCTCAGAGGACTTCAGATCTGAATGTCTGCGGAGTTACCATCTCAAAAGATGTCATCCACCAAACCTATTTCATAATGGTTAGTTTACAGAGAAATGCTAGTCCATTCGGATTTCTTGAATAACTATGATTCTATTATTTCGAAGAACATTATGTTGAATGGCTGGGAAGATATTGCTGTATCCAAACCGGGGACTCAAGAAGATTTTTTTACGGAGTTACTTATTGAGTTCTATGAAACAGTTTCCTTCTTTCAGGAAGATAATAGGGAGAAGTTTTCTTTCAAGTCTTATGGTAAGACTTACAAGCTTTCTTATACCAAGGCAGTAATCTTGGTAGGGCTTTACTATGAAGGAGAATCCGAGTTTATATCTCACGTTTTTTCGGATTATAAGGGTAGCTTCGACAAAGAAAAAGCCTTGAAAACTCTCGGACTATCAGATGACAAAGCTCCAAAGATTGCTAGCTTGCCTACAAATTTTCGGATTCTAAAATTGTGGGTAAAGGGCTTATCGTACCGAGGAAAGGTGATAAAGACAGTTTAAAGAAGAGTGAGATCTACATCATAGATTTCCTGATAAATCTATGAAAGTTTAACATCATTAGGCATATTCTTATAACCATTGAGAATCTTAAAAAAGGAAATCTCAGATCACAGATCGTAATGTATCCAGCAATATTATCAAAGTTGATAGTTCGGTGCCTTGAATCTTTCAAGGAAGCCTACAGATCTAAGACAAGGGTATGGAAAATTTTGTTCGTCAGTGATGATACACTTAAGAGGATGGATGTGGCTTTCAATAAGGAGATTGGTGAGTTCGTTGATTTTCCCAATCAAGAAGAAGTGGCTCCGAAGGATGCTGAATCGGAATCATCTAATCCAGTTAAGAAAATAAAGTTGAATGATGTTACAGCTGAAGTTGAGGATCCAAAGACTAAGGAAGTTCAAACCGCACCTCCCAAACCAAAGAAGAAGATGGCCTATCCTGATGAGATTGTTGCGAAGTGGAGAGCAGATAAAGAGAAAAGGAAATAAGGGAATCCACAGTTCGGATTGGACCCTACGGAAGCTAAGGCCCTGAAGGATAAAACTGCTGATGAGCTTGAAAAACAAGTAAAAGAAAAGAAGCTCAAGAAGATGATGTCAGAAGCCGAGGTTGTCCAAGCATTATTGAAATTTAATGAGATGGTATCCGGAAGCATTCCAGTTCCAAGATATTTCTCCTTGGAATCTCTACCTGAGACTCCAGGAAGAAACCTTGATTTTCTGGAAGAGACTACAACTGAGCATGTTGAGCAACTCGAGCAGATTCAGCAAGTGGGAGTGGAAGAAGTAGTTGCTGAAGGAAGTGGTGAAACAAGAGATATTTTGAAACAGGTAGATGATTATAAAGGATCACCTTCAGAACATCTATCACTCCGAACATCAGAGGCTGAATCCTCGAAGTTAGTAACTCCAGAGAAGGATAAGAATGAGGAAGATGTTGTTCAAAAAGTTGTTGATGATATTATTCAAGTGTCTACTGGTGAGAAAAAAACTCCTGATCAAGAATCAATTCCGAAAAAGGACATGGGTAAGCAACTCCTTGTTGAGACCCCAAAATCAGTGGCTAGCAAGAAAATAGAATTTGGTGATTCGTCTAAAAGGATGTTGGAGCTTATTGAGGAACTAAATTCTCCTAGTAAAGTTTCAGATTCGGAGTCATCCTCGTTGGGACATGATTTTGTTGTTCAATCTTTGAGGAAGTTAGTTGGTTCCATTCCGACTATCTCAACTATTGACTCAAGATGCCAAATGCTCCAACATGCTCTGAATCAGAAATCAGATTCTATATCCTTTTTTATGGATAAGTGTGTCGAATTTGAAGCTGAGTTCAAATCTTTTCTTTTCAGCTAAGAAGCCCACAAAAGATCATGTAAAAGGATGACGAGCTGGTCGAGGAAAACCGTGGAAGAGATGAGGTTGTTTGATGAGTTTCAAGACAATTTTAAAGATGCCTTTGAAACTGAGGATAGAAAGATAAATGAGTTAACTTCATCCTTCCAAGAGAAGCTGACAAAAGAAAAGAACTTCCGGATTCAAGAAGTGAGAGATCTGAATGGGAAGCTTAATTCCGTTTCTCAAAAATGGAAGTTTGAAAGGGATCATCGGATTGAATTTGAAGAAAGGATGAAGGCTCAGGACGAAAAGATCAAAGCTCAGGAAGAAAAGATGAAAGCCCAGGGAGAAAAAATTGAAGCTCAATCCGCAAGAATAGTTGTCTTAGAGAAGCAAGCTGAAGAAGATCATAAAGACCTGAAGAAGATCAAGACTATTCTAAAGGGGATCATGTCGAAGGAAAAAGATCCAAAATAACCAAATCCGATCTTTTTGTGGTATTTTTTTTGTTGTTGCCAAGATTTCAAACTTTATGAAATTCGTGCTTGTCGTTTCTATTGTTGTCATTACAAATTTTTCAGGTACTTGGTTATTTTTTCCATTTCCTCAAATTCTTTTTAAAAATCACAAAGGGGGAGAAGGAAAAGATCCTTAAAAAATAACTCTAATAAGAGTTTATCAAAGGGGGAGAAGGAAAAGTTCCTTAAGAAAAAAACTCTAATAAGAGTTTGTTTAAGGGGGAGTTTTTCATTAAAGAAAACCTTCTTATACATAATGAAACATCACTCCGGAAATATGAATACAATCCTTTGAGTTTCAAAGCCTAAGGGGGGGTTAGTCGTATTCATCAATATCCTTAAAGAAAAGGGAGATAAGCCTTAATTTTTTTCTTTCTACTTAGAATTTCTTTTTCGTAAGGATGTTCGTGCTTTCCAAAAAGGGGGATATTGTTGAGTCAATAAGGTTTTCGTTATGACTTTTCCATTTCATCTTGTTTTGAAAATCACAAACACCTTATCTTAAGGAATGTTTCTTTCTTAAGGAAAATTGATTTTATAAGGAAAATCATTTTTGTAAGAAAAATTATCCTTATCATATTTTTCATTCATATTTTTCTTAAGTATACGTTTCGGATTCATTTCTGTGTTCTCAGAATTGCTTAAAACCTCGATATGAAGTATTCTGTTTTAGGATCCGAATTCTGGATAACGAACTCTGATAAAATTCTAATCCGATCTCCAGATACAAATTCTGACTAAAGATCGATTCCATAATCAGGATACGAATCCTTATGAAGTCGACAATGAATTCTCATTACGAATTCTGATGAGGAATTCTCATTACGAATCTTGTTTATGAATTCTCATAACGAATTCTAATGAAGAATTCCTATTCTGAATTCTAATTCCAAATTCACCTATTAAACAGTATCTGATTATCTTTGTTTTATACACTCTGAATTTATCTAAGACTCCGTAAATTATTTTTGGTTAGACTCTGAACTTTCATTTTGCTTATGCCTTTATATTTTGACTACACTTTATTATAGTTACTTACACTCTGAACCTTCACTCCGAATTTTTCATTCCGAACATTTGATTTAGATTTAAAACGATGTCGTACATTTTGTTACACTTGTTTTGTTATAAAACGATGTCATCTAATTTGTTATAAACTAACCGTTGTCTAAGTGACACGTGTATATGTCCCTCCGATCTTTAAGGAAAATATTACCATTGGATAGGGAGCCGACCTTACCTATAAATAGGAGCTCATTTGAAAGAGCACACGACCTATGGATGAACAACTTGGTTTTGTGCATACATGATGTTGAAGTGATTTCTAGAGAGAGAGGATCTTATTAACTCTCAAAGCTTCGTGCGACTCCAAATGTTGGTGATTACATTCGAGGGCTTCCGGGGATAGGAAGACAGAGGTGCCTACTACCTTGAAGATCGAGGGATTCCGTGCTGAGGAAGACAGAGGTTGCCAACTACCTTGAAGTTGAGGGCTTGTGGGGAAAGCAAGACAGAGACTCCGATCTTCGTATCGAGGGCTTACCCTTGTGTGGGTAAGACGGACTTTCTTGAAAATATAAATCAAGGGACCTTTATCCAAGGTTTTTGGATACCATTCTCTTTGGATTAAAAGACTTATATCTTGTAACTAGTAGTTCTACTACTTGTTTTTATTCCCCTGCATTTTGTATTATAAGGAAGGTATAACTTTATTATACTTCCTTACTTGTACTCTGGTTCATTTAGATTCTATACGCTTTAAGGTTGAATCTCATATTGTAATCTTTTGTTAAGTTTAAATTATTGGAACCATATTTTCGGAATCTACATTCAAAATCTATTTCCATGTTTTTGTTTGGTATTAGAGGTGTTGTGAATTTTCTTAGTTTAATCTTTGTTAAACTGAGCCCTTTCCTTTTCTTAAGGAAACTATAGTTATTCATAACCAACATTAATGGTTCCAAAGGAATTTTTAAAGTATACAATTCACCCCCCCCCCTCTAGTATATTGAGAATCTACATCACTATTTCGATCCTACAATATTCTGATCACTTAAAAAGGTTCAATATTAACATTTTAAACATTTAATCAGGTTCACACATAAACTAATGGACATGCAACTAGGTCCACACATAACATTGTGAACATGTAATCGAGTTCATGCATAACATTAAAAACAAGAAATAAGATTCACAAATAACATATACAATCATGATTCCTCGATCATCACCAAATGAATTGGAGGGATAGATAGGTCCCACCTATCTCATAATAACATCATTCATAAATGTGCCACAAAATAAAACATTCATCATATCACTCCCCATAAAAGTGATAGGTTTTATAATCATAAAATCATAAAACATTAAATTAAATGGGTATCATTAAAATTTCATCACATCATAACCTATGGAAATTATATTTGTTTACTAACCATTACATTGATTCATGACCCACAAAACGAAGTGTGTTTTAAAACCGTATAACCCATTATAGAGAAACATGTTGTGTAAGAATTTTTTTTTTCAAAAAATAATCCATTTAAAAATGAATATAAATTAAAACTTTGTATAATTTCATAATTGTGAATAATTAATATCATCTAATATAATCTTAGATAGATATCAACTTGGAAAGATATCTTGAAATCATTTCTAGAGGAAAATATACTTTCTTCATTGAGATTCTTTCATTAAAAAATTAAACAACCAAAAATAATTTCATTTGAAAATACATTGAAAACATATAAATAATTCTTGAAAAAATTTTGAAATAAAATTTCCTTGAAAACTTATAAAATATTATTATTTTTTGAAAACCATTTATTCTTGAAAACTTATTAAAAAGATTCAAAACATTTTCAAAACCCTTTTCCATGAAAATTTATTTGAAAACATATAATGAACACATAGAAAACAATTAAAAAAAATTAAAATGATTTTTTCAAAAAATGATCATAATGGATGATTTGAAAATATTCATCAATTTTTTTTGAAAAAATATTTTTTAAATATAACATATTTCAGACCGAAGGGAGAAATTCTATCAGATTTTCATAAAAACAGCTTTTTAATTATCCTAATAAACAATGAGAAAATTTTACCAATACATGGATATATCTTGAATTAAAAGAGTTTAAATAAACACATTTTTTCTAGATATATGGATCATTATATTTCATCAATGAAAGATAATCATTAGCAATTTTAAAAGGCTATTCGATTGCATCAATAAACATTTATCACATGGTAACTTGGGATCAACATCTACATGTAAGAAAAAGATAATTAAATGAATCTTAATATATAATCAAAATGATTCTATTCATGTTATAATATTTAAATGGACATATAAACACCTCAAAAAATAATTTAGGTGTATAGCACATTATGAGTCTAAAATAAGTCAAACTAAGAAAAAATTGTTTTACCAATTTGGTAACATTTGAACATAAAACCCATGAAAGAAATATCATAGTTTTTATTTTAAAATAAACATAAATATAATAATAATTCATATAATACATTCATGGTCATTATATAAACCTTGTAAAAGGAAAGATTGGTGAACATGGAATGTGTCTCATGGAAATAAAAAGTTAGATGAAATCCCCTTACCTTGTGTCTGGAATCTCTTCATACCTAGAAAAGAATCATTAATAAGAAATTTATATTTATTATAAATCATTTAAAAAATAATATTATTATATATAATACAATATATTGTTTTATTAAGACGTTATATTACCCGCTCTTTAAAAATCCTATGATATGTTTTTTACTTTGGGTAATATTCTCTTTGTTCTTCGAATGTGTATTAATTGTTTTTATCAATGGTTATTATAATTATATCATGAATTAAAAATTTTCAACCTTAATATAAATATCAGATAAATAATGTATTTTTTTATTATAATAATTTGTAGAATATATATGTAGGATATGGAATAAGTATTCATGGAGATGGTAAGTTGTACACAAGCATGAATGTGCTTTCCGTTTTTACTGTCATATTGAATGAAATGAAAAAAACCTAATTATTTATATATGAATATATATTTTTATTATTATAAGCGAATTTATATATAATATATATCATCTATGATCCCTAATCCAATATTTATTACATTCCATGTAGTGTGTGAACGAATTACATCACTTTGAGGGGCGATAGTCCACACTCCCTCAAATGAAATTATCTTATTTACACCAACTATAATGTAAAAATGGTATGTGTTGTAAAAGTAACAAATAAGGATAAATAAATAATGAATATAATATGTGAAATGTATTAATAGCATTTCTATCAAAATTTCTTATATGATAGATGATAAATGAATAATGAACAATCATTATTTAGTGAGGCGGTAGTTCATTGTGGGCAGAAACTATATGTTTTTTACCAATTAAATTGATGTGTTTAAGTATAGATAGAACAATTAAAAAAATAAAATTATTTTGTATATACTAGTGTTGTTACAAAATCATTGAGTAAATTGTGTGGATGGTGTGGAGAAAGGAAATAAAAGAAAGGATCTTGAGAGAATGTGTTACCTCCTAATTGTATAACTCTTTTTGGTTTGTTCCAAAAGGATTACTTAGATTATTTTCTTAAAAGGGGAAGATTAAAGGCAGAATGGAGAATTTTTTGGAAGTTTATTGGGATTATATTGGTTGAAACTATATGTTTTTATAGATGTAAATTAGTGGGAGTGGTGGTGGACTTTTCTTGGGAAGGGAAATGACACACTTAACCTTTTTGAAAACCAGTTAGGGGTACCCATGTTGTAACATAACACAATTAAAAAAAACACAATAATTTGATGTTAATGGATGATAAATTGACATAAAATTTTCATTGGATAGGTTTCTAGGTCATTTGGGTCTTTAATATTATATTTTAGTACTTTATTAACAACATTTTACCCTTAAATATTATAATTAATTTTAATCACTTTCAGTAATACTTTCGGTAAAAAAATAAGTTTATGTTTTTAGATGTTATAAATTATTGTGATTAAAAATATGGAATCAATTTTTATATATTATATTCTAATTAGTGGAATATATAAATTTAAAATTAATCTCATTGACGGGACGACAATGCGGGTTTTTGAAATGAAAACATCCAAAAGTTTGCTACATTTTTATATCCAATTTCAATGTGAATTTGATTCAAATGAACTAAATTTGACTAAATGATAAAGATATTATCTAATTAAACTTTTAGACCAAATTAAAATATAATTTCACCTTATAAAAAATTATACCAAAAAGGAAGATTAGAATTAATATTCGGTATTTTTCACTATTAATACTAAAGTGAATTTTATCAGATTCATCCCAAATATTCACCCAAATATAATTTATTACTTATAAATAAAATAAAAAAGGATATTTTACCAAATTAAATTCCTAAATGGGTCTATAGTAAATATTATTATTTTTCACAAAATGACATTAAAAGTAGTTCTTTTGTGAAAATAGTATTTTTAAACATATATGGAGTTTACAAAAAAAATTATACCTTGTTATCAATATGTTTTATTTATATAAAATGATTTTAAAAAATTTCTGAAAATTATTTATTAATATTAATATTACTAATTTTATTTTTTGTGATAAAATTTTATTGTTTAAATTGTTATAATAATAAAATGATGTTTTGTAGAAACACCATGTTGCGTTTAACGTACAACTAGTCACTGTTTGGGGTAACATACACAAGGGTGTTGTTGTTTATAAGGTCTTCCAATTATAGGTTCCATGTAATTTAAACCAATTTTTTTCTTTTTTAATGGAATGTTTGACATAGTTATTTAATATAAAAAACTATTTTCAGTGTTGTTTTAAATGAAAAATTTCAAATTTTTAAATTATTTTGAAAAAAATATTTCAAAAATTATTATGGTGTTATAAGAATCAACATAGGTTAAACAATATCACCCTTTATCAATATTAGGACACATATATCATAATTTTCATGTTTTATTTTCAATTCATATAAAAAGTGAAATAATTATTTTTTCTAGATGACATTAACTTCCTTTTTTATTAAATTAGTTAGTGGGCTAGATAAACATGAAATATTTTCAATAAAACCCATGTATCAAAATAATATAAGAAAACTACATATCATAAAAAAATTAAAATTGTTTTTACATTATTTAACCAATTCATATATACTAGGATAAATAATTATACCATTTTTATATGTCTAATGAATGAAATATGATATAACAAAAATTGACATTTGATAAATTTATGATGTTATTTTTTCTGAGGTTTTAAAAGAAAATCCATATTTTTTAATGATTCTCATATAAATTATAATAAAAAAATAATAACAAAAATAAATTTGTCAAAATATCGATGGAATACTCTAATCATAATACCCATGAATTCCACCGCAATTTTTTCAACCGTATGGAATAACAATAAATACAGAATTCACATTCCTAGTGTGACAACCTCTAATATGAAATTTATATTTTTTCATTATTATATAATCATAAAAAGTAACAAGATAAACCGTCAAGAAATATTTATCTCCCCAATTATAATAAAAATGTTCAATTATACGATGAAATTTTAACTTATTCAAAACATTAATTTTATTCAATTCTCCACAATTAATTCAAAGCCTCATGGAATAAAATTTATTTTTAAAAACCAAAATAACATCAACCCATTAATATTTTATACGAATAATGAAATATTTATCTTAAATTATTGTAATTTGTTTATTAATTCCCAATGTTACACATGAACTATTTCATAGGGGGTTGAAATTTTCATAGCATGATGTACTAAGTCAATAATAACCTAATTATAACAACCAAATATTTTGAACGAGGAACATCATGTTCGATATAATAAATGAAATGAATAAAAAATACCATATGTGTGTGCAAATACATGAAACATTGTTATATATTAATTTTAATATAAATTCAATCTTTTTGATAGCTTGTGACATACACAACACCTTGTTTAAAAGAAACATGATACTCAATTAAAATATTATTTTGACCTTTTTAACCTAAATGTTTTGTTTATGGATATGCATAGTGATAATTTTTTATTATTATTATAAGTATTAAACATTTATAATATAAATAATGTTATCATATATTGATAAAAAATAAATAATAACCATCTGAAAGAGAAAGATTGTTTTTTTGTAAAATAATTTTTTCTAAACAAATGATTAATTATTCATTGCAAAATAAAATTAAAAATAATATTGAAAAGATTCAGATATTATATTTGATAAAATGGAAATAATTTTTTAAATCATCATATCAAAATTTTTTATGGCTTCACTTTTTTTACTTTTCTTGAAAAATTCCATTTTTTGATGAATTGTGAGAAATATAGTTTTTAATGAAAACAAACTCTTCAAAAAATGAATTAGTGAAAATATTTTGATTTAATTTTCTAATGTAAAATTAGATAATTTATATTTTAACAAATATAATTCATTTCATTATAATCAACATTATATGTAATTTTTATATTATAACGTTCTATACGTATGTAAATTTTTTCTTTGGAATAACATTTTTTCATCTAGTCTATTAGTTAAATTTAATATTACATATTCCCAATTTGGTTGGTCAAATTTAATAAAGAAGATTAAATATTTGGAATCATAATGATTAATATTATCTAATCGGATCATCTTATTTTCATCCACAATGAATAGTGAATGTACTGAAATATAGTTAGTATGGTTATGGTAATAATGATTTGAACTAATATGTATGTTCATTTATATAATATTTAATTTTATTAATTTAAGAAAAATTTTAATCGTAATATTAGGTTATGTTATCTTGCCACAATAATGAAGTAATTATATAATTAATTAGAAAATAAAATTAATGATACAAAAAATAAAAAATTAATTGTAGTTTGAAGAAATTATTTTTTCCAATTAATTTTTAATATAATATATCTTGTAATATAATTTTTAAAATTATAAATTCTAATTCAATGTTATTCATTATATTTTTAAAATTGAAAATAATTTACTAAATTTAAACTTGATATTAATGTTATTATATAGGAAATGATATTTTATTAAATGGTATAAAAGTCCATAAAAACATATATTCTTCCTGCTTTTTTTAAATTATTATAAATTTCAATAATTTTTCAATCATCGATCTTTTTTTTTCTTATTTTTAATATATTGACACCAAAATAGTAAACACTTTGTTATAACAGTCAAGGTAAAAGAAATGTTTTTAAATATTACCTGTACTTGTGTAAAAAATAATATTCAACACATATGTGATTTTTATTTGACCTGTTGGATTTCATATTGAAAATATTCGGATAAAAATAATCTAATAAGGTTCATTTTATTTTCTTCCTTAATAAGAAATTACATAGGTTTAACGATTAATCGTCGTAGTGAAAAATTAAACTTGAAAAAGTAAGGAAACGAAGATATTAAGGATTTTTTTTAAAATGTGTGTTTTTTGTGATGGAGGTCTGGTGCACCATATCAACCCTTCAATCCATTAATTATAAATTGTTGAACCACTTAGGGTTATAGTGAATTTCCATTATTGAATATGTTTCTATATTTTAAAAAATGAAACCCCTCATCAATTGTAAAAGGGAACTTAGTCCCTAAACTTATTCACACCAGTAAAGACATTTTATTAAAAATAATATATAAAAATCACCCATTAAATTATTATAAACATTATATAGTTTATATTTTTACCAAAATAAACACACCTTGGGTACTTAATAAGATATCCAATTGAAGCTTCTCTAAGACAAACTAAATGTCATCACTAAACACATTTTTTTTCATTCATCTGTTTTAAACATAAATTATCTATACAAACATAATATAAATTAAAAAATAACTCCCATATAATTACATTTTATTAATTTTGTTCAATATTATTTACCTATATCCACTTCCATAAAATGGGATATGCAATCATTAATTGTGTGTACGATAGACTACCACTTCATTAACTGAGGTAAATATTTTTTGGTAAAACCCATTCATAGTTGGATATAGTGATGAATGTAATAATTAGAAATTATATTTTTTATATAATTTTATATATGTAGTTATAATACCACTTATACATTCTTATAATCAATTCCATTCAAAATAAGATAAAAATGCTCGTGTGTATGACAAACTAACATATCGTGTCATAAAGTGATTCATTTTTCAATTACAATTTAAATGGAAAGTAATAATTATAAATTTTATGAGTATATATTAAATAAATTACGTTATATAAATTTATAATAATTAATATATCATACATGTAATAACCATTTCTCCCAATAAGTGAATGTTATCATCGCTCATGCGTGTGTACGACCTACAGTATGGAAGAAGTGATGTGATTCATATTAAATGATAAACCATCAATAAATATTCATAAAATTAATATAATTAATTAAAATGATATATATAAAATTAATATCATACTATGGATGATGTTTATAAATCCTATGTAAATGATCTGGAACATTCATGGAATAACATGGATGGAAGAAGATGAAAATTAACACAAAAAATAATGAATATAATGAAATATTATTAACAAATGGGTGGTAAATGTTATCATTGGGAAATATATTGTATTAAATATATTATTATGATTCTATTATTAATTTATCATAAACCTATATTTGTTATACAGGACGTCTCGACACATATGAAGATATTTGAACTTAAGGTAAGCGTTTATCATCTCATATTTACTTTTGTGAGACGTGTTCCATATTCACAAATTATTCCATTTTTAGTTCATATAATTACCTTTTAGTTATTTTTCTCCATGATTGCATTTTTATTTAGGTTGTTGAATATTTCATTTGAAATTATTTTTTTCACATGGCATTTGACAAAGAAGTTACAAAAGTTTTAAGAGTTTATTTAACAATCTCATAATTCCTCAAGACTATTTTATCTAAGTCTCCCTTTTGGGGTCATTTAATTTTTATATAAAAATCAAATATAATTTATTATGATATATTTATTCATTAATGTTTCAATTTATATGAATATTTTTCACTATATGTTTCATAAAATTATTAAGAAAACATTTTTATGAAAATATTAAATTATTTTCCTTTTCAATCATAAATATCATTTAATCTAATAACATAATTCCTAAAAATGATTTCAAATATTTTTTTAAAATTATAATAATAAATTTTAAATTATTTTTTAACAAATTATATTTTAAAAAATGGAAAATAATCTTCATATCATTTCCCAAATAATTCTCATTAGGATTTTAGAGAAAGTGTGAATGGAATATTTGTTTTCTCATGTATAGAATGAATAAAATATTTTTCCATCGTGGAGACTCAATTTTATAAAACAAATTTCACAAAATATTAATTTTATTTTCAGGGAAATTATTTTTAATATTATTTTTATATTTTATAAAATGTGATCTTCAAAATAAAAGAAAAAATTCCTTGAAATTGACTATAAGGATCCCTTTTGTATCTATTTTAATCCACAACATAAACCATTTATTATAACTATGATAAAATATGGATACATTGTAATGATAAAAAAATTACTATTTCTCTAAATTCTTTATGATTAGTTTGATTGGGGATGTACTAGTTTGATACCATTCATATTACTCTAGATGATTGATTATTGTTTTTATTAATTGAAGTAATTGTTGACATTTTATATGCCAAATTTTCAATATGAATGTTTATGTGGATTTTTTTTACTAATTTTATATGGGTAATAATATGTATATAGTAATTGAAAGGTGGTTCCCAGTAATAGATAGCCCATGGATGCATATATAGGTCTCGTGAGACAAATCACTGGGTCAAATATGATAGGTTTATACCCATTTATTTAAATTATCTTTATAATGGTCATAAAAATTTTAGATATATTAAATTCATAATTACCTAATTATTATATAATTTGTTGATATATATGTTATTATTAAATATGATAGAATATATAAAGATAGTTTTCAAGTATATGTGTTAATTTATATACATTTATTTTATCATCATCTATTTCTTGCATATTATGATTATTTTATTTATTAAATGTAACGTGTTTTATTTATTTACCTTTACATATATATTATGGTTATTTATTCAACAAATATTATACAATACCCATTCCATTAGTGATCATTTTATCTCACCCACTTATTATAGGTTACATTCCACAAGATATGAGGAAGTGTTTTGTGATTTATATGTAAGGACACCCAATGAAGAATAATTTAATTTTAAAAGAAACCAATTTTTTTATTTTATGTTTTAAAATTATGGGAAATTAATATATGTATCTAGTTAACCAATGCTACTAAAAAATTCATTCCTTTAGGATGTGATATAGTGTATCTAGTTCCAATGTTATAATGTATCCACCATGTCTGGGCTACTAGGACATAGGTATTTACATTTGTCTTAAGATATAGTTTACTATAAACCATTAAGGCTTTATTTATGATATAAAATATTAGTGTTCATAGCCATTTAATATACTTTGAGGATATGAATGGGAAATAATCCTATTGTTCTAGCGATGAATAGGTTATGTGGTGATTTTAGGAAATACATGTAATTATATATACTAGACGTAGGTGTGGATATAGAATAGTTTTACTTGGGGTAACAACTATGATAATGGTGTGTTAGAGTTGGCTTGATCCTCACTTGGTTTACCAAAATGGGGTTACTGTGAACCAAGCTATATTTTATAAGGTGCTATACTTTCGATTATTCATATTTTATTCACAATCCATTATGAAATATTTTAAAATAAAATCATCTCAAAGAAACAATTAATTTTATTATGAGATTGGATATGCTTAAAATTTTAAATTTATGTTATACATTTCACTAGTTTTGGAAATATACATTATGTTTCATAATGTTATGATCAAATGTAGAGTATTCAATTTTTAGAAAATTACTCATAGTTGATGAAATGGAAACTATATGAATACACATATTAAAAACAGTAATATTGATCATTTTAATAATGAGAATAAGATAATATTTTGAAATAAATAGTCTCCCAAACATTCTAATCAATCAATGAAATAGTATCATGTGAAATAATTACAGATAAATAATTATCTAATTATTATTGCATTGAAGGATGTTAATATAAGGTGAGGATGGTAGAAAGAAAAATGAATAAGGGTAATTAGTTAAATAAATGTTTTACAATATGTGGTAATTGGTAAAATATAAACCATGGTACATTTATAATGGTAATGATAGTTTTCCACAAGTGTGCTGAGAATTTCCACTATGCACTTAATTTAAAGATAATGAATAAAATTTCTAATGTTCCTTGCTTAAAATATAAGGAGATGGGGAACTATCAAAAATAATTCCCCAAGAGTTAAGGTAACATTCCATAAACAATTAATGTTTAATGGTAATGACTATTCAATTATAATAGAAGAAGATGAATGAATAATGTGATTGTGTGTTGATTTATGAATTATGTTTTACCTGTATTTTATAAATGATGTTCTTGTTATAATAATCATGAAAGGTATTATCATGGAACTGCAATACTATTTACTAAATCATTTGAGAGAATAGGTTTAATTTTACTTATGACTAATAAATTTAAATCAATGAAATGTTTAACCTATTGGTAAATACATTTTTAAGGATGAATAACCCTTAATACATTCCAAATGTTGATATTATAACTCTATTATTATTTGATCATGTTTGTTACAATGAAATTGTTTAGAGGATTGATGGTTTATGTAATTTATGCTGAAGATTATTATAAGTAATCAATTAGGTAATATATTATAAAACCTAGGATTTTATATTAAGAATAACGCATGATTAAATTATGGATTTATGGTGAATAAGGTATTAAAATATTTAAAATGTGATATTAATAGACACTTTATATTATCTAGGTAATATAATTTTATTTATAATCCTTCCATAATTTTTTTACTTTATATTTTTAAAGACATATTTTGTGATGATTCATATGTCTAATATATATGGAATGTATATTTATATACATTTGATGTTATTGGATAACTGTTTCTAATCGATTTGGTTCTAAAAAAATCATTAGATAGGGGGAATAACATTCCCATAAACACATTTTCTTTTTTTTATAGAATAACCGATCATTCTATGAATCTATTGAATTTTGTTTTAGCATAAAAAATCACATTGGATATTCATTGTATTTAGTAATAATAGATGTAGGAGTTCATTTAAGGAAAACAATAGGATTAAATTTTTCTAATGAAATATAATGAAATAATGTATGAATATTTTCATATGTTCTTAGTCTAGATAGAAATATAATTCCTAATCACAAGGAAAATGATTTTAAAACCAAAAATGTCATCCTAGTTATTTAATTTCCAATTAATCAAGCTGTTCCATGACTTAACATATCATTAAGGTCTTTTGTTTCATAAAATTATCTTTATCATTCAATTTCATTTCAATAATGACCTATATCACTCTCCAAAATCATTTAGACTCTTGTTCCATGTTTATAAATTCCCTTTCCACTACTGTTCTAAAATTTGTAAACCTAGTATATGTTATTACATATGAGTTTTTTAATTTTATTTATATCTTAACAAGTGGAAGTTATATTATCCATTTCTATGAGGAGTGTCTCCAAAAAATTTATTTTCAAATTTCATACCCTATAATAATGATGTCATGTTTAAATTATTATAACACAATTTATTTACTGGGGTGGAATGTAACACCCAAATATTTTGATGGATGATCATCATGTTTGATAGAATATATAATAGGAAAAACCAATATTATAATAGAATATAACACCCTTTTAAATTAAAATATGTATCTTTTTAAATAATTTAACTCGCTTTGATAGATTTCGATGCACACAACAACATGTTTAAAAAAAACATGATACACATTTAAATATTATAATGAAAATTACAACCTAGTGGTTTAGTTAGAGTGTACTAATATAACTTACAAAAACATGAAAATAATATAGTTTAAACATTTATAATGATAATGAAATGGTTATATATTTATCATAAATAATATTTGAATAATTTATAATAAAAAGAATCAATTTATGATAAAATTCATTTTTCTAAATGGTTGATTAGTGGAACTTCATCCCCATAATTTAAAATTAATTTTTACCCTGTATTTAATATTTATTTTATAAATAGAATTTATTTTTTTAATCATATTATAAAAATTATATTTTTTTGATTTTTTGGTATTTTTTCTAAAAAGATTCGTTTTTTGATGAATAGGTAAAAATAATGGTTTTTATTGAAAACTACCTTTTAATTTTAATCATATAAAGTTTAAATTATGATTTTAATTATATTTTCATGTGAAATTTGATCAATATTATTATAATAAATGCAAATTTTATAGTCAAATATATTTAATTTTTAATTATTATATTATAAAATTTATACCTATGAGAATATTCTATTTAGAAAATCATTTTTTGGTCACAAATTATTATTAATTGAATTAAATATTGTCACATTAGTAATGTGAATTTGATGAAGTTGATTTCATAATTAGAATCAGAATAAATAATATTATATAAAAAGATGAATATAAATTTAACCATATGTAATAGAGAAGAAATTAAAAATTAATTACCATGGTTTAAAAATGAATTTTTTATAGGGTAAAACAAAAATTATAAGAGTCAAAATGACCTAACAACTTTTCCAATTCATATTTTATCGATATATATTTTCCCTTATAAACCCAGGATCCATTTTTATGGTTTTTTTGGGACACAATCCCTTAATATGACCCATATAATAATTTATGTATAATGATGAAAAATCTCAGCCTCTTACATATAAATTTCAATTATGTGTTTTCTTAGGGACAAAAGAAACACTTTAATGAATATTGATTTTTATTTTGTGCATATTTATATTAATTTTATTGTGATAATTTATTTATAAATTCTATTAATCATATAATTACCTTAAAATCATATGAAACTATACATAATAATTAATTAATTAATTGAAAAATAAAATAAATGATATTAAATATACTGAATGTATAATATATTAAATAAATTATTATAATCCATTGATTTTATTTATAATTAAATCATTTCATTCATGTAGTAGCATAATATATTCTATTCCTATTATCAACCTCATATTTTTTAATTTCAAATTAATAGAATTATTTCAGAAGAGACATTAGTGTAATTTTATAATAAATGTTATTTGATCAAATTATATATAATTCATTAAAATACTATTTTCGAAAAAGTGATTTCTTATGTCCCAAAATATCAAATATAATCCATCAATTGACCAATTTTCCCTATATTACAAATATATTATTCCCCAAAAAGTTAAAACATTTTTATGATAGTTTTGGTTAAAGTAGCATTTTGGCATAATACATGCTCTTGTGTTATAATTAATTATCATCAAATATATAGTTTTATTTTTTTAAATGGTTTTAATATTAAAAATAAATGAGACCATATTTTATAATAATGGTCATTTTATTTTAGTATTAAATTGTTAATTCCCTAGGATAAGCATACTACATAACATAGTGGAAAATTAAAATTAAAATGTATGGAATTAAAGAAATTAATGATCAATATTCTTAGGTCACGACTTGACCTGATAGTTTTTGAGTTTTGACTCCCTAATATATCTTTCATAGGCCATGGACTATCATCCATTACTGAGTATGAATATCACAAATAAGGGATCCATTATTTTGAGGTACCAGTATGCACGCACCCACATACACCCACATGACATAGTGCAATGATATATATAGTAGATGCGTGCATAAATCTATCTGAAACCAGAGTATACAAGAAGTGGTAAATGGGAAAAAACATCAAAAATAAAAACTTATAAGTGTCCAACCAACTCATATGTAGGATATCACTATCATGTTAACCTTCCATAATTTTCCTTTTCTATGATATGATAAACATCTCTGCTGGTCCAGCTCAGAAAGATAATCCTTCTATGGGTCCACACAGGACTCTGTCGAAAGGCACTTGGTCTAAATAAGAATCAAAACTTGTAGGAAAATCCCATTAAAGGGTGTTTATAACAATACTATGTAGGCCCATCAATACCCAAAAGAAATGGGATACCATAAAAAGAAATAATCAGCTCGACCCAGCCAGAGGGGACCCAAATAAGAGAGAAAATATATCTTGAAACCCTCATTAGCTATGCATAACATGTAGGCTCATACCACATGGGGTTCCATCACATGATATGAAAACACCATGAGGACTACCACAAATAACAAGATATACTCATATCATATTCCAATTCTCATGAGGTCCCAACCTCAATACTAGATAAATATTTCGACTTGAGGGTATGATGTAATGCTCACTGAGGGGCACACACTCCATGAGCCCTATCATCCTAGATGACACCCATCCTATAGATGCACTCCATGATCTCAGTCACCAATGATGAAACTCTTCCAAGAGATTTCACTTAATTGGGAGAAACACTACCATTCCAAATGGTATATCTATGAGACAACAATCAACCGAGTCTAAAAAAATAGATGGGACCACACTACCATCCCGAAGGGGTATTCATCTGTGATGAAATTCTTATCAAATAGTTCCATGAATAATGTAACATTGGATAATATTTTATCTTGACACATATATAATGGATCTCACCTATACCATATTGAGGATGTTTCTCCTCTAATGGAGCTATAAAACACATAATCTTTTAGAAATTGGATCATATTCAGGTTCCATTGGGAGGACACTATGAACACAGCCTAGAAAACTATAAATCAAATCACCTCATATATGCAACCTTTCCTAAGATCCTT
Source organism: Viscum album (assembly GCA_963277665.1). Lineage (NCBI taxonomy): Eukaryota > Viridiplantae > Streptophyta > Magnoliopsida > Santalales > Viscaceae > Viscum > Viscum album. Next base: position 1,908,790,663 of record OY728127.1, read on the forward strand.
TAGGGGACACCATAAACCCAACCTAGTAACCCATAGAGTAGTCTCAAAGCGGGGATCACAATGAGGATCTACATTGGGACACTAAAAATCTAATCTGACATCTTACAGATCATATCACTCAAACTTATGTTCTTCTCCCATGTATTATTGGTCATGAAGATTCCAAAAACCCAATCTTATACAAATCATAATGTACGGGATCATATAATTGTTGATGACAGAAACTCTACGGAATTCTCCTATTGAGTATGGGATTGTACACCTTACTATAACACTACAAAAATATAATTTCCCACAATATATAGGATTAAACCTTTGATTATTACACAAACCCTATAAGATTATTATAATATATATGGGTTCACCACCCATATAGTGGTTTCATGAATATACAAAAGACCTGATCATGGGAAAATGATATGAAAGAGGATCCCTCCCTTTCCTCTCTATAGGGACGTAACACATCTAAAACGTTGATAGAGGATCCCACCTCAAACTCACCAAATGGATAATAAACTCTATCATTTATAATTCTATTTAGATCCCCACAATCCTATACCAAGGATGTAATACCACACTGAACCCTCATTAGAATGGACAATATTAACATAGAAGACCTCCACTAGTCCAAACATTGCTATCATAAGAGACCCACAACATCTCTTAACCTTACATATCCTGGCCACAAATCTTGGAATCAATAACATTATACATATAAAATTTCTCAAGATAATTTACTAACATTCCCAAATATAATCCCAAAAGAAGGAGATATGTTGGGCAGAAACTCCTCCAATGGGATACAACATAGTATGTAAGGGGGACTACACATTGTGTGACCCTACATGAACACACATCCATGTCCTTTAATGCATATAATTGATTACCATGTTGGATTAAAAGTAATGTACCAATGTTATATGGTGCGTATCACCAATTCTACTCCCATGGTCATGTCTTCCATACACATGGGTCAACCATTTATGTCTTAGAAAAGGTGTGTACGCCTTGGTACATGGTGTGACCTGATTGATCAGACCCTTGGTCATGTCATCTACCCTCTATATGTTAATTTTTTGTTATTTTGTAAAAAATACCCTTTCAAGGAAAAGTGGGAACCATAGAAAACTGATCACACCTTATAGATTCAAAACTCTAACCAGGACCCATATTTAAAATTAAAAAATAGGCAAATCCAGCGAATTACACTAATGCCTAGGAAACGCACATCGTCAAAACATTAAAAAAACAACATCATCATCACACCATCAAAATCCACACCAAACATTGATCCATCACCACCTTTGTCACCACATCAGTGAAAACCCCACATGAGATAACACCCGCACCATTTCTATTTACCCTCGCCAACCCCACACCAGAATGTTTTGAGATCACAGAAAAAACATTCACAAAACACAGAATGACTTCAACAAATCCAACATGAGCAGCGTCAGAGTCATCGTCATAGATGACCACATCATAACAGAAAACTACAGATAAATCGAACAACCACTCCATCATAAAATCAGGAATTCACCTTTGAATTGAGTTGGAATCCAAAAACCTGAATCACCATTTGGATCAAACCATATGATACAAACAACATGAAAAAAAATGAAACAAACCCTAGCCATCGATGAGAACCCTTCACCGCCATGACCTTCATAGAGCCAACATCCCTAAAAAATCAAACAGAAATCATAGTAGTGTTGAAAAAACCATTCCATTGATATGAACAGCCACAAACATCTAAAATTGCTATTGCATAGATATTAGATATCGAATAGTGTGCCTCTTAGGAAACCATCGACCGAACAAACAGCATATCCCAAATCCTCTTGAAGCTACCGCAATAGATCGACAGAGATATCGAACTGGGAGAAAGAAGCCATAGCAGTGTTTAAAGCGTTGGGGTCACTACACATGGCTATGTACTCTAGATATTTTAAGACAAAGGCTATATGTCATAACCCCATGCCTATGTAATCCAGCTTTTTATTTGGGCATGGCCATGTATGCTCACACATATTCACTATTCATGTCCTCGGACCACATGAGATGGGGTCACTACCCAATGTTTATCCCTGGTACATTGAATGTAGTCTCCAACACTCATCATCATTGAATGGGATGAACACACAACATAATCCACTACACTACACACCAATTAGATGAGAATTTCATAAGAATTTTCCTTTGAGGATTTCAATATCTACCACATTTTCCCAAAAACACGATGGTCGACAAACTTAGGGTTCCTAGTAGGCATCTAAGGTCTCTAAAAACATGAAATTATTCATAAAAAATGGATGATAAATAAAACTAAAAACTGCCTACCTAATGGAGAAATGATGAATATTTGGGGTCATATCCTCACTCTGAACCGACAACTCTATTATCCGAGAGAGATCACCAACAAGATCAGAGATTAATGGTGCCTAAATTATTTGATTTGGATCTTGGTACATTCTTCACTCCATATAGGGAAGTAGGGATTTGTATCCTCCTATTTTGTGCACCAAGGAGGAGGGAGGCCAATGATATTGTTTAAAATTTATTAAATAAATATCATCCACTTAACATCCCATTGTCGACCCACCTCCAACCTGAAACCATTTTATAAAAAAAATTAATGTCATGCCATGGGAGAAAATTAAGTTCTAAACTAAAAAAATTACTCATAATTCAGATACAAGACTCCAATTTGGTTTTAATCCCTCATTCCAATGAAACATTCCACACATGATAAATTTTTTTTTAATATTTTTAATATCAATTTAATGAGGCCCTCGAGGCCCCATAATCCAACTCTAAAATAGTTCTTGACTTTGTAATTTTTTTTGAAAATATACCAATGTCTTTCTTATCAAACAGAGAGTCAATACATCATCCCCACCATAAATAATTTTATCCCCAAAATGGGAATGTTCTGGTTCATGGGAAAGCAACTCAGCTCTCAACTAGGACACCCATTCTAGTGATCTCACCAAGACAACTATAATGACACTAAGGGATCTCAGGATGCCTATGAACATGCACTTTGGGTAACACCAAGGATCACCCGCACATGATTCCCAACTCTACCAGGTCGACAATGGGTAAAAAAGGAACATGTCTCCTTAACTATGACATGTGAGAATCACCAAGTACTTGATCCATCTTCCATCATGTGATACTGTAGTAAAACACATCTCTAACATGACATTGAGACTAATGACACCCAACTTTGAACACAAAAGTAGAAGGAACTCATCCACCACATCTCAATCCGATATTCTTTGGGTGTCACTTACATTCCCACATGGTTTTGTATCTCGTGTAAATAACACATATTACTGGGGGAATGTATCCCTAATTCACTTGAGTCTGACTCCATGTCCATCCAGGCATGAACCTCCTCAGGTATCTCATATAAAATGTTGAAACCCAACAAACGTGGGTACCAATAAAAATAATAGGGTTGACCAAGTGCACAAATTGGGTCTTATAAGGCCCTCAATGAAAAACCCAACCATACCACTCCACCCAAAACACACAAGTTAGAGGGAATCATTAAAAACACCTCAACACTGTCTATTTTTGGTGGCACTGATTCACCATCATGGTTTTATTAACACCACAAAAATGATTCTCTCTTGGGAAACAATCCCGAATTCTAATGCATTAATAGGTACATCAAACAACACCGACAGACAGATACACTAATGCCTAACATCACTCTTAAAACACTTGGATAATTAAGGAGAATGAAAATAGTTCCTCCAAAATATTTTCTATAAATATTACTAAAAAAATTAAAAATGAAATAGAGTGTAACTCTATCCATCTCTGGTGCCTTTAGGTTAGTGTACATTGTGTCTCCAGCTGACCTCTACCCCATCTTCTACCACCCTAAACCTGGTGTGGGCCACCTAAGGGTTGTGTAGGCCAATCATACCATCATTCAACTCCTACAACTCCGCCCTCTCATTCTCTATAAATTACACCCTACAAAACAACATGCTCAAAATGATGTGTCTTCTATGGAGGTCTATAGACTAGCTTCATATCAGAAGCTTGGTAGGTCAGACAATCATTAGCATGATGTAACCAACCAACTAAAGCATTATACACCTCTCGTATGGTTGACCAAAACCAGTATAGAACCCCTGAAACTCTAACCTTTCTTTAATGGATCACTTCCTAAATTTTATCTCACAGTAGAATCTAGGATATTTTAGTCAGATACAATGTGTCAAGGACTCCACTCCCTTGTGGCCAACAATAATTTTCAGATTCTACATAGCCATAAATATCACTACCACCATAGTCCGCTCAAGCACCCCATCTTAGTTGGGGATTAATAGTGGTAACACTGAAAACCTAATATCCTTGAATAATCTCTTCCTAAAGATCCATGAACTTAATAAAGGATTCCAAACCATATCCATAGAGTAACATGATAGGTCTGTGAACCTCGATGAGTACTCTACCATGACCACGTTATCCTACTAATTTAGTATAAGCTCTTAGAGGTTCAATTTTCTTGACATGGATGGATCGAACTCTTCCCTAATTAACCACTAAAAAACATCCTAGGTGACAGTGGCATCATCATGGGTGTTCATTATAATAAACCACCATTGTACATCCAAACCCTACATAAGGCATTCCACTAGGACCACCATCAAATAAAGAGGATTCCTCACAAATAAAAAATCACACATGACTACCTTGAGAAATCCATTAGATGCATGGTGGTTTAGATCACCCTTATGCCTCTCTGTCGCTAACTCTATAACTCATGTTGGGTACTCATTTTGCGTGCATCATCAACCTGTATTAAAACCACAACCTGATTCCAAACTAGTGGTGGCTCATTTATAGGACTACCATGATGCCTTGCCTTAGAACTAGTTCCCTATATACATACCTCAACCTAGGATGGATTGATATCATAGTCACTCTTCAGAACCATATCTGGCTATCATCGTAGAGGAATCCTAAAACACATTCAAGATGAACCATCATTGAAGAGTATATATGTGGATCATACTCAAAAGGATAGGAAAAACCAAAAACTCAGTCCTATATGATGCACGTGACATTATTTACCTATGACTAAAGTCCAAATGTACCATGTAAAAAAATAGTTCATCATAGTCCTAATGAATGAATACGTTGGCTACTACATCCACACTAGAGTCCATTTCCCAAAAGCTGACCTCAAAACATTATAACACTACCATTTTGCAACACAAAACAAGCTCACGACACTATTGTCCCAATATAGAACCCAATATGATACCAATAAGTCATGTCCTGTCACTATAGGGATTAAGCCGCGTCTCCCCAGTCCCACATTCATAGGCCAGGGGATATCCTGTAACATACCAAGAAAATAAAGAATATGATATTTTCATATTTTTTAATATTTATGAATTAAATATTAATTTTACATTAAATGGTTTGCTGTGTTCGATAGTGTACCTGATATGCAATAATGGGTTTCTTTCAAATCTTACATTGCACACTAATAATATAATAATATTATTTTAAATGGTTGTTACCTCCTACCCATTGTATTGGTGAGAATGAACAAAACTATATACAATATGATTATAAATGTTTTTAAATTGTAATTACTTTTATCCAATAAATGTTAGAGGCTTAAAATGTGAATGAATCTAATTTTAAGCATAATTAACATTAAAAGGTCGATTTACCGCCTTTTAATGGAGATCCTTTTTTAATATAGTTCTGGTCAATTTAATACATTCTATAAGACCAAATATAATTTATATTTAGAATGGGGACATCGAAATTTAATTTGTGAAATTTTTTTGAATTTTTTGGATAAAGTTCATTTTTTAATGAATAATGAAAAATATTGTATTTTAATTCAAAAGTGTCGTTTAATATAATTTATTGGATGGTTATATTATATTTTTAATTGGTTTTAAAGTGAAATTAAAATATATTTTTACCATTTTATCCAATGTTAGTCATTGGAATTAATTTCACTTTGTAATTGGACATAATCAATTATCAATATTTTGATAGTTATTTTTTCTTAAAAACATATTGTCTGTTTTAACAATGAGAATTAATTTTTAAATTAATTAATCTCACTTCTACGTTATGAATTTGAAAAAATATTCATCAAATTTGAATTCAGAATATAAAATAATTATTAGGCTGAATTTTTGGTATTTTTCTGAAAAACTTCCATTTTTTATGAATAGTGACACCACTTAGTGGTAGTTATAAAAACCGACTTTTACATTTAAATGAAATTTTACCACTTCTGTGAATCGAATTTTACAAATCCAACATACATGGATGTTGTCATGAAGTAAAATTTGGTTCATTAAGATGAAAATAATTTTTGATGAATAGTAATATTTGACTATTATTTACCGCGGTTAAAGGTAAATAGGGTAATTCAAGGTTAAATTAATAATATAATAATTCAAAATTACCTTAACATTTGTCATAACCTTATTGTTTGAGTCATTAACGACCATGGGAATCTTTAGATCTATTTTTGGACCCCTTTGATCCACTTGAAAGTGATAATGACAATTTAGATTAATTAATTTAACGTAAAGGCCAAAATGACATAAATAAAAATCTATTACTAATTAATTTTTATATGGTGTTGTAGAAGCCCTATTTTTTACTATAAATATTTTTTAAAACACTAAAAATAATTCCTATATCGTGGTTTCTTTTATAATTTTTAGACATCAAATAAATTAAATTATTTATGACACAATAATGATTCAGTATTTACTTCATTAAAAAATGATTTAAATAAATAAGATTATAATGACTAAAATATTGTCCAAAACATGTCAAATTCTGATTGAATGATTTTATATTGACCATGAATCATATTATCTTCGAATATAATGAATTTTGGGCCATTTGAAACCGAATGTAATTATATAATAAAATAATAGTTTCACACTTGCCTAAAGAGCCCCTCCTCCCCCTTATAAAAGGAGACCACATCTAACCAATTCCTCAGACCTCTCAAGCCATTTGGATCGTAAAAACTCTTACAAATTAAGCTATAAACATCACTATCCTCCTCTTAGAAGCATTACTTTAGGCATAAGGAACTTCAAGAAGTCCTTTGGTTCAAACCAAAGGGAGTTACCCAAATTAAAGGTAACGATTTCTCTTAAATTGTTTTCTTTTATTTTACTTCTCCAACCCCTAAAATCATTTTATTTCTTTCTTTTGTAATAACACCAGTATCCTAAACATACTATGATGTTGTTATGATAAGGATTAGATATGTACTTACACACACCTCCATATAATAAATGAAGAACATAATGTTTCTGTGGATGGAAAACTAACGCCTCACGAAATAATGATTATTCAAATATCTCCAACCACCTCTCATGGTGTCCATTATGATCGAACTGTATTTATATATTATATATATTATTTTTATGATATCCATATGCTCCTGTACATCCCAATTATATCAAGCCTTTAGGGTTTCAATAGTGGGTAAATACGATAATCTCATTTGAGGAAATGCGAACTACCACCCCCTCAAAGTGATTTGATTCGTTAATACATTATGTGGGATGTATAAAGGCTGGATTTAATGATATTATTATTGATATTATACTGGAATTATAATATACTTATGTATGATTATGTTTTATTTCCATTAAAATAATAAATAGAAATAAAAGTAACGTTCATGCGTACGTACGGCTTACCGTCTCCATGAACGGTGCATTTCATTTCCTACCTCTAAATGTTATATACTATTATAAAAACATGTATATACTAGATATATATGATATATATGATATAAAAATCATGAATTTAATTATGGATATAATGAACTTTTGATCACATGGACAACTTGTAAATATAAGTTGTTCATTTTTACTCAAGTACCAAATATCAACAAAATGAATGTTATTAACTTAAATGATTACATAATGTTTCTAACATGGTAATAAGTTATATAAAAAGGAATAATAAACATTAAAATGTTCTTATGAAAGTAGAATTTAACTTTAGTTTATTATTCAGGAGATTAAAGAATGATTGAGTCAAGTCGGACACGAGGTAAGGGATACGACCTCTCTATTTCTTTTCAAGTACTCTCTTTTATGTCATTTCTTTTATGCTCCATGTTATTATGTTGGAGGATGTTATTTTATATTCACCATAATGTAATTTTTATTTTAATATGGTGAGAGACTCCCTCTTACTCTCATCAATTCATTTTAAGAAATTTTAAGGGGCACCGTTAGGCTGCCGAATTTTTGTAAGGGAAATTATTATCTCACTTTTAATTCTGTGAGATTTCCATTGTTCGCCACTTATTTATTGAATGTGGTGTATTGTGTACTGAATTTTGATATATATTTTCATTATTATAATTATATTCATGGTATTCTGTGATTCATCTGGTGGTTATTAACTTTGGGTCAAACAACTCGATTGACTACAACATGGTAATGGGTTTTCATCTCACTTTTATCCCCGTGAGATTGATGCTATATTTGCCTCTACTTCCTTTTGTGTGGTGTACGTACTACCCATGATTGTATTCTTTTTTTATTATAATTTAATTTATGGGTATTTACATCTTCATTGAATGACTCTTCTTTCATGTGGCATATGTTTTTTATGTTACCATATCGTTATGGGAACCTTTCACCCTCCTGTTTTTAAAAGACTTCTTTTTGATATGTCTTCTAATTTAAATATTATCATTTTGGGATATGTTCTTCTATATACTTATTGATGTAAAATTTATTTCCATGTGATGAGTTACCCTTTTTTTCTCATTAACTCATTTTTTGAATTTTAATGTGACGTCGGTAGGCTGTCGAATTTTTACAAGGGAACTTCTCAACCCAATTTCGATTATTTGGGTTCAACATGTACTTATTGAATATGTCATTAAATGAATATGTGTGAATGAACTTTTATTGTTTTACACTTAATATCCACTTATATTGGGTGTATCTATATTTTTCAAACACAATTATGTGATTGATTTATCCTTAATTTAAGGATACGATCTTTATAATGGATTTCATCTCAATTCACATTTCCATTGAGACTTCATTGTTGTTATGCACCAATTCACTCTTATATGGTGTATATACTGTCCTTTGACATATTATATCATGAATCCCTTTATTCTCATGATATTATAAATTTATGATTAAATTTTATTCTGCAATTATTTGTATTCAAGAGTCTCTCATTTTGTTAAAAACTCCTGAACAAAAATATCATTTTAAACATTTTGAAGATTTATTATTCTAAATATTTATCTTTAATGTCCACGTTTTGAAAATTGTTTTCAGTATTTATTTATATGTACATGAATGTTTTAAAATTATAATTCCATTAAATCTTCAAAGTGGTATGTGACACTTTAATACAAAAATCTCTTTTAAATGATTTTGAAAATGGATTGATTATTTCAATATCTTGAATTTACTTATTTTGATTGCAAAGGAAATGTTGTTATTGAAATGTTTATATTTCAAATAGTTTATGTGTAATGATGGTACTTGGATATTTGACGGGTGGTTACGTTATAAACCATATGACGGGTGGTGCCGTGAAAACCAGGACGGATGGTTACGTTATAACCTTCAATGCATTGGGTATGGAAGTCGTTCGTATGGCTATTCCATTTAGTGATATGTGTGGAAGTCAACTGTATGGTTATTCCATTTAAGTATATTTATGTCCCAAGTTAACTTTATATGTTTTGTTTTCTTTATATGGGTTTTATGGTCATCTTTTGGTTACAAAAGGGTGTGTAATGATCATTTATTCAGTGAATAGTATTTATACTTCATATTGGTGAAATGTTTTACTTATGATAATGTATTCATGGTTTACCTATTGTTTTGAAAAACAAACAGTTTTCCTTCTTTGTGTATCCCTTACTGAGCTTTTTTCTGCTCATCCCATGTTTTTTTGAAATGTTTTTCACATGATATAATGTAGAATAGGGTAAAGGATGGGATCAAGGAAAATTCATGATGTCTAAAATGTTGAACTAGACATGTTTCTTTTTAAGAGTTTTTTATTTTATGAAAAATATGGATACTGAGTAGTAGAGTCTACTTTGTAATCTTTTGATATGTAATAGTTATGGCCTATTCTTATAAAAATCTAAACCTGAAAATATCCTCAACATGAATTATTCATTTAATTCAATATTATGTAATGTTTAAGGTCGGGTCCTTATAGTTGGTATCAGAGGCCAGTTTAGATAACTTTAGAGGTTGGGATAAAAATTTAAGCATAACTAACATTAGCATAATGGTTAGGATTTTAGAAAGAGTCGTAGTTATTTTAATAAAGTGAATGAGTTTAAGATAACATGAATAAGTATATCTTAGTGTTTACCCTCTTCATAAGATATTATATGATGATTTTACTGATATACTCACACTAAACGTTTTGGTTATAGTAAATGGCTGGATCCAGCAGGCACCAAAGTAATAGTGGATGTAAAGAAAACTATGACAGTTTTCTAAACGAGCAGCAGAATGATATGGGAACTTCAATGAGAACTCTTGTGGTTATTCTCAACCAACTATCTGGAGTCATGATTGACCTCCTGAACCTTAGTGATTTTTATAAGACATCATATATGCAAGAAAAATATCACTATGGTTGTTCAAGTAATAATCATAAAGGTAAGTTTGTTCAAAAACCTATGTGTCAATGATGTGTAAAGAAAAAAATAGGAAAATGTTTTAAAGGGGCAGAAAGATGCTATAGATGTGGAAATGAAGGTCATAAAGCAATAACCTACCATGGAAAAAGGAAGCATCTAGTTGACTCTAGGAAAGGGAAATAAGTTCATTCTGAATGATCAATTGAATGTTTTAAATGTGGTGAGGATGGTCATTATGCAAACACATGTCCTATGAAGACGTTTCGGGAAAGGGATCACCAGGGTAATACAAATATTCATTTACCAATACCTAATTCCATTCTGATTAAGGATGAAGAAACTGACAATGACTAATGAAAGGTATGTATTATTTCTTAATATATGTTTTCCTATTATTGAAATCTTAGGATATGATTCATGATTTTGTTTGTTGGAAATATGTATTTCAATATAAGTTGGAAAAGAATGGTTAATGGATCACGAAGAATGTTGAATGAGTAGGAGGTCAACATATAAGGGATTCAAGATTTATGGTAGATTTCATAATGGTGAAATACATAAAAGTATTAAGGCTCTTTTGATTATGGGATTACATTAGAAGAATTTTTATAGTATGTGTAACCGTGATGAATGATGTATGAAAAGTTTATTCAAGGAATAATTATCTTCTCTTTTTTGGAAATAGTTATAAAGAACCATTTGGTTTTATATGATCCTTGAATTTGAGGCAATTACCGGTTAACACATTTTGAGATGAAAAAAAAAGTTAATAGATAACCTTTGTGATTAAAATAATTTATGGTTATTTATAATGAATTTATATATTTTGGGAATTTTATAAAATTATGTTGTTTTTAAAAAGGGACAACACGCAAACCGTGTGACAACCCGTCACGTCGGATGAAGCTGTGGGAATCGAACCCAGAACGAAAGTGTGACTGGTATTTATCGCCTACCACTGGACTATGTGAAGTCCCTAGTTAGTTTGACTAATTATTTTTAGTTAGATGATATTATAAATCCATAATAAGTTTACTTTTGGTAATGTATGGAAATGATTAACTTAGCATGGATAATATTTGATTAGGTTAATTTCATTTCAATATGAGATTTTAAGAGTAACTAATGTTATATGGAGATAAATGTTAAGATTTATCTTCGAAGTCTATATTATTAAATCCTCATGAGATTTGGGTTACAATCACAGTTTAGATTACTTTTGATGAATTTTAGGGACAATTGTTTACTGAATGGTCTCTATTGAACTTTGGGATTTGTTAGACACTTTTTGTAGATTAACAGTTGTTTTTCATTATGTATAAGTTTATCCTTTTGGGGGATTATCTGATCTTATACTAAATGTTTTGGTTTTATTTAATATCTAAAGATACAGAAAATATATATTTCATCTTTTATGGATTATTTGATTCTCTCGAAGTTGATTGTAGTGCTCTTATTGTGAAAAAAGGAATCTTGAATACTCGTCGTTTGGAGAAAAAATGAGTTTGTGTTAGAAATCTAGTAAAAGATGAATATCTACATGACAAGTAAGTATATTTCTTTTTGTTTCTGGTTAATCTCATAAATAAATTCCTCAACAAAATGTATCTTTAAACAAAATCCTAGTTTGTTAATGTTTCCTAATGGGGAATCAAAAACTGTTTAACCCATCACAATTTTTTTATTTTCTGGTGGTTAAATTTCTCCTAAGAATGGTTTCTATCACTCTCCATCCAAACATGACAATTTGTTTTCTCCTCCATATCCATGTTTTCATGGAATCCTAGTATCTATTGTCTCAGGTAACCCTTGTTCTTCACTTAATTTATTTTAAAGTGATAATTTTACTTACTCTTTTCTAGATGTGGGGCTTTCAATTAAGTTCTCGAGCCCAATTTTTAAATTTGTGAGGACACAATTCCCAAAAGGGGGGATGGATGTAAAATCCCAGAAAAATAAAGAATATTAAATTTTCATATTTATTAATATTTGTGAACTAAATATTAATTTTACTTTAAATGGGTTGCTATGTTCCATAGCCTACCTGATTCGCAACAACATGTTTCTTTGAAATCTTACGTTGTACACTAATAATATAATAATATTATTTTTAATAGTCATTATATGATAGTCGTTGTATTGGTGGGAAGTAACAAATCTAAATACAATATGATTATAAATATTTGTTATTGTAATTACTTTTAACCAATTAATGTTAGAGGCTTAAAATGTGAATGAATCTAATTTTAAGCATAATTTACATTAAAAGGTCTATTTACAACCTTTTAATGGAGACCAATTTTAAAATATAGTTTTGGTCACTTTAATACATTCTATATGACCAAATATAATCGTTATTTAGAATGGGGACATAAAAATTTACATTGTGTAACTTTTTGGAATTTTTTGGATAAAGCTCATTTTTTAATGAATAGTGAATAATGTTTTATTTTAATTCAAAAGTGACTTTTAATATAATTTATTTATTTGGTTAGAATATCTTTTTAATTGGTTTTAAAGTGAAATTAAATATATTTTTACCATTTGACCCAATGTTGGTCATTGGAAGTAATTTCACTTTGAAATTGGACATAAACAAGTATCAATCTTTTGATAATTATTGTTTCTTAAAAATACGCTATTTGTGTTGACAATAGGAATTAATTTTTAAATTAATTAATTACACTTCTATGTTTTGAATATGGAAAATTAGACATCAATTTTGAATTCTGAATATCAAATAATTCTTTGGCTGAATTTTTGGTATTTTTCTGAAAAACGTCAATTTTTTATAAATAGTGAAACCAATTAGTGGTAGATAAAAAAATGGACTTTTTCATTTAAATAAAATTTTACCACTTCTCTGAATTGAATTTCAAAAATCCTACATACATGGTTGTTATCAAGAAATAAAATTTTGTTCATTAAGATGAAAATAATTTTGGGTGAATAGTAACTTTTGACTTATTTACCGCAGTTAAAGGTAAATAGGGTATGTCAGGGTTAAAAGAATATTATAATAATTCAAAATTACCTTAACACTTGTCCTAAACTTATTTTTTGAGTAATTAACAACCATTTTCATATTTGTGTCTATTTTGGGACCCCTTTGAACCATTTGGAGTGATAATGACAATTTAGATTAATTAATTTAATGTAAAGGCCAAAATGACATAAACAAAAATCTTTAAGTAATTCATTTTCATATGGTGTTATATAAGTCCTATTTTAGACTATAAATATTATTTTTAAAGGATAGAAGTTTTCCTATATCATGGTATTTTTTTATAATTTTTAGACATCAATTAAATTAAATTATTTATGACACAATAATGATGCAGTATTTACCTCATTAATAAATGAATTAAATAAATAAGATTATAATGATTAAAATATTATCCAAAAAATGTCAAATTCTGATTGCATGATTTTATTTAGACCATGACTCATCTTATATTAGAATATAATTATTTTTGGACCATTACAAACATAATATCAGCATATTATAAAATAATAGTTTCACACTTTCCAAAAGAGCCCCTCTTCTCCCTTACAAAAGGAGACCACTTCTGACCAATTCATCACACCTCTAAAGAAATTTGGAATGACCAAACTCATCCCAATTAAGATCTCAACGTACTTATACTCCTATTAGAATCCTTAACTTAGGAATAATGCACTTCCAGAAGTCTTTTGGTTCAAACCAAAGGGAGTTACCCAAAATAACGGTAACAATTTCTCTTAAATTGTTTTCTTTTATTTTACTTTTCCAACAACTAAAATCTTTTTATTTATTTATTTTTTAACAAAAACAGTATCCTCAATATACTAGTATATTTTTATGAGAATTATTATAGCTTCACTTACACACACCTCCCTCTAATGGATGAAGAACGTAATGTTTCTCTGGATGGAAAACTAACGCCTCACGAAATGATGATTGTTCAAATATCTCCAACCGCCTCTCATGGTGGCCAATATTATGGAACTATATTTATATATGATATATATTATGTTTATTATTTCCTTATTCTCCTTTACTTCCCAATTATTTCAAGCCTTTATGGTTTCCATAGTGTGTAAATACGATAATCTCATTTGAGGAAGTGCGGACTACCGCCCCCTCAAAGTGATTTGATTCGTTAATTCATTATATGGGGTGTATAAAGGATGGAGTTAATGATATTATTAATGATATTATACTGTAATTATAATATAATTATGTATAATTATGTTTTATTTTCATTAAAATAATAAATAGAAATGAAAGTAGCGTTCATGCGTACGTACGGCTTACCGTCTCCATGAACGGTGCATTTCATTTCTTTCCTCTAAATGTTATCTACTATTATAAAAACATGTATATACTGGATATATATGATATATATGATATCCAAATCATTAATATCATTCTGGATACAATGAACCTTTTACCACATGGACAACTTTTAAATATAAGTTGTTCATTTTTACTCAAGTACCAAATATCGTCAAAATGAACGTTATTAACATAAAAGATTACATAGTTTTAATAACATGGTAATAAGTTATATAAAAGGAATAATAAAATTCTAAAAGTTTCCAAAGAAATTATAAATTAACTTTAGTTTAATATTTAGGATATTAAATAATGATCGAGTCAAGTCGGATATGATGTAAGGGATCTGAACTCTCTCTTTCTCTTCAAGTACTCTCTTTTATGTCATTTATTTTATGCTCCATGTTATTATATTGGAGGATGTTCATTTATATTCACCATTATGTAATTTTAATTTTTATATGGTGAGATGCCTCCATCTTACTCTCATCAATTCATATTAAAAAATTTATGGGGCGTCGTTAGGCTGCCGAATTTTTGTAAAGGATTTTCTTATCTCACTTGTAATTTTGTAAGATTTCCATTGTTCACCATTTATTTATTGAATGTGGTGTATTGTGTACTAAATTTTGATATATATTATTATTATTATCATTATATTCATTGTATTCTGTGATTCATTTGGTGGTTATTAACATTTTTTCATACGACTCGATTAATTACAATGTGGTAATGGGTTTTCATCTCACCTCTATCCCTATGAGATTCATGCTATATTGGCCACTACATCATTTCGTGTGGTGTATGTACTGCCCATGACTTTATTATTTGTGTAAGATACTTTAATTTATGTGTATTTACATCTTCATTGAATGAATCTTCTTTCATGTGGAATTTGTTTTGTATGTTACCAAATCGTTAAGGGAACCATTCACCTTCCTCTTTTTAAAAGACTTATTTTTGATATGTATTTTAATTTACATATTATTATATTGGGATATGTTCTTATATATCCTTATTGATGTAAAATTTATTTCCAAGTGATGAGATAACATTTTTTTCTCATCAACTCATTTTATGAATTTTAATGTGATGTCGTTAGGCTGTCGAATTTTTACAAGGGAACTTCTCAACCCAATTTCGATTCTTTTGGTTCAACTTATACATATTGAATATGTCAACCAATGAATATGTGTTAATGAACTCTTATTTTTTTACACTTAATATCCACTTATATTGGGTTTATTTATATTTGTCACACATAATTATGTGATTGATTTATCCTTAATTTAAGGATACCATCTTTATAGTGGATTTCATCTCAATTCACATTTCCATTGAGACTTCATTGTTGTTATGCACCAATTCAATCTTATATGGTGTATATACTATCCTTTGACATATTATATCATGAATCCCTTTATTACCATGATATTATAAAGTTATTATTAAATGTTATTCTGTAATTATTTTTATTCAAGAGTATCTCATTTTGTTAAAAACTATTTAACAAAAATACCATTTTAAATGTTTTAAAGATTTATTATTCTAAATCATTATCTTTAATGTCCATGTTTTCAAAATGTTTTTCAGTATTTATTTAAATGGACAAGAATTTTGTAATATTGGTATATAGAATGAGGTTTCTAACCTCTAATACTAATTGTAGGATCGAAATAATGATGTAGATGCTCAATATAGAAGTGGGGGGGGGGTGAATTGTACAGTTTAAAAATATCCTTAGAAAAGGAAAGATCTAAGTTTAACAAATGTAAAATAAGAAAATTCACAACACCTTTAACACCAATTAAATATTGGTACAAAGTATGAAGTTACAAAATTCTAGTTCTATGTACTTTCTTATATCTGGAAAGTGATTCCAAAAACAGGTTCCGTAAATATGGATCCGGAAATTGAAACTTAACCAAAGTTTATAATATGAGATTCTACCTTAAAGCGTATAGAATCCAAATGAATCAGAGTAGAAGTTTATGCAAATATAAGAATATTATACTTTCCATACAATACGAAAAGTAGTGTAAAAACAACTAGTAAAACTACAAGTAACAAGATATAAATCTTTTAACCCAAAGAGATGGGTATCCAACAACCTTGGATAAAGGTCCCTTGATTTATACTTTCAGGAAAATCTGTCTTACCCACACCAAGGTAAGCACCCGATTCGAAGATCAAAATCTCTGTCTTGCTATCCCCACAAGCCCTCAACTTTAAGGTAGTTGGAACCTCTGTCTTCCTCAACAAGGTAGCCCTCTAACTTCAAGGAATTCGGCACCTCTATCTTCCTATCCTCGGAATCCCTCGATGGTAATCACCAACATTCGGAGTCGCACGAAGCAATCTGTACAAGGAAATGTTTAAACTAGTTATTCAAACATTCTGCACCATTCTTGAGAGTTGATAGGAGCCTCTCTCTAGAAATAAATTCAAAAGAAAGTAAGCACTAGTTGTCATGTTGTTGAAGTTCAGTATTGAGCTCGTTCAAATGAGCTCCTATTTATAGGAAAATTTCCAATGGTCGGCTCCCTCCTCCAACGATCATATTTTCCTTAAATTTCCAAGGGACATGTACATGTGTAACTAAACCAATGGTTAGTTAGAAACAGAATGGAAGACAACGTTTTATAACAAAACATGTATAAATTAATGTACGACATCATTTTGTAAAGAAGCAAGTGTAAGTATAATCAAAAAAGAATTTGGAAAGTAAGTAAATAAAAGTTCTGAGTGTAACCAAAATGGGATTCAGAGTCTATAATAAAAAGGATATTCAGATTGTTTTTTATAGGAATTCAGAACCTGAATTCTGTAGAAATCCAGAGTCTGAATTTCTAAGGAAATTCAGAATCTGGATTCACTAGAGTTGAGAATATGAACGTACAGAGATCGGAGTCTAACTTCTAACAGTTCGGAGTCGAACTTATAAATGTTTGGAGTTGAACATATAAAAGTTCAGATTCGAACTTATAAAAGTTTGGATTACAACTTATAAAAGTTCGGAGTCGAACTAGTAGGGGTTAATTTCCAAAATTTTGATTTGAACTATATGAGAATTTGTATCCAGAATTTGGAGTCGAACTATATGAGTGTTCGTATCCATAATTCAGTATCAAACTATATGAGTGTTCGTATCCAGAATTCAGAATAGAACTTCATTACAGTTCATATCCAGAATTCGGAGTGGAACATCATTACAGTTCAAATCCAGAATTCGGAGAGAAACATCATTACAATTAATATCTAGAATTTAGAGTGAAACATCATTACAGTTCACATCCAGAAATCAGAGTTGAACTTCATTACAGTTCATATCCAGAATTCAAATCCTAGAACAGAATACTTCATATCTATGTATTATATGACTCCAAGGTTTTAGGTATGAATCTGATTTTTATAATTAAGAAAAATATTGATATGTATAAGGAAATCTAAGTTAGGTTAAATTTCCTTAAGGAAGAAAAATTTTCCTTGTAGAAGTAAAATATTGATTTTCTTATGTATAAGGTGTTTGTGATTTTCAAAACAATAAGGAATGGAAAAGTCATAAGGAAAAACATATTGACTCAAAAAATGTTTTAAAATTATAATTCCATTAAAATTATCAAAGTGGTATGGTACACTTTCATTCAAAATTCACTTTTAAATGGTTTTTGAAAATGGATTTATTATTTCAATATCTTGAAATTACTTATTGTGATTTCAAATGAAATTTTTATATTTGGAATATATTATGTGTAATGATTGTACGTGGACATTTGACAGGAGGTTACGTGTTAAACCAAATGATGGGTGGTGCCGTGAATACAAAGACATGTGGTTACGTTATATCCTCCAATGCCTTGGGTATGGAAGTTGTCCGTATGGCTATTCCATTTAGTGATATGTGTGGAAGTCGACTGCATGGTTATTCCATTTCAATATGTTTATGTCCCAAGATACCTTCATATGTTATGTGTTATTTATATGGATTTTATGGTCATATTTTGGTTACAAAAGAGTAAGTAATGATCATTTATTCAGTAAAGAGTATTTACTACTTCATAAAGGTGAAATGTTTTACTGATGATAATGTATTCATGGCTTACCAATTGTTTTAAAATACTATTTGTTTTCCTTCTTCGTGTATTCCATACTGAGCTTTTTTATGCTCATCCCAAGTTTTTTTTAAATGTTTTTCATTGGAAATAATGTGGAATAGGGTCAAGGATGGGATCAAGGAAAAGTGATTCTCTCTAAAATATGGAACTAGACATGTTTCTTTTTAAGAGTTTTTTATTTTATGAAAAATATGGATACTAAGTAGTAGAGTCTACATTGTAATCTTTTGATATGTAATAGTTATGGCCTAATTCTCTAAAACTCTAAACCTTAAAATATCCTCAATTAGAATTATTCATTTAATTCAATATTATGTAATGTTTAAGGTTGGGTCCTTATATAGCCTCTAGCACCAAGTTACAATATCACACATGTGGGCGGTCATACGATATGGTACATGTATGTAAACACCCTCATACACATTAATAAAAAATTGTACATATATATAAAATAGAAACAAATGGATGTATACATCTATCCCAAACTTAGAATACTATAGAATTATGAAATGGTAAAAAAAATTCCCACCAATGGAAAATAGTAAATGAATATATCCTTTTCATATTGAAGGGATCACTATCAAAATCACCCACTAGAATTATCCTCAGATAAGATCTTAAAAACACCATTTTCGGCCTATATCACTAGGATTTTCCTATATCTAGTCCTCATGGGAATTTGGAAAAACATATTTTGGTCTGCATAGGTCATAAAAATTGTGTAGTAAAAATGTGTAGGGGTGATTATAACAATACTTGTCATGCACCCCAAATACCAAAAAAATGGATCCCTTGAATGGAAAAAACTACTCCTCCCATCAAGTGGGAACCAAAAAAAGATAAAAACTCTTTCTCAAAACCATCCTCACCTATATCGAACTAGTCATCTCATACTACATGGTGTGCCAACTGAAAATGTTACAACACCACTAAGAATCCATTAAAATTCTCAGATATTCTCCCCTAATATTGAAGGCATCCTAAGGCCCTGATCTCATAGGTAGTGATATGTTTGGACTCAATGTTTAAAGATAATGCTCACGCAATATCATACAGTCCATGAGACCATTCATCCAAGAGGAAACTCATATTAGACATACATTCCATCAGATCAGTCATCCATAATGACCATCATCTGTGTGATATCACTCCATCAGGAACAACCATACCATTCCATATGGATCATTCGAGAGATATCACTCAATCAGGTATCAAAAAGCCAACACAATAACAGCGCAATCCCAAAGAGGAATATATATGATATAATTCACTCATAAAAACTCCCCATGAAAAAAGTCACAATACAGACTAGTGGATATCGATAATTAGATAATAGATCTCTCCCATACCTGATGGGGGATTCAACTAACCCAGTTGGAACCACCAATGGTATCATATAACATAAAGGGGATCACTCCCAGGGTCCTCTAGGATGACACTACAAACCCAGTCTGAAAAACTATATTCCACATATCCTAGAATATGGTATCAATCATAAGATATCTTAAGGGACACCACAAACACAACCTTGGTAACTCAAAAATCATTACCAAATAGGGGATCAATCCCATTATCTACAAGGTGAGACCAAAAAACCAATATGACATCATTGAGAACATATCACCAAGATAGAGGTTCATCACCCATGTTGTGTGGAACACAATGATTCCACAACCGATGTGTGGTAGGAATAATGATGAAAGGGATGATATAGTCGATGATGACACAGAACCAACTAGAACTACCTAAAGAGTAAGGGATCATATACACAATGATGCTACATCCATACTAAAATTTCTTTCAATAAAGGGGGTATACCTCCACTAATTCCACAAACCCTACATGGATATCCTAATATATAGGGGATCACAAACCATGTAGTGGTTTCATGAAGATACCACAAACCTGATTGATAGGAAAAGTTATGATTGAGGATCCTACCCTTGCCTCTATAGAGTGATGAAACAACTCTTAAAAAACAATAGGTGATCCCACACCAACATATATTTAGAGATTCTACAAATATATCCCAAAAAATAATATTGTGTGGGTAAAAATATGGTACCATAGATGTAATTCCACACCGGGCCCTCATAGGAATAGATCAATGGAACTCAATCAACAACTACTGGTCCAGACATTGCTAACCCAAGATACCCAGAACATCAACTCACCTAAAATATTATAGTCTCAAATCATGTCCACCATTGCATACTGAGTGGAAAACAACTCAAGATAGGATACTTTCAGACATTAATCCATTCTAGAAGATGGATTTACTCGGGGATGATACGATTCCAAGAAGATACTAAAGGACATTGAAGGGGGTTTACATGGTGTGTGTTCCCACCTCAACACTATATTGTGCCCTCTTATATACTTCTTGGATATCCATGTGTTCCTACATGGTGGGTACCAAAGGTATATGGAATGAATCCCCCAACCCGAGCTCCAAGCTGAGTCTTCCATTCATATAACTTGTGCAACCATGTCTTACAAATGGTGTTTACCCCCTGGTACATGACATGCCTGGGATGAACAGGCCCCTGGCCATGTCATCTTCCTGTTTCTGTGTTTTGGAAACCTATTCCGAGGTAATATAGTTATATAAATTCATGTGGAAATGTATGAAAACATATATTCCATGGCCATGTCCTTAGACAACACGAAATGGTGTCACTACAATATATATAACCCTGACACATGAAATGTATTCCCCAGGACTCATCTTCCTAAAAAGTGAAGTACATGCAGTGTTCTCCACTCTAGTACAAGGTTTTTATATGGTAATTCCAACAAGAATTTCCTATTGGATTGAAGAAATCACCCTTTTTTTCCAAAACACATAGATCAACTCCCACATGGACCCTAGAAAGCTTCTATGGCCTCTACAACCACAAAACTATTCATAAAAAATCAGTCCTGGAATAAAACTCAAAACCAACTGAATAAGGGAGAAACAACAAAGCATTGGAGTTAAATCCGTGCTCTAAATCTGTTGATCCATTTTTCAGTAGTGATCTCCATAAAGATTAGAGATTGATAACGCCTTAATTCCATGATTTGGTCAACAGATTGTTAGTTTCTCTATTGGGGGAAGAGGGGAATCTGAACCTTTTTTCTCTTGAACCAAGGTGGTGGGAGGAAAGGGATATTTATTTAATTTTATGAATCCAATATATTTTTTATAAAATCCCTCTTTCAACACACCATCGACTCAAAACCAGATACTGAAAACGTTAATGTCGTACACAGGGTAAGCAAGACATTCTGAACTCAACCGTGGTTTCCAAATTCCGATATGAGATCCTAAAATTTGAGTTAATCTAGGTTTACAAAGAAACTATGAATTCATGATAAATATATATATTTAATTCATTATTATCAATATGTTGAGGTTCTGCGTGCCTCGAATTACTGCACCAACTCCATTCCTAGATTCAATAATATTCCAAAAATTTCCAAATTTATACAGGTCAATTCACAGTTCAAAATAGTTTAAAACATGTGTTTTTGTGTATTGGAGGTGAATATTGATCATATCATCCTTCCACATCTTTAATTATAAATTTCTAATACACATGTTGTTAGGGTGATATGTCATTATTGAATAGTTTTTTGTATAAAAAATTACACTCTTCCTTCACTATGAAAGGGAACTCACTCCCCTCACTTATTCACACATCTTAGTTTATTTTCCTAGACCAACCCCGAGCAAAATCCTTCTCGAAAAAACATATCCAAATTCTAGATATTTTAACCCAAAACCAACCCTATCACCCATATGAAGTGATCCAAAAGAGGATTCTCTAAGAGAAGGTAATTGCCATTACCAAGATCAATCTTTTCATTTATCATTTACATGTTTAAATTATGTATTGAAACTAGAAATATAATAACACAATTATATCCTATTGTATGAGATGTTTTTATGTTATTGTAATAATATTTATCTATCCCAACTTATATCAAATGTTAAATGAAATCATTAATCATGTGTAAGGATGACTACCACCTCACAAACTGATAGAACTCATTTCCTTAAAATATTCTCATGAATGGATATAATACTGGATTTAATATATATGTAATATTTATGATCGAATTATACTAATGGAGTTATAATATCATATATAAATTATGAAAATCCATTAACTTTATAACACAATAATGTTACTTATGTGTTTTGTGGACTACTGCCTCATAATGCGGTGTGAAATGTTTTTCACATATGCATTACATTGAATGTAATATGGGTAAATATAATAAATATGTGTTATATATATGAAAAGAATGAAATTATATTAAAATAATATATCACACTATTTTTTACCTTTTCACCAATTAAGGGAATGCTATTTTTACTCTTGTGTACGTACGACCCATAGTCCCCATGAAGTGATGTGATTCAATTTCCCAGACAAACCATTATGAACTATTATTAATATGAAAATAATGACTATATTTGATATTTATGGAATTAATGTAATTCTAAATATGATTTATTTATTTCTTATATACCTGAAATGGATCATTCATGACAGAACAAGTATGAGAAAATAATCATATTAACAACCAAAATAATGAAAAAATGAAATATTATTAAAAAACAGAAGATAAAATGTTACAAGTCAAAAATATATTATAAGATATAATTTATTATAGTTATATAGTATATTTCTAATAAACCAATAATTATTATAAAGGGTGCTCAGATAGAGACAAATGATGTTGAACCATCTGTAAGGGTTTCTAATCCCACTTTAATTTCTATGAGACAAACAGCATATTAAATACTTGTTCATTTTTTTGTGTATATAATTCTCATTTGGATATGTTATATGTTGAATATATTTATATTTAGTGTATTTAATGTATCATATTAAATTATCTCATTTAAACGGTTAATGACCCAAAAATAACAAGGTGGTAAGGGTTCATTTCACAATCATTTCATTATTCATGATTATTTTTGTATAAATGTACTCTAAGTGTATTATTTCATATTTATATCTATCACACAATATAAATTCATATAATATATTTATTAAAGAAATATTCAGGTAATAATATTATTTTTTACTCTATAGTACATAAAATGTTTGAGAAAATGTTTTAATTAAAATATGTCTGTATTTTTATCTTCATTGGAAATTAATTTTTCTTCCAAAACCTTCTATTATAAAAATGGATTAAAGAATGATTTTAACATTATCAAAATATATAAAAATATTTTTTACCAATGGTCAAAAATTTAATATTTTTTTAGGGCTATTTATATAATTTATCAAAAAATGCCTCTTTAGATTTTTCCCAAAATGTAGAAGTTATATTTGTTTTAACAAGTATTGTGTGAACCGAATCATTTACCAACCTAACCACTCAATATTTTTAAACCTATTTTTATGTATCTGAAGATAATTTTCAAATGAATTATTTTAAAAAGGTTTTATGAACTTTTTTTAAATAGTTACTTTTAAAATCTAATGTTTATTTTCCTCAATAATTTATTTATATATAATTTTTATTTTATTTATATTCATTAATGAAATCAACCCTTTGTTTTAATTATCTTAAACTTAGGACATGTTGTAATTATATCATCCTTATTTTTTTCAGGGTGGTTTATGATCAGTTTGACTGGGGATATACTTGTTTGATAACATTCATATTACTCTTGATGGTTTGAAAGTATATTTATTTAATGGGGTAATTATTTATGTTTTGTATTCTAGATTTTCAATATTAATTTTTATTTTAATTATACATAAACCATTTCATATGATCGATTAATAGGAAATATTATGTGATGGGAGGGAATAAATTATATAAATCCCATCAAAGCATTGATTTGTATCGTGAGATAAATCAATTGACCAAATATGTGGTGTTTCTACCCACATATAAAAACGTTCAAATAGAATTTATTGACACTTTTAAATGTTTTTCCTTATAAAGTACCTCATTATGAGATCCATGATTGATGTCCTTCTAACTATTCGATTAGATTAAAAATATACATGGTTAATTTTCATACATATGGGATTAATTATATTTCATTAATGATCATCAATTGTTTCTTACATTTTATCTTCAGTTTATTGATAAAAATGTGTTTTATATATTTATCTTGAAATATTTATTAATCATATTTATCAATTATTGGTTCTATTTTAATTGTTCCCTTACTGATTAATTAATATCACCCTTTTATTATTTTTTATTTTCCCTATAATAACATATGTTTTTTGTGGCTGATATTTCGGGATAAAATATGATGAATTGTGACATTATCAAAGAAAAAAATTGTGAATTTTATGTTTTCAAATTTCTAGGTAATTCATGTTCCAATCCTGATTACAAGAGAAACTAATATATTTTGTTCTTTAGGGTATGATAGCTTGTATCCATTTCCAATTTATTAATGTAACTACAGACTAAGAGATACTATTTTGGGGTATATACACTCAACTCCTATTTAGTAATAAAAACGCATTATTTGTCAGAATGAATATATAGATAATCTTATAAAACAAGAACATTGTTAATCGAAAAATTCAGCAGTGGCATGTAAGAACCTGTTTTTTGCTGAGAAATACTTTGGAATATTTTTGATGATATCCCAGTGCAACGCCTTCAGACGGCGTGCAATTCCGAGCCCCGGAGTGGCTGGAATTAAATTTTCAGTGCATTCACACTGAAAACACCAAATAAATGGTATAACTCTTAAACGGTGGTTCTGAACAGATATCAGAGTGTACGGATTGGTCCAGAATGCGGTGTTTACCCTAGGAACGACATAAAACATGTCGGCGCTGGATGTTTGGACCCATCGCCCGCTTCTGGAACGTTAAACGGATTAAATAAATTAATTAATTCATTTAATGGTGAAACTCGAGTATCTCTTAAATGGTGGCTCAAACTGGAAAACCGAGGGCACTGTGGAGTTTGGAGCGTGTCATTTACCCTAGGAGAGGTATTAGTTTCGTGGGCGCGAGCCATTTGTGAAAAATGGTCCCAGGGGCATTCTCATAATTTAGCGGCTTCGGACGTTAAATTTTATAACTTTTGAACGGGGTCTCGGAATAAAATTACGAGACTACCGTTGTTCTTGGGACGTGTTGTTTACCATAGTGGAGGCTTAACCTCGACCCTTCTGAGGGTTCGGTTTCGTACCGACGGGCGGGTGGTTAAGAGTTTTCTATTTAAACGCATAACTAATCCCCTTCCCCCCTACTTCTCCCCTGGCACCAGCAGCTCCCCATAGCGAAGGAGGAAGATCCCCTCCATCACCTCCTCCTCTCCAGCAAGGCGCGGCTCCGGAAGATCGCCCGTGAAGCTTCGGGAAACGCCCATGAGGTAGGATATGTCGTTTGCGTTTTCATTCACCGCACCTACTTCGGACTCAAATAATTGTATTGGAACTCTGTTGGATTTTCGAACGAAGCCCATGAACGCGTAGTATACAATTTTCTATTTTCGACGCTTGTTTCAGATTTGAAATCGATGATCGGAGGCGTTCACAATCGTCCGCTGAAGATGGCGTGTTTTCCGTTCCCGGCGGGCTCGGGCAGCGGCGCGGCGAGGGCGGACGGCGCAACAGCGGGGTGTCCGCGGTGTCCGGTGGAAGTGCGGGACGTGACAGCGGGTGTCCAGCGGGGGCGCTGGGGCGTCGGCGGGGGCGTCTGGTGGAGCGCCCAGCGAGTTGGCGGATGCCAGGGAGCGGCGACCGCAGGGTCGTGTCGCGCGACCCCCGTGCGGCGACCAAGACACGCGCCGCGCGCGTCTTCGCACGGCGGCCGCGACCAGCTGCGCGGCTAAGCCGCAGGCCGGCCCAGGCCGGTCCAGTCCTAGGGGCCTTGCCCCCTCGTTGTTCGGACACCCGTAATTTCCGCTACGGGTGTCTGTTTTGAGCGCCGTCTGTGGAAGTGGATCTGTATTAACGAGACGGTCTTTTTGTGATGTTTTCGGGAATTTTTAATTCCCGAAACGAGGGCCCTCGGTGGTGTGACACGTACATCAAGGGGTTAGTCGTTTCTTCGGCGGATCTTGTTTTGGACAGCGCGGACGTGTCCAATGTCCATTTTGAGCGCCGTCAGTGGCATTGGAACTCTAGCATCGAGGAGGAGGTTTCTAGGACTGTTCCAGATGTTGAGGTTGGAGTTGAGGTGTGGGCCCCACGACCCGTTTTTCGAGCTGCGTGCAGCGTTTCACGCCTTCCTCACCGGGCGTCCGTTCGGGGCGTGCAGGTAGTCGATTCTGGATGTTTTTTCGAGGGGATTGCAATAGTGCAATCCGCCCACCCTAATTCGGCATGATGGTGCATGCCCCGCGAGGGCCATTTTGGGAGTTGACGGTGATTTCCAGCTTATCACCGGGAAACCATTTTGGACAAGTGAATAGTCCATCTTGTGTTCCTTTTCGAGAGGATCGCAATGGTGCGATCCGTTCGCTGAGTTTCGGGACCGGGATATGGGTCCCACATGGCACCACTCGTGTGCGGTGCACCGGGATGCACCTTTTTCTCCAGATATCCGTGGCACTCAAGTGAGTAGTGCTTTTGATGTGTTTTCCCGAGGGGATCACAATGGTGCGATGCGCCCGACTGTTTTTGGGGCTGATGCTCGGGATCACGGGACGTCGTTCGGGCGTGAGGCGGTGTTGGTGACTTTCCCGTCGGATATCCGTTTGAGGCGAGTAAGTAGTCAATCTCGCGTGTTTTTCTGCGAGGATTACAGCGGTGAGATCCGTTTGGTTGTGCAGAGCCTCTTGCGTGATCTTGTTAACAGCAGAAGCATAGAAGGTGCTCCAGTGGTGGTTCACCCTGCCTTGTTTGTAGCAGACCCTTGGCGTATGATCGCACACTCTTAGAAGAGTGATGTAAATGGATCGCAAGTTGTGGTTGGTCGTGCCTAGGCCTTTGAGGTGGAGTTTTTGTGCCACGCTCTCGCATTGACATCAGGTGTCGTGTGCCCGATAGCCCTTGGGCTTGAGACGTGGTATACTCTGGGAGTAGACGAGAGCTCTTGGAGGTACGTGTGGTTGTTCGTACCTAAGAATGTTTGGGTGCATGGTTGGGGTTGCGATGGGGCCACACGTTCTGTGGGCCCCACGTGCGTGCCGGATTCTACTTTACGTACATTGAACTCTCACGACGTAGAGGGTCACTCTGTGTGTTTGTTTGACTAGCAGGGTGGAGTTCTTCCTCTGGCTCCGTCCTCATTTGTGACCTGCAGGGTTGAGTGGTCTCCCCCTGGTTTTGTTCTCGATGGATCGGCCAATAGCGGTGCTAGTGGCACCTAGTGATGGAACAGGCGCTGATCCCCTTTGGGTGACTTGTGCTGGAGTTGGGTGGTTGCGTGATACCCGCCATGTGTTCGGTTGGCCAGTGTTGTACCCTCCAATAGAGATGGCCATAGCAGTTCTGAGTTTTAACCTCCAGCGAGGATGGGCAGTGGGTTACTCATCGACTTCTTCCGGCTTACCCTCCAACAGAGCTAGGCAGTGGGTTGCTCACTGACTCTTAGCGTCTACCCTCCAGCAGAGACTGGGCATTGGGTCACCCGACGACCTCTTAGGGTCTACCCTTCAGTGGGGCTGGGAAGTGGGTCGCCCGTTGTCTAGTTCCAGGTCTACCCTCCAGCACGGCTGGGCAGTGGGTTACCTGTCGACTTATTCCAGGTCTACCCTCCAGCAAGGCTGGGCAGTGGGTCTCCTGTCGACTTTTTCCTAGTCTACCCTCCATCATGGATGGGTAGTGGGTCTTCTGATGATGTGTTATGGTTTACCCTCCTGCGGGGCTAGGCAGTGGTTCGCTTGATGACGTGTTATGGTTTACCATCCAGAGGGGAAGGGCAGTGGGTCACCTGATGATGTGTTATGGTTTACCCTCCAGCGGGGCTGGGTAGTGGGTCGCCTGATGATGTGTTATGGTTCCCCCTCTAGCGGGGCTGGGCAGTGGGTCGCCAGATGATGTGTTATGGTTTACCCTCCAGCAGGGCTGGGCAGTGGGTCATCCGATATCTAGTTATGAAATACCCTCCAGCGTGGTTGGGCAGTGGGTCATCCGTTGGCATTCCAGGCTCAGTCCTTTCTACTAGGCTAGCCTGTGTCTTTCCTCCATGATTACCAGAGCGGGACCGTTGGCTGTACGGGTCGCCGATGGAATGTCTTTGACTTTGAGGAGGCCTCTTGACTGCAAGGCTGCGATGAGCTGTGGTTTGATGTTTCCCCAGAACTCTCATGTTCGAGGGGCACTTTCCCCACCAAGACGCGTTCTTGTGATGCGATCTAAAACCGTGCGGGCGAGTCTGTGCCGCCCAAAGCGGATAGTGTCGAGGTGTGGTGATTGGGCCTCTTGGCCTGTGGTTCGGGGCAGACATGTGGGGTGTTGGGCATCGATGGAGTTTATTTCTGGGACTATTGGCGACTCATTCCTTGGGCTGATCTACGGGATGAAGGTCCCCTTACAAGCATGATCGGGCTTCTTGGAAGAGCATATATATGTATATGTATATACCTTGTTCGAGTAACCACTTCATGGGCCTTCTTACTCTCCCTCTAGGAGAGGTGGAGACGCGCAGGGTATGCCTCGTGCTTTCTGTGTCTAGTTTCTCGTAGTTGGATGAGTCTACCTTCTTTCCTCATGTTGGGTTGAGCTGGACTCTTTACTGTACTCTCTGTTGTACTCCTTTACTTTCCCTGTTCGCTCTACTGCTCACCCTTCGGTACCTCCTTTGTTGCTCCCTCGAGCCTTCGGGGTATCCTACTGAGTATTTTTATACTCACCCCTGCTTGGGCTTTGCCCGTACTTGGTGTGCCCTTGTAGATGACGGACATGGGGAGCGTGACTTCGGTGGAGCGTAGGATCTTGGGAGCTTGGACAGCGTGTGACGGTCGTGGTCGGGATTCAGGTGGGAGATCCGCTAGCTGTTTCTTTTTGTTTACCTGTTTCCGGGTTGTGGCACTTTTTGTTTGGGCGCGGGTTTTTCCCCTTTTCTTTTTAGTTAGTACATTGTACTTATAGAGGTTGATGCACTCTGTGGTTTATTTATAGCAGTTTCCCTTTTCTTTACTTGTCTTTTCATTTACACTGCACTTTGAATTGAGTGTGCTGCATGTGGGTGTGTTCAGGTGCTTAGGCAAAAGCCTCCCCGAGTTGTTGTTCCTTCAGCACTGGTCACCAGCCCCTGGCCTATGGAGGTGGGCCTGGGGTAGTTGCGGCTCGAGCTCGGGTAGGGTCAGGTCGTAAAAAAGTGGTATCAGAGGTGGTTTGTTCCTTGGGACACTGTTCGGACGTCCCTAAAAGAGGAATTGGTTGGTATTTATGGAAACAATGACAACGTGTCTCGAGAGGGGCTCTCAGGCCAGGGAGTCCAGTGATGGTGCGGCGGCCGACATATCCATTCACCAGGACCTTGATAACCCGCTTGTCGACTCGGCATGCTGAGACACTTGTTGCAGGGAAATTTGTTTGTGCATCACATAGTATTGAGTCTTTGACTGACCTAACTGAGTCAGCTCCCCATCGTTGTTGTTATCGGTATATACATATATGCTCATTTGACCACGTCACTCCTTGATAATATTCAGGACGTCTCCGCGAAGGCAGCCAACCAGGATACCAGCTTTGGTTCGTGACGACAACCCTGTGAGCTACAAGGCCATAGTCCAGGACCCATCGTGCGAGCCCCTTTCTCCGGGTGGGCCGGTAGCAGCACCCCCATTTTTTGAGCAGTAGACAGCTTCAGTAGAGCAGGATAGGCTTGAGCACAGGTTTAGCGCGCTCCGTGAGTTCCAGCGGCAGAGACCGCTGCGGTTCAGTGGTGACCCAGACCCTCAGGCAGTAGAGGTTCGGATCGAGGCAG
Organism: Viscum album; assembly: GCA_963277665.1. Lineage (NCBI taxonomy): Eukaryota > Viridiplantae > Streptophyta > Magnoliopsida > Santalales > Viscaceae > Viscum > Viscum album. The sequence goes on from OY728127.1 coordinate 1,908,821,638, forward strand.
TGGTTCGCCTTTTCAGGCTTGTGCAGATGCCGACAGATCAGAAAGTGATTTTGGAAGCCATCCTTTTCCGTGGATCGGTTTGGAGTTCGTGGATTTTGGTGACTCAGCTTCTTGACGAGCCGTCATTTTCATGGGATGACTTTCAGTTGTTGTTTCGTGAGGATTTTTCCCCTTCTTCTTGCACTCTGTTCGGATTCGGGAGATCCTACAGTTTCATCAGGGAGGTATGACGGTGGCCGAGTACGTGGCTAGTTTTGCAGACCATGCAAGCTTTTACCCGGACTTGGTCCATGACGACAACCTCCGAGCGCGGAAGTTTGAGCAGGGACTCCGCCCAGAGATCCGTGTTGTCATAGTACCTTTGAGCATTTCCACATATGTCGGGGTGCTAGAACATGCGCTGGTGACATAGGGCTTCCTGTTATGTTTTGCGGTTGGTAGTAGCAGTGGGCGCGATGGAGCCGGGACGTCTGTCGTAGCTAGTAGGCGCCGGAGGACAGGACCTCGATGCAGGTGGTCTTCCCACTGCCGGTTTTGGAGACGTGGTTTTATAACACTATAGAGAAAAGGCACAGGGCCTCAGCTGAGGATGCCATTCGGTGAGTGGATCCCGGGCTGTGGTCGTACACCACAGTGGCGCTGTAGGGCACCAGTGCAGCCCAGAGAGAGTCGGTGCTATTCTTGTGAAGGGTGAGGTCACTTGGCACGAGACTGCCCGACCCGAGTTGCTGAGAGCCTCAGGCAGGTAGCAAGCGATCCACCACGGCAGAGGCAGTGTCGTGATCAGAGTAGTGGCCAGAGAGGTGGTGCTAGCAGAGGAGCGGGAGGAGCTGGAGGTGGGGGATGACGTTATGAGATCTCCCCATCACCACTAGGTGGTCCACGTCAGGCTCCGGGAGCTGATGGTTGGGACCGCGTGTAGCCGCGAGCTTTGGATGTCTACGATCCTGCAGAGCATGGGATGGTGAGAGGTACCCCTTGCAACTCTTCTACCTTCTGCAGTAGAATTTTTGGGCTCTGCGTGTGAAAGGCTTTTCTCCCTGCTCCTTGTTTGAGGTGTTACTAGGGTGACGCAGGGCGTCGGGTGTAACCTTGTGTTGGTGAGGAAAAAGGTGTGAGACCTTTTCCTTTAGTCGATGGTGTTGACTCCTTCGCCTTTTGAGCATGTAAGAGAGCATCGAATATGGAACCCTGCGTGACCAGATATCCTTGGGTGTTTCACCATATTGATATTCTGAAGGAGGGAATCACCGGGCCTTGTTCCAGGTACAGGCAGTGATTCGAGTCGCGGCATGCGACGTAAAGGTTTGACCGGGGAGGTGAGACACCCCCAAGGTCCATCAGACCGTTGGAGACCGTTCAGAGGGATGGAGAGGTTCCTTACCACCTTGCCTTAACCCCAACATCTGTAGTGGGTGCACGACATTGGCAATGGCCAACCTAGAGTGAACAGATCAATCCTTTGGTCTATGTGCGGTGACGCAGAGCTGTGCGTGGGTTCTTCTGGGTATGAGGAAGCCAGGTGTGGGCTTAGTACACTGTGTTTCTCCCTAGTTTTGCTTTTAGGGGATGAAAATCTTGAAGGAGGGAATGATTTAAGATCCTGTTTTTTGCTGCGAAAGACTTTGGAATATTCTTGATGATATTCCAGAGCAGCGCCTTCAAACGACGTGCAATTCCGAGCCCCGGAGTGGCCGGAATTAAATTTTCAGTGTGTTCACACTAGAAACGCCAAATAAATGGTATAACTCCTAAACGGTGCTTCTGACCAGAGATCCGAGTATACAGATTGGTCCTAAATAGAGTTTTTACCCAAGGAACAACATAAAACTTGTCGGTGCGGGATGTTTGGAACCCTCGCCTGCTTCTGGAACGTTAAACGGATTAAATTAATTAATTAATTCGTTTAATGGTGAAACTTGAGTATCTCTTAAACACTGGCTCAGACCGGAAAACCGAGGGCACCGTTGAGTTCAGAGCGTGTCGTTTACCCTAGGAGGGGTATAAGTTTCGTGGGCGCGGGCCGTTTGTGAAAAATGGCCCCAGGGGCGTTTTCGTAATTTAGCGGATTCGAATGTTAAATTTTATAACTTTTGAATGGGGTCTCTGAATAAAATTCTGAGACTTCCGTTGTGCTCGGGATGGTTTTTACCCTAGGGGAGGCTTAACCTCGACCCTGCTGAGGGTTCGGGTACGGACCGATGGGCGGGTGGTTAAACGTTTTCTATTTAAACGCATAACTCATCCCCTTCCTCCCCTTTTCTCCCATGGTGCCAGCAGCTCCCCACAGCGAAGGAAAAAGCCCCCCTCCATCACGTCCTCCTCTCCGGCAAGGCACGGCTCCGGTGGATCGCCCGTGAAGCTTCGGGAAACACCCACGAGGTAGGATTTTTCGTTTGCGTTTTCATTCACTACACCTACTTCGAACACAAATAATTGTATGGGAACTCTGTTGGATTTTCGAACGAAGCCCATGAACGCATAGTATACAATTTTCTCTTTCCGACTCTTGTTTCGGATTTGAAATCGGAGATCAGAGGCGTTCGCAATCGTCCACCGAAGATGGCGGGTTTTCGGTTTCCGTTGGGCTCGGGCGGCGGCGCGGCGAGGGCAGACGGCGCGGCAGCGGGGTGTCCCCGGGGTGTCCTCGGTGTCCGGTGGAAGCGCGGCTCGCGGCAGCGGGTGTCTGGCGGGGGCGCTGGGGTGTCGGCGGGGGCGTTTGGCGGTGCGCCCGGCGAGGCGGCGGTCGCCAGGGAGCGGCGACTGCGGGGTCGCATCGCGTGACCCCCGTGCAGCGACCAACACCCGAGCCGCGCGGGTCTGCGCGTGGCGGCCGCGACCGGCCGCGCGACTAAGCCGCGGGCTGGTCCAGGCCGGTCCACCTCCAGGTGCCTTCACCCCTCGGTATTCGGACACCCGTAATTTCTGCTATGGGTGTCCGTTTTGAGCGCCGTTTGCGGTAGTGGATCTGTATTAACGGGATGGTATTTTTGGGATGATTTCGGGAATTTTTAATTCCCGAAACGAGGGGCCTCTGTGGCATGACACTTATGTCGTGTGGTTAGTCGTTTCTTTGGCGGATCTTGTTTTGGACGGCGCGGACGTGTTTTGACGTCTGTTTTGAGTGCCATCAGTGGCGTTGGAACTCTAGCGTCGAGGCGGAGGTTTCCAAGGTGGTTCCAGATGTTGAGGTTGGAGTTGAGGTGTGGGCCCCATGACCAGTTTTTCGAGCTGCGTGCAGCGTTTCGCGCCTTTCTCACTAGGCGTCTGTTCGGGGCGTGCATGTAGTCGATTCTGGATGTTTTTCCAAGGGTATTGCAATGGTGCAATCCGCCCGGCCTAATTCGGCATGATGGTGTGGGCCCCGTGAGGGCCGTTTTGGGAGTTGACGGTGATTTCCAGCTTTATCACCGGGAAACCATTTTGGACAAGTGAATAGTCCATCTTGTGTGCTTTTTTCGAGTGGATCGCAACGGTGCGATCCGTTCACTGAGCTTCGGTACCGGGATGCGGGTCCAACGTGGCACCGCTTGTGTGCGGTGCGCCGAGATGCACCTTTTTTCCGGATATCCGTGGCACTCAAGTGAGTAGTGCTTTTTACATGTTTTCCCGAGGGGATCACAATGGTGCGATGCGCCCGACTGTTTTCAAGGCCGAGGATCGGGATCACGGGACGCCGTTCGGGCGTGAGGCGGTGTTGGTGACTTTCCCGTCCGATATCCGTTTGAGGCGAGTAAGTAGTTGATCTCGCATGTTTTTCCATGAGGATTACAACGGTGTGATCCGTTTGGTTTTGCTGAGCCTCTTGCGTGATCTTGTTAACAACAGAAGCATGGAAGGTGCTCTAGTGGTGGTTCGCCCTGCCTTATTTGTAGCGGACCCTTGGCGTATGATCGCGCACTCTTGGAAGAGTGATGTAAATGGTTCACAAGTTGTGGTTGGCCGTGCCTGGGCCTTTGAGGTGGAGTTGTTACGTCATGCTCTCACGTTGACATCAGGTGCCGTGTGCATGATAGCCCTTGGGATGGAGACATGGTAAACTCTGGGAGTATACGAGAGCGCTTGGAGGTACGTGTGGTTGTTTGTACCTCAGAACGTTTGGGCGCTTGGTTGGGGTTGCGATGGGGAACCACGTTGTGTGGGCCCCACGTGCATGCCAGATTCTACTTTACGTACTTTGACCTCTCACGATGTAGAGGGTCCCTCTGTGTGATTGTTTGACTAGCAGGGTGGAGTTCTTTCCCTGCCTCTATGCTCGTTTGTGACCAGTAGGGTTGAGTGGTCTCCCCTTGGTTTTGTTCTCGATGGATCGGCCAACAGCGGTGCTAGTGGCACCTAGTGAAAGAACTGGTGTTGAACCCCTTTGGGTGAGTTATGATGGAGTTGGGTGGTTGCACGATACCCACTACGTGTTTGGTTGGCCAGTGTTGTACCCTCCAGTAGAGATGGCCAGAGCGGTTCTGAGTTTTACCCTCCAGCGGGGCTGGGCAGTGGGTTACTCATCGACTTATTTAGGTTTACCATTCAGCAGGGCTGGGCAGTGGGTTGCTCACTGACTCTTAGGGTCTACCCTCCAGCAGAGATTGGGAAGTGGGTCACCCGACGACCTCTTAGGATCTACCCTCCAGCGGGGCTGGGCAGTGGGTCGCTCGTCATCTAGTTCTTGGTCTACCCTACAGCACAGCTGGGCAGTGGGTCCCCTGTCAACTTATTCCTGGTCTACTCTCCAGCAAGGCTCGGCAGTGGGTCGCCTGTCGACTTATTCCAGGTCTACCCTCTAGTATGGCTGGGCAGTGGGTCGCCTGATGATGTGTTATGGTTTACCCTCCAGCGGGGCTGGGCAGTGGATCGCCTGATGATGTGTTATGGTTTACCCTCCCGCGGGGCTTGGAAGTGGGTCTCCGGATGATGTGTTATGGTATACCCTCCAACATGGCTGGGTAGTGGGTCGCCTGATGATGTGTTATGGTTCACCCTCCAGTGGGGCTGGGCAGTGGGTCATCCGTTGTCATTCCAGGCTCAGTCCTTTCTACTAGGCTAGCATGTGTCTTTCCTCCGTGATTACTGGAGCGGGACCCTTGATTGTACGGGTCGGCAATGGAATGTCCTTGACTTTGAGGAGGCCTCTCGACTGCAGGGCAGTGACGAGCTGTGGTTTGACGTTTCCCCAGAACTCTCAAGTTCGAGGGGCACTTTCCCCACCAAGACGCATTATTGTGACTCGATCTAAAACCGTGCGGGCGAGTCAGTGCCGCCCAAAGCGGATAGTGTCGAGGTGTGGTGATTGAGCCCCTTGGCTTGTGGTTTGGGGAAGACGTGCGGGATGCTGGGCATCGATGGAGTTTATTTCTGGGATAGTTGGTGACTCATTTCTTGGGTTGAGCTACGGGATGGAGATCCCCTTACGACCATGATCGGGTTTCTTGGAAGATCATATATATGTATATGTATATACCTTGTTCGAGTACCCACTTCGTGGGCCTGGTTACTCTCCCTCTAGGAGAGGCGAAGACGCACAGGGTATGCCATGTGCTTTCTGTGTCTAGTTTCTTGTAGTTGGACGATTCTAGCTTCTTTCCTCTTGATGGGTTGAGCTGTACTATTTACTGTACTCTGTGTTGTACTCCTTTAATTTCCATGTTCTCTCTACTGCTCAACCTTCGGTACCACATTTGTTGCTCCCTCGAGCCTTCGGGGTATTCTACTGAGTATTTTTATACTCACCCCTGCTTGGGCTTTGCCCGCACTTGGTGTGCCCTTGCAGACGACGGACAAGGGGAGCGTGACTTCGGTGGAGCGTAGGAGCTTGGGAGCATGGACCGCGTGTGGCGGTCGTGGCCGAGTTTCAGGTGGGAGATCCGCCAGCTGTTTCTTTTTGTTTACCTATTGTCGGGTTGTGGAACTTTTTGGTTGGGCGTGTGTTTTGCCCCTTTTCTTTTCAGTTTGTACTTTGTACTTGTAGAGGTCGATGCACTCTATGGTTTATTTATAGCAGTTGCCCTTTTCATTACTTGTCTTTTATTTTACTCTGCAATTTTCATTGAGTGTGCAGCGTTTGTGTGAGTTCAGGTGCTTAGGCAAAGGCCTCCCCGAGTTGTTGTGCCTTCGGCGCTGGTCGCCATCCCCTGGCCTATGGAGGTGGGCCTGGGGTAGTTGCGGCTCGAGCCCGGGTAGGGTCGGGTCGTGACATGGCGATAGTGTAGCGACGATGGTAACTGTAGCAGTGGAATGTCACTATAGCAGCGGCAGGGTACTATAGTAGCGGTGGGTACTGTGCGACACTGTAGCAGTACGGGTACCATATCCTTACTATTCACAGAATGGGATTTGGGCCAAAAGATTTGGCCTATAGGCCATGTAATGGGCTAATTTCCCACCGGGACTTCAGTCTATGTAATGGGACTCCCTCTACCTAATTAATGATGTCTTTGTTTTCCTTTAATAAAAAAATGAGGATTCAGAACCAACCTTTAATAAAAAGTGTAATATAATTTAATAAAATAAATAATTTGGTTTAACAATATACCATATCATAGTAAACTAATTTCCAATCACTACATATAATATAATTAAATTTTATAATAGAAAAAATATTTTTGTTTTCCAAGAAAAACCTTTAAAAAATAATATTATTACCATTTCAAATTATTTTTTCCTTAATATTTCTTCCATGTTTATTTTTTGAAAAGAATTGAGTTTATTTTTTATGGATAAATTATCATCTTCAAAAAAAATTAAATTTATTTAAAAAATATTTATAACATAAATAAACCATGATCAAAGTCATCTGAATAAATATGTAATGTACATGTTACCACTTCATATGATATAAAGAAATATTACAAGTTATTATTATAGGATTTCACCACACTCTTCTATTTATAGTCTTCATAATTCATATAATTTTCTCAGTTTTTAATATAAATGTCTTCATAATCACCAATCACATTTCATTTAAACCACATTATAACCCACTTATTTAAATCATTATCACAACTGGAAAGTTCATTTTCCTAACAATCATGACCCGTATTAAAAATCACACCACATTATAATCACACTGTATATTTCATAATAAATTCTATTTTTTTTTTAATTTTAACACTTTTATCATGAAGTTGTATTTTATTTCCCCTAGATTTAGTTATTGGTTGTATCTCATTTTTCATCAACTCGTGCCTCTTTTATGGTTGTTTTCATCAGAAAAAAAATCATTAAAAAGCTCAATTTCAAATATAAACCATTACAATCAATTTTATTATATCCTTTCAATTTATTAGATGAATATTATCTTTTTCATATTCTATTTAATTATTAGTTAAAATTAAAAGTTCTACTCTGATGATTCTAAAAACAATTTGGTGTATAAAATTCCAATCATATATATTTTTCTCCAAACAAGGACACTGAATCATTCTATAAGATAATTTCTATGAATAAATCATTATCCCTCATTAATAAAAATTAGTAAAATATTTTTCTATGAATATATTATTAAATGAATAGAAATTCCATGACATCAATGTATCTTCTTTCTCGAGTATTCTTAACAACTGATGAATATTGACATACTTCACAATCAAAATGGATCATAGAAAGATTTAACATTTTTTATCAAAATAACTAATATAATAAAATATTGAAAAATAACTAATAGATCAATTATCAACTATTGAGTCTAAATATCCACTTAATTATTGATGGTGTAGACTCATAAAATACTGCACTATTGACAAGTTCCACTATGGTAGATCTAGTTTATCATTTTCATGGATACCACTAGAATTTATATCATTTTTCAAAAAACTCATCACAAAGAAAACAAATTAGTATCAATTCCAGCCATTCCGGGTTTTTTAGAAGGATATTGTGCTCTTAATAAATTCTATCATTTTCTTAATTATTTCACCAATGAAAAAACACTAGGAACTGGTATAGTTTATAAGAAGAAACATGGTAATATTTAAATGATATATCTTTGAATCTATAAATTATAGTCTATTAAGTTGATTTATATAAATTAAAATGGCCTATAAAATTTTCCAATTCATTTATTAGATATCTACAATAAGGATCCAACCATAAATAATCCATAAAATTGGTTTATTAGAGAAGAATAAATTTTATGACATTCCAAAATATCTTCTAAATTTACACATATATAAAATTAAATTATTTTCCTTAAAAAATAAAACGTTACATCACAATGTTTTCATGTACTCACAATAACAATTTTCCCCCCAATAGTTTTTTTGGACATAACAAATTTTATATCTATGGGGAATAAAAAAATATCATGACCTCTACCATGTCCCAAATTAATCATAAAATTTGATGGGATTTTTTTAAAACAAAAATTGATAGCAAAAAAGTAATAATATTATTCATTTAAAAATATTTAAAGAAACATATTAGTCACTGAATAATAAAAAAATCCATTTTCAAAATAATAATTTAATTTAAAATAAATATTTACCTAACTAAAAAACATTACTAGCTAATGATTTTCAGAAAACTCTAAATTGGAAATATTAAATCCAAAATAGAACTAGTAATGGTTTCTTTTCAATCATGTAAAAACATAATAAAACATTAAATAATTAATATATTTCACTCTTTATAAGTATAAATAAATTATCTTTAATATTTTTTCTAATAATAATTCCTTTTCAAATAAAATTATTTTCAAATAAAATCCCGAAAATGAAAAGGTAAATAATGTAGGATAATTGGAACTTCAATTAAGTAACATTTTTAAAGTCAATATTGGAAATGTAATAAAATTCCTAGTAAATTGACATAATCTCTTAATACAACCTTATATTGGGTTAACATCACTCCATTACCCAATGCATTGGAGAGCTATATCTGGATCACCCATCATCATGGGAAATATTTATCTCACTAGTCATCACATGTTATATCAGTCTCACCCATTATCATAAAAAAATTTATAAGAAACGTAACATAATCATAACACTTGAAAGCATAAAATTCCATCTTCATACTTTTAAAAAAGATACTTTATGTCAATAAAAAAAATTTTGGATTTTAAAAATTCCATTTCATTTATAACTATTTTTTAAAATACTAGGATTAAAGTGAAAGAAGGAATTTAAGGATTATATAATGAATTATTATAAAGGAAAAATTCATAAAATATCAATTAATAAAATCATAAAAATTGTTAAAGTTTTATATTTAAATATATTACATAAATTTCCTTTATTAAAACATCGATATGAAATCCATAAAATATATCCTCTTGAACAAATTTGAAGGAAAACGAAAACTACATTTAATAGAATTTATAATTAATTTTTATACATATAAATACACTAATAAATTTTGTTTTTGATGATGGACCTAGAAGAGAATTATTTTGAAAAGAAATATTCAAAAATTCAAAAATTTCGTTTTAAGGTATTGTCCTTTACCTCATGTATGACTCATCATCTTTGTTATTTATATTACTAAATAGAAAAAATATTTTAATAATCTAAATTTTTAATTAAAAATATTTCTTTATTATTTATTTTACTTTATCTATTATTTTTTTATTCTATTACATAATAAAAAATGATCACAATGATCTTTTGGAAAATATTCAGCCAATTATAAAAAATCACAATCGTAGGTTGAATATGGTCAAATTGGAAATTATTACATCATTACTATAATAATAATCAGTAAATAATAATTAGTGTTATAAATTAATTATTATCTTAAAACTATCCATTAATGATGTTTTCACAAAATTATTTATATTACAATCGGGGAGATGATATTTTGAACATATACGCGAGTAATATTTACGTTCATCATTAAACACGAGGGAAATTTTATAAGTAGTATTTTATCATAATATAACTATTATAAAATCATAAATATAAAATTAAATATTTAATTAATATTATATATATCATCCAATTTATGTGGTGATGTAAAATAAACCACATTGCTTCATGGAGGTTCTAAACAACATATAGGAATAATTAGAGTTATCATGTTTCAATATATGGAATGGTTGGTAAGTAGATAATATATTATCATACCAAAAAAATTTATTATGAATATAATGTATACTATACATTAATATTATCATTATAACTAGCTATCAATGGTGTTTATGGTAAATGATTAAATTTGTTCTCATTATGGTAGTCTAACATACATGAAAATCATATTTCATTTCCAATTTTATAGTAGTTGATATTGATAGAGGGTATGAAATTAACATAAAAAAATAATATTATATGAATGATACTTGAGTTATTATTTCATCGTGGATGATTTATATTTGAATGTGGTAGAAAAATAAATAAAATGGTAACATGCTGTTAATAACTATACATCTTATTTAACAAACTTATTTAGATTTATACCTAAAGACTAAAAAGGATGGATTTATGCCCAAAATAATGTATATAATAATATATAGGGATTATAGGAGGGTATATGGATACATATTTTACCAAAAATGGGTCTCTATGTTTGAGGTGTATAGGAGAGTGTATTTTATTTTATAAAAAGGTTGAGGGCATACTTAAAAAAAAGATTTAACAATATTACAATAATAATCAAGATAAAAGGCCATATAATTGACCATATATATGTATGATCTGACAAGGGTTCTAAATATTTCCATCTAATGATATTTAGACATGGTTTTAGTTCATTTTAATCCTTATCTCTTTTGTTTAACCCCATAATAGACCTATTTTATCAATAAAATTTGTAACAGATTTTCACTGGTTTTTACTATTCATTATGTGAAAATATTATGTTGAACATATTAACTAAGATTAATTAATATCACATCAAATAAAGAATCAATATTTTCAAAAATAAATTAATAATTTTTGAAAATTTTCATATTAAATTAATACTAAAAAATATAGTGAAAATGGATTTCCAAAAAAATCAATTGATTTATATAAATGTTTTTATAAAAAAATGAATTATAATATTAATTCCAATGAAATTTATTCGATTAAGTTTAATTAAAATATACTAATTAAATTTCATAAGTGGACCAAAATATATATTTACATAGTAAATTCTTGAAATGAATTGGGTTTGGAAATAAAATCGGTATTTTCGCTATTCATTTAAAAAATCAAATATTTAAAAAAATTATAAAAAATAATCCAAATATAATTTTTACATGATTAATTCTATAATGTAGTTAATTTACTCAAATTAAAAATATATTAATTATAAAGTAAACAATATAATCCAATGAATTTCAATATGTTGAGAAATAAAGCTTTTATCCTTTTGGCTGCAATGTTTCTTAATATTCTTAAAATGAATATTGAAATAGAAAATATAAATTAAAAGTATTAATAAGATATGAAAATTATTTAATTTAAAATTACATAGGTATATAGATTCGCCATTATCATGATAAAGAGGCCTTAAAGCTCCTGTATTAGCAACTACGAAAATCATATGAGGACCCCAGCATTGTGGGTGATCCACCATGGCATAAGAGCATCCTTCTTCAAACCATACCTCGAATGGCCCTGGAAAACCTTGATATGGGTGGGGTGAATCATGGTTTTATCATTTTCTTTTTAATCGATGGATCTTTTTCCAACATTTGCAGAAACCTGTTATTCCTATCTGATGAGAATGTATTGGAAACAAACAATCACAAGCAAAGAGAATACCCAACAATTAATGTTGGAACACCACTAATGGATACATCCATGGAGAATCCACCAATTGGTTTTTCATCATACCAAAGACCACTAATCATCACTAGTTATGGAGTACAAAATATTAACATAGTCACTCTATTCTAGGTGTATTTCCTTTACATTGTTTTAGGGATAGCACACTATGTCCCTCATATCACTTCCATTGAATCCCCATTTCTCACTATGTTGGTAAGAATATAGACTCATTTTATTTAATTGAAGATCATTTCAAGGGATTGGAATTAAATTGGGAATCCACAAAAATAGATAGATGCACTATTGAAGTCATGTTTCCCCTATAGATGTAATCTACTTTTCAACATAATGTTCATTTTCAAATGTGTCTTCCACGAAATGGGATTCTTCCTCCAGATACGGGGAAGCTCCGTGTACCACCTATGCATACTGGCTCTATAATTTTTGACTGTGTAACACCTTCAAAAACCGAATTCACATAATTACTTCACTCCTACTCTCACACCATGATTCTTCACCATATATTTCCCTTCACAAACCACCTTCCATTGCATACCACCTTACTCTGTGTACCACCTCACTTTCCCCACATACAGACTCTTTTACAAATACAAACTCTACTCTTCGTACCACCTCCTTCAGGTGACTACTTCTTCTGTAAACTTTTTCTCCTTGATTGACCAGCTCTCATACTTTGATATCTTCCACAGTAACCACTTCCCCCTTGTGGGATTGTCTTTCCATTAACCATTCTAGAAATCACTGAATTCCTTTCATATTTTTAATTAAATTCATTTAAGTGTTTTCTTCCCTAAAAATCTTCTATATTTCACTAATTTCCTCTTGGATTTTTAATCTTATATTTTCATCTTAATGAAGGGATACGTTTTCCGTATATATGAAAATAGATCCACATAATATGCTAAGCTAGGATTTACTAAATCGTTGACATAGAACCACCTTTACCATGCAACATGCATCTCTAGTGAACCGTTTTCTCTCTTTGGATTGTTTACCTCCATTATCTCTACATGGGAGAGAAATCCCCGCCTCATTTTAGAAAATAACACCCTTCACGACAACTCAAAACTCGACCTCATTTTTTAGAACAATAAATTGTATCAATAATTGCTCACCTTCCTCAAACTAAAACCCTTTACCCAAACCAAAATCCTTCACTATGAACCATTTTTCTTTCTATTAATGTTTTTCTTCCTGTATGTACAGCTCCCCTCATCATCCACAAACCGTTCTCTATACATAGTATGTGGTTCATGTCCCGTGCTACATGGTTTTCTACATTTCCAGATTTCTTCCATCATTCCACATCTCACTCACTTCTATGTAGAAATCCATCGATTTCCCAAAAATAAATCCAACTTTGAGGCCCCAAAATTTGAAAAACAATGGGAAACTACATCACCATCAATACTATATTCATCCACAATCGCAAGAACACATTTATTGAAAATTCCTTGATCAACACAATTTTTATTGACAGGGAACACAAACCCTCCAACATATATAGAAAACAATTCCTTCTTTCCAACAATATGGTCATTTAGTTTTGTTGGCAATTAGTAGATAAATGCAATGAATAATCTGCCAAAAGTTTAGAAATGGGAAACAACTCATCCAACTCACCATGTCTACGTATGAAATGCACAATGCAGAAAACAATAGGGGAAGCATAAATCAGATTTTCAAGAAACCAAAATTTAATTTTTTTTTCTCAATGTCTCCATCCTTTTCCACTTTGAATCTAAAAATTCTACCCCGTTGTAACATTTTTAATTCCTCTATTCAGTATCATCATTTAAAAATTCATCCTCCTTATTTAAACCATGAAACAGTGAATATCTCCATTCTCCCCCATTTTAAATAAACCCAACGTGTCAATGTTTGACATGTAGAGCTAGAACCACACTTTCCCAAGATCTAATCACTACTATAAACTAGAAACACTTTCACAATCATATTAAAACTGTTAAAAAATGGGGAGATGAGACGTTGGTAACCTTTTGATGCAAGATGAGGTGATTGAACACTGAGGTTCAATCTATGCTTCTCAAATCCATGTGATGAGAATGTCTTGGTTAGTATTTCATCTACTTGATCATTAGTTCCAACATGATCCTTTTTAATCATTCCTTATTCCAAATTTTTGTTAATGAATTGATATCCGATTTCAATATATTTTGTATGAGAATGATGGATAAAATTCTTTTTTAGATCAATTGAACTCTTTTTATCATAGTGAATAACCATTGGAGTTTCACCTCCTCATCAATATCAATCAGTTGTTGCTTCATCCACATTAGTAGAGTTGAAGCCTTCGTAGCAGAGATATATCGTGCTTCATCTTTACTGAGAGAAGTGTTTTCCTATTTCTTACTCAACCATCCCATACTTTTATTTCCAATAAATAAAGCTCCACCACTTGTGGGAATTCTCCCAACAACATCTCCATCCCAGTCAGCATCAGAAAATGAAGGTGGAACGCTATCTAGTCCTACGAAAATTTATAATCCATAATTGTGAGTACCTTGAATGTACCTCATGATTATTTTCACTGATTCTATATGTTCATAATTTGGATTACATCCAAAGTGAGCCGCTAATAATACTTCATAAGAAAATTGTAGCTATTTCGTGATCAAGAATAATAAGATTCCAATGATTCTACTATATATTGGGGGGTCTATAGATGTCACATCCTCATGCTTTCCCAGTTTGGTTCCAACTGAAATCATAGTCGACATTGGATTGGAGTCATGCATAATGACTTTTTCAGCAACTCTCTTAAATATTTTTCCTGAGATATAATGGTTAATTATTTTTTTGGAATCACTTATAGCCCCATAAAGTATGTGATTTCACAAATCGTAGACATTTAAATATCTTATTCCATGTGATTAGAATTTTTTTTCACTGATCCCTACATACTTATCCCAAATATAATATCATCTACATGAAACAAAACCATGAACTGATATTTCTGATAATTCTCCTCAGAAATATTTTTATCCACTCCTCCACATTTAAAATTGAACTTCATAATGATAGAATCCAACCGAGAGTACCATAGTCATGGTGCTTGTTTGAGACCAAATAGAGAATTATTTAATATGAGAACTATACTTTCAATATTAACATGATGAAATAACCCATATTATTCAGTTTCTACTTATTCATCAGGAACACCATTTATGAAATATGTCTTGACATCTATTTGATTAAGTCAGTATCCTCTTTGAATATCTATAGCATGAAATAGTCTGATTGAATTCGGTCTAGCCACCCGAGAGAATGTTTCTTCAATATCAAACATTCAATATATTAAAATATTTTACACACAATTAATTACTTATTTATGATCTCTTTTCCATGCTAGTAAAATTGTTCTTTAAAAATCTACATTGTATTAATCAAATTGTGGGTTTAATATCTCTTAACTTTATTCCATGTTTGGTTCTTATCACTCTGATCCAATTCTAAATTCATGAAATTAACCCACAATTCATCATTTGCAACATCTTATAATGCGGATGGTTCCAATGTTGAATGGAATGCATATTGTTCACTATTACACATTTCCCTTATTTATGTGAGATTTTTCCAATCCCCAAGTATGTTGGTTAGATCAATTTCTACCCTTCAATTTTTTATAGTGAGGTTCAGATGAATTTTTTTCACCCATGGCATATTCTATAGATTTTTCTTCGGATTCTAAATCATGATGTTAATACTATATTTTTTTCCTGCCTTCCTCTACATCTTTCTTTTTATCTATTCAATTTCCTCATTATTCCTAGTATTCAATCACAACAATAGACTAATTTCTTGAACCAGTGGTGATTTTATCACCAATGATCTTCACATAACTACTTTCCCCATTTTTAAATGATATTTATGAAAAGAATTTATGGATTTTCTATTCATTTAATACCCACAAAATAATCGTTCATATGTAACATTACCAAACATACCTTGATTTCTATCATTATTATGGATAAAACATTTAATTATGAAAACATGAAAATACTTTATAGAGGGATTCCTTCCCCGAAATGAATCATTGGGTATATTGGTTTCCACCATATAATTACCTCTTTTGTTTTGAATATAAACTGTAGCATGAACGGACTTTTTCCAATAATGGCAAGGGATACGACTCTTAATCGGCATAGTTCTTTCAATACTATTCACTAAACAATTCTGGAACTCAATAACTCTGTTTTCCTACAAATTTCTCACACCATACACATAATTTTGTATCCCATAATTCTCATGGTAGTTTTTAAACTCAATGGATGTATATTCTCTGTCATTTTTAGACTGTACAAAATTGATTGCCTGTCTAGTAGCATTATTGGCAATTTTTCACATAGTTTTCATCCAATCAAGAACTTTTCATTTTCTATCTATAATCAAAACTGAAAAAAACAAAGTACATTTTTCTATCAGTTCTAAAAAACTTTAATGGACAACATACATCGGTATGAAAGAGATCAAAAAGATTTTATTCCCTTTTCTTATTTGGTCGATATGAACTACAGAAAAAATTCCATCAAATGCAAGCACAATAAGTCATTTCCCTTTCATGATTCATACTATGGATATCCCTGACAATAAACATATTAGATATCTTTTACATGTCATTTTGATTGATGTGACCTATCCTTTGGTGCCATGAATTGTTTCCTTCTTCAACAATCATGCAACAAATGTTTTCTTTTCTATCAATGTGATATATGGTTCTATCATTTTTCCAACCTCTCATTAGAGAATCCAATGTTCTTCCTTTTATAGTTCACTCCTTTTTTATTAAATGTCACTATAATTCTCAAGTCATAGAGTCGACTCACAGTTAGCAGATAATAATGTAACCCATATATATAATGAACTTTTGTATTCTTTACCTCACCTTTGGCTAGCTCAGTACATCCACTATCTTGGTTATCCAAACCACTATCATTATCATATATCACAATTCTATTGTACGTTTTGATGATAATAATTAATATTTATACACGTCCCTTCATATGGGATGAGTTCCAATATCAACAATCCAACTGCTGATGTTCTTGGTATCTACGAGAGCTACTACTGTAAGGTAAGATTTTTCAATTTTCCTATTTTCCATCCATGAAATATTAGTTTGACTGAAGGATAAAAAAGGGTTTTCAAAATTGGTTTCAATTTTCATAGTTTCATCACACTCACACTCTTCTTCCATGGGATAGAACATGTTTCTATGAACAATACCACTTTGTCGGAAATTATTGACTTGTCTCTGAGTTCTGTATAAAATTTTCCTTCCATTCATGTTCTTTCAATGAACTGATTTATGGCCAAAGATAGAATAATGAGAACAGAATATATATAAAACATTTATCCCATAAGAATATGGATATGAATTTTTATCCTTTCTTAAATTTCTAGATCTTACCCATTCAAAGAGATCCTTTCTTCATTACAGTATGACATGATATGTCCCAAATAGCAACAAAATTTATATTTCATAAGTGGAAATATACATTCAATTTTATTCCTTTTAAGGTAAAATTTCAATAAAGGATATATTTTCTTTTTTTAATATTAGGAAACTCATGGATAGTTTTTAGTCCCATTTTCATCTTATTTGAGACTTTCTTTGTTTGGACTTCAGATGTCTCTATGATTTGACTTACTTTCCACTTTCCATTATTGTGTCCCATTTTACATCCATAATTTTATGTTTCAGCATCCTAAAAAATTCCTATATTTCCCATGAATTAGGCTCTTTGATCATTTTGAACTCTTTCATATCCATGAAAACCTTCTTTAAAACTCTTTAGCAGCTCAACATATGAGAATTTTCCAAACTGTATTTTTTTCATTGTTTCCTTTAGACTTGATTAACTTTAATGTTTACTCCTTGTATTAAAAAAACGTCCTCAATACACTCTAGTTTTTTCGATATCTAATCTTTTCTCGATGTGAGGTTGTTATTGACCTATACCCATTCTCCAATTATGAGCTTCTGATCAACTATATCTTATAAGATTTCAGATTTTGTTGAATGTTTCTTTACCACATCCTCATATTGATCAGTTTCAGAATCCCGTATATCAACATATTATGATGACTCTTCCACATTTTCTTTCTACATTATTCATGAATTTCATTAATTATCATTATTAATAGAAGAATCCTAAAGTTTTAACTTGAGATCAACTTCAATGGTTAATTGATTATCCCTATATTTATCTCCCGAGGGCTCTGATTTTCAATAGTATCCATAATTAATACATGGGTTCTATATTTAAATTATGGTTATTCTTCCTCAATTAATTCATTATCATCATAATCTTCTTCAATGAAAAAACCTTCTCTATGTTTTCATTCCAGAAGTGACTTCTCCCTTTTTGGAAGACATTTTCTAAGCCTCCTATATGTCTCTAGATTTACTTTCTCCATCATCAAACATTCTTGTGGATGAAGAGGCAATGTTCCTTACTCTTCCACAATAAAAATTTGACTGATGTTACATGCCTTCAAATTTATAATTTCCATTCTTGAATTTCCTTCTAATGAGAGAAAGGATTTCTATTTCTTCATAATATTCATCAACACTATCTCATGAAATTTCGTTTTTTCCATGGATTTGAATCCCATTTCATTGCTTACTAGAGTTGTTTCATCTTATGGTTTGAATCACATCTCATATGAGACCAGGCTTCTCAAGAAAATCATCTTGAGATAGTTTTAAAGACCACATTCCTCAAGGGATAATGCCTTTATGTTGTAAAGTGATGGAAGTATTATCAAGTTTGTTTTACTATATTAATTTCATGGATTTCTTCACCAAGTCCTCATATTTCTCTATCAACTTTAGTAATTTTATTGAAATAGGTATCTACATTTTCATTAGGATTCATCCTCAAATCATTAAAGCTATTGGGAAAATTGTAGTTTTTATGCCATCACAAAACGGTCATCTATATAAATGTTCTCTAGTTTTTTCTGTATAATGATTTCTGATGTATAACTCATAACATTTAGATATATTTGACCAGAAAGAGCGGTAGTGAGTCCTTTTTGTGCTTTAGAATCTGAATCCAATATTTTCCAATTTGTTTCAGTCACATAAATCATAAAAGGATCAGTGATTTGCATTCATTTTGTAGTGGAAAAAAAGACTTACATTCCAAGATTTATTATATGATATATATTCATATTCTTCAAAATCATAATTTTGCTTCTATAAAAAGGAGAACTCATATGACATTCACTGTATTATCCAAGGATGAAATGAAGGGACGGTTTATCACTAGAAACCTTTATGATCTGATATCAGTTGAAGGACCCCTGAACACTCTTATATGGTAGAGGTGAATCAAGGTGTAATCTTTTTTTAACCTATGGATATTGTTACAATATTGGTATGAATCTCATAAACCTATTCGATGAGAAATTATATTAAAAACGATCTCATGAAAAGAGAAGACACAAAAATATTACGTCGTTCACCACTAAGGTCAATATCTATGGAGTATACATCAACAGGTTTTTTGTCATACCAATTTCCACTAATATTTAGTTCTTCTGGAGTACAAATGATTAGCACAATCAGTCTATTCTTGGCACAATGCCTTTATAAGGTTTTATTGATAGCACACAGTGTCCATCTAATCACTTCTCTAGACCAGCCCTTGTTTACTGTGCTAGGAAGAATATGGACTCAGTTTATCAACCTTATAATCTCTTAAATGGGTTTTCATTAATTCATGTATCATTTACTATAGACATATGATCTGTTGAAGTCTAGTTTTCCCCTAAAGATGTAATCTACTTTTCTGTATAATGTTCATTCCTAAACATTTCCTCCATGAATTGGGATTCATCCTCCACTTACTTGACTACTCCTTGTACCACCTCTATGTACCACCTCTAAAAACTACGACCACATACCGACTTCTCAACCCACATTATCATTATACCAGTTCCCATTATCTTCTGTACTTCTTCTTAATTTTTTATAGTTTTTCATGTACCACCATCCATTTCATACTATCTTTGTCCATGTACCTCCTCAATTTCTCTACATACAGACTCTTCTCTGCATATGAACACAGCATTGTGTACCACATCTTTGCACAGACTACTTCTTCGTCAAAATGTTCCTCAATCATCGACTACTTATCTTATTGCGTAATCCTCCTCGAGAAACACTTCTCCATTATGGTATTTTCTTTTAAAGAACCATTCTTGACTTCACCGAATTCCATTGAGATTTTTAATTAAATTCATGGTGGTGTTATCATTATCTATCAAATTCTATATTTCACCAAATATTTCATTGATTTTTAATCGATGTGCTACTACATAATCAAGGGATTAGTTCTCATTAGAATGGTAAATAGATCTACAAAATGTAGTACAATGATATTTACCATATCTTAATCCCAGAACCACATTTATCAAGTATCGTGCATCTTCTACGAACCATATTCCCTAGACAATCCATATACCTTCATTTGTTCTATGTGGTGGCACAATTCACCCTCTCTTTTCTGCAAATTTCACCCTTTACAACATCTTAAAACATTGCATCATTTTCGTGAATGACATGTCATGTCCTGATATATTCACCTCATACAAACTACTAAACTTGATGTGAACTACTTGCCTTCACTGTGAACCATTTTCCATTACACAAACCAGTATCATCCACTCCATGTAATTCCCTTCATCATCTGTGAATCATTCCCGGTACATGGAATGCAGTTCATGTATTTGAAACATGGTTCCCTTTGACAATTTCATTCACCATTATATTTCACACTAACTTCTATGAAGAAAACCATAATTTTCCAAAAAAAATTCTCTTGATTTTGAGGCCCAAAAATTTGGAAAACATAGGGAAACTGGTCCACTTACGATACTACATTCATCCACAATCGAGAGAACACATTACTTGAAAACTTCTTGATCAACCCAATGTGGATGGACAAACAAAAAAACACTCCATATATAGCAAAGAACAACATTTGTTCCAAAAATTTGTGGTATTTTATAATTATTCAACCTAAATAAACAACTACCATAGTATTTACCAATGGTATATTTCCATCATCATGTGGAAATGTTCTTATAGAAGTCTAATCAAGGAATTGACTACAGATAAATAGTTCCTTTCATTGCTGAACTCATGAGAAACCATACATGAGTGTTTCTTAAAACCCATGGGATGATGTTAATGGAATAATCTAGTAAACACCTATGTCTTGAGTCACCTATTATAGTGAAATTGGTGAGAAAACCAGTATGGGTTTTACATAAAAAAGAACACATTTCCATCAATTCATGTGAACAATTCCTCATCTATGATATCCTCTTTATATGATGATTTTTCATTGATTACATGGATATTACCCCAGAACAGTTTCCCTATAACTTGAAATCTGTAAAACCGTGAGATTTATGAACATATTTTTATTATTAATACTAATGTTTAGTTCTTCCTCCATATGTTCCATAAAACGACAATGACTCACAACATATTTATTAGATAAAAAAATATACTTTCAATTAGTCCTCATGTAAATAAAATAATATTTTAATCAATTATAAAAAGCATAAAAATGTGATAAACAACACTCAATATTTAATAATGTAATTTATCATTAAAATTATTGATATATATATATATTGAATTTTAATTTAAAGTGTAAATTTAAAAATTTTAACATTTAAATTTAAAAAAATGAATATTTTTTTAATTTCACATATTAATATTTTATGATTTTTAATTATCGAGATTTTATAAAAATTAATTTTTAATAATAAAATAAAAAAATTAAAAATTTTATTATTTCTTAATATTTATTAATTTGTCATTATACAGGAATGTATTTTATTGAAACTATTTTCTAGAAAAAATATTTATTAATAAGGTAAACTAAATCATTTCAAATAAATATGTTTAATTTATAAAACTCGTAGATAACACATTAAAAATATTATTAATATTCTACTCCAAATACTTTTTAAATTCAAATATTTTAAAAAAAATTATATAACATTAAAATATAAAAAAATGTAATTTTAAAATTATAAATCATCTATTTTTTATTTTGTAAAAAATATAATTTTATTTGATGAAAAAAATCATTATTTTTAAGCTTAAAAGTAATGAAAATTTTAATAGTTAAAGGGTTATTTTAAATGAATTATTTCAGTAACGATTTTACAAATATAAAAAATAAAATGAAATGATATATTTATTATAAATATTCCTACATATTATTTTCAGATATTTTATATAAGTAGTCACTCATTTAATTTATTTACTATTAAATACCTTTAAAAAACATAATGGATGAAATATGATTTTGTCCCAAAAAAGTTTTTTAATATTTTTTAATATTAATGTTAATTTTCACATATTTATAATCTCACCTAGATAATTTGGTGATTATATTTAGAATTATATGATGAATTTTTGGTAATAGGGGTAACCTTATATTTTTATTTAAATATAAATTATATTGAAAAATAGTAGTTACCAAGGTTAAATCAAAATTGGAAAATTGTAACCATTTGGTATTTAATAGACTAAAAAATGACTGTGAAATGTATTTAAATGAATATTGTATATTATATCGACCACATATCACCCTGAAATCCATTAGAGAAATATTTTTTATCCAATAAACATTGAATAGTTTCATATCAATATTGAAAAATAATGGGTACTCACAAAAGTTCCATTTTATTCAAATATAATTGGGGAATAGTTCCACCCATTTATTCTACTAATATTATTTTGAATTTCATATTGATAAACTAAATTTCTTCTCCAATTATAAACCAATATCTTGTTAATAAGACTATGGTCTCAATATTTATCCTAATCCCTTCATTTTAAATGTGAAATTTAAGAGAATATTCATGGTCCCAGAAGGATTGTTACTTAATCATTATACATTTTTTAACAATAATTATATTCTATTCCAATCATTTCCATAACAATATAATCTCCTCCATATTAGTATTTTATTGATATTTTATTATAATATTATAAACATAATTATTTATTCGTAATCAAAATCATTGAAAATCAAACAGCCATTGATCATACATTTGGGCAGACTACAAACTCCATAGAGTTACGTATTATATTTTTCACCATTGTTTGTAAATGCTAGTTATAAATATGTAATTTGGGAAAATTTAAACATTTATTATATAATTATGTTTATGAAGTGTTAAATTATAATCCACCAACATTCTTTCTCAATCATTGGGAAGTTAAAATGTTGGGTATTTGTTGGGTGGATGACTACGTCCACGATGAAATGTTTTTATGAAATTTGAAATTTCAATATTTATCAACACAACATAAAATTTTAATCACCACCATTAAAAATATGAATAATTTCATTTCTATTTTTTATTGTGAAATTATATAATTACATTACTATAAATACCAATCGAAATATAGTCTATTCATATTGTATAATTGGATCACTGAACCAATATATTAGTATTCATAATAATTTAAATAATTATCTTTTTATTTAAATATTAGATACATATTCATTTATTTATTATATAATATGGTCATAAAATTAGAAGTGACTTTGAGTTAGAATTTAAAATGTGATGTACTATCGTTTTGAGGTTAAAGAGAGTGAAAATTTGACAGTTTGGAATTGACCTTTAGATGTGACCACGTTTGAAAATATGAAATTATAGTAATGTGACCCTAAGATGTGGCCATAAATGAGAAATTGACAATTATTGGATGTGACCAAGATAATTGACAATGAGTAAAAAAAATTCAACACCTAGATGTTACCTTGGGATGTGAACATGAGGGAAAATTAGAAAAATTATTGTTGTGACATTAAGAATGGACCACATTAAGAAACATTTTGTGACTATTTGAAAAAAATGCATTGAACAAAAGAATCAAATGAAGTTAATGTTTAAAAAATGATGTGAAAACATGAAAAAATACATAATTTTGAAATGTTATGCGACATCATGAGATAAAATTATATGATCTCATGATTGAAAATAAAGGGTCAATAGGAAGAAAAAATATGTTTCCCCATGAATGAATAGAATACACAGAATGAACAAAAATGATTCAAAAATGAAAACAAATTTATATAACCATATATACAAAATTTTAGTTACCACATAACCAATTTGAAGTGACCATATGAGAAACATTTATGTTCGATTACATTGAAATCATTAAAATTAGTAAAATAAAATTATTACCTATGTACGGTATCATAATTACAATATAATATTTTAGCAGAAAACATGCTCTGTTTTATTTATACAAGTATATTTCATGTTGCTATATATTTTTTTGACTTTTTATTATTGATTAAATTATCTTTGAATACTTCTTAATTATTATAATAATAACAAAATTTATTTCAAATAATTTTATAAATTGTTAAATTCTCATCATATGGGTTGATGTTCAACATTGGATACATAGGAAATGGTTTATTTAAAATTAAATGTGGCTGAAATTTGAATTTTTTTTCTCGAATAATTTTTGGGTGTTTTTTATTGGACAATCATTTTAATAATAATAATTCTTTGATTCTATATTTATTATTATTATATGATTTAACTCATTAAAATTATTATTTTGATAAAAATTATCAAAGTGACCCACATTTTTATATATTTATTGCACATTCATTGATGAAATATTAATTTCTAGGAATGAAAAAATGAAATGATATCTATTATTTGAATATATTTTTTATAAAAGAACTATCTAAAAGGACATTAATAGATCATGATCATGATAATTAGTTTGTCTTTATTTTTGAATTGTATAAGTGTGACATACATTGGAGATCACCTACAACTCCCATCCAAAATATAATCATTTCAACCATTATATAATAATACCTCTTAGTTTCCTCAAATATGATAATGAAAAATTGATTTAGTTATGTGGGTTTACCTATTAATATATAATTATTTGTGAATAAATTTAATGTGTTATAATAAAAACAAAATTGTAGGATTTTTGGTTGAGAATCCAAAAAATATTAAAAAGTGGAGATTTCTTCCATTGGGATGAAAGAACACCATTAGTGTCGTTCAGACAGTTAAAAAAAGGATTTTTTAGGTTTGATCCACCAAGGTAAAAATAATTTTTAATTGATTTTTAAAACTATTTTGGACAAAATAATTAGAAAATTACATTAGAGTAGTTACATTGAGTTTCATCTCCTTTAGTTGTTGAGAGGGTGAATATTATTGTTGGAAAAATTAGTTCCTAATTTATATTAAAATATTTTTGTCTATTTCTTTTAATGTTCACATTATACTATATTAATAACCCTATATTAATAACATTAATTTGTTACGAATTTTTTAATATATCCAATTAACCCTCCCCCCAATATTGGATAATTTTCAATCTTAACTTTGGACTAAAAATTGGTATCTATGGATGAACCATAGCTCTATATTTTTTATTTATGCTAAAAATATGTATACATAACCATAAAGGGGAAGGATCTTTTTCAAGGAGGAGGGAACTAGTTAAAATTATATATGGATTCCTAAAAACCAAATAATATTGATTATACTGAATATGGATACTAGAAATTTTGGATGCAGTCTATTTTAAAGAAACATATAATTGAACATTGTTAGATCATGGAAGAATCACACATGAAACTCGAAGGTTAACCATAATCATTTGTCGGAAATAATGAAGAAATGTTTGAGTTGAATTGCACGGGGGTGAATATTTATATTATGACACAAAAATAAATTTATATTATAATTTAACTATATTCACACTACTTAGGAACTATATAAAATTATAGGAATAATCCATAATGGTTTATAAAATATTATTTTAATTATTTTGGGTGTACCAAGAGGTGAGTATCAAGAATTCATGATTAGTAAAGATTTAACAATGAATCAAATTTCAAATTTTCTTTCCAATATTGTAAATATAATGAGCTCATTAGAAAAAACTAGGGAATATAATATTCTTGTTCAAAGATTACATAATTCAATTCCTATGAAATAGCATGCTAAAAATATTTCTATAGGTGAAAGTGATAAATTCATGTAATAAACACATGTTGTGATTATTGTATCATTATGAAAATATTTGTTAGAAATTAAAATTCATTTTTATGTAGATAATTAAAAGAGAAAGGGTATTTAATTTAAATTAATTTTTTCTAATTATATTTTTATATCTATGTTAATATTGTATTTAATGGATTGATACAACATATATTTAATATATATATATATATATATGTAGATTAAATAAAAATAAAGTTAATATCAAAAATACTAACATAAAGATGATTTCAATGAGAAAAATAAATGTAATACTATTTCTAATGAACCTCGTGATGAATTTTTTTATTAGTGTAGGAAAGAAAACTACATGAAGCCCTATTTCCCAATATTAACGAAGTAAAAGAAAAAAAAATGTAATAAGAAAATAATTTAATTTAATTGAAAGATTATATAGTTTCACTAATGATTGAAGTACTAATAAATAATATGCTTGAGAAACGGTAGTGGGAAATTTTTGAAAATTGGCATCATCAAATCAGTTAAGTGAATTTAATTATTTTTTATATATTGAATCTTTTTCTGAAAAATTAATAATTGAATAATTTTTTAAATGGGTTCATATAACTGACCATAAAGTTTACAACATCATATGTATATAAAATAATATTAATAGAAAACATAAGAATGTTCATAAGTAGAATGAACATATGAAGTAATATCTATAGGTTGAAAAAAATATGATCATACTTATATGTAAATTAATCTAGAAAAATTAAATTATGCTTATGATGAAAAAATTTAAAATGGGTATTTTATTTCATTTAAATGATTCATGGTTCAGAAATAATAAATTATGATAATTTTCTGAAGGATAATGAGAAAATCAAAAATC
This sequence comes from Viscum album, assembly GCA_963277665.1. Taxonomy (NCBI): domain Eukaryota; kingdom Viridiplantae; phylum Streptophyta; class Magnoliopsida; order Santalales; family Viscaceae; genus Viscum; species Viscum album. Next base: position 1,908,848,293 of record OY728127.1, read on the forward strand.
AAGATGAATTTTTAAAGTAAAATCATTACATTTCTATTCATGTTAAAGAATCAATATATAAAATTTTAATTATTAATAATATGAAAAAAAGAAGATGTGGTCATATCGATGATAATAATTTACCTATAATTTACAGGACTTCTTTTCCAAAATTACAAATATAAGTACTTATAATATTACATGTATTATATGTATAATGTAATTTCATTATGCAAATGAGGGCTCCTTGATATTTTAAAAATTTCTAGAACATTATAATGATTATATTCAAAAATAATAATCAACATTATTTTAGGTTAATACTTGTTTAAAATTTTACTGTGTTGCAAATAAATCATATTCTAATCCCATCAGACACAAATTTTAATTGGTACCAATGATTTATTAAATAATTTTTTCTGGGAAAAGTCTCTTCAAAAAATAACAAAAATGTTTGATATATATATTGTGGATGATGAAGACAAATAATATGTGATATATAAAATTTATGTCCTTAGATATCATATTTCATTGTAATATTTCTTTATATGATAATATTAAAGATAATGTAAATGTTCTTAGGGTGAAATATCAAGTTTTGTTTTTATTGATAATTTTTATATGATAATTAATTTGAGGATAATTTAATAAGCATTTAAAAATTATGTGTTGATGGGAAGTATGTCAAATAAAAAACATATCATTACGTACTCCCCCTAGAGAGTACCCCTCCATTTCCAGCAATGATAGGAGAGAGGTTGTGACCTCCCATGTACCACCTCTTATATACCCAGGGTTGTCGATGTGAACCAGGTGTATAATGAATAGAAAATTAGGAGGAAGTACCATATAAATGAAAATATGGAAAATGGAGATAATAATAATATAGTGATAATAATCTTATCATAGATATATTAAATATATCTCATGATTATACATATTATTTCATAGAGTACTAAAACAATTGAAAAGGATATACAAGTACCAAAAATGTTACTCGATTGAAACCGTGAAGCCCAAAACGCCGAGGGAAAAAATGATATATATAAATATATATCCTAATTTCCTACAAACTACTAATATCCAAAAAATACAATATATATAATATGGGTTGAGCATAAAAATTGACTCACTAAGATCCTCTCGATATCCCCTTAAGAAAACGATAAATAACGTATGCTAATGTACGGTAAACCCAAGTGCATCTAACTTATCAAATAAATTGGTATACTATTCCCCTAGACCCACCATCAAAATATTTCATTATGTATACACAAATGAGATAATATAATAAAATTTGAACAAAAAGAGTACCCTACTACTACATCCCTAATGGGTTTTCCCTTCTCCAATATCGTATGTCTTGAGACATCACTCTCGAAAATCATGAATAACTAAATGAAATTTTGAAAAATATAACAACTTTCATCCCATAATCACATTATCACATCAAATAATATCACATATTCATGGAGTAATAATATTGTTTCAGAGAGCCATTGCATCCTGTATTATGACTATTATACATAGGGTATTATAGAACAAGCCATGACGACCCATACACTGTGTAAGGAAACTCAATCCATATAAACGAATATACATCATACCTAAAATAATCCAATAGACAGTAATATATTGATAAAAGTGTTTAAAATATTAAAAATATATTATATACCTCTACAAAAGTATATATAAATACAATGCACCCTTTATTCCAGAACAAGATTCATCAAAGAGAATTGAGTGGGAAGAGAGGGCGATAGTCAACCATCTGTGATCCTACAAGGTCATTGAGGAAAACACCTTCCCCAAGACCACTAGGTTTTTGTCTCCCTAGAAAACATCTCCGGGGTGGCATTTTAAATAAGATATTATAAAAGAAATAATATTTCTAACAACGAAAATATAAGAAGATCTTGGCCAAAGGATCTAGTAAATAAATCATCTCATTTACAAAAGACATCCATATCTAAGGCTGATATATACTATAAGTGCATATTAATTACAAATATATACATTAAATTAATTCATTATTTTTAATATTTAATTTCATTAATTAAAATATTATCAATTAATTAAGAACCCACGTCATTCTATATACATTTAATTAACAATCATATCCTAGATCATTCCTTCTAGTCGTAATCCAAATTTATTCCATGGTTTCTGAAGAATAATGTCTCATTTTCATTATAGAAACACCCAAACCATGGGTTTTAGAAATTAATAAACATTATTACCTTCATTTTTTAATCTAGTTACTCTTGGAAAACATCATATAATATCATTATGGGATGCAACCAAGAACATATACACTCTTTAAGATGTGGGGAAAGGAGTACAAATAAATGTGAATATTGGGAAATGACTATTAAATATATTTATATAAAACACTCATTTATAATTATCTAATAAATGGATGAAATGATCATTAATCTATTCCATCATCTCTAGTGACATCACCAACACCAGAATGAATATCCACATGCATCTCTTTATTACACGCGTCGACTAATACATCATCCCCAGGAACCCCACCCATATCTGATCATCCATCTGAGTATTAGACATCTCATTCTAAGATCTCATCAGAAGGATCATATCTAGGGAAAAAAATTAAATGATAAAAAATTAAAAATTATATAAGGAATTATGGCCAAAATAATGTTTTTATCCTTTATATGATGAAATTCACTCAAAAACCCCAAATCATGTCACAAAGCCTTTAATAAAAAATGGGACCACTCAACCCCAAGCATTTCCTTTATCAAAAACTATTTTTATTACATAATGAATTAATAGATTAATTTTTCACATGTACTAGAAATAAAGAACTTGTGGATTTAGCTATAATAATCTTTTATAATTATTAAACATTCCCTCTAAAATAACAATAATCAATTAATAAACCTAAAGAAAAATAATTTTAATTTAATCATGATTTTTTTTAAATTTTCAGGAAATGAGTTATCATGATTCACATTACTTATCAAATAAGAAACCCATTAATTAAAAGATTATTTATATAGTTAGTTAACTTCAATTTTATTACCATCAATTAAAAATATACACCTGATTACAAATATGCATATAAATTAATTCTTCAGACAATTAGTTAACTAATTATGTAATTAAATTATTTAATAATTCCATAGATGAAATTATAATCCGTAGAATCATAATATGATCAATAATTATATAATTTATATCAAGACTATATAGATAATTTATATGCAATCCATTATCATGATTTTGTAATAATGAAATTTCAAAATTATATAAAATCATTACTAATATTCAAAGATATTTATTATATTCAATCCATTTCCATCCAAAACACAAAACATGATAACATTACCAGTTCATTAAAATAAATATGATATGTAATGAATACCCCACATCGAATTTTTAATGTTCTTTAAATGGAAATTGAACTCCAATGTGTATATCAGATCCCCTATCCCATAAATAAACAATGATTCACAAAGAAATAATTCCATGAAAACACTATTAAATTAAATCTAAAACACCATTTGAAATATAGAGACCAAATTATAAGGAATTACATGAGTAAAAAGAGGGAAAATGAAATTTATAAAAGTAATACCAGTAGATAATATAAATATAATGTACACCAGTAACGAAAAATACATCATAGGATATTAGTGTTTAATATACATCAAAAGGGATACAAATGAATTAAAAAACCATATCATGGTACCTAGGATTTGAGAGTATGATTTCTGATTGATGATGAGTTTAGGGCCTGAGGGGATTTATAGACCAACAAAAAAATAATGAACATGTTATAGTCGTATGGACAATGTTGTAGTGTTCTGAAATTTTTTATACAATGATGTAACACTCCCTAGAACATTCTATAACTCCCTTTAGTAATTTCTCCTCTAATATGTCCATCCAAATCCTATTAATTTTGATCATTTGGCTACAAAATATCAATAATCCCAATTTAACTGACCCCCTTCACCAAAATGGTTACTACACCATAATGAAACCTCCTCTTTTTAGCTACCTATAATTTGTGAATAACCAAAAAACTCTGATATGGTGTTGTTTCCTCACCATTCCATGACTATCCCTGAAAAAAATGTATACTTATTTCCTTACAAAATATTTTATATAATTCATCTATCCATAAAACATTGAAAATCCACAATCCCTGATAAATCCCCAAGGCTCTACATTCCAACCTACCCAGAAAATGGATGTGTGACCTGCCTTTTTCATGAAACACCATTTAAAAAACATAGAAAATCCTTTTGTTGCCTCTAACACAGAAAACTGAAAATGTAAAGGGATATATAGATCTTGAACCTTATATAAAATAACTCTAGAAAAATCTTGTCCCCGTGAATTTAAAATCAAAACTAGAGAGAAAAATAAAGATAAAATCAGTCATCCAAATATCCACCATGCAATATACCTCTCAATAATCACACAATCATATGACCTCATCTTCCTCACTTAGTGTAAAAAGTGAGAAAATACACAAAACCAACAACAACCTCCCCAAGCTCTCTACTAATGGATACGCCTATCCAAATAAAATAAATTCACAATAATCAACTAGAGGAATAAATCTAAAAATTAATGAAGATTGAACATACAAAGAGTATGTTACAACAAGATAAGATCTAATCATAAAATGATTTATGTACTATGAATATATATGTAAACCATAATTACAAGTAATTTCACTAATCCATTCTCACACCAAAAGACACAAACTAGGGAAATTTAATTCTCAAAAAACACATTTTCCTCATGCTCAATGACTTATATAGGCCACTATTCAAAGGAAATATCATCATAAAAATTATTATTGACCCAGTAAATGATGTAATAGGCATTTTTATGATAATAATAGAGCAGAGATATGTTAAAAACATCATGTTTCTAACTCACCTATCTGTGAATTTCTATCTGATACACCATAGATACAACAAGATCCAAATACTTTAATGGCCAAAAAATACAAGGAGAAATCATACACATGACCATAATATGAAGTCGCGCAACGAGTAGTCATGTTTAGGAACACAGTATGTATATCATAGAACTCCAATCATCTCATCCTATGGTCATCATAGGATTTTGAATAATCGTACACTTATTTCTTCCACTCTTGTAAAACCTAAACCATCCTTATCATATTCATCACTATTTATGGACCAAGAATTTCTAACTCTCTAACTCCATTCCATCATAATAAAAAACCTAAAGGATATCCTTACAATCCATCCAATAGTTCCATGAGGATAACAGTTATTCACTGTCACGTGGTTAAAGAGACAATAATCGATATAATGGAACAAACTGCCATCGAACTTGTTATGAACAATACTAGTGCACCCCACGGTCCCACACATGAAAAAAAACCAATGAAATTGATCATAGATATTTACTAACATGTCTTATAACATAAAAGGATATATCATATAATGATACAAATAGGTAGTTGAAAACCCCAACTATAGCACAATCAAAAACATGGTATCCCATTAGTGGGTTAACACTAGAATATCCTCTATAATGATATTAGAGTAATCTTTTAAAAACCTTGTAAATATTATTCACTGATGCTCTGATAAACTCAACATTAACTCGACTATTGAGGATGATATGCAAAAACACACCTATAACACATTTGAGGGTCACACTAAGCAATTGGTACTATTGTCTCTCCATTTTCATTATAAGAAACCTATCATTTGATGAATTAAAGATATCCTAAAAATATTTATCTAATCTACACTAATGAAAATGTTATATGGTAATATCTAAAAATATATGATGCATCCAAAAGAGTGTTGAAATCATAAAACTTGGTCACCGTTTTTACATACTCCATAAAAGTCATATAGACCTCCAACTATAATATGTAGTGGGAAGTGAAGTAGAATAACCACTAAATAAAGTCACAGAGCATTGAAATATGTCGGTGATATGAAGGTGTGTATACATAAAAAATTTAAAAAAACATTCACCCATGTAAAAAATATGAAATGGTACCTCAGATGATGTCTGGAACACTTGAGACTTGTAGTACTAAATAATGATGTTGGCCATGACCGGGTACATGGCCAATCAAACCCTATTGATTAATACCCCCACTTATGTGAAATATTTTATGTTTGTGAGGAGAATCATGGGTATATCATCTACGTACACCATCTCTCCATTACTAATCCCATGCCGAAACCCCTTGCTGCTGCTAAATCGATTAAAACTGCAACAATGGAGGAACCTGATATGGCGCACCTAGTTCACCCTAACTAATGTAAGTGGATGAAAATTACCTCTACTGAGGAACCCATCCTTCATAATAAAACATAAATATGATCCATTGTAACATTTCTAATATCATTAAACCTAGGATAAATGAGATGAGGAGGTTTGGGACGTTCACATAGCTACTCAAGTACTCTTCATTCTTTGAAAAATTGAAACCCACAGCACATATCTAAATCATGATTTAGTATGAAGACTTGAATATAATGGAGATATGGTTTGGTACAACATCTCTTAAAAACCATGCTATATTATTAAACTCCTCATATTTTTACAACATCAATAAGTAGAACTCGTTCTGGATCAATGGATGTAATTCCTCCACAAAATTCTTCAACCTACACTCCTTATGTAGAAACATGTCTGAATCATTTTAGAGAAGTGTCAGAAAAAGAATCCCAAACTATTTCTTGCAAGAAATACCCTATAAAAATTTTGTAAACCCTTACATAATTTTGTATTTTGTGATAGAATAATGAAAATTATCTTGGAACTATTTTTGGATCATCTCTGATTAAATTTTAGAGTCTTTGTGATCTCTGAGGAATATGAACCACCATTGCCTTATTTAACCATGTAGGATCATCATATCCAATTAAACTAGTTCTATTTATGAGCACATAATAAACTGAAGGTTATATCACCCCAAAAAAGTAGCATTATATGATATAATATTAAATTGAGTTTCCATACTTCTTGAGACTCTTGTTGTGAAACTATCATAGTTTCCCCCTCTATGTCTCGCTATCGTTAACCTCTACTCTATGTTTATATATATGAACATCATTCCGAACATACTCATTACTGACTTAAAAATGAAATGATGCAGCCATAAAATATTAGCAAACTATTAGACACTAAAAAATAGAATAAGGATTACATAATATTAATTAATTAAAACTGTTTTATCTTCTTTTAGGTTTTATAAAATCCAAAGGCTCATCAATTTCAAATAGAGGAACTAAGTAGAATGATACTTGATGTTTTCCTATGTCTCTACCCCAAAACTCGTATCACTTTATTAGGTAGGCTCAATAAAACTAATGTTTCATGAATTAGATTATACTGAGACTTGAAACGTGATTCAGTCAAACTCCCACCATTACATCAAATACTAAATATATATAACATTATTTCCCTTCCAACCTATGAATTGTCACATATTCCAAACTCCATTATATATTAAATCCATCACCCTAAAACTATGATACTATATATCTTGACCCCCTTCCAAAAAACAGTACCCATCCTATGATGAGAATGAGATAATGGAGATGGTGGCCACTCGAGTGCCACCACTAATAGACCTCAGACTAGACACTAGACATAAGGTCATAATAAACAAAAAATTTGCTGGCATTACAATCTATGATAACATGTGTAAGAGAGATATATGATTGGTATACTAATAAAATATTAATAAAAAATATATAAAATATATCCCAATAATATACATGTAATGTGAAATGTTAATAAAACCACTAAAATAATGTACATGTACTTAAAATATAAATCAATAACAATCATGAAGGCCAACAATCTACTAATAACTAGGAACTTGTAATATCAATATTGATCTCCAACAACTACTATTGACCAGGAAGATATTTTATTTATATTTTTATAAATCTAGTGTGCATAACTGTATACTCAGTAGGATCCTCCTTGGAATCAATGATGAAAAATGATAATGAAATCATTCTAAGGAATAGTGAAAAATATGTTAACCTAACTTGACACATAAAAAAGTAGAGTAAGTTACCAAACTAACCAAGGAAATGTATAAACATGTACTAAATATAAGAGATCATGTAATATAATATCCACAATGTCTATACACCACTACCACTTCCCCACTGGTTTGTCCCTTTTCCCCAAATTCATATATCATGATCTCTCTCTCTCCAAATTAATTTCATTCAGAAAACACATATCCTAAGTATCACAACATGCATCACATCATCCCATGAACCCATAAATCCATATCACATCTATATATAGTAATTTATTAATTTCTTAGATCCACCACATCCCGTATGAAGTGTATCATACATCTTGTATTATAACATCAATCCATTAGATTCCATTGGCATATAATGGTACACAAATCCATAACATCATAAAAAATTATAAATATTAGATGCAAATTGATATTATATCCAAATATACATTTTTATGTAAATAAAAGCAAGATATTACATCCTTATTCACATGTATGTGTGAAAAATAACTGTTGTTCATTCCATAACATAATACAACTAGGAGTAGAGTGTGATGCCAGAGGTGGTAGTTGGCCATCAATCATCCCACTACGATGTTGTGGAAAACTCCATACAAGATTCTAAAATGTGTTAGTCTCCCTAAACAATATGGTTGGGTTGTATATGAAATTATAGAATATTTAGGATATAATATTATTCACATCCAAACTTTGTGAACAATCTAATCCTTGGATCAATAGTTGGTATCATCACATGGAAACCAAGCCGCCATAACTAGGGACTAGATAAACTCTAATAAATAATCATTTTAAAGAGATACATTAAATTAAATATTTCATCCTTAATAGTTTATTTCATTAAGTAATTAATTGTCCCATAATTAGGTAGCCACATTACTTGAGACTCATTTCCTTAAAAATTATTTCCAATATCATGACCTCCGACCATAATCCAAAACAATTTATTAGTTTCTAATAAAATGTATCTCATTTACATTACATTGAACCAAACCCCATTGGACATGTCAATTTAGAAAACATTTTATGACATTCCAAAATCTAGGTATACTGGGGAAACAGTATAATCTACTCAAATAGATGAATCCAAGAAAATACATCTTCCTCAAGTAGTGGGGAAATGAATATATGAAAATAGGAAACCTGGATAACATATATTAAATAAAATTACATCAATGACGAATCCACCATTATTAAATCAATGTGTAATCCTAAATTCTTCCCCTTTCATTATCTCTGATGTCATCCTCGACACCCATATGTACGTCCTCATGCACCATACCATCACCGACGTCAACTTCTTCCACAAAAATAGGCCTCCACAAAAATACCGCATTTTCCATCCAATGAACTTATATCCTAGGATAATTTAACATCATAAGGATCATACCCAAATAGCACAAAAGAGAAAAGATAGGTATATTCTTCATGGAAACTAGGCCCCAAATAAATAATTATAATTTCACATCCAAACATGCAGTCACAAAACCCCACTAAAAAACATAGCATTTAATAATTGACATGAACTGCAAACCCTAAGCCTAAATTTTTTTAAAAAAATAAATTTTCATTCCATATTTAGTTAGAAAAATCATTATTCAATTGTTCGAACTGTGAGAATCTTTTATCCTGAGCTATTATAATATATTATAATTGATATAAATTCTCTCCTTAATTAGATTCCATTTTAAACAAACATAACGAAGAAAATTTCTCAATTATTTATTCCTTTTTAATGAAATTATGATAAAAAATTATCATGAAAATGTTATTTATCAAATTAAGAAACACATGAAATACAAATTTAAACAAATAAAATTTTAACATAAATTTGACAACTATAAAATTACATGAATCAATAGATTATAAAAAATAATTTTATTTAATTATAAATAAAAAAATCCATTAATTATGAATTTCAATAAATTTGAAATTCCATAAAAAATTTGATATATTTTATAAAATCATGCTCAAAAACCATATCATATATATTAATGTATGTTTTAAACAAAAAGGAAAACCATTAACACTATTACATACAACGACATGGGATCTATATCCAAATTACCTTTTAATGTGGTTCATTTTTATTTTTTTTCAATTACATTTAAATATAATAATAAATAAATGATAACTTTTCTACTGTGTATAAATAAATAATAGAATTAGTGAATCACGTACCTCAAACATTTTACATTCATGAATTGAAAACAGAACAACAATGTGGATATCCAAACTACTCCCTAAAAAGAAAATATTGTCACCCAAAGTGTTATTAAAAAAACACCACATAAAAAGAAAAAAAATATATTTTATTAATGGAGAAAAACACTAGGGCGTATAATAAGTAATAGGAGGATACTGAGGTTAAATTGTGAGATAATTCTAGAGAATGAGAGAGAAAATGTACTTCATATCCCCATAGATGATCAAAGGGAATTTTGGGATTGATCCCACTTTAAAGGGATTAAAATACTGCTAAAAAACATGGGAAGAATAGGATTATAGAATAATAGTTGGGAGGTAATCTGTGATTCAGTGTCTCATGGTATTTATAGATGCTTTGAAAAGCTAAACACCCATGAAAGGCACTATGGACCATGTTGTAGTATATATAAAAATATGTATACTATGTCATAATCCACCTAGAAAATTACATAGACCATATTGGGAAACCCCCCTCATTTATCACTGGACATATATTATGTCTGATTTTATTTGTTCTAGGACATAACCTTAAGAATGACAACATTAAACACCTATCCAATAAAGGGGATACTCTAAATATCAACCACCACAGTGTATGAAACCCTGATTTTGTTGAATACTCAAAACTATGATATCACAAAAAATCATCACCAGGCCGAATATATCTCTATTTAAATTAGAGAAATATTTTCCTCACAATCTCCCATAAATTTTAGTTTCACGTACTACACCACAACAACCATACCCTACAATACATCATTAGGGATCAATGACATAGCCCAACCAAAATAGAGGTGTCACAGTCATTTTCCTCTAAACACCGTCTAAAAACCATGAAACCTTCTCTAGGTAACTCAAACACAAAATACTCACAAATGTAATGGATTCCATGATTCAAGCCCTTAAAAATGATTATTGAAATTTATTTAAGGATAAACAGTTCTATTTTTTGAAAATAGTATATGGAAAATTATTCAATTAATTTTGATGAATTTATAGATCAAAATTACAAATGATTAAATTTTTTCCAATATGATAAGATTTTTTAGAATTAGAGATTAATAGATTCAGTTTTTCTGAGAAATATATCTAGAATCAATGTTGTTTTACATTTTCTATAACATAAATTGTACAACACCTTTTTTATGACTCATGCATGAAATATAAACGAAAAAAATAAATTTCAATGTAATTAATGATGTATAAATTATATGGCCCCATTACATAATTGAATTTTATTTATTTGGTCCAATAAAACATTATAGTGTGAGTTATAAGATTAAAAGTATTTTTATTAAATATGATTTTCCTAGATTCACTTGGGAATATAATCTTACACATAACTCTCAAGCATTACCTATGTGTAATTTTTTTAAATTTGATCAAAATGAGAAAGGACACAAAAATAAAATAATTGTAATTGATCATCTTGTTGAATTAAATATTTGGAAATTTACCATGTTTTTTTTGATGAAAATGGCTATTTTTACAATTACTCATCCCTTATAACACCATAATAGAATGGGGTAGTTTAAAGAAAAAATAAAAGACAACAATAAATTGATATGACTATGATGAATGTGTTTAATCTAACCAAATACTTTTTGATAGATTATTTGAATATATAATATTATATTACTAATAGAATTAAATTATGACCATTTTTAGGAATGATAACTTATGCTTTTTGGATGGGGAAAACATAAAATTGGTATTTAGAGGCTTTGGATACAATTCTTGAATTGTTAATACTATTCCTGTTTATTATAGTAAAGAAAAATATGATGATGGTATTTTATTATGGTACTAAAATACTTTTATAGTAAATAGAGTATATAGTAAAATACCCACGGATGTTGAAGAATCCATTCGTTTTATATTTTCTGAAAAAACTTCCAATAAAATATATGATATGGATCAACATGATGATAAATTTATATATAATAAAATTGATGGGGGATAACTATAATTAATATAGGCATATATTATGGGTGATAGTATTTCTTCCCAAACAAAACATATTTATGAAAAATATTTGATGAAATATAGAGATCATCATATATGTAATTTTATTAATAATATTGAATTAAACATTAAAACTAGAAAAAAAATATTATAAATATTTGTGCATATCATGATTTAATTTCGGATTTGATTCCCAGGAATATTTATAAGGATTTAGATTATGGAAATTGGATCATGGATATAAATTATGTATTAAATAATGTTCTGAGGAATAGTTTCTAAATATTTAAAGCTCCAAAAAGTGATTCATGTATTATTATAACAATTTGGATCTTTAAATATAAAAATCATGAATCTATAAATATATTTTAAAATAAGGATATATTTGTTTCTCAAATATATTCTATTGAATAACTCTTTTATTTGAAGGATTTTTTTTCCTAGAATATGTGAAACTAATCCATTGTCAGGTTATTCATCATGGATTCAAAATAATTCAAATGGATGTAAAAACTAATTTTCTTTGTGGTTTTTTCTGATTAATTATACATTATAAAGCCCATAGTATTGAATATGAAAAGCCCCTTAATATTTATTTAGACTATGTAATGATTTATATCATGTTAAATAAGATCATTGACCATGGTATAAATGTTTGACTATATTTCAATTGAAAACAATTTTGAGAAGGGGAAATTTCTTCATATACTTTTACTAAGAATTCATATGACAATATAATGATTTTGAAAATTTATTTGGATGGAATTCTTTTTGGATCATCATGTAAAAATAATTTTAAACAATTTTCATAATTTATGACCTGTAAATTAGATACATGTATGATGGAAAAATTTAATATTTTTTTTCATATTTTGAAAAACGTTCATTGAAATGATGTTATTTTTACAAATATATCAATGTATATAGAAGGGAATTTTTCCAGATTTGCTTTAGACACTTATAAATGATAAAATACACCCCTGAATACTTATTCCATATTACGTTTAGATTTATATTAAAAGATATTTGATGTTCAGCCTTATATATGTTTGAAAGACTATTTATCATAATTATAATCATATAAATTTAACCATTTATTATATATTTATGGTGAGTGTTGACTTAATATTGAGATAAAAATTTAAATATTCTATATTTGAGGATAATTACATGTACTTAAATAGCATGTCACTATTTAATTACATGAAAATAATTATATAATTAATTTAAATTGAAATAATTATGGGTAATCCTAGTAATAATTATTAGGTATCAATTTGGTATGGTTTCATTTCATATAATAATTATGGGTGAGTATAATATTATATAAATATTATGATAATTATTATATTACCTCCTAATAATTTAGGAAGAGGTCTCCCTTTTTAATTATGAAATAAACAAATATGTTTATTTTATGTAATAATTATTTTTATTAGGATAAGATTATTTGAATCATAAATATTTATAATCAATTTAATAAAAGGATTTAAGTTATTGGAATAGACATTAGTTTTTAAATTAAAACATTGGGGAATAATCTGAATTGGATCCTTTATTTAATTTATTAGTTTTTTCATCTAATGAAATATATCAAATTTTTCTTGCTGAACATGCTTAATTGTATATGTGTTCCAATTTATTAGTGGTTTATATTATTAAAATAATAATAATTTACGATAAAAATTATATTTCTTACTTGAAATTAGTCTATATTTTGTTTAATCATTGAGAAGGTAGAATGTGTAAAAATATGAAAATACTTTGAAGTGACATTGATATGTAATTATGAGAGAAAATTTGAAAATATATAAGTGACCTTGAGATTTATTTCTGAGTGAAAATAAGACAAAGTCTATATGTGACCTTTTGAGGTAACTAAAATTAAGAATATATCAATGTTTGTTGGTGACCTATAGATGTGAATTTGACTGAAAATTTTATAGTATCTAGAAGTGTCCATGAGAAGTGACCATGAGTGAAAATTTGAAAAAACTTATGTGGACCATGAGAAAGTACTATGTGAAGAAATATGATGTTACCTAATATTGTGAAATTATGTTCCCTCACGAATAAAAATTAATTTACTACATAAATAAAAATGGCATGATGACATGAATAAAAGTGAAGTGGCTTAATGAACTTTTTTAATGTTTCTGAATGAACAATATTGAAATAACCACATAAATAAAAATTAAGTGACCCCATGTAGAAAAATGATTATATCAGAAGAGACGAAATAAATTAACCATATAAGTTAAAAATTAATAACCACATGAAGATAAATGAAGTGACTACATGTAGAAATTAAATAAAAAACATAAAGAAAAAATATTTGACCATAAGAAAAAAACGAAGTTACACTATGAATAGATCTGATGTGACTTCAGAAAATAAATAATGATAAATAATGTAATAAAATAATATATCCAAAATTGAAATTTTTTAAATTAATTAAATTTAGATGTTATTTATTTATATTCATTTAAATCCTCTGTTAAATTTTACCTTAGAATGCGATCATTTTTAACAATACATTTGTATTTCAATTATTGCATGATTGTTTGAAATATTTATTATATTTTAAAAAATCATTGAATCCTTATTAATTATTTTAATTTAGATTAATTCTATTTTAAAAATAATTTTATGGATTAAATACTTATCATGTGTGTTGATGATTCACACTAGATTAAAGTGAAATGCTATTTCCAATAGTAAATATGGTTTTAATCTGAACTATTATCAAACAGAATTTAGGGAAGTTTTAAAAGGGATATTATTGTATATTATAATTATATTTTATTATATTTTAATAATTTTAATATGTTATTAATCTCAAAAAAGGATAATAATTTAAAATATTATTGAAGTAATCAAATGTGGATATATTTTCCAGGTGCATTTAAGGATTAAATATGATATATTAGGATAGATAATCTTCATCATGATTCATTATTTGAATATTATACATATAAATGACCATAATATATGGATTTTGAAAAATACATATCATGATAATAAGGTTAATAATATTATTAAACTTTAAAAGTGTGACATACATTGGTGATCAACTATAACTATCTTCAAAACTACAATCATTTTGTCAATTTCTTTTGAAGATATTCTTACTACCACAACTCCATATCTTATGATTTCATCTGGTTCATTGGATTGAAACATTTATATTTATTTATATTTATTTATTTTTAACATTTTATATTACCCATTAAAAGTTATGATATTGGGCAGTAACTACTAAAAAATATGGTCACATGGTGGTACGTATACATGGGATAAAGGTAGACTATCCAGGTTTTACATAAATGTGAAAAGGGAATGTGTATTTGGGATTAATCCTTTTGTGGGAAATGTATTTGTAATTAGGTTGTTACTTTATTTTAGAAAAGTTGTTGTAAAATTCCATTATTGTGGTTATATTGGGTGTCATATGACTAGTTCATCAGTGGGGGTTAACACTAGAGTAAGATCTTTTGGATATGAAATTCTATAAAAATATCTATTTATATATATTTTTTCCACTTAATTTTCAAAATAACTATAATATTAAAAAATTAAATTATTTAATATAATTTAATAATTTTAATTCAACCCAACATTGAATTTTACCCATATAAACACTAAAGAAACGCCTATTTTTTCCTGGTCAAACCTTTACCTTAATGATTACATTAAACTCTTTGATGGATTTGTATAAGAAATTAAATAAAAATAATATTATAGATTCAAAAGAAATTAATATTTGTTTTATATTTATTATTGGTTTATATAAATTATTTATCTTATTATTAAAATACTAACTTTGATTGGTCAAATTACTGAATGAAAAAGAAGCTGATTCAATTTTCATGGGAAATATATAGTTCACATATAGAATGACATAATAAATTTCAAAATAATTATGGGATATATATTATTGTAGATAAAATTTTATTGTAATTTTAAAAAAATATATTAAATAATGGGTATCAATATTGACAATATAATGTATACATAAAACAAACATATTTTTAATTTATAATAATGAAAAAAAATCATAAAATTGTAATAAATGTTTAATAATTATTTATATTTTGAGAGTATAAAAAGATAGATATATGAATATAGTTCAAAATTATTTTATAATGTAATTTATTGTTTTTATTTAGTAGTATATAGTGTGTCAAGCTAAGAAAGAATACATTTTATGGATTTATTTAACTCATATTAAAATTCATGATACACACTTAATATTACACACCAAAATTTAACTTATTATTAATTTTTACATGCTATGTTTTTTAAAATATTAAAAATACCTTCATTGAATTATTTATTTATAATCATTTCAATGTATATCTCTTATTATAATGTCACCAATACTATAAGGGTTATTTTTTATGACTCAATTATCATTAATTGAGTGACTTTTCGTCCCTGTGATATTATTTTATATAATTTAGAAATGTGAATTTATTTGATTTTATAATATTTTATATTATATTATATTACTATGTAATCTCATTTATACAACATAACCACTTTTCCAAATGATCATTGATTCATTGATTTTCTAATGGATTTTGGTAAAATGAATTACCTTTCACAAGGTTTAAATACATTCTTCAAGAGAATAATTATTCTATGATTGATATATCAAATTATTTCTTATTTAATTAGATATTTACTCATTTATTTCTAAGAAATATTTTTAAACTCAAATAATATTTCAAAATATATTTATTTCTTTTAGAGATACAACTTCAATCGAATTTTGTTTATCTCATTTAAATAAATGTTTTCTTCTTTTTCCATATTCATTCTTCCAAAAAAGATTTTCTTATTTTATTTTTAATTATAGATACGTTTTTATAAATTTCAATGTAATATTTTTCAATACAAAATTTCAGATATAAATTTTACTACCTATTTTTTTGATGTTTATTTTTAATAAAGGAATTATAAAAAATAAAAACAGTATACATCCATTCCAAAATAATATTCTATATTATACTCCACATTCATTTTTTGATAGCCATTATTTCTTCTCCAATATCAATTATTAAAGAATAAATTTAATTTTAAACATTTTAAAATAAATTCACTTAACTTTTGGATAGAATTTATTTCTTATTCAAGACTCTACCATTGATGCATCACATTTAAATTTAAATATTATTCAATATCAATAACATTAATTTTTCTGAAATCATAATTTAATGTGACCATAAATTTCAATTTTATTAAATGTATAAATATATTATTAGAAAACTTTTTTATGATTTCACAACCATTTTGCCGCATATCTATAACCTATATTTTTTATTGTATATTATTCTTCCTTAATCACCCTCAATGTTTTATTTTTAAATAATTGTTTTTTGCTTATTCAATTTTTTTATCAACAAATCATATTCCAAAGGATAATTTGGTTGAATCCTCAAAGAAAAAATTTTAAATACATTTTTCATTCGGTACGTTGGCTATGTTACGTTGATTTTTTATTTCCAATTGGAAAACATATCTATGAACTGTTAATATAGGGGGACATATATCTCCCTCTAATGAGATGGTTATAATTTCATACCACATAATTTATAGAAAATCATCATGAAGGAGCTCCAAGAGGCTTTCACACATGTTTTTAGTATCACTGTGATATTTTAATTTATTAACAACTTTTTTTTTTCAACATAATACCAGAATATTTATATTAATTATTTGTGTGTGACAAAAATACATGGAGAATTATTCGTCTTGAGGTTACTTTGTAAATGTGTTCATGTAAACATTTTTCATAATTTTTTTTGAGAATTTTATGCATGAATATATAAAAAAACTCACCAAGTATTTAATTTACCAATTAGACCCATGTAAACTAATCCGTGAAGTTACCCCCTAATAATGAATACCATTCAACTATATAGCCCGAGATAATATCCTTTATGCTAGTATTTATGATATTAGAGTATTTGGATAGAGATTCATTTGAAATCGGATGATCCATAACATTTTCCTTGTTGATTTCTATAGATTTTTAGACATGTTTTGGAAATAGTTCCATACACTATTCCCAGCAATTATAATGTTCATCTTATATATCTTGATAAAATCATGATCTGGTAACATGTATTGTTAGGATCAACATGTGTGATTATTGATTCCAAAACAAACTAAAAATGTATAGGGGTAACATGTTTCATAATTTTTATTACCTATGGTAATCATTTTATAATTTTTACTATGTTTTCTATAGATATTAAATATATTTTATTAGTACCATCATATGGTTCTCCTTTTTCTATTCATATAACGTGGATACAACAATTTCTTCTCCCCCAACAATTTTATTATTACATGATAAATTAGAAATGTATTGTTCATCAAATAATGTTTTATAAAATTGTGATTATGAATGTGTATCCACGGATTACTTTAAAGCCTATGTTACATGAAATTCATATAATGAAGATTGTTAATGTAAATTAGAGTAGTGTTAATGTAAATGGAATAAAATATAGAAAATTTTAAAAAATAAATGTTCCATGGAATGAGTGAAATTGTTCAAATTTAATGAAGTGTTTTTCAACCAATCAAATTTCCCAACAGCTATTTTTTGGCATGGGATGACCAGAGTAATATGATCATGGTGGAAGGAATTCCTAAAATTCATTGATTTCATTAGAATTTTATCCTCCTATTACCCCTGAAATCTAATTATGAGGGCTATGTTATGTGATATCATTGAAAACTACATACTATAACAATCTTAATATATTTTTCTGAATGTATATTCTTCAAATGACATATGTGGATTTTGGTTCTGGAAGGCTCAGGAGAGGCCATCTCGGGAGGACTGCTCACCATTTATTTTTGATAGAGAGTTAATGTGATGGGCTTTGATCAATTGGATTCTAATTATGGGTTGGTATATATTGTCGGTCATTGTACTTTTTTGTGTTTTGGGAAGAATTGTTCTAACATTTTCCAGGTCTGGCAGTGATTTTTGTGCCACATGTGTTTTGTGTTTCATTGAATTTCAATTTTCATAAATAAATTTTTAGGAAAGATCATGGTCAAGTCCTTAACATTATTTATTAAAAATTAATATAAAAGAGGTTATTACTTAGTAATAGACACAATGGTTTGTTACTCACAATAGAGTTTCACATCCATTAAAAATGAATTAATAGAAAGGGGTCAATAAATATGAATGATTAAAATCATTTACAAAATGAGATCTATAGGATGATATTCACCATTAGGGATTTAAAGAAGAAAATAAATAAAAGTAATGAGGTAGAACATAAATAATATATACATAATATTATGAGATATGAAAGCGAAATTATGTTAATGAAAATAGTGAAATAATATTTGGTAATAATGTGATTGAGATTATTAAGGCGTTATATTGGCATGAACTGTGGTCATTATAAATTTTGTTATTGGAATATTGTTAATTGATATAAATGTATCTAATGGGGGTACATAAGTTGTGTATTATTATTAAAAACTACAATATATTATATTTCATTGATTGAAAAAATTAAAATCATATTTTAATATTTAAATATTATGAAAATATATAATTTTTATTTCTTGCATATTAATATAAACATTATTATTACTGTTAATATATAAAATGATGTATTGATAAATATAAAATAAATATATTAAAATCAATAATTTGGTAAAATTATATTTTCTCTGTATAAATCTATAATTTCTGTGGTATTTTTGAAATATTATTTTATAAAAAATTATTATATTTTTCAATGAAATACTTTCCTAAAGGTGTTATATGTTTTTTCCTAATAAATAAAAATTGAAATTTTGAATGATAAATTTGATTATATTTAATATATAAACATAAATACTAAAATATTGATATTCATTAAATTATAAAATTATGTGAAATAATTTCAAAAATCCATAATGTTTTAAAATGAGAAGTTACCAAAAAATTAAATTATCAATATATATTGAAATTTCATTTTGGAGATAAATTTTTTCAATAAATTTTTAAAAAACTAAAAAAACACTTTAGTCTGTAATATAAAATATTTCCTAAGATGTTTTTTTAGATTTTTTTGAATTAAATATCATTTAGGTTGATAGTAAAAAATATATTTTTACCAAAACTGTAGAGTTTATGAATAAAATAATAATTACGTATAACAAAAAAATATAATAAATATCTTGATAAAAAATTATTAATTGTGTGAAATGATGTAATTTAAAATTTTTATGTAATTTGAAAAACCATGGTTTATCATTTTAAAAATTTGGGAATATATTTAGAATAACAAATTTTTTATTTTTTTTATTAAATTTATATTTTTTCTATATAATTTTTTTAATTTATTTAAAAGTCACTTAAATCTCATATGTTTAATAATAGACACATTAATATCATTATATTTAATAAAATCATTAATTTTATCCTAAAAATATATTTCATGAATAAATATATGCTTTTTTTAATAAATTATTTTACACATAAATCTCATATAGAGAGTTAGTCATTTTTTAAAAGATGTTTCCTACGGAGTATGGTAACAAGTCATAATTTGTAACCTTCTCAATTTTTTTCATTCTTATTCTAGCACATTATAATCAAATTTAAAAAAATTATTATAATGAAATTAGTATTATTTATATAATTATATTTTTAATGATGACGGATTAATTCATAATAATGATTTCATTTTTAGATTGGTAAATGAAAACATGATCAAGAATTAGTTCAATCTATTGACTCCAGGAGTGATGTGGTTGATTTTTCCTCAAAACAAGCACCATTTTCTCAATAAGTGTTTTTATAAACATGAATCAATAGTTATATTATTACTAAAATACAAAAAATATAATCTATAATATACCTTCATCATATTCAATTGTTAATGGATGTGTCACCAATGCGTACCACCTCTACAAATGTAAAGTATATCATTTTAAAAAATATAATTTTTTTGTAAATGTAATCCAATAAAACATGGTTCACCACATTAATAAAATATAAATAGTATAATTATAATTTGAAGATAATGATATTATTAAACAATATAATCATTATTAACCATACTCACCCTATGAATTTTTCATGTTCTTCTTTTGGTAATTTAAACAACCAACATGAACAACATAAAAAATATCTACTATGGATCACAATATAATCATAAATATTTGTATTAATGGATATAAATGATTAAATATTGTTATATATATATATATATTATGTATTTCAGTTTTAAGACATTATTAATATATAAATGTTTTTCATCAAAATTTAATTAACTTAGGATTGTTATCGGCGTTATTTTGTGGAATTGTAAGTAAAACACTATTAGATTGAAATAAATAAATTATTAATAATTATGATAAATATTTTATAGTTCATATAATTTAATCATCATGATGATATTTAAATATATAAACAATATTCTATATGTCTATTGTGAAACTAGTACCAAAAAAAATTATCTAAGAGAAGAAAATTTTGTGATGAAAATAAAATAAAATAAATATATTTATAAGAAATTATTACAGATGAATTTTATAAAAGGGTATAGGAATTAATATGTTTCGTAAATAGGTGTTTAATATAATTATTTTTTATATAAATGGGGTTAAATATATTTCACGTAATTTAAGAATTATGTTAAGTGTGTTTCATTTCAATTTCAATTCATTAAAACATGTTTTCATTGTGCAACTAATTTCATTAAAATAGCATGTATTACAAAAACTAGATATATTAAATCATGAATTCTTTTTAATTTATTGTATTTTATCTTCAACCTAAGGGACACCCTTTCCTAGGAATTTTATGAATATTATTCTAATATATGAATTGTATTTATAATGTAAAACTTATTTAATTATGAAAATATATTTCTTCTCAAACATCATTCTTCTATGCTTGGGTTAATACCCCCTGAAATTATATTATATTGCGTTTTATCTTAATATCTGAGGAAAAATAAATTTTTAACTCATTTCTTCTTATATGACTAATTTATTCTCTGTAAAACTAAAAAATTATTTTTAATACTTCCAATAATGCTTTGCAATGATTTTCATTGATGATCATATTTTCCCTTATCAAAAACATTATCATTTATATTTGATAAAATAACTACGTGTTAACTAATGGAACATTAATATTTCTCATATGCGCTTTTGAGAAGTATGTTTTATTAACCAATTTTTATACATATATTGTAAAATATGTATTAATAAAATATTACAAATATTATCCTTCCATGATAGTTTATTTTATCTTCCACTCCATATATCCTTTCTACAAACCTTTATTCATTTTCGTGAATCATGTCGTAGTCTATATCATTATATACCAATACATGTTTTTTTATGTTTGGGGTTTGTTTCAAGGACACTTGATGAGGTTTTGGAGTACTCAGTGGGGCTAGAGTGACTGTAGTACTACATATAGATGTTTACAATGTGAATTAGATTCACAGCGTGAGTTGGAAGTTCATGGATTCCTAGATATTCTACATTGGTGGATGAAATTAATGAGATGGATTCATATCATGAAAATTTAATTCATAACATGTAATTAATTTGATTAAAGGGAACTTAGTTTTCACACGAAATAGATGATATAATGGTTACACACCCAGAACCATATTCATATATTTTAATCTATGATACCCTGATGAATTAATATCCTAAATGAAATTCATATCATGAAATGTATGGGTGATAGGGTTTAATTTATTTTGTTTGCTCGACCCTTCAATCATTCATCCTCCCACGCTTCCCTTGTTTTAGAGTAACAATTAGTTCCATCAAAAAAAATTTCATCTTGTGTAATCCTGAATCAATATGCATGATATAGTGTTTGATTATTTTTAATTGAGATATACTTTCCACCATTCCCTATGGTTTTCATTCCATTAATCTTTTAGGGAATATTATAGACAATGTGGTTTTTGTTTGCGGTGTCTATGGATTATGTTTTTCTAATCATTGGATACAATGTAGGTTGATCAATATTTTCCAATTTGTAGACATCATTTACTGTAATTTATACATCACCTAATTATGTGTATTGAGTTTTAAATTTTTTTGTAAGTAGTTTATACATTGTTTATAGGTTTTTTTATAATTTGGAGGGGGGGTACTCTGGTTTATATATATGGGGGATGGTTTTTTCTAGAAAAAATGAAGATAAATTAATTAGTTAATTTATATTTAAGGAGTCTGGGGTTTAATCCACGTGTTTTTATAGAATTGAAATATTTCTATTTCTATTATATATTGAAATTCTTGACATCCCATTGAAAATAAATGCTATTGGGAGCCTATATATTTGTTGTATTTGATGAGATATAGAATAAATGATGGGTATTTTTTATATCACTTAAAAATGAAAATTTTGAAAAAATATATATTATTATAATTAAATGGTTACCCCATGTTTTTTGGATTATATGATAATTCCCTTAAATAAAGAGGTTTAATGTTATAAAATCACCTTTTTCCTGAATAAAAAAAATGATATTTTATTAATGTGTTGAGCTGTATTCATGCCAAGAATTAGAAATGTGATGTTTGGAGGAGGGAAAATATGTTTCATTTTTTATGTCGTTATTATGAGTTAGGTTGTTGGTCAGAGATAAGTGGTTGCGATGAAATATAAGGCATTATGTTGTTGGTATGCGGTCCTGTTGTGGGTAAGAATTGTGAGGTTATGTTTTATATAAGATGATACGAGAATCATGTTATTGTTATAGATCCTAATTAATGATGGAATAACATGTTCATAATCTTTTAAATTTCTTATGCCAGTTTGATTAATGGGAAAAAATGTAAAATAAAAAATTATTTATTTTTTTCCTATTAAATGTCTTTTCTTATAAATAATAAAAGGAGTTGGATATTTAAAAATATTTTTAATGTATTGTAGTAAAATTTTGGATGTGGATTTTTTATTTTGATTAATATATTTTTTTCAACATTTTGTGGAGGAAGTTATTGGGATAACGTTGTGTGATGGTTAAATATTTGTTGTAAACTAATTAGATGGGTTTGTGTGTGGCTATGTATATTTATAATTTATACATTCCTTTTGATTTTTTATATGTACCCCAGATGGATCAATAACAATTTTCAAATACCCTTATATATTTGTATATGGGGGTGTTCTTTTTTATGCATCATAGTGGTGAGGATGGAAGGAAGGAAACCTGATCATTACCCCTTTATCTTCTAAATGAAATGATATGAACAATTCATGATGATCAGTGGTCAAATAGTTCATAATGTGATGGAACATGTGTATTTTGAAAATATTTTTTAACCATTATATGAGGCAGTTTCCTAGGTGTTTGTGTCTAATATGTGATGTAACTAAGACTTGGGTAGGTGGTCCATATATTTGTGGGAGAGAAATGATATGACAATGTTGTGAGGCGGCATAGGGTTCAAACATCCCATTCTTCTCAAACATTCATCTCTTGAAACTAGAAGGGGTCAATTTGATTATAGGTGATTATCAGGGGTTTTATTACTTTAGGACTATCTAGGATCATTTTTATGATTCCCTCTTTTGAGGTTATCTATCTTTCTTAATAAATATATATAAAAAATTGATTATGATGATTGTATTGTTGTCTTTGCAAGAGATGATATGTGACTATTCTATGGGGTAGTGTCTTAAGTGCCTACAACCATGATGTGATGTGATTTTTATGTAGGGAGGTGGTATATGTAATATATATGATATTGGAGTACTAGGACATATTAGTTTTGGGTGTTATAGTGAAAAATTAGTGGAAATTTGTCAATAGGATGCTTTATTATTATTATCAATACCATGTCATTATAAATATCATGTGTTATTTTTTGAGAATTTCATGGTGACGTTTATGTATGATAGGAGACCTATTTAGTTTCTTTTTATTGTATTTTACTATTTGTGGGTTCATTTCTGGGATACTATCTCATGAAAATGAGAGGATTTGGTTTTCCTATTGAGACTTATTGAATGATCACCCATTGTATATAAATTAATTTTTAGGTTTCATGGAAGATGACATAGACTTTGTTAGAAATTCATATCTTGGACCCCTAGACCATTGTTGTGTTGCAGTTTTAGATATTCTTTTGAATATTAATATAGACTCTTTTATCTGTACGTAATTAATTTTCACATACAATTTGGGTTGGTTTTTGGATTTATTTATTTTATTTCATGGATGTTATTTCTATCTATTCATACTATCTCTAAATAATGAATTATTATATTGGATAATGCCTCCCAATTTATGATATTTTTAAACACTGGGTGATTGTCACTATATTAGGTACTACTGGAGGCTAGACTCAGGGGTTATTATCTCTCACCCTTCATTTTTGTATCTTTTATTGGAGGTAGTCATGGAAGAGTGTCATCATTGATTTTTCTTGATACATTATATAAATTCTCGAGGTATTCATAGTGATAATTTCATAGGTTATAACAGAAATAGGTGTTGTAAATCTTGGTGCATGAAATGGGCCAAGGTGATTAGCTGCAACCTGGGATTTTAAAAAACCCCGACCAAGTGATAGGGAGTGTGGACTTAATTATTATTTAATGACAATATTTGGAGGATATATTTACATGGTCAATACATAGGAGAGTAACATTTATGTTGATAGCTTGTGTTCTAGTTTGAATAGGGTTAATTATTTATTGTAATTTAATAATAATTAAAATGAATTGGATAAATATTAATAGCTTTAAATTGTACCATTTTAAGGAAATACATTTTTTCCCATTCTTTTATGACTCATAGCCATCGTCAGTATGTGGTTTAGTTAGTGGAGGTTCAGTAGGCTGCCTCAGTTGACCATAGGATGTTTGATCCTTCTTGGTAGAATGGTCAGAGGAATATGAAATTGTTTTATTTTCAATGCTACGATTTTAATAATTGTAAGAGTATATTATCTGATTTATAGATAGAGAGATTGTTAGAGGATTTTTTATCCTCCTTTTGTTTTATTTGTGGATTGGGAGTATACTATGTCCTTTTTGTAATTATTTATATGTGGAGACATGAAAATAAGTGTTTGAAACTCTATCTATGTGAGAATGAGGAAGAAGTTTTTACAGTCTAATTTAAGAAAGTGTTTTTAGAAGATAATCTTTCTTCATCCATGAATGATGAGAAGGTACAAGATTATATTTATCATTATATGGTTACTTTTTAATCATGTTGATAGACATTCTATATTTTTCCCGGATCATTTACCAAATGAGGAGTCTCATGCATGATGTCTTGAGGAGGTACTCTCTCATTTAATCTATCATGTAGACACTCCACTTATATTCCCATCATATGAGGATGCTCTGAAGAAAATTTTGATGTTCAATTAAATTCACTCATAAAGAGGTTTATTGTGAGTGGGGATGTAGTACGGTTCCTTGTGGTGTAGATATTATGGTGGGAGTTATCATGTTCTAGGGCCATCATGGTGGGTTTTTTAGGGGATTTGACCTTTTTTAAAAATTTTATGAAATTATAGGGCTATTGTATTACATTAATTTCATAGGGACTCTAGTAGAATGTATTTTCATTAGTGTTCATGGAAATATCAAAAACTAGTTTGTAGTGGATCTTCAAAAACAATTTTGTATATGATATCTGGCTCAATTCCTACATATATAGTAGTTTCTAGTATGACTATTTCAGTAACAAGATTAGAATGATTATGATTCATCATGGGGAGATAGAGAAGCAAGAGGTCATACTCCAAACCTTCCTCATCATTACGGTCCTTGACCAATTCCTGGCCATAGAGGATTCCATCATAATAGAGAAAGGGGAGAAGGGGATGGTCAATTACAAGTAGTGAAGGTAGTAGTGTCCGAGGGGTTAGTGATCCTTCTAGGAATGCACAACTTTCCATGAACCATTGTTAGTACATTGATAGATTCATAATCTTCACACTGATTTATTTCGTTTACTTTAGTACACGAAGTAGGAACAAACATAAATGGAGAATCTCATTCCCTCAATGTTGAATAAAGCAGCTAGAGGAATAAGTAGCATCATTTATACGTGCCAGGGGGTATACTGGTGAAGGGGACACATAATTCCCAAAAATATATTTTTAGATATAGAAATATTATTTCATCCCATGAATTGATTATTTTTATTCTATTCATTTTTTAATCAACTACATTAGTATAAGAGACATGTTATCATATTTGGTTGGCCACTATATTCTATTCGTTGGAAAGTAACGTTTTCAGGTGGT
The DNA here is from genome assembly GCA_963277665.1 of Viscum album. Classification (NCBI taxonomy): domain Eukaryota; kingdom Viridiplantae; phylum Streptophyta; class Magnoliopsida; order Santalales; family Viscaceae; genus Viscum; species Viscum album. Next base: position 1,908,875,771 of record OY728127.1, read on the forward strand.
CAGTATATTTCTTGATCCCCTATTGAATTGATGTCTATATTTGTCTTTGTAATTCCTGAATTCTAGGAAAATAGATGTGTGGATCCCCTTATTACATTATGGTCACTTTATCGGATGGAACCTTTGTAGATTCTTTGTCTATAATTTTGATTGATAACATAATGCCAAAATGATTTATATATCCCAATGTGTCACAGTGTGGTTCCCTAGTGTTGTTATCCATAAAAGAGGATGGTAGTATGGGAATTTTCATAGGCTACCAGAGGTTGAATTAGGTATGTTCAACTATTTTTACACACATTTGACGAATTATTATCATTTTTACTATTTATGAGGGGAAAGTTAGTTTTCTACAATCAATTCATATAATGGGTATCACCAGTTGAGTTTGAAGAAGGTTGATATTAGAAAGACATCCATATGACGCAGGCATGAGAAAATCAACTTCGTGTTCATACAATTTAGCATCATGAACCCACATTTATATAGTTATAGGGAACATGAAATCTAGTTTTGTAAATTCTATAATGATTTTATAGTCATTTTCATTTAATATATATTGATTTACTTAAGAATGAGGAAAATACATATAACCATATCATTGATATCTTACAGGTTTCTCGATTCCACTAGTTATAAAAGTTTTTTCCAAATTAATTGTTTTTTTACACGAGAGTTGAATTTAAAAGGGAATGTGTTGTTTGGTAATGGTGTGGGAGTGGACCAATTAATAGTTGAGGTAGTTTTTTATAGGGTTGCAGTTATTATCATGGTATAAGTTCAACTTCTCCTCACTATTGAGCTCTATTATCAGATTTTTGTATCATATTTATCTTCATTTGTATACCTGTTTATATTTCTGACATGGGAATAAAATTATTTTTTTGTGGAATGATTATTTCCTAGAAGTATTCATTATCCTAAAGTGGTAATTGGTTAGTTCTATTGTGATATGGTTTCTAAAAGAGGGTATAATTTTTTGATGTGTTTTTTATACATTCTATATAAGAATGGTACATGTGTTTTTGTAAGAGAGAGTGGTGATATCTTATGTCCATAGGTAGTTATTTCCCTAAAAGTGTAACTATTCCATACATGATTTAGAGATATAAGATATTCCATTTACACTTATGTTGTAGTGGTGTTACATCATTGATACAAACTTTTTGGACCTCACAGATTAATAGACATTGAGGTTTGTCTTTTTCATATAATTATATAAATATAAAAAAAACAAATTTGGATGATGTTTCATAAATACTATGATTTTTAGATCTCATACACATTTGGATTAGGGAATGTTGTTGTTTTAATATAGAGTTTTAAGTCACAGAAGAATTTTTTATATGATTCTAGAGACACATGGAGAGTGACAGAGGAGTTTCAAACCCTATAAAATGACTGGTGAGTGGATAAAATGATATGAAATTTGTTTCACATGATAACATAGTGTTATCTGATGTATTAGTTGGAAGAGTCTCAATGGGGAGAGATATAAGGAGAGGTGACGTGGACCGTGTTGTCCATAATGATTCTCTAAAGGGTGTGTTAGAGGATGGTTAGAATTAGAAGACATTTTAAGGGAGGATTATATTGCAGTGATTCATGAGGGAGTTTTCCAAAATATTTGCATCTAATCTATGGAAGCACACATAGAAACATCTATGATTTTCCATTGAATAAGGATAATCTTTTGGTGTCCAATGATAAAATTTGTTTTTGAAGTGTATTTAGAAAAATTATTGATTTTCTAATAAGTAATGTTTAAGAACATGTAACATGTCTCTTATTAAATACATTGGATGTTATAATTTGAAAATGGGACGAAATATCAATGGATTTAATCTAGGGTTACCTTGAGCTAAGGAAGGTTGTCACGTTATATTGGTAATTATTGATTAGTTGATGAATTCATCTCACAAACTAGTGATAAAGGTGTAATTTGAGATAAGTTTCTAGATAATAGGTATGTGGATGAGTTGGGGTAGTTTTATGGATTCATAATGTCAATTTTCATAAATTGGGAAGAAAATTCTACCTCACGATTCTTGAGGGGATGTAATATGATTTTTTCACATCGTTTTGTATCAGCCATATGTCAGACCCTCATATGGATGGGAAGACATTACATAATATCCTGATATTAGAGGGTTTGTTGTGTGTGTGACTCTTATACTTCAGAATATCAATGTTATGGAACATAACATTGATTATTTTTCATAAAACAATAGATATTGATCATCTATTGTTATGGCCCAATTTTAGGATTTATATTGGCATCCATGTCATTATTTTTTCTGTTAGATAATGGTTGTGAGGAAGTAGTCTATGGTCTTGATGTGGTGTAGAGCATGAAAAAAGATGTTCAATGTGTTCCTAAGAGGATGAAAGTAGTGAATAAAATGTAAATGTCGTAAGAAAAATAAAGGAGTAGGTTCTTAGAGTTTTAGGTAATTTTTTTTTTGAAACACTCCCCTCAATGAGAGAAGAAGAGGCTTATTACGAGGACTATGCTTTCCCCTAGGATTGTTGGGCCCTTAGAGATGATAGGGTAAATTGTAGAGGTTTCATATCATTTTTAATTTTCAACATGTTTGGAGTGAATAAAAAATATATTTTATGTCTCTCAGTTCCTTCAATAACATCAAGATGGCTCACATTTCATATATTGGGGATGGATGGATATCATATACAATGATAAATTCATGTAACAACCAATAGATACGCATTTTAATAGACAGATGGTATTGTTTGGAAGAACCATTCTCTTTTTTTATGGAGGCATGATATCAAGATTAATAGTACATGGGAATAAGAAATAATGATTCATTACCATTAAATTCTATTTTCTAGTTTTCATATTCTATATTGTTCCTTATAATTTTTGGATCATTTAGTTTTTTGAGATGTGTTCTTATTGTTTTTTATTTTCCTTGATGGGGAATGTTTGGTATTTATCCTGGTTAATGAATTGGGTGTCTTAAATCATAATAATGGAATGTTAGACATTGGCATTATTAAAACAATTTAGGTGAGAATGTGTCAACTAAAATATACAATATCTTAACCTAGAATATTGGTTTCCCTGATTTCTATGCATAGGGAAATATAGTTTTGTGTGTGTTTTGGTGTTTGTCATGGGCTATTTGTAGGTCGGTTTTTTTGATCATATAGGTTTTCAAATTATGATGATATTTACGGATTATGTGTATTGAGAGTTTCTTTTGTAGTAGTTTCTTGGAGATGTAGTAGTTCTTTGCGGGTACCAGATGGTATGGTGTTATTATTCGTGGGAGGTGGTGATATAGCTGAGTGGTGATGTAGTTTTTTAGTTTATAAGTTGGTGTTTTATTTAGTGTGATTATTTTATGGTATAGTTTTTAGAATGATGAGATCCTTTAGAGGTATCAGACATTGTGGTCATTCAGAGACCATAATTTCCTCAAGGTGGAATTTTTTTTCCTAATGATGAGATTCATTTTAATGTATGTGATAAAATAGTATGAGCCTTCCCAAAAAATTACATTCCATGTTTTGGAGGATGTAGAGTGTTAACAGGAGGAATGTTGTGTTTTTAGAGTGTTTAGTGGGGCAGGAGATATATAATTGTTGTATTAGGTGGTCCATGATGTCAACTTGATTCATATCATTAGTCGGCGGTCCAAAGCATGTGTGGTCGATTAAATTCATGGAATTTTTTTGGTGTTGGAAGAAACCCATGAGAAGGCTTAATTTCATGAAAGTGTAATTCAAAATGTGTAAATAATCTAATTTTAAGGAAATAATTTTCAATGGAAATTGATGATATGGGGGGCTTACAATCTCTATATAGGATTCATGGATTACAATTTATAAGAAACAAGGGAATTTTCATTTGTAATGGAATTCACATCACATAAGTTGTGTGTTCAAATTTTAATTTATTCAATGTGATTTAAACATTATTCATTCATCCACCATTAATTTTCATATTTTTAACTAGAACCTAGGCCCCACTATAAGATATTTTACCCATTCCTCCCATACATCAATCTATGGGTCCCATTGGAGATGTTTTTTAAGATTGAGGCATATTCTTATCACTTAAATTTTTTTGTTCCATTCATCATTTGTGGGAATCCAATACAACATTTTGGTTTTTGTTAGGGGGTGGGTGGGTTGTGTTTCGATGATCATTGGATATGATATAGGTTAATATGTAGTTTCTAGTGTGATGGTATGGTTTACGAGAATTTCTTCCACACCATACAGTTTTTAGTGAGTACGAAAGGTGTCATTGAGGTATCGAGTCCACGGTTTCATAGTTTTTTATACCATGTAGGATAAAATTATAAATTTTTATCTATTTAGGATGGTTTGTTCTATCAAAAACATGATAAATTAACCTCTTAATCAAAATTGAAGTGGAGGGTGTTTGATCTTATTTATTTCACATCTTTTCTATTATTATCATGATATTTTCAATTGACTGGCTTGATACCCAACTGAAAATAATGGTTGTAGGTGTTATTTCTTATGTTTTATTTGTTGAAATATGGAATCCTTATTCCTTTCTTTCGCAATATCACCACAAAATGATAATTTTCTAACCACATATATTTTTCTATTAAAATGGTTTCCCCAGGATTTGTTATTTTCTTTAAAATTCCCTTAAATAAATTATTTTACTGTAATGAACTTAAAGTGGACATTTAGTTTTTTATATATCTATGAAATTATTTTTATGATGTAATACATAATAGTGATACAAATATAGGATCCAAAAGATGATTGTTTGGGGAAATTTTGTCTCATACATGAATTATGGATAACAAGGAAAAATCATTTATTTAAATACCTCTTCTTCAACATCATAAAATTTCAAATTCTCTGTAGTACATTAATTCACCTCTGGAGATACATCAATGAATTAGGTTTGATAAAATCCCAGTAAGAGGAGGAATATAAGACATTAATGAACATTAAATAAGTGATAATAATAAATATCATAATATAGCGAACGTAATATTTTCATCATAATAATGAGTGAAATATTTGATATTGGAATGGAATGTGACAATTAATTAATAATTAATCATCATGACATAGTGATAAAGTACCACACATAGTTGCGAAGCATTCTACTATCACATTGATGAAAAAAATATGTTCATAACCATAAATTTATAAATGTAAAAAAAGTAGAATAATTTTATTACATAATAAATATATAAAAATTATATAAATCACATTAACCAATTCATTTGATGGATATATAAATCTAGGACCACCAATCATATCATTAAACCACAACAATTATGCATTCTACATGGAAGGATGAAGATCATAGTCATAAAATAATTCAGGGAAATGAATAGGTTTTGTAAAATATTTCTCATATAAAACATCATGAAATGATTTTTAGGATTCCCATAAGAACAATAGGGAAAATACGTTAAAAAGAATATTATATTTTTCAAAAAAAGAAATGAATCAAGGGGATTCAATTCAATTTTTTTATATTCAAGTATTTTTTAAAGAACATTTCAATTTTATTCGAAAACATTTAAGAAAGGTATGAAATTATTTATCTATGAAAGAATGTAGAATGAGTATAGAAAATAAATTATTTTATATTTGAAAAAACTTCACACTAAAATCATTGTCCACTATAATATAATACAATAAAAATAAATTGGGTTTGAAAATCCCCTTACAATAAATCTAGATTTATTTCTTCAATTTTACCCCACCAGAATAATAAAAATATTTTTACAAAATCATTCTAATATAAGTAAATTACTTTATTTTTTCAATATTTATAAAATAAATACATTGAATTGTATTTCTTAATTCCATTAGATAAGGGTAAAATGTTTTTATATCATGTTTTTCTAAAATTTTCCCCTTTTCATTGATTTACCTATTTTTTTCGAGGTAATTTTAAAATTAATAGAAAATATTATAAGATAAAGAAATATTTATAGTTTCATAAATAATAAATAATTTATTATTTTCATCTATAGGTTTTATTATGATAAATGAATTAGAATGGTACACATTAGATGTTAATGGATTGTTAATAAGTCATTTTCCAAAGAGGAGATATGAGAATTATGAAATATAGTTATATAGTAGATATTATTATTTATAATGGATAAATTAATTTATATAATTTCAAAATACTATTAAATTAAAAACATTATATTTTAATTTTTAATGGATAGAGAAAAATATAACGAGAAGATGAAAATTTAAAGAATCGTTTATAAAGACGCACACTCTTTTACGTGTTACTACTCTTGTTCGACATTAGAATACCTTAATATTGGGAGTTAGTTACTCCAAAAAACATATGGATTCATTGGAAATTTATGGAGAGGATGTTTCAAGGGATTTTTCATTAGTATGTATGAGAGGCATGTTTTTTCAATGTGAAGGAGATATGTAATTTATAATTGAGAAGAGGGATATTTGTCGGTTAAAATGTTGAAAAAACATTATATCTGAAGTTAACCTTGTAATTGTGATATTATTTAAATAAAGAATAATATATAAATATAATATAATTATTTTATAACTTCATTCCCATTTATAATTTGACTTATTTGGATTATTAAAATTAATAGTGGGATTATAAATAAGTATTTTTTTTATGAAATACTTTTGACATTAGATTTTGGAATGTAATATTTAGGTTAAGAAAACTAGTTTGTTATATTTTATTGAATTTTTTATCTAATTTAATATGTTTTGGTTGTGATGATATATACATAATTATTTAGGTTATTATTACATCATGAATTAAGTAGTTTGAAGTCCACCAGTTTTGATAAATCTATATTTATATTCTTCACCTAAAAATTGATGTATTTTAGAAAATTTATAAAAAAACACCATTAGAAAATTTTAGTTTTATAATTTAAAAACCAATAATTATCTTATCAATGTAATTTTATAAAATATTTTTTTTTTAATTTTTGTTATTGAAATCATGTTTTTTAGAAAATTCTTTGAAATACTGTTTATTTAAAAAGATCATATATTTTTATTATTTTTTAATCATAATATTATTTTATTTACATAAATTACTAATTATAATTATTATCTATTTATTTTTTATTATTTTTATGTCAAATACTTATTCAAAAGGGCATGTTACTATTACCAGTGGTAATGTTGTAATTTCTAATGGCCATGTTTCTATTGTAATGGTCAAATTATAAAATATTAATAATACTTTACTCATTTATTAAACAATATCTACTATTCATCCAATGTTTATATTTTTAAATGTTCTTTAATTTTTATTTGTTTACTTATAATTTTTTTCATTTCCAAAGTGTTGGTTGTGATGTTATATCTAATGGATTATAAGGACATAAATTTCTAATTCCACTTTTCATAAGACATATTTTTTATCCCATTACAGTTTTTGGAATTTTCATAGGTCTAGTTGCTGAATAATGTACTGATATTCATTAATAATGTAAATTTATTTTCAGAGTTTTTATTTTATTGTTGTTTATAATAATATATAATATAATATAATACCAATTTATTTCAAGAAACTAATATCATTTATAATCTTTTTGTTGTGACATTGTTCTCCATTTTACAAATATCATCCCTAAAATTTCAAACCAAATTATCTACTAAGAAATGGTGGGGGTACCTATATTTCACTGTTTCTAATAGTTCATGTATCCCCTCTTATATTTTTATGGCTCTTCTAAAGTACTTTGGTAAGGTGATTTTTCTTTTTTGCATAGAAATCTATCACTATTTTCCAAGATCTTCAATGACTACTCCACATACAAGATGATAGTATTCAATTTTATTACATATAGATTCATTTCATGTATGGGAATAGGAATTTACATCCTTAGTAGTGATACATGGAACACATTATGAATATGATCCATAATAGCTTTATGTAGAAGCTGATAAGAAAATGATCATATGTGATCATTAATTTCAAAGGGGCCAATGTACCAAGGTCTAAACTTACCTTTCTTTAAAAAAAGAATGGCTCTCATCCATTTTAATATTTGAAGGAAAATCATTTCTTCTCCTCAAAATCCAATTAACCTCAACAGTTTCTTGTGTAAATCATATTTTGAATCTGAGCTGCTTATATGTGTTTTTTGATGGACTAGCCATTCTTTGTCATCTCTTGAACAGTGTCATGTCAACTTATAATTTGTTCACCATATTCCTCCATAACATTAAGAGTTTTTCATTTCTTCCCATATAGACAAACATATGGACCTATTTGAACAATTTACTAGATATTGTTGTAATATAATAAATTCAACTAATGGGAGACGTTGATCCCATCCCTAATTAAATTTCATTGAGAATGCTCTAAACATGTTACTGAATGTTTTAACAGAACTTTTATATTGGTCATCATTTTTCGGTGATTGTTAATGATTAATTTTAATTCAGAATTTAGAGTATATTTAATTCCTTACCAAATTTTATATGTAAACATTGCATAATTATTATATATAATCAAAATTAGTTTCCCATGTTTCCTCACCAATTCGGTTTTTAATATATAGTAATTTTGTTCCAATTTGAAATCATCCAAAGTAGTGAAGAAGTGGGATGTGCAATTAGTTTAACTACCATAATCTATTATCCATTTCATTATATGAATTTTTTATGGAGACCAATGTTAATATCTATGGGGACATTCTCCAATTTTCCCAAGGGTGTAGAAAATTATTTCACTATCCTGTTGGAAATTAGAAACTTTTCGTTATAATTAAAACATACTAGAGACATTGTGGCATAAAAAAAATATGTTTCATCATATTATCCCACCATATGTTCTCCCATAGATAAAGGTACATCTTGGTGGTTCCTAGATGGATGGAAAAATATGACTTATGTACGTCATCAGATAACTCCATCTATATATAATTTGATGAAGTAATATTAATATTATTCAAAAATAAACTCAATCCCTCATTATTGATATGGAATTTACGAAGCTTCCATTCCCTTTTTTCACCATTTTTTGAATCCTCATATCATCCATTTTTTTCACATTGATATTCTCTTAGATAGGTGGTTGAAGATAATTTGTGACTGATTGGATGTATTTCCTCCCATTATGACTTCAAGATCCATCCATTTAATATCCATGATGATTGATTCTTTCTTATTAAACATCAGTGAATGAGTAGAAAGTTGTTTTATAATAAGACCATAAACTCTGTTATTATCCTTTCCAATGTGGTATTGAATACGGAAATAATATTACTTATTAAAATATAACCTTCATTGATATTGAATATTGATCTCCTTTTGGTGGGATATATACATTAGACTACTTTAAACATTATATAAATATATATATTAATTTTCTTCATAGATGTAGTTCTTAGAAACATTATCGGTGAAGATTAAAACATCTAACTACAGATTATGAATTTGGTAGGTCTACTCATGGATTTCCAGTTTTCATAAGGCATAGGTAACAACTTTTTCTTTATGAATGTATACACTAACTAAGAGTTTCATTGATGCATCCTTTCATGATCCAAAACGTTCTCTACATGATGGTAGTGTGAGTAAAGGAAAAATGATTAGCCAAATATTTAGCTCTAAAAATTATTCCACGCATTTTTCTATCCGTACATACTTTTCCTATTTTTATTTTAACATAGGTAGTGGGGTATCATTTTTTGAGAAATTTATTGTAAAACATTAGTAGTACTATAGTAGTCAATGAATACTATGGATATCTATGACTCTATTTGGTCTGAGTTATTCTTCAATAGCCTTTATCATTTTTAGATTTATCAATATTAATACGCTTATGATCACATTACCAAATAATGTTACTTACTCTTTAAAATCATCATATTTTATTATCTAAGAGGATATTTAATCTTTCATTAATATCTCCAATAAAATCCTATGATATAATTCTCAATCATCATTTCATTTTGAGTAAATGACTATATCATAGATTTAATGAACAAGTTTTTTTAACGTTTTCTCTAAATAATATATACATAGTCATTAGTTTGTAATAATGAATTTACTTTTAACTCATTGGGATCATACCATGAATATAAAGAAGCATTATGGATATATTCCTTCTTCACATTCAACTACTGACATATAAAACAACGATCCACACTCAGGATGTAATAAAATTATTTTTGTTGATCAAATATGTCACCAATAATTAGAAGGGGATACATTTTCTTTTATGGTGATCTTGTTGAGATCATAATAATCCATAAAAAAACATAATTATCCATCCTTTTCCATTTTAATGATCCCAGTCTCACCTGAAGGAAATTATATCTTGGGTATGAACCCTTTGTAAAAATTCACATATATATGCTTCATTGAATCCTTCAATTCAGCATGGGATGTCCAATAGGGGAAATTGATGATTGGAATGATTTCAAGTATAATATATATTGATAAATTTGCAAAAAAACTCATCTAATTTTCAGAAACTCTTCATGATGTAAATTAATGTATTCCCTAATGATGGTAATTTCCTTAAGGTTGATAGTTTTCTTTGATCCTAGTATTTTATCATGATAAACTTATTTATAATGTCTATTTACCATTAAAAATGATGTATTATACAATAGATATTCCAAATATTCCTTGAATTTTTAATGGATAATTGAATTATTTAGAAAATAGAATGAGAGTTTCATTTCCCAACAGTAATTGGGTTTAATTTATAATGAGATCTAATCCAATTAAAATATAGCATATAATTTTACAAAGGGATGGATTAAAATCTTATTTACATGAATCAACCAACAGACTCTAACATGAGAAGAGTCTATCACATGGGTTTTAATAATTTCACCAATCTCTTTATTTATAGATATCTCAACTTTTAAGGGTTCAAGGATTCTGTTCAAAAAATATATAAAACAAGTTGGATACAAAGGAATGTATAGAACCAAAATAAAATTAATCTTTTTCCATTCTTCTATGAATTATATGTATACCATGTGCACCTAGGTTTTCATTCTCCAATTTCTATAGTATTGATTGGATAATCATGGACTTGATTATTTGGATTTTGGGGTTTCTAAATATAATTACCCTCATATTCATATGGTTCTCCAAACATTTCAATCATTGAAAAATCGATGGCTCATTAAGAGGTGACTCTATATCCTAAATCACGCTGGTTATATTCATTGTGTCACTTTGACTTACTTGAGCGTGGTGGCTTTCTCTATAATTGTTGTATAATTTCTATATCACTTTGAGGCAATTGCATTGATGCTTTTCTCACCCATTTTTCACATGGGAGGATGAATATTATTTCAAAATTTTTTATTTAATATTCCATTATGAAACTATGTAATTATATTATTATATCTATAACCATGGGACCATTCTCTAAAAACAATTTATAATTTTTGTGGAAATGAGAATATTTCTTCATAACTCTCGAAGTCTTATATTTCTAAAGCTATTTGAATGTAATTATTTAAAACTCTAATGATTCATTTTATTTTTCTATCAATGTTGATAAAAAATCTTGAGGTGTATCTTACAATATTCAAGAATGTTTACTTATATGTCATGATAGATTCACCTTACATCATGTTTATCTAAATTAATTTCCTACAAATCTTTGTATAAAGAGTTATAGGGAAATAAATATATTTAAAATATTTTTCAATGGGTTCAAACTCTATATATTCCATTTAATCTTTCATCATGGGGTTATTAATCAACAGCCATTACTGATTGTATTCTCCATCTAAATTATATACAGATAGATTCACATTATACTTATTAGAAGAGTGTATAATATTAAACATATACTCTTTTTAGTAAACCCAATGTACCATGAAAACTGAGTATAATTATCCAATAGACGTCAGTGTTCTTTGTCGTATAAATGACTAAATTTCTAGTTGCTCCATATTTTTTAAAAGCGGGAATTCCATAAGATTTAGTGTTAGTTTAAATCCAAAGATAGATAAATAATTATTTCCATATTGTTTTGAATTCCATATCACATCACATTGGGAATGTTTTTTGAAATATCATTACATTTTCCCTCACATGGGGTTTTTATTATATTTCTGATATTTCCATCCAATTTATAAAATTGAAAATGTTTGAAAAGACGTATATCTATAAAGAATGATTAGATAATTAAGTGATATACACATATTATTTTCAATGTCATATCTTATGGGATCTCTATGATTATCATTTTTCTAAAATTATTATTCAAGGATGTTTACCTATACATTTACTTATGCTTATGGTTTCACCAACTTTTATTAAATTAATTTGTAATTACCCACTCAATCTCATTGGCTTGAGAGTCTATCTAGTCACCACATGGCCTTAAGAGACATCCCAATGATTCCAAATACATGAAATAAATGACGAAGGGTTTCTATTACAAGTGGGGGAAGATTTAAAATTTAAGAAAAAAACCAAAAAAATACAACCAAACCCTTCACAAAATGATGAATGATTAAAAGTAGGACAACTAAAAACATCATGTATCACAAAACCACATCAAAGTGTGAAAAAATAGAAGACCATTTAAGTATCAAAGTAAACACTAGATAATCAACTAAAGACTCTCAGTAGACAATGTGACTCCATTCACTATAGGCTCTAAGGTCCATAATCAATGATATCCCATTTATCACAATGTACTTTTAAATAATTGTGAAACATTACCTTTGACCATGTCCTAGAATATAGCATTTGCAAAATCACCAATGTGCCAAAGTAGGGGGGTGTATAAAACTCAGTAGGATTTCCCCAATGACTTCCCTACTCACACCACCATTATATAAGAGTTAACAACCATTATATAAAATATTTTATATAAATAATTTCATTAAAATAGTTTATATCAAAATATAAACATGTTTCCAAAACTATTTATTACCAAAATCATATATGTATAATTGAAACAAATTTTTCCAAAAAAAGATATTTTTTTCAAAAAATGTAACTACAAAACAGTAAAACCATTAATAAATATTCCTTTTGAATACCCAATTCATTCCACACATCCACACAACCAACCATGCATGTAACATTATGACAGTTCCATAATCATGAGTGGTTTCTTGTAAATCTACCAAGTCATCAAAATAAATTTTTTTCCTATGTGCCACCAACCCTTTAGAATTGAGGACAAGATAAAATATCAACCAAGCCCCATATATGCAACATTATCACACACTATATATTTTCAATGATCATACCAAAACAACCCTTTAAATATAAACAACTTTTTATTAGAAATAATTTCCATCAAAACCATTTCAATTCCAAACCATTTCAATGTCAAACCAGTTCAATAAAACAAAATTTTTATTGAAAAACATTTCTATTGAAAACCAATTTTTCAAAATCCATTTATAAAATCTAGAAAATCCATAATTTAACATTTTCATTTGAAATTAAATAAACTAAAAACCATTTTCACAATAATTCCACAAGAATTCACTATTAAAAAAACACACACTACTGGAAATGGGGTCTTTCCCGACAGTTCTGAACCATTGGGAAGGCCTGCAGGACCGTTTATATATGTTATTCCAACGGTTTTACAAACCCTTGGGAAGTAAGCTGTTGGGAAAACCTATCCCAATAGTTTAAAAATAACCATTGGTAAAGGATAGTAGAATTAACCTATTCCAATGGTTTGGCAAACCATTGGCATACGTTTTACCAATAGGTTACACAAAACCGTTGGTAAAACTAAGGAAATGAACTCTTTCCCAACGGTTTCTAAATCGTTGGGAATGGTTTTTGCCAACGTTTCTCATTGAACCGTTGGGAAAAAATCCCTAAAACCATTCCCAATGGTTTGTAAAACATTTGGAAAGGGTTTAATACTTCCTTGGAATCATATTCTAATGGTGTGAAACCTTTGGCTTATGCTATGCTATGAAAATTGCACATCAGCCTACAATTTACACAGCAGCCTCTAATGATGTCCATTATGCTCTATTCCTATTACTATTCCCGCAATAAAAAACTAATACATACATATAGAGAACAAATTCATACACATTTAACATATAATAAATTCTTTAACTATACACATCCAGAATTAAATCATAATTCATAATATAATTATAAACATACAAAATGGATTTAGAATTCAATTTAAAATTTATTTGATAATTATACGTGGAATCCAGAATTCAATTAATAATTGAATACATGCATAATTTAATTATAAATTATCAATAAAATACATTAAAATATGAATAAGTATCAACCGAATATGAATATGTTTGTTCGGTTTTTTTATTCCAGCTGTTTTTACTAAAAATGTTGTACATTTAAAACAAAATACATACAATTGGAGTGATACCGGCCACACTATCCCTTGAATTTAGGTCGGGTTGACTCGTACACATTACATATGACCCATGGATCTCTATCCTAATGTATCAACATATTCTGAAATCGTTTTGATGGTTTTCTGTATGACAAATATTGTTTTAACTTAAAATGTTGTTCATTTCAAAAAAAATGGCACACTTTGAGTGGTGTTGGCCACACCATGCCACAGATTAATGTGGGGTTCACTCATACAGGTCACACATGACTCATTTATCATTATTCTAATGTTTAAAGAAATTCAAAATGTGTTTGGTCATTTTTCCGTATGCTAGTAGTTGTTTTCAATTAAAATGTTGCCCATTTCAAGTAAATGTGAGACACTCTGAGTGGTTTTGGCCACACCGAGCCTCAGATTCAGGCAGGGTTGACTCGTACACATCACATATGACTAATAGATCATTTTTCTAAAGTTTCAATGGAATCTGAATGCGTTTGTTCAGTTTTTTGAATGTTAGTTGTTGTTTTCACTTAAAATTATGTCCTTTTGAAACAAAAGAGAGAAACTTTGAGTGGTTATGGCCACAGTGTGCCTCATATTGAGCCAGGGTTAACTTTTAAACATCACATATCAGCCATTGATCATTTTTATAATGTTTCATTAGAATAAAAATGTGTTTGGTCAGTTTTCTATATGCCAGTTGTACTTTTCACTTAAAATGTTGTCCATTTCAAATAAAACTGAGACACTTCACATTGTGTTGGCCACACTGTGCCCCAGATTTTGGAGGGGTTGACTCGTGTACATCACATATGACCCATGGATCGTTTTACTAATGTTTTAATGGAATTTGAATGCGTTTTGTCAGCTTTCTGTATATTAGCTGTTGCTTTCACTTGAAATGATGTCCATTTTAAACAAAAGGGAGACACTTTGAGTGGTTTCAGCCACACCGCACTTCAGATTGAGGTGGGGTTGACTTGAACACATCACATATGACCCATGCATCATTTTAATAAAGCATCAACACATTTAGAATGTGTTTGGTCAGTTTTCCATATGTCAGTTTTTGTTTTTACTTAAAATGTTGTTCATTTCAAAAAAAAATGAGTCACTTTGAGTGGTGTCGGTCACACCATGCCTCATATTATTGTAGTATTGAAACATACATGTCACATATTACCCATTTATTGTTTTTATAAACTTTCAACACATTCTGAATTCGTTTGGTTGGTTTTATGTATGCCATTAGTTGATTTCAATTAAAATGTTGTCCATTTCAAATAAATGTGAGACACTTTGAGTGGTGTCGGCCACACCGCTCCTCAAGATTGAGGTGGGGTTGACTCGTATATGTCACATATGATAGATGGATCGTTGTTCTAATGTATCAATAGATTTTGAATGCGTTTGTTCATTTTTTTCGTATGCTAGTTGTTCTTTTCACTTAAAATCCTATCGATTTTAAACAAAAGTGACACAATTAGAGTTCTATTGTCCACAACAAGCCTCGGATTGAAGTAGGGTTGAATTTAAAATGTCACATATGATCCGTGGATCGTTTTCCTAAATTTTCAATAGAATCTGAAAACGTTTGATTGGATTTTCGTATGTCATTTATTGTTTTCACATAAAATGAAGTCCATTTTAAACAAATAAGATACAATTTGAGTGGTTCCAGCCATACCATGACTCAGATTGAGGTAAGGTTGACTCTTACATGTCAAAAATGACACATGGATCATTTTAGTAAAGGTCCAACAAAATCCGAATGCGTTTGGTCAGTTTTCCGTATGTCGGTTGTTGTTTTCACTTAAAATGAAGTCCATTTTAAACTAAAGAGAGACACATTGAGTGGTGTCGGCCACACCACGTCTTGTATTAAGGAGGGGTTGACTCGTACACATCACAAATGACCAATAGATTTTTTTTCCTAATGTTTCAACAGAATCTAAATGCATTTGGACTATTTTTTGTATGTCAGTTGTTGTTTTCACTTAAAATGTTTTCCATTTCAAATAAAAGTAGACACTTTGAGTGGTGGCGGCCACACCGAGCCACGGATTGAGGTGTGGTTGACTCATACACAGGAAAAATGACCCATGGATCATTGTTATAATGTATCAATACAATCTGAATATGTTGGGTCAATTTTCCATATGCCAATTGTAATTTTCAATTAAAAAGTGTTCCATTTCAAATAAAAATGAGGCAGTTCAAGTGGTACCAGCTACACAGGCCCTCGGAATGAGTTTTGGTTGACTTTTATATGTCACATACGACCCATGGATCGTTTTACTAATGTTTCAATGGAATATGAATGCATTTGGTCGGTTATTCGTATGACGTTTATTGTTTTCACTTAAAATGAAGTCCATTTTAAATGAAAGACAGACACTTGGAGTGGTTCCGGCCACACCACACCTCAGATTCAGGCAGTTTTGACTAGTACATGTCACATATGACCCATGGATCATTTTCCTAAAGCATCAACACATTCCTAATGCATTTAGTCAGTTTTCCATATGTTAGTTTTCGTTTTCACTTAAAATGTTGTCCATTTTAAAAAAAGGCATAGTTATAGTGATAACGGCCACACCATGCCACGGATTGGGGAGGGGGTGACTCGTATATGTCACATATGAAAGATGGATCATTGTTCAAATGTATAAATATAATCCTAATGTGTTTGGTCAGTTTTTCATATTCTAGTTGTTCTTTTTACTTAAAATCTTATCCATTTTAAACAAAAGTGTCAAAGTTAGAGTGAAATCGGCCACAACGAGCCTCTTATTGAGGTGGGGATTACTCATACATGTTACACATAACCCATGTATTATTTTCCAAAAGTTTAAACAGAATCCAAATGCATTTGTATTGTTTTCTATATGTCATTTATTGTTTTCACTTAAAGTGAAGTCCATTTTAATCGAAAGAGAGACACTTAGAGAGATACCATCCACACCATGCCTCAGATTGAGGTGGGGTTGACTTGTATACGTCACATATGACAGATGGATCATTGTACTAAAGTATCAACAGAATAAGAATGCGTTTGGTCTGTTTTCCGTATGCCAGTTGTTCTTTTCACTTAAAATCCTATCCAGTTTAAACAAAAGAGACACAATTAGAGTGATTTCGGCCACAACATGCCTCATATTGAGGTGGAGTTGACTCTTAGACGTCCCAAATAAATCATGGATTATTGTTATAAATTATCAACACAATCTTAATCTGTTTGTCTGGTTTTTCATATGCCAGTTGTCTTGACTTAAAATGATATCCATTTTAAATAAACGTGATACAGTTTGAGTGGTACCGGACACACTAGGCCTCACATTGAGGCGGGGTTGACTTGTACACATCATATATGACACATTGATCATTTTTCTAAAGTTTCAATAGAATCCAAATTCGTTTTTTGTTTTTCCGTATGTCTATCATTGTTTCACTTAAAATGATGTGTATTTTAAGAAAAGAGAGACATTTTGAGTGGTGTCGGCCACACCGCGTCTCAGATTGAGGTGGGGTTGACACATACACATCACATATGAATCATGAATCATTTTTCTAAACTATCAACATAGTGATAATGCTTTTGTCCATTTTTCGTATGACATTTGTAGTTTTCACTTAAAATGATGTACATTTTTAACATAAGAGAGACACTTTGAGTGGTTCCAGCCACACTGACACTCATATTGAGGCGGGGTTGACTCGTACAAGTCGTATATGTCATGTGGATCATTTTCCTAAAGTTTCAATAGAATCCGAATTCCTTTGCTCGGTTTTTCATATGTCAGTTTTTGTATTCACTTAAAATGATGTTCTTTTGAAACAAAAGAGAGACACTTTGAGTGGTGCCAGACACACCACACCTAGGATTGAGGGGGGGGGGGGGTTTACACGTACATGTCATATATAACCCATGGATCATTGTCATAAATTTTGAAAAGGATCTGAATGCGTTGTTCGGTTTTCCGTATGTCGATTGTTGTTTTCACATAAAATGATGTTCATTTTAAACAAAATAGATACAATTTGAGTGGTTTCGGCCACACCGCGCTTCAGATTTAGGAATGTTTGACTTGTACACGTCACATATGACCCATGGATCATTGTCTTAATGTTTCAATAGAATCTGAAAGGGTTTGGTTGGTTTTCCGGATGTCAGTTGTTGTTTTCACTTAAAACGATGTCCATTTTAAACAAAAGAGAGACACATTGAGTGGTGTCAGCCAAACAATGCCTTAGATTGAGGCGGGGATGACTCATACATGTCATAAATGACCCATGGATTTTTTTCCTAATGTATCAATAGAATCTGAGTGTGTTTGATCAGTTTTTCTTATGCCAGTTTTTTTTTACTTAAACTCCTGTCCATTTCAAATAAAATTGACACGGGTTGAGCAGTTATAGCCACAACGACCCTCATATTTAGGCGGGGTTGACTCTTACAAGTCACATATTACCCATCGATCATTTTCCTAATGTTTCAACAGAATACGAATGCCTTTGGTCTATTTTCCGTATGTCAGTTGTTCTATTCACATAAAATGATTTCCTTTCGAAACAAAAGAGAGACACTTTTAGTGGTGTCGGCTATACCGCACCTAGGATTGAGGCGGGGTTGGCTCGTACACATCACATATGTTCCATGGAACATTTTTCCTAAATGTTCAACAGAATCCGAATGTGTTTGGTAGGATTTCCATATGTCAATTGTTATTTTCACTTAAAATGATGTTCATTTTAAACAAAAAAGAAACACTTTGAGCTGTGTCGGCCACACCGTGTGTCAGATTGAGGCAGGGTTGACTCGTACACATCACATATAACCCATGGACCGTTTTCTTAAAGTTTCAACATAATCTTAAAGTGTTTGGTTTGTTTTCTGTATGTTAGTTGTTGTTTTCATTTAAAATGATGTCCATTTTAAACAAAAGAGAGACACTTTGAGTGGTATCAGCCACACCGTGCCTCGGATTGAGACAATGTTGACTCGTACATGTCACAAATGATCCATGGATCATTTTCCTAATATATCAATACAATCCAAATGTTTTTGGTCATTTTTCTGTATGCCAGTTGTTGTTTTCACTTAAAATCTTGTAATTTCAAATAAAATTGAGACGGTTTGAGTGGTGTCGGCCACACTGGCCTACTGATTGAGGTGGAGTTAACTCTTAAAATTCACATATGACCCATGGATCATTGTCCTAAAGTTTCAGCAGAATATGAATTCCATTGGCTGGTTGTCCGTATGTCATTTATTTTATTCACTTAATATAATGTCCTTTTGTAACAAAAGACAGACACTTTGACCGCGGCGTGAACTCTGCGTGACCACGGCGTGATTGTGGCGTTTCCACGGCGTGTCCGCAGTGTGACCGTGTTGTGTTAGAAGATCCAGCAACATCCGCAGGGCATCATCTTCCGGCCAGGAGCGAAGGGAGCGGGAGAGGCGGGGAAACAATCTGGTCGTCCCCTCCCTCCAAATTATCTATGATTGGGAAATGTATCTAAAAAAATCTATCTAGGTTTCTTACATATAATTCCGACAGGACTGTGAACCACCGTGGGGTGTCATGCTGAAGTAGGGCCAAATCACAGCATTACCGCGGCGTGAATGCGGTGTGTAGGCCTGGTCCGGCAACATCCGCGGCGCATAATCTTCCGAGCTTGAGCGAAGGGAGAGGGAGAAAGCAGGGAAACATTCCGGTTGTCACCTCCCTCCCCACTAACTATGGGTGAGTAATGTATGTAAAACTCTATCTAGGTATCATACAACGTATTCCGAGAGGATTGTGAATCTTCGCGGGGTGTCGTCCTGGAGTAGGGCCAAATCACGGCGTGACCGCGGCGTGACCGCGGCGTAACCGCGGCGTGACCGCAGCGTGACCGTGGCGTGACCCCACCGTGACCCCGATGTGTCTGCATCGTGACCACGTCCTGTTTCCCGGGTCTATCGACATCTTCACGGAATCATCTTCCATCTAGGATTGAAGTGAGCGGGAGGATGCCGGGAACCATTCTGATCATCGCCTCCCTCCCCATTAAAAATGGGTGGGTAATGTACATAAAACTTTATCTAGGTATCATACTTTGAATTTTGACAGGACTGCGAACCACCACGGGGTGTCGTCCTGGAGTAGGGCCAAATCACGACATGACCACGACGTGACCTCAGTGTGACTGCGGCGTGACCGCGGCGTGACCATGGCATGACCACGTCGTGACAGCAACATGACTTTGGCGTGACCGAGGCGTGTTAGCCCGGTCCAACAACATCCGCAGGGCAGCATCTTCCGGCCATGATTCTAAATAAATCTAATGTAGTTGTCCTTCACATTATAGAAACCGATATTATGTTATAAAAACAGTCTCTTGATTCAGGATTTTTGTATGATAAAGATATATATTTTATATTCATTTTTTTTAAAGTTGTTTTATTATAAAAACATTACTTTGTTTATCAAATGAAACAATTATATTAAATAAAACTTATTAAATATATGAAATTCAATATAACAAAGAATAATTAAGAAAGAATCTAAATTCAATTTAAAGCATTCTTAAATTAAAGAGGCTACGAGAGGGACTCTATGTCAAAGTGGAACCAAGCCATCCACTTTGGATCTTGGAGCTTTCTAACTAAAAGGTGTTTCTCCCCCACTGGGTATACACACCTTCACACACATGCAAGGACACCTAGCTTCTATGAACACACCTGCATGGCCATGAGCATGTGAAAGGGGATCCTTACACATATGCTTATTTGCATATACTAGTCTCCGCTCACCTGCGTATGCATTTTTATATATATACATGTGCACACCTAGCCCCATACATGAATAATCATTTCCATGGTTGACTATGCACGTAACAGGGGAACCCACATACATATAATTACTTACCTATGAACACGCAGGCGAGTCACCCTTGAATTGGTGACTCAAAACCAACGATCAATGATCAACGTACTACACAAAGGATATTAAGAACATTAAAACACATAAAGGACCCTATATAACCAGAGAAAAACAAACCAATAGCATTAAAGCCTTACCTCGATTGGTGAGAACCAAATCCACCCGAACCAAATCAAAATGATCCAATTCCCTACAAAAAACTTAATATGTATTCAAAAACATTGAAATCCCCAAAATATATGAGGTGCGAGACAAGTAGTAATCATAGAATCTTACCTCGGATCAAAGCCGGTAGACTGAAACAATCTGAACCCCTTCTGGCCTCCTTTATAGAATATAATTACTCCTTGGCCATAGAAACTAGTAAAAGACCTAAGTGGCCAATGCGATAAAGAAAATAAATTAAAAACTAAACTGAAACAAACTTGTCTCTTGTGACAATACATGTCACCACCCAACATATAAGAACAACAACGCCACATGGGTCAAATCATGTTCATGAAGGAAGGGGAAAAAATCCATATATCAAAATGATACTATCACAAAGTACATTACTGTTAATTAACAATTAATCTCCCTATAAATGGTATAAAATTAGTTTGTCTCGTGTCTCAGATTAGTTTGGTTTTGTTCAATACAAGTTTTTTGGGGAAGTTACACGGCTACACCATTACTAAAGGGTCACGATAGGTTGTGGTGTCATGTTATTGTGGAATAGAAGGATGAAAACATTATTAGAAGTGATTATAAGTAATATTGAATGACCAAAACTTCCTAGATGAGCTTAAACAAGCTAGATCATGAGATCTCCTAGATATTGAGTAGGAAAAACTGTTAGTGATGGAATATGAATCAAAATTTACTAATCTGGTTAGTATATGTCAAATCATATGATTAATATAAGTCTTAAGGCATGATGATTTGTGATGAAGCTATGACTAATGATGTGATCATGGACCAGTCTTTTGATTTTTCTCAGCTATATATTTGTGGTTAGTATGATGTCTTTGTAAAATATAGGTTTTACATGAACATGAAAGGGGAGTTATTTTATTCCTCATTCAGGTGGAGGGAATACATCATTTAGAAGTTAGAAGAAGAAGTATAAGCACCTCCATGGGTGATCAACCATTGCTTAAAATAATTGTTTCTTTAAATAAGAATTCTTATTTATATAAAGATAGTATTAAGAGCCTTGATAGACCCTTAAAAACAAAATTTGTTATTCGATCATAGATTTCCAAGGGATTGATTATAACTATGTTCCGTGGGAGTCATGGAGTCTAGGGGCAGTAAATGAAAGTAAATATATTAACATAGCAGACCTATAGATATGGTGTTCACAAGCTGCCAATGTTTAGATAAAATTATTTTGTGATTATAAGGAAATTAAATCACCCTGTCACTAGGTCTCCAAGTGGATAAGATATCGATTGGGATATGAGTGGTCTAACATATGTCTTTTAATTTGTATGATATGTGTATAGACTGGATGTGGGTTTAGATCAAGTAAAATATTACTAAGAGGATTGGGCCTTATGGTGATAGATGTGGAAATTATAAGTCTAGTGTTTGATGAGGAAATAATTATGAGGAAGGATTGGGACTTATCTAGGTATCATACATCGAATGCTGGCAGGACTATGAACCGTCGCGGGGTGTCATCCAGGAGTAGATCCAAATCACGGCATGAGCACGGCGTGACCGTGGCGTGATCGCGGTGTGACCGCGGTGTGACCACGGTGTGACCGCGGCGTGACCGTGGCGTGAATGCAGCGTGACCGCGGTTTGACGACGGCGTGTTGGACTAGTTCAGCGACATCCACGGGGTAGCATCCTCGAGCCAGGAGTGAAGGGAGAGCGAGGAGGGGGGGGGGGGAACATTCCGGTCATCACCTCCCTCAAGGGGGAAATAGTTCCATTTAAGAACTACATTGCCCCATGGGTCAAATCATGTTCCTAAAAGCAAGGGGAAAATGGTTCCAGTAAATAATTTCTTCATTTTTCACTATATTTTTTATATATCACATTGTTGGAAACGCCATACAAGTACATGTAGCCATTAAATATGCACATATGCTACATTAGTTGAGTTGAATATTGTGCACATAACCCTGCTAGAACCCCGCCGCGTCGCATTGTGATCCGAGATTGACTACAAAACCATGTGTATATTTAAGCAGTCAAACATCACAAAATCCCAAACCAAATTTAAGAAACAATTATAATAGGAGAGGAGGTATTGAAGGAGTTATAGGGCCTTATCTAAGGTTCTATGTTGTTGGGTTCACCATTTCCATCACATTTTGTAACAAATGGGGCCAATGATTAAAATGGATAAAAAATAATGACAGAGAAGAATTTATTAGATAAAATAGTTGTCTGGATGTTTTTTTAATGAGGGAATGAAATGACAGAAAATGACTTCCCAAGTCATCCAATGTCCTATTTCTTTGACCCTCTAAATTAGGGTTGTAAACAACCTTGAGTTCTCGTAAGCTAATTGGACTCGCTCGACAAATACTTGAATTCGGTTTGGATTTTTTCAAGCTCAAGATACGAGTAGTGAAGCTGAATTCAGTGTTATAATAACTAAATCAAGTCGGTTGCAAATTCTAATCTAACATCTAATATTTTAACATGTTATTTTTATTCAATATTTGTGTATTTAATTTCAAGCATGATCTCAAATTCAAGAAATATCTGGTAATTAAAATTATGTTAAATCATCTTAATAAACAAAATTCAAGCCTAATTGAGTAGCTAGATCAAGCTCGAGGTCGATCTGGTAAATTCATGCTTGATCGAGAACTGAGTGTAATAAAACCATTTCATTTCTCCATAACTCAAACATTCAATTTTGTTCTATTCCATTGTATAAAATCTCTGAAAAATAAATGAATGTAAGATGAGTGTCATGGAGACATCCCCATAAATAGCACCTGACCATCTACGTGAAATTTGAGGCATCTATCCAAAGAATCCCTGGTGAGTTTAGAGGGTTCTCTCCCACATGGAACACTGTTGAGTTTCTATAGAATCCAGGAGCTCGGAACACATTATCTCATCTTCAGGGACACCTATCGAGGACTATAATGATCATTGTAGATATAACATAAATTATCATTGAGGATTAAACAACAATAAAACAACAACAATTTCATTTTTTTACTGTGGAAAAAAATTTAGATTCAAAAAATGTATGGAAAAAGCAGACACTGCACCCATTACTGTAGTACCAATTGAAGAAGAAGCTCCCCAAAGCCAAGGCTGAGACCTCCCAATCAGATAAAGCTAAAAGACACTCAGATTTGACTCCACTGTAGCTACTCTAGCTATTGGGCGGCATGGGTCAGCCCTGACAATATTATTGCCCATGCGGTAGGAGAGGGAGCCTAGAGAGTTGGATGTCTCGCGGGGTGTTCAGCCATGGGGGTCTCGCGCTTGACTGGAGAGGGTGTCGGGGGATGTCAGAGGTGGTGATTGATCTTGGATGTTTCCAAGAGATGGAGACGAGAGGGGAGGGGGGAACATTTCCTGGAGCTGAGAGGGGAGGGAGATGTTGTCTTCAGAGAAGGATCCGAGAGGGGAAGGGGAACGTTGCCGGAGGAGAGGGAGGGGGACCGAAAGGCGGAGGTAGAGGCGAAGGCCGGGAGGAGGAGGCCGAGAGGCGAAGGGTAGGAGGTGGAGGATGAGGATGGGAGGAGGTCGAGGTCAAGGAGGGGAGGAGCGCGTGGGGATGAAATGTCTTGAGGGAGGGAGCCCTAATTTGGTTCTTATTTTTTCCAACGGTTAATAAAAACTGTGGGTAATACTTCTCTTTCCCAACAGTTTTCTTAAACTATTGGGAAAACCCACCATAAAATAGTTTATGCCAATGGTTCTAGTAAATCGTTGGAATAGGTTCTTTTTTCCAACGGTTTTTCTAAACCGTTGGGAACAATGTGTAGGTATAGGCTCTATTTCTAGTAGTGATAAAACTTCACTAGAAAAAGATTTATTTCATGATTTTCACATTCAATTTCATTAAAATAAACCAATTGGAATGTAATACAGTCAAATAAAGTAAGATTAGTTCCGAGAGAAGCCACATACCTTGATGGTTTTGATAAAAAACCCCAAAGAATGATA
Organism: Viscum album; assembly: GCA_963277665.1. Classification (NCBI taxonomy): domain Eukaryota; kingdom Viridiplantae; phylum Streptophyta; class Magnoliopsida; order Santalales; family Viscaceae; genus Viscum; species Viscum album. The sequence goes on from OY728127.1 coordinate 1,908,901,151, forward strand.
AACAAAAAAGAAAGCCCGATCAATTATCCAAGAATCCTCCATAGATATCTTCTCCGAAAAAATATTGCTTCTATTCACCAAGGTAAGCCTTTAGATCGACTCTAAAACACTTGGAAGAGCTTCTACTACATTCAAGGATGATAAATCCTAAGTTATGGCTACATAGAATAAAAAAAGATCCACAGAACAGAAAAAACATTTGAGATCAACTTTTGTAGGTTCTCTCTAAAACAAACCGCAAAGTTAGTTCACGTGATCAGAAAAACGTTACACTATGTGTTATATATTACCTTGGACTCCCCTCACATGGCCTCCTTACATGGTTTCCCTCACCATGTTCACACCATGCCAAAGCTCTCTGTATCAAACGTCCCATTTTTCATGGTTTGGCTGCACAATTAAAAAAATTGTGCGCCGCCCGTACGACATCAATTTAGCACTAAAAACATTTCCAAATTTCTCCCAAATCACCAATTTATAACCCATATAGTTTATAACCATAAAAATAACTATGTTAGTGTTAAATACTAGAAACCATGGGTACTAAATTCTCACCATCATTGATCTTTCCGTCCATGAAAAGAAGAAAACCCCCACCGATCTAAAAGAGTTCTAGACACTTCCTTGTAATCGATTTCTTCCATTCTAGAGTCTCTTCATAAATCTAACCATACAGGAAAAAAATCATGCACTAGACTAATTCATTTTCCATGCAAGGATTTATCTATCCTATCCAAAATCCCTACTGGAATATGTATCAACAAAGCATCCGACTCATAGTCAATGTGATCCCATCTGATCACAAGGCCAGGATCAGGTAGGTACTTTTTCAAATGAGATACATTGAACACATTATAAACTGAACGAAACCGTGGTGGTAATTACAACTGATATTCTACCACACCAATCCATTCTAATATCTATAACGGGACAATGCATCTATGAGACACCTTTCCCTACTTCCTAAAATGATGATGTCCATGTCTTGGAGAGTTCCTCACGAAAACATGATCACTCACAAAAAACAACAACGGTATTCTACAATGATCTTCATAAGATTTCTTAAGACTATGACCTGTCCACTCTTTTTTCTAATTAAGTGGATCTTATTTGTTGTTTCATGGACATGGCTCAGTCCAACTAGTGATGTTTCTCATGTTCCCACCAAGCATAGTGGAGAACGATAAGGACGCCCATATAGTTCCTCAAACGGATCCATGTATATCAAGGAATCATAGTAATTATTGTATGATAAATCCACCAAGTGTATATACTCTTCCCAAGAGCCACAAAAATCCATTACACAAGCCTACATTTTGTCTTCCATCATCTGTATTTTCCTCTCAGATTTTCTTTCTATCTAAGGATGATACATTGTGATAATAGTCATCAGAGTCCCAAGGGATTTCCGTAAGGATTCCCACAATATGCGTTTCATGAATTAGAATATAATGGGCCAGCATGGTCACTTGATACACAGTCACCCATATGGAATTGTGTTTCCAGACCATTCTTGAGACCTGTAAAAAAACCATTAAAATCTACTCCCATTTACACACTGGGAATGGTAAATAGTCCAACATTCACACTGGTCTCTAATTCTCTACATTAACCTACTGAAAAGTTAAGCACCACGAGACGAACTCAGTCACCTTCCATTTCATTCCATTCCACCAAAACTGTTCCTTCAATGCATTTTACATCTTCTATGTACCTAGATATACAAACCATCTCGAATGATTGTAGTTATTCCTGAAAATACATAGAGACAACCATCCAATCTTGAAAACACAAAACCAAACTCCCATCATGTTTCTAGCGCTCAATGGTCTCCCCACCATTGAGTTTTTAACTCATAACTAGACATTCTGGATCAGATTATTGTTCCAATTTAACCAAATTTAACAAATTAGGAACGTGTATAGCTAAAAAGAAAGCTTCAATATCAACTCATTCTTCACATTCTACAAGAATGTCATCTCAGACCGACATCAACTTCCATCCATCTGAATCGTCCTTTTCCAACAAGGCATATGAATTTCTACTCAATGCCTCTACTACTAAATTCCCTTTCCCTGGTGTGTACATCATGTCAATGTCAAAAAATTGGATATATTTCATCCTTCTTCTTTACATCAGATTCAAATCTCACTGTGAGAAAATGTGTTTCAATCTTTTATGATCCATAAACATATTGACATTCTCACTAATGAGATAATGACACCAGGTCTATAAAGAATGGAAAAAACCGCTAACTTCAAGTCATGTGTCAGGTAATTCATATTATGTATTCCCAAATAACATGAACCATAAGAAACCACATGGTCACCATGCATGAAAACACAAAACAACCATAATCTTTAAGCATCACAGTATGCCACACACCCCTGTCTTGATTCTTGAAAAATCAAGACAAGTGTCGATGTAAGATGAACATTCATCTCCAGGAAATAATTTTAGCATTCTTATATCCACTTCAATAGAGAATTTTTTTAGTGTTTTCAATAGAAATATTAGTGGTGAGGAAACATGCACAATGCCTTAGTAGTAACCAGCTAGACCAAGAAAACATTGTATCCCAATGATGTTATTTAGTTTTTTCCATGAGATAACAACTTCTATACTTTTGGGGTCTACAACAAATCCTTTTTCATAAATTACATGGACAAGGACACATACTTACTATATCCAAAAATTGCACTTCGATAATTTGGCATAAAAATGGAGATCTCCCAAGATTCCCAACACATTTTCCAATTGTTTCTCATGGTCATCCCTTGTCATTAAAGACACCAAGATGTCTTCCACTAACACCACAACAATAGAATCCATATATAACTAAAATATATGATTCATCAAATTCATGAAGACCACTGATGCATTTGTTAGACCTGAAATCATGACTACATATTCGTAGTGGCCAAAAATTTTCCTGAATGAAATATTTGGAATATCCTTATTCAGAACATGAAATTAGTGATATCTAGATCACATATCAATTTTAGAGAACCATTGAGTTCCCCTCAACTAATCTAACTGAACCTCAATGGGTGGTAGTGGGTATATGTTCTTTATCGTAACATGGTTCATCATATGATAATCAATGCACAACTAAAATGTTTCATTTTCTTTCTTCATGAACAAGATGGGTGCATCCCACAAAGACAGACATTTTCAAATGAAAACCTTTCTTTCTAGCTCCTTCAATTTCACTTTCCATTCCCGTAACTTAGTTGGTGTCATCCTAGAAGATGGAAGTGAAATAGTACAAGTCCCCATAAGCATATCAATCATAAAATCTACTTCAAATTTATGTGGTATCCCTGAGATTTTCTCGGTAAACACATCAAAAAAATGAACCACAATTACTATAAAATTAATTTCATATATCTCTTCCATTTATTCCATATTTAATACCTCTAAATGGTATTAGATAGTTCCCACTATTTGTTCCAAAAATCTCTTTTCCCCTTTCTTTACCATTCTCTCATCTCTTAAGAGATTCTTGATGCCATCCTCAATAGTGAAACTAAATGTTCTCCTATAATATTAGATATGTGGCTTAAACGTTATCAAAAAATTCATACCCAAGATTACATCACAGGAATCCATATCCAATGTCGAGAAGTACCATTTCTGCTCAACTCCATCAAACTTTATAGGACATGTTCTACACACTATGTCTTGACCTTGACTTTCATCGAGAAGAGTTTTCAGTTTTAAAATAGAAGGCATATTTTCCAACATTATAAATAGTATATCAACCACATGAGAAGTAATTAAAGAATGTGATGCATGAGTTTTGAAGATCACTTTCACAAGGGTATAATTCAAAATAATTATACCTCTCACCATAGATGGTCCAACCTGATCATCAACAATCATATTCTCAACTACATATAATTGCTTCGCCGCTGAACTGTTCTCCTTGTTTCATTTCTATGATTTTCCTAGTTAAGGATTCCTAGTATTCCTATAATCACTATGGATATCTTTTCTTTTCTAATGGGAATGATTCTAATATCCCCACCCGGTTAGAGCATATGATTCTTGCGATGACTGATAAGTGTCTCAAGCACATGACCTAGGAGCACTGAGACAATACCACTGAAGATGTCCCATATTTTTGTAATTATGACATTCTCTACATTGTTTCGTACACTATCGATTTATGAGGTCAATAGATCCACATTGGAAGAAACTAGTTTTTCACTATGGATATAGAGGTAGGTTCACAGATCCAGTTGGGTCATTCTGATTTCTATTGCCACATTGAAAATAGGTGTCCCTTTTCTTCTTGATCTTAGTAGTTGAATTCCCACCATTTTATCTTTGTATCATCATACCTCCTCCCATAGATTACATGATATCAAATTCATCCACAGAAACTCTGTTGACTATCTATGTATAATATGTAATACAGAGCCCCACAATCTTCTATAGAATCTATTTTCGTACCCCAGATTCAATGATGTATGCCTCTAATGATAAACTTGCCAAAAACAATGGGGGAAAAATAGACTAAATTCCTGAATTTATCTACTAACTATGTGACATAGAGACTACCTTGTTTCAAGCTGAAGATGTTTGTATTTTTTTTATATCTTGAATGTGTGAGGATAAAATTGTTTTTTGAACAATTGATTAAAATACCCCTATGTAAGGTCTTCATCTAACATTGTTTGGACTGCTGAAACCCATAACTGGCGTGCAATATCCACAAGAATTTATGTCGCCTTCTAGAACATTATCTATAATAGTGTGCCGATGAAGTCAGAGATATGATTATTCCTACTCAGCCACAACTCCACCTTCTCTGGTTCAGAATCACCCTTGGAGTTATGTGGATTCTACTTCATGAACTAGATGGTATGGTACACATTTCACGGCCCATTCCTCCAGTACCATATAACCATAACTTAAAAATCATAGGAAATAATCTAAAATAGCTCTTAGTTTACCTATGGTTCATGTGCAACCCCATTCTCCACAGATACCTCAGGTAGGTTTTGACAACGCCTGTTGGGTGGAATTTTCTAAACAAACAACAAAATCCGTTAATATCACTCTGTAGAAACTAATAGATTATAATTTAAATTTATACCAAATAAACTATAAAAACATTGTTTTCAAAAAACAACATTTTTCCCATGTTCAATTTTTTTTGAAAACATTTAACATGCTTTTGAAAATTAAACCATTTTCAAAATACCATAAGCATTCCCTTTTTCAAAATCTTTAATTTGATAAGAAATTTCAATTTTTTTTCAAAAATTAAAAATATTTCACAGTGTGATTCATTCATCGAAATGTTTTATGAACTATTAGTGGGAATTCATTGCTCTAGAATACATTTCATTCTCATCACATTGGATAAACCCATGAAAATGAGTTTTATATATTCTGGATGTGTCTCAAAACACTCATCTACCCAACTCCTGAGTAAATTTATGTTCACCATAAAATGGTTAGGTATGTCTTCTTATGCTATATATTGAAAATTCATACAATCCTACTCTTGTCTTAAATTTCATCCCAAAGGATAGAAAATAATAAATTTAAACTACAAGACCATCTGCAATGATGAATACTTGTTAGGAAAGAACAGAATTAGATGATAACATTTATTACTCAATGTAAGGACCTTATAGATACCATCTATAATGACGATCTCAATATCATGGGATTGAGAGTCCAATGAGTAATTACTTGGCCTTATGCGACATCCACACGATTCCAATGGGTGAAAATAATGGACTAAGGGTTTAAAATACAAGCGGGGGACAATTTACCATTTATGGAATAAAACCAACAAACAAAAAACCAATCCTTTCACAATATGAGCATGAATAAAAGAAAGACAACTAAAATATTCCTGTATCAAAAAACCACATCAATGTGTATAACTATAGAAGACCAAACAAGTAACAATGTAAATAATGAATAATAAACCAAATAATCCAAATAGACCAAGAGACTCCATGATTCATGATCTCTAGGATCCACAATCACTCAAAAACCCATGTATCATGAGGTAGTGATAAACACGTGTGAAACATTACCTTTGCAACTATCTTGTAAGATAACATCTGCAAAAGCACCAAAGAGAAAAATTTGGGGAGAGTATAAAACTCAGTCAATTTTCACCAATTACATACCTACCGACACCACTAGGATAGAATATTTAGAAAAATTACATAAAATAGTTTATATAAATAATTTCCTAAAAATATTTTATAAGTAAATATAAACTAGTTTCCCAAACCAATGAAAATCAAAAGCATGAAAGTGAAATTGAAAATAATTTTTCTATAAAGTTGTATTTTTAGAAAAACAAATACTAAATAAAACCTTAAAAAATTTCTCAATTATCCTTTTTCATACCCAATCAATTCAACACATCCAAACAATCAACCATCCATGTTATGTTATGATAGATCCATACTGATGAGTAGTTTCTCATTGATCTACCAAGTCATCCCATGTTAACTGTTTCCAATGTTGCATTCACAATTTGGAACCGAGAAAAATGTTATATTTCATCTAAGCCTTGTATATGAAAGATGAAAACACACCACATATTCCCACTAATCATTCCAAAACACCCTTTTCAATAAAAACACATTTTTATTTTAAACCACATCTATCAAAACAATTTTAATGCCAAACCATTTCAATAAAAATAATTTTTTATTGAAAACAATTTCAATTGAAAAACCTTTTTTCATCAACCCTTTTGAAATTACTAAAAATCAATAAATTAAAATTTTCATTTTAAATTCAATTAACTAATCCCTTTTTCCACAATAATTCTCAAATATCAAACAATTTCACAATATCCATAAATCATCACTATAGGATATTTTTTACAATCATTTCAAAATAAATTTATTTAAAATAAACCAATTTTAATCTATTCAAAAAAATTCTAGAAAGAGGAGTCAATATAGAAGTCAACTACCTCGAAGGATTTGATGAAAACCCCAACGAATGAGGAACTCACAAGCAAACATGGTCGATTCTCCACGAACCGACATTATATCTCTTCTCCTCATGAATCCGTCTTCGATTCCACAAGGGAAGCCTCCAGATCGACAAAAAAATGATGGGGGAGGTTATCCTACCTTTACGGAAGATAAATCATGTGTCATGGCTGGTTAAGATAAAAAACGAGCCATATAATGGAATAAACGTGTGAGATCCATTTTTTAGGATCTCACTTAAACCTTCTGAATGGTTAGTTTTCTTGGATAGACTACATGTGTGCTAACAGTGTGTTATATAATACCTAGGAATCCCCACACAAGGCCTCCTTGCATGGTTTCCCGAAATATGCGCACACTATGCTGATGCTCTATGCATCAAACCTTCCTTTTCACACTGTTTGGCACCACAGTATGAAAAATCGTGCACTGCTTGTGCGACTTCTCTTTAGCTCCCAATACATGTCCAATATTCTCCCAAATATCTCAACTATAACCCTTATATTTTATGACCATAAAATCACTATATAAGGGTTACATACCAAAAACTAGGGATACTAAAAATTCTTTAATTAACAAATACATGCACCGATACCTAATATTGTGACCCATATTTTTATTTCTTGATTATTACCTCATTTTTATGATTAACAATATAATAGAGATATAAATAATTTATCCAAAAGTTTATTTTCAGAAGATAATTTGGATCATAAATATACTACATATAATAAACCATAAATATTTATTTAAATCCCTCATCTTTATCCATATAAAAGATCACATTATCCCAATTACATATAGACACATAGGGATATACATCAATTAATGGGGGAGGAGATAAAATTATAGTAAAAACAAGAATATGGGACATGAATCAATATTAAAATGGCGATCCTAATCAACATCATAATATAATAATTGTATAATAATAATAATAATAATGAGAGAAACATTTGATTAAGGCATGAAAAATATCATATGTACAATAATGAAATTTCAAATAATAGGGGTCAAGTACCACACATAGTATTGAGTAAATATAGAATTATGTACAATAATAATACATATTCTATCATGAGATATATTTAATTCCAAATTAATTAGATGAATATATGAATATGCACCCACACATTAAATCATAACGTTTTCATAATCATGAATGCCACAAGGACGGATAAAAATCATAGTAATGAAGTAACCCAAGAAAAGGAATGGGGTTCGTAAAAAAAACATATCACACGTCTTGAATTAAAATTTAGCATTCTTAAATGACTAAGGGATATCATAAATTTAAATATAAGATCATTTTCAAAATTTAGAGGAGAAACAAATTATGATCATTCAAGAAATGTTTTGGAATATTGACTTCATTTTAAAAAGTATTAAAAAGGATTAGAAAATATATTTTAATGGTAGGAGCATATAAGTAATAGAATGAAAAGAGAATTAATTTTGAATGAATATATATTATATATTATTTGAACATTTATGTTAAGATAAATGTGAAATAGGTGATAAAAAAAAAGAATGATTTTGGGTTTGAGAATACCCTTACCATTAATATTTTTGTCCTTAATTTCTTTTCCTACTCCTAAGTAATAAACACATGTTTAAAAAAACATCAAACAAAAAGGTACTATTTTTTATTATGTCATTATTAATCAATAATACTAATTGGATTATATTTCATAATTCCTATGGTTAATTAGAAAACAAATTTATTTCATGTTTTCCTAAAACAATTCACATTTTAAATGTATTTTGAAATTTTTTACTTCACCATTTATACGTTAGTATAATTAAATTTAAAAGATTGAAATAATTATTTTAAAATATTTAAATGTCCTAAATAATATATTAACATAATACATAACTTTTGTGAAAAAAATTGAAATCTTCATGTTGGTGGTTAACTAACCATCAACGAGACATTTTCCCAAGAGTAGGTATGAGAATTATAATATATAATGGCATAATATAGATGATTATTTAATTATTATAGGATAATAAATAAAATATTAATATAAAAATTAATGAATATTATAATATTTTATTTTTGATGGGATATTGAAAACATGGAAATTAATGGGAAAATGAAAAGAGTACTTAGTGAAATTATATCATTTTCTCTATATTGATTCTCTTTTATGAAACTAAAAAACCATTATTCATAAAGTTGGTTACTCAAGAACATCCCTATGGATTTTAAGGGGATTGAGGGAGTGTATTTTTTTAGTTTGATTTCATTGGAAACAGAGGATGGAGTGAGTTTCTATAGGGGAGAGGGGTTATTTATACATAAAGAGATGCATGTTTCTGAAATAAAATAATTACTAAAATATTGCATCCAAGGTAATCCTATTAATAATGAAATTTTTGACATAATTAATCAAATATAAATATTATAGAATAGTTCTAATTGACTAAAAGATTCATAATTATGAATCACTAGTTTATTAATATGGAATGCGGTCAAATGAAATTTTTTTTAAGAACAATTTTGACTTTAAAATTTGAAATATCATTATTAGTTTAAAAAAATGTTTATTTTATTATAATAAATTATTTATTAAATTAAATATTTCTTGGTAGAATCAATATTAATATTATTTTATATGTCATTATTATATATCCACCAATTACATAAAAAATAAGCATGTTTATTTTTAAAAGTGAAATAAAATAATTAGAATATTGTATCACCTATCCCAAATCAATGATTATATCTAATCCAAAATTAATAATGATATTTTTCAATGTTTTATTCTCATCTTATTATATTCGATCATCCACAAAATTTTGATTTAATTTTATTATTTTATGGAATAATATAGAGGGAAAAATAATTTACCAAGTTCAATAATAAATTAAATTGAGAGTCAAATATATATTTCCCCTAATATTATGACATTTCAAAACATTATTACACTTCATAGTAATTTTTTGAACTTAAATTAATATATAATATTAAATTACTATAAAGGATATGATATATTATTTTAAATAAAAATAAAAACATATCGATTCCACTCATGAAAATTCCACAAAATTAAATCCTCTAAGTTATTTATAAAAATAATCCAATTCAAATGCCCAATTGCACTCTTGAATAAATTTATATATAAATAATTTTAATAAATATGAAAATTTTTCAAAATTTTTATCTAAAATAAAAAATTTCAAATAAAATTTCTTAGGGTAAATTTATTAGCATCCCCACTCAAATACCTAAGATTTGTTTCTTAATTATTATAGTAGTACAAGATACAAGGGATAAAACCCAAATAGTATATTAGTAAAGTAGTCTTGGGAGACTATATAACTATTTTATTTCTTTATTTAATTGTAGAAATAAAAATATATCATATATAACATTATTACATCCATAATGATCATTCAATGATTCCCTCTTCATTCCACGAGGAAAGGAAAAAAATATAGGGTGAGCACAAATTCCCAGTAAGGGATATATACAACATAAGCTATCTTGTGAAAATAATTCAAAAAAAAATTAGGAAAGGTGGTGAAATAAAATAAATTCCATGTAATCAAAAACCTGATCATGAAATTAATCCTTGTATAAAGTCAACTAAACAAACTCATGGATACTGATAACTGAATTATCAATAAAGAAAACATGTTATTTCTATGATTACATCTCTTACTATCCAAACCTCTCAAAAAATTCCTTGTACATATCATTTTTGACTTTCAATAAAAACAATATACATAAATAGTCAATATATACACCAAAAATCCAACTTTTATGTCATGGTATTATATCCTTGACATACACATTATGTCATCTTATTTTTCCTCATGAAACATGTCAATGCATTAAGGGGATATCAATAACTGGTCCACACTCATGACATAAATATGTATAGTGCAGCTAAATAAAATTAAAAAGCATAGTCAAAATTCATAATCAATTGGTAAATATCTATTTTAAATAAAAAATATAGAGAATTAATATTTTAATAGATAATTATATATAAGTTTTTAATGAATTCTATCTTCTAATAAAATATTAATTTATGACACTAAAAATCTAGACATAATGGAGATTTTTATGTCAAAAGAAATTATGGAGAGCCATAGGTAATGAGATCATGATAATGGTAATAACCAAAAAATAATGGATGTGTAATGGATGGAAGAATACAATTAATTCTTCATATCATAACCCATGTAAAAGAAACATGTTTCATTAATATTTAAACATCCAATAATCATTATCATGTCAGGGAATGATAATGTATTAATCCAGTAGATTTTATCACAAGTAAATAAAATAACATAAAGGATGTTGAAATTGATTAAAAATACCATCTAAAAAACATTAAAACATTTCATTAATAAATCAAATCATATCATTTACCAATATCATATTTTAATAAATAAATTTTAAAGAATATTGAAAAAATTATTCTCTATAAAAGTAAAACTATATTATTTAAACCATAAATTGACGGAATATAATGGACTTGAATTTTGGAAAATTATTTCATCTCTTATTTTATAAAAACAGAAATTCCATTCACGCATCATGGAAATTGAAAAAAGTACCCTATTTTTAAATCAACAAGAATATTCTATTTTTTAGATATTAAATGAAGTAAAATATGATTTAAAATTAATTTATATATTCGTGTGATCAAAGAAAAGATTTTTTTGAAATTTTATTAATAGAACATTGAAATTGTAGAAAATATTTCTAGAGGAAAGAGGATGTAAGGTTGACATTCATAAAAAAATCATTATTTTTATATATATAAAAGAGACGAAAATTTATTAATGTTATTTCTAAAATACTCTATTATACCATGAGGTGGTGGTGAATCAAGGTATGGATATTATTTTAAATAATTATTCCTACCCCACAAGATAATGACCTCTTTATTAAAATGGTCACTTTATTTTCACATTAGTGATAATGTGGATATTATTATCTCCATCTTTGTTTGATGATGATGCATTCTAATTATTATTATAAAGAAAAATCCCATGCAACCAAATTTTTAATTACTTCACCCTCAGTAGGCTATATTCAGGGATCATACAATAAGGATGTGTCAATGTACCAATTTCCATAAATATTACTACCTAACAAAATGATCATTCTAGATATTCTATACCCAAGCTCACTGCATTTACATGTTTTATTGTCCTCCCATTCCATTAACAATGGTCATTCACTATGTTTATTTTTATGGCTCAATACTAGTGGAAATAATCTCCATATTTTTCTTCCTTTTCTAAATTCTTTTAGAAAGGATCCACTTACAATTTATGGACTTATAGGTCCTTTCATTATCACAAATAAATGCATCCTCCACTATTTGTACATTCTCTATTGAAGTGAAACATTAAACTAATGATGAATACCACTTAACCGCATATTTACTTGGAATATTCTAACATTCATGAAACTATAGTGTGATTTATGTTCCACAATAACTAGTGCAGAGCCTCTGCCTTTTTTTGGGAAAATAAACATGCGCACCACATTATACATGCATGCCACTGCTTACGGGCCACTACATGCGCTCCACTAATTGAATTGCAATTATTTCACTCCACTTCATTTCCACCACTACATGTTCCCCACTACATTTATACTACTCCATTCACACAACTACTTGGGTAACACTTACTGATTGCCAACAAAACACTGCTTGCACCAAACCAGCTACATGCGGACCAATCACAACTTGGGTTCCACATCCACTTGTGTGACCAGAGCATGCATTTTTACTAAGTTCTGAAATTCACTATAATGAGGAGGGTTTTTTCCATATTATAGGGATTTTTTTACCATGATTTTGAGGTGATAATCTCACCTTGCATGCCACATCGTGACATGCACGCCGCTGCATAACTTGAACACCACATCATGACTTGCACACCACTTAATGACCTATAAACCATTTAATTACTTGTGTCCCACTCTTTCCTTTTCATCTTTTTAAAAATGAGTTTTTGAAAAATTATTATTTCGCAACCTTCCAATCCTCAATAACCCTTGAGCACAAATCCCATTGCCAAAGAACACTTGTCATCATTCTCCAATTTTCAAACCCAAACTTTGGAAAAAACTGAAAATTGATGCCACCTTATATCTATTATTTTTATTCCACGACTAGATCATCCATTCCTTTTTATGGTAATTTGTCAACATATATTTTCAACAAAATCTATATTACATGATAACTCACTATAGAAAAAAACTTTGTTAAAAAACACAACCAACCAAAAAATGCTTAAATGGTACCTTGAGGTATTTTTGCCTAAATATCTCCCCTTTGGGATTGTTGACAAATATAATTAATTTGATACCTCATTAATGATTATTCCATATTCAACCAACATAGGCTTCTTATGATTTTGATATTTAAAAATTATTTACTCAAAATTTACTCTAGGATAGCTTGATAAATGCTCAGTGTGAGAAATAAGAATATAATGAAATGTTCATAAATGAATCACTTCATTCCCGACACCAATTCTTGAAAAAAAGAACTACTATATTCACGAACCAATTTTTTTTGATATATCATCTTTGACCAATCACCTCTAAAATCATCAAATTTAAAACTCCTCTTTAACTTATTGGGTTCTTTTGTTGTCAAATATATGATTTGGATGATCACTTCTAACACTGAATAACTCTCATCATGTTTCTATAAGAGAAAGAATAAATGGATTCCATTGATTTGACTATACTCTAGGATATTAACATTGTTGCCTTCATCATCCTGAGATAGTTTCATACTTGTTACCACCAGTGTATTCATATCCTTTGAATTTTCCATTCCAAACATTCTCAAAATGTACTTAACATATTTATATTGAGAAATTATTATTCCATTCTTTTTATATATCACATGTAAGACAAGGTAAAATGTCAGCTCACCGATCATTGACATTTCAAACACATATTTCCTGAATTTAGAAAAAAAATTCACCATGCTTCTTCTAAACAACCAATGATTATGTCATCCACATATACTAGTTCCACCATCCTTCGATTACTATAAATGTTCACATATAAATTGTAATCAACTCCACACTAATGTAAATTGAGATTCATGAAAAACTGATACATCCTTGAATATCATGCTCTTGGTTCTTTCTTCAACTAATATAAAGCCTTATAAAATAGAAAAACTATGTTCTAAATTTCTTGAATGTGATACCCATGTGATAGCTCAATATACAGTTCTTCTTCCAGAACCCCATTCAAAAATGTTGACTTGATGACCATCTGGAAGTCATTGAATAATCATTGTACTGCTATGGAAAAAAAATAATCAGATCATATCTAGCCTCGAAATAGGTGAAAATATCTCATTGACATTGATACCTTATATCTGGGAGTACTATATGCACACTAGGCATTCATTATTTCAAATCGCAACACTATATTCATTAATTTATTTATTAAAGAGCCCTTTTTTCCTAATTATATTCTTATATATTGTCCTTGAATGAATCTACCATGTCTAATTATTTTCTATTTGGTCATGCTCTTCATTGTCAGCATGAACCCAATTCTCATCTCTAGCTACTTCCTCGTGCACATCATCGGTATCTTCTTATGAATAAACATTATCCACTTCAACTACACTTATGTTTCGTATCTATGTATCTCTATTATTAAGAAACTATTCACTAGGTTGTTGTATATTCTGATCACAATATACTACTATGACATCAGTGCCATTTACTTATTTCCTTGCACCATGTTGAACCATTTACAATATTCTATCATAGGTGATTTTTACTACTTCTCCCAAAATCATTCTTCATGAGGTCATACAAAATTAACATACATCATTTATATCCCATTGAGATCTTTCATATTATTTTGAGATATAATTCTCCCCATATGATTTGAAACTCTTCCTATTATTGGGACCACTATTTAGACCCACAAACTTTCTTCTTCCCCTATGTCATTTAATCTCATCTGGAACATTTCATTGAGCAATTAAAAAACCTCTAAACCTATGGAGTTAAAACTACATGTATGAAATAAAAGATAATGGTTATTACAAAAATAATTATCTATTTTTCTTAATTACATTCATTATTATTTAACTATGGTAACTGATTTGAATCAGTTGAAATTTCTGAGCACATTATGTCACCATACTTTATCTTCTGATGAAAATTCCCCTTAGATTGTATCTCCCCAAAAACATGAAACACGTGAACATCTGTTAATATCATTTAAAAATATAAGGATATGTGATTCTCTATAATACATAGGAAGATTATTGTGGTCGACCTTATTGGATCAACCCTTTTATTATTTCTTGCAATGAACTGTACTATTTATGTGCTTATTCAAGCTACACAGCCATCCTCAACTATTATGGCCATTTTATGACACATTATATACACACATTATCAGTCTTCTTCTAATATTTAGGTTCTTTGGGTTTGGATTTCATCACAATTTGTTGTTTATAACCACTAGTAAAAATTTCCTTATTTGATGTTACATCTTAATGTCATTTCTCATTATTCTTTCTCTGAGTGGGAATCTCTCCACTTGCGATCTTCTCCTGTTTGATCCTCTATTGTAGGAATATTTCCCCTTCTTCAACATATCTCCTTGTGATTAAAGTCACATTATGGAGACAATATTCATTCACATGTCTTTTATCAGTTATTCGAGTCACCACACTATTTATTACTACTGGTGATTTCATCACTGAATGTACATTCGTCTTACTAACAACTAGAGTAACTCCATTTTTCTTCCTGGATTGGTTATATTCATTCCCAGAGAGTTGTTCTGAGTGTATCAGAGGAGATTATTGATACATCATTTTTTGTTCTCCATGTGATTCCCCTATGTATATAAACCTATTTATCAACTTATCATTATTTCATACAATATATGCATCTTTATTATACACCACTATATTTTGGGGTCTTCTTTAGATTTATTTTTTTTATTTCCCCACTTTATTCATTCTACAATGTCATGTTGAATTCCAATAATTAGAACATATAAAACACCTCCAGTTAAAAAACAACCTAATTTAATTATTTCTCAACTAATATTTTGATGAAGCTTCAGTTTTTCCTCTAATATAATGTTTTAGGCATGTTTACACATACTCATATTATGTCTATGTTTTCCACTATAATATCATATGAGGGATTATTTCTTCTAATAGGTGTTTCTTTTATACTTTTTTAGGAATATTCTTCCTATTAAAGAATTAATAAATATTTCTACCTTCACATCATGAAATATATTAATAATCCTCTAAAAAATCTCGATGTATGACCATGCATCTCATATACATAACAGATGATGTAATTACTTCGTATAAAATCATTTTAATTATATCTTTAGAACCTTTTAGAATTTTTCAATTTTTGGAATTATTCATTGATATTTTCATCTCATGCATGGGAGAGGGTTCATCATATCCAATAAAGGTTTTTTCTAAAACTAGATGGCCTTAGGGTTGATAAAATCTTTTCATGCTTCCACTTTAAAGTATCATATTTTATTTTCATTTCATCATCACTTCCTTTATGAAAATAAAATAGTAAGTGTAAATCATCCTTTAACATGGGATTGTATATGGAATTAGGTTTCCCGACTTCATTCATCACTGATTATAGCTCTCCCCTCAATTTTTTAATATTTATATCCCTTGATTCATATTGATAATTAATTTATCTCTGGAGATTCTTCCATCTACTCATCTCATCATCCAATTCACATGTGAGATTATCCACCATGTCACTTTGCTCCATTGTTTTAAATAGTACATGAATAGTAGAAATAGAACATAAAGCATTCTATTTTTGTAGCCTTCAGTTCTTCTGAACTAGTTCAAGGAACAGTGTAGCATGATCATCATTTTTTCCCTACAGATTCTGAATTTCCTCTATCATTTAATTCCCTTCATTTTCATCATCTTTGGGTTTTTTCCTCTCTATAGACATATTTTTCAGTTCTTCAACTTTTTAATCATTCATTTCACTTAGATAAATAGCACATCGATAGGCATTTGATTTAAACCATCTTAGTTGCTGACCTTAATATCTATAACATGGATCCTAATATAATTAAATTTAATTTCGTGAGAAATTTTTTCATCTGATTCCTCTATAATTTGCATTACTTCTACTTCATGTCATATTGGACTTTCTTCATCATCGTTAGTTTCAATATTACATGTAATATCAGGTTCGTCAGTCATTCATTTTACAGTATTGAATGATTAGTTATTTTCACTATATTATTTATCCATATCATCATTCTTTCCACTACATGATTCCTTCAATTGAGTCACACACTTTACATATACACTTCCACTCTTAATAATATCACCAAAATTATGCCTATTATTTTATTTTCATCCATTTCCCATGGTACACAGAGATAATAGATGACTGTATATTTGACTTCAAAAATAAACTGAACCATGTGAGAAGAAATTTTTTTGATAAATGAAACATATCTCTATGATACCAATTTTTTGGTGAAAAATGGTTCTAGGAACCCAAATAAGGGGGGGGGGGTGGAGGTTAATTACTTAATGGAGATTCTTTTCAATAATTGTTCATTCCCTGATAGATATTTACCTCTTTATATCAAGGGTCACTTGGTTTTCACTTATGTGTTAATGTTGATCTTATTATTTTGATATTTGTCTGATGATGATTCTTGGAATGTAATTTAGGAATGAAAACTCAGAGGCACATAGATTTTTACATGGTTCACCATCTCTAGGCTACATCCAAGGAGAATACAACAGTGATGTGTTGACGTACCAAATCCACCAAATATAACATCCAATTAAAATGTTCATGTTAGATATTCTATGCTTAGGCTCACTACCTTTTCATGATATAGGGTATACTCACCACATTACCAAGATTCACTCCCTATATTATTTCCTCTAGCTCACTGCTGGTGGAAAGGAATACTGTCTTCTTCTACCTACTCTCATTACTTTTATATGGCATCCACTCATAGTTTATAAACTTTTAGGACCCGTCATTATCTAAAATTAATGTTTCCTCCACTATAATGAGATATTATAATGAATTTATACTTTAATCCACTAATGAATATCTTTTACTGAAAATGTACAGGACAACTTTTAAACTTCATGAAACACTAGGGTGACTTTTTCATCCAATAAACTAGTGGGAAACCACAACCATTGTCGGTTTAAAACCATTTATACACCACTTTATACTTGCACACCACTTTATACTTGCACATAACTTCTTACGCTCCACTGCTTGTGCACCATTTTTTGTGTGAAACTACTTTTGTTCCACTTCTTCCATGCCATTGTTTGCACAAAACTACTTGCATGCCACTTATTTTGTGCCACTACTTGCATGCAACTTACTCCTTTGACCCAAATAACTTATTCCATGTAACCCAATACTTTCATGCCACTCAAAACTTGTGCGCCACTTCCACTTGTGAGATCAGAGCTCAGAGTTTCTCTATGTGTTGAGATTTAATGAAATGAGGAGGGTATAGTTCAATTTATTGGAATTTTGTTGACCATATGTATGAGGTGCTCAAATCACATTTTCATCCACTTCATGACATGTGACTCATTCCATAAATTGAGTGTCGCATTGTGACTTTGCACCCTAGTTCATGGATTTCATGCCACGTCATTAATTACATGACACATAATGTCTTGTGAGCCACTCATTCCATTCCCATATTTTTATGTTTTGATTTTGAAATATTCCATGTGGGAAACATTACTTTCCTCCTTAACAGTAGTGAGGATATACCATTTCCAATAAAAACCTCTCTATATTCTCCAATTTTTGGAGAAATATTTTTGGAAACACAAGAAAATTTAACCACATTGTATCTGTCCTATGATGTACCACCTTCAAATAATCCATTATATTTTCATGGTTTCTTGTCAATTAATGTTGTCAAAAACATCACTGAACCATGACAGTTCCCAATTTAATACTACTATGTCAACAAAGACAATATACCCAAAAAAAGATTCAATAATACCTTGAGGTATTTTCCTAATAGTTAAAAATAAGTAAATACCATAAAAGACCATAATTGAGGAATTTAAAAAAATTTAATGTGATTATACCCAAAAAATAATTCATTTTTTTAACCTGATCATTTTCAGTTAAAATTAAATTTTTGTACTAAATCCTTAATACTTTAGTTACATTTTAATCATTACCCTTCAATGATGTAAATTGAAAAAAATAGAGTTGAATAAATAAAAAGTAAATAATGATATAACACATCCAATGGGTAGTTCATATAACTTGTAAAATATTTTAGGTGAATAGTGTAACAGATGTCTCATTTAAGAGGAAGTGAAATGAAATTACACATACCTCATGTCCAATAAGATTTTTATACTCTATCAACCCTATATTTAGTAAATTTTTATTTAATAAAAATATATATATAATACTAATAATTTTTATCCAAGAATTTATGATTAGTTATAACATCACATCACCCATTTGTTAGAAATTATTTATCAATATCATCAATTTGAATATTAAATTTTCTATTTTCCTTGCATGTTTTAGTTGAATAGTTCTTATTGTTACCTTTTGGAAAAGATTTAATCAGATAAAGAATATTATACCGAAAATAATTATTAGTTTTTTATATTAATTAAATATTTATAATTATTCTTGAAAGCATGACATGGAAAATGAATCACATCACATCGTCAAGGAGGATGTCTACATATATACATTCAGGACATTATCATCATCCAAATTATGAAATAACAATAATTTAAATTTTTTTATTTTAAATAATAATTATTAAAATAATATAATATATAATCATTTATTCCGTCATAATAAAAAACCATGTGAGGTGGTGATGAATAACAAAACAAATCACATCGTGGAAGTGGTAGTCCACTTGTACACATGACTAATGTTTTCATTTCTCTTGGAATAGTAAATGTGATGAATGAATTTGTTTTCATAAAAATAACATAATTTAAGTTTATTTAATATTGTTTTTTATTATATAATCTTGTTTAGTACTGAATTGAATGATATATAATAATCAATTAAATGAAAGAAAATGTTTATGATTCATATATCTCTATAAGATATCCTCATTTATCATGCACCTAAAATATTCATTTGATGGACATATGGAAATAAAATAATCAATTTGAAGTGGATAAGGAATATAAAAAGGTATTTTTGTAGTGATTAGATGATATAAGTGCTTTATGTTTTTAACTAATAGCGGAGGATGTTATTTTTTATATGTGATTTGGGTGGGAAACTGTTAAATACTTCATATATATTTATATATAATATGTGTTCAATACATAAAAAATGGATTCAAAATACCAAATTATAAAATTTAAGGGGACTATCTTTGAAAAACAATCATAAAAAAATTACATGTTTATGTTTCATTTTATTCAAATTAAATTGTATTAACTCCCTCATTAACAATGATTAACCTTTATCGTTATTACACTATTTTCACCCTTTAAGAGACATGGTATAATTATAAAAATAATAAGTCTTCACAAAAATGATTCATGAAAATTAAGATCTTCAAGTATGCATAACATTTATTCAATATAGTATTTTAATGTTTTTTTAATTTTTTAATATAACTTTTCAATATTTGAAACCGTTTAACACCATTTTGGGGAATATTAACCTATCATGAGTTTGGACACCTTAATATTTACCTAATTCTAAAATAGAATCAAATTTTTAAACATGTATTTAATTCTCTATGACATAATCATCATCTATAAAGATAATAATTTGTATGTAATTCATCATATCATATACAATTTTAATGATAAAAAACCATTCATACCAACCAGAACCCGATATTTTAACAAATAAAAAAGTTACCCAGAAAAGGATTCATATGATGCCTTACCCAAAGTTCAATGATAATGATTTTTATAATAAAACTACTGAAATTGTAAACCGTCATCCAATAACCCTAAAAAACATAACATATAATATCTCGTCATTCCATTAGTGTCTATATCATCCACTCAATTTATCCATTAGTCTAACGAAATAATATTGTACAAGGGTACCAATGGGTACCAAAATAAAATTGTAATCACTACCACATCTATTATGTCAATAAACAATCATAATTGATTATTATCATCCAAATAAATCCATTATGTTTTACCAAAACCATCACTGGAATATTCTCTAGATTATCCATTGATCTGAAATATATAATCAGGTTGAAATGAATTGACTTCTTCGATAGATCTATGATGACTTAGATAAAATAAATCACATTGATAGATCTCATTAATATTTTAATAAAATATAAATAAATATTCATCCACATATATTAGGTAGAATCCATAGAATTCAAAAATATTAAAAAACATAATATTAAACATCATCCCATTGAAACCAAAGACACATGAAAAGAAATTTCATCTATTAATTTCTTCATTTTATCCCCCTGAATTACCTCATTATATAGGGGTTCATCTTTGAAACAATTATATTTGATAATAGCTATGAATATCAAAATTCCTAAAAAAATCCATCCCACATTCTCTTTGAATCATATATCTTCTCATGGAATAATACACAATTTCCTTCATTGACATACCATCTATAATAAGCACCCACATTCAATATCAAATATCACCAAACCATTATAATGTGTTCTTCTAATAAATACTCCACCAAATAATATATTTGTTATTATATTACTATATTCAGATAAAGAGATGACTTCACATTAATATAAACCTAATAACTCTCAATAAATGCAAATATTCTATATATTTTTGTTCGCTGGGAAACAAAAAAATGATACCTTTTAATGCTTCTGAATAAAATAATATTCTTCCACATTACCCTTTCCAGAGGTATAAGTCTTCCCAAAGTCATAATCCATATGAAACCCCCCCTTTTTTAGAAATGTAAATCCTTGTGGGGGATATTTTTCTCAATCACTTGTAACAAATATAAAATGCAAGTCTTTATCAATGAAATATGAAAATTTATAATTTATGTGTAATAACTAAAACATAAATCACTATTTTTTTTGTAGAATAATAATGTTTTAGTGGATATAACTTTCCACACCCATAAGTAATGTCTTCTCTCAACTATTTCATGTCACATCCAAAATACTTATGATATGAATCACAATATAACTCTTAAAGAGGGAACTCTTTTGATAATTATTGAAATAAATAACTAATCTGAAAAACCATCAATCATTTGATATAACATTTTTATTTTATCCTCTAATAAATAGAATTAACGTTATTAGTCATATAATTTAATAAGGTCACAATCTGATAAAATCTTGATTTGAACCTCCTATATTAACCAGTCGAGCCAATGAAAATACTCAATTAAAATATATTAATTGATGGTTTATATAAAATAAAAATTTCAAACATTTCTTAAATCATTTATAACCCTTGATAAAAATTAAAGGACCTATAAATTTTTTCTCAAATATCCGGAATCAAGAATTATATACAGTCACACATAAATGATGTTAACATTATATTATGATTTTCTAAAGGATTATCCATTATCTTTGAGTTTATTAAAAAATAATTATTGAAGTGTATAACCAAATCATTAATATATTGATTTAACTACATTTTTACAAGAACAATAGACATATTCAGCACAATCCTCACAACAAATAGAATGCCAAAACATGAATTGCTAATATTAACATTGAAAGGAAATTCGGGTGGTATCCTCATATTTATCGCTTAGTTGTTAATCATTATATATCAATAAAGATTATAAAACTAACGTCACCTTAATAAATAGTGAAATAAATCATATATACTTGGAATATGATATTGACTCTTCACATATACGTAATCATACCACCAAAATCTATGAATGAATTTTATCTTATATCTACTTTTTATGAAGAAATACATGATCTTACAATTTTGATAAACTATGTTGAATGATACCACTATGAATAAAAAATTAATTTTAATTATCAACTCAAAAAGAATTATTTGATCTATAAATTAGGCTATCATAACCATAAGAGAAACCCATTTGTCTTACTCAAGATCAAAATCAATATCTAACTTTGGTTGTAAAAACATTGCATTATTTTAAAACCAACAGAGGACAAGGCCCCCATATTATGATAAAATTGAAAGAATCATTCAAAAAATGCTAAAAAAGAGACCTATTTCAAACATATTGGAAATAATTCCAAAAAATTCTAGTCCCAATGGGATGAAAAAAGAACCAATTGATCCAAAAAATAATAACATAATAAATGTAAGGGAAAAAGATTTAAGGCCCTCTAAAATATAATAAAACAGTGAAATAGGTCAAATAAAATTTTTCCTCCCCCCTTCAAAAGAGTTTCACCATGATAGTAGCACAATAAGGTTGATAACCCCTCCTACTCACAATTGAAATGTGAAGGGTGGACTAAAAAATAGATGCAATCACATCTTTCTATATTTCAATCCACCCAACCGACAAAACATGTGAAGGAATCACAACATGTAAACCCGATGCAACACAACTCAAGAATAAAATCACTATACAATATCAGAACAAGGCTAACATCAACACAATAGGTAGGAAAGACAGTTGGATGATGGAAATCACCACACCCATCCCTATTTTGAGGCCACCAAACCTATAATACAAGAATGAATCTACAATACTGTGCAAATGTGATGAAACAAATTCTGATACCCATAGAAACTTCTGCTACACATTAACCAACCATATCAACAAACATCATTCTTACAGAAGAAAAATCTCTAAAAAAAGATCATAGACCACAAACTCAACATTATATCATAATCCATTCTCCCCAATATAGGTTCAATATTGGAACCCTCAATCAATATAAATTGAAAAAATAATATAAAAGAAAAAAAATTAATCCATATTAATGATAACAATATATGATTTCATCTATATCTTGTCAGGTTTCCATGAAAATTTATCTTATCTAATATCCAAATAAAATCTACTCACTTTTAACAACCTCAATTTTCAATATACAAAATTAATTAATTCCCCTAGCTTAGAAACAACTCAATAAGATGTTAATCAAATACTATAGAGATGGGGAAAGAAATTAGGATTAAGAACCAATATTAATCAAAATATAATAATTTATGGATTACATTAAAATAATATATCAATACAACTTAGGAATGTCTATTGCCTATTGTTTCTAACAACAACTTCCTTATCGTCAACAACCGTTATTCGTACATATACTTATTACCTCGTTATATTTCTATACCTATGGGTGATGATATACTCAATATTTTTCTCTCACAAAAATACATTATTTTTAAGCCCCCAACAAAGATTTATCATAATATTTTATGGAACCCACTACTACAGTGTTTGATGAAACTGATGGGGTGTTCCATTAATAGTCACAAATGATTAATGACACATCATTTATTTTTAAAATATTGGTATTTAGGTAGAATCTGGAATATAACTATATAAATAAAGGATTAAAATCATTGGCTTCCATCAGAATGTATCATATTACCAACTATAAATATATTAGATCATGTTTCTAATGAACTTCTAGGAACATCCCAAAAATCACTTTATCGTGTATATCAAGATCATACGTCTATAATTCCACATTAAGAATTGAGACACTGGTAGATCACCAAAAATTATCCTCTCTTAGTTATAAATATTTCATCTATATCAATATACTTCATTATATTGGTAAAATAACAAGGAGAAATTATAACCAATATCCTCAAAATCATAATCTAAAAATGCCTCTGAATACAAATAACTATTAACATAATATAAACTATCAAATTTTGATATTACAGTGAGAAATCCAAAAACATGACACAAAACTCCTAAAAAATTTAATTACCCTACTCAATCACTCATAAAAACATCCATCCCTATGATTTCATATAATCTAATTGAAACTATTTAATGAAAAGGTACTATAAACGAGTTTATCTAATCATTGAACGAACATTGTCTAAAAAATTTATCTTCTATCACCCAAATTTTAAACCATGTAATAAATACATAGTTTCTAAAAAATCATGTTCATTTATCAACTAGATCAACTATAATTAAATGTAATCATATTCCAACCATTAATTTTCCTAATTACTAGAGGTAAATCCCAAAAACATGGGTGAATTATTCCTCATAAATTCTCTCAATTATATTTTCTATAAAAATCTTCACTCTAATTGAATCCTTAAATGAAGATCCAGGGGTGTTTATGCACCTCCCATTCCTGAACCCCATTGTGGGATCACCCAAATAGAATAACGACAGACTAAAAAAACTATAATTTCCACAAGGTTATATACTCAAGGAATATGCCAAAAAAGATTTAATTCATCCCTCATATACCAAAACTACACACTCATGATAAGAAAACATAAGAACATAAAATTGTATTTTGTGTCAATAAAAAATTTATAAAGTCACACCATAATAAATATTTTAGTCGAGATGTTTAAATCTATGGGAAAGAGACACTTCTATTAGATCATTAGGCAACTTTTTCATTAAGATATTTTCATTGCTCTACGTTACATAATATGTTCAAGTAATATTGTTTCCTTCCCACACATGTAGAACTCACTAGTTTCAACTCAAAAGTGAATTCCAAATAATTTTTTCCTTGATATAAAAAATACATTAACTATCCCTAATAGGACTCTACATGATTTTGAATCAGGATCAGGTGTTCAACCCTAGATCCAACAGTCAATATTGAATGTTTTAGAAATAAAAATGGTATATAATAAAAAAATATAGGAGTTATAGAAAGTATCATGACTTTAAATCTTTGTTTACATCAAAATTGACTAACTCTATTTATGTAATCATTAAAATTTTCCATTAGGATGGGGGTGGTTATAACATTGATAATTGTTTCCACCGCAAAATAGTAATTTTATTATTTAAATAAATAAGGCTAATGCATTCATGAATGATGTAAATTAGAAAATTAAATTCAATCAACAATTTCCAAATTCTCCCATCCTTATAAACCAGTACAATGTCTTATGAACAATAAATTTTATAAATATTAGAAAATCATACATCTATAAAAAACTATCCCACCTATGATTTATTATCAAAATTGGCCATTTTTCGTACCATATAGAACTAAATTTAAGACATCATTATATTTATAACCCAATAAGAAGTACACTATATTTTATAATAGTTATGAAGCTGTTTACCCATAAGGACACTCCGTTTTTTCCTATTTCCCACCCTTGGATTCACTACCCACTATATCCTACCACCACCCAAGAAATTACCGATAATAATAATAATTCATATGTTTTCCACCAACAAGGACTCTCAATATTTTTTTATGCAACATTATTGACACATTCCTCCATAACCAACCTACAATACATATGAGTGATTTTAAAAATTATCATCCACCTCGGATCTAGCTATTTAATGGTGTCCATAATTTGGGCGTCTCTCCATCATAACTAAGATTATTATAAAAACATCACCAATGAATTCCAAACCCATAGTTACAACATAAACTACATATATACTATTACCACATAATCAAAATAATTTTGTAATTAATAAAAAAATGATATAAAACCTATTATATATTTTATTATCCACCTTGAAAAAGAACTAAAAAATATATGATATGGGACATATTCACATCATCATTGTCAGGAACCATCCTAGATTCTATGGTATCTGATACTAGAGCGCCAAGTGACATTTCCAAATAGGATTAACTGATAAACAAGAGTCTTTTACTAGATCCTATCATAAAACAAGATAAAAGAACGGACAATTTTCCACCAAAAATTGTGAAGATAATGATAAATATAAATATGATCCTAAATCCTGATGGAGATAGTACAATTAACCAAAATAGGTATATCAAACCAAAAAACATAATAAATGAATCAAAATATGAAAAGATGAATCAATCATCCCAAAGTAAAAATCACTCCAATCCACAAGGAATCAATAACATCTTACTCCTCCAAGACAAACATTCCCATTACTCACCCAGAGTAGGATAAACTCTTAAAATTCTCCAAGAAAATGTTGGGTTTGAGATAAAAAATTTAGTGGGGTCTCACTATGTATTCCATAATAATATTCCATAAAAACGAACTAGAACATGATATCAATTTCAATAAAATAACACATAGTGATATAATTTCATAGTTAAGAAAAACCGTGCTTCTTATTTCATAATGAAGTAAAATATTTACAAAATCTATTAAATAAAATTTAAAAAATAGTGTAATTTATATTCCAAATCATCACAATAAGAAACATGGTCATCTAATATGTGGAATGAATGTTTATAGTTTTGGAATCCTTACACATCTCATATTAGTGGTCATGGCTAATATGTGTACAGACACCCCTTAGCCCCTCAACGAATTACACTCATCATCATCCCATCTGGGATAAGATCTACCAATCATCGTTTCTGTAAGAGTTTTAATTTTCAATCTGTTCTTAGGGAAATACCATCATATTGTTCATTTATAAAATAACCTAGTAACTACAAAGTATATCATACACTCAATAAATCAATCAATAATGCGAAATTAATATAATAGTAATTTATAATAAAATATTGACATTTATATTTTCAATAAACCTATTTCTTTTCGAAAACAAACAAAAATTCTTTCCATAAAATCATAGATTAAAAAAACAAACTATAAGTTTATATCATTTCAATTTAAGCTATTTTTCTTAAAAATGAACTCCAAAATCCGTTCACAATTCCCATAAATTCTAAATAATGAGGAAAATTATAATTCCATGGGAATTAATGGAATATCCCAAAATTCTGTGATAAATATTTTCAATCCCAATTCCCAATGAATTGGGTTTTCAAAAATCAATTGAAATAAATTATTCAATTCAAGTTTTAATAATTTCCCTAAGATTAAAGGGAACCACCAAACTTCAATCATAGATTACAACACCCTCAATGAGAATCACCAAATAAGAAAAAGGAAGAGAAGGTCCTGGGACACAACATAGAATCAAGTTTCCACAACACATTGTTTATATCCACAAATCCCAAGATGATATATCAATCAATAAGTATTAAATATATAGAGACAAAAAATATTGGGTTTCCACTAACCCGGTGATATGAAATGCATCCAACATGATGATCAATCATTAAAAGAATGATCTATTGGGATTGGATATCACCAAAAATTCTTCAGAGAAGCTTTGAGTTGAGAGAGGTTGGGTTGAAATTAGATGTAATGAAACTTATCTGAGTGGAAAATGTAATACTAAATGTACTTATAATTACATGTTGTGTAACCCCATTACAAAACGTTTAATTTTTTTTTCTAATATTATTTATAAATCAATTTCCTTTGATTATAAATCCATGTTATTTAATCTTTTACAGAGCGTGTAACTTTGGTAAGGTGTGTAACCTTGCACATTGTGTACCAATTTCCCAGAATCTACAATGAAATGATTACATGTCATGTAATACCTTTACATGACATGTAAATCCCTAGTAGAGTATAGTGTTGTAGGTTTTAATGATGAAAATTACAAAAAAAATTCCATGATTTCACAAATATAGGTATCCTCCAAATTCAAACTTTGCAATACTCAACTAGGAAAAATAGGGAACCTAAATAATGTTTATATAAAACATGATATGAAGGTATGGTTTTTTAAAAACTCCACACCCTAAATACATTTTATACCTAGAAATCATGCCATGAGGTTTCCATACCAAAATATGAGGTTAATTACCTCTCATCAATGCCTTATGCACCCACATCTCATACAAATCAGAACCACGATTCCATATAACTCAGACCAAAGGTATAAATCTACCACAATGAACCTTGGTCTCAGAATAAATGATCTAGACTGGATTATATGTCATGGATAAACCAAGATCAGCATCAAGATCACTCCATCTCAATACATGAGATGGATCTGAAAGATACTTTCCTAGTTGCATTTTATGGAAAACGTTATGTATTGACGTTAACTATGGAAGAAATTATATAATTTAAGCCACTTACCCTCCTACTCAATAAACTAAAAATATCCAACAATATTATGAGAAGTTTTCCCATTCCACCAAAAGAATTTATGGCATAAATGAGGTGAAACGTTCATGATATCATGTCCAAAAACTGAAAACCAGAAATGTCAACACCAATGATTAGCATAATATTACAATATATATATTCTATAAACATCCTCTGATGAATCATCAATAATTTTTTCAACGATTTCTTGAACCAAGATCAATCCAACAAGGGAACATTAAAAAATATCCAAAAAATACAACATAGATTTAAATGGCATGGAATTAAAGTCATTAATTGGATCCATTTTGATAATGGAATAGTATCTATTATAATAAAAAAAACTCAAGCAGCCCCAAATGGTCATCCCAAGCTCCAATAAAATCATGGATGAAGACCTGAAGCATATACTAAAGAATATATATAGTTCTTATTGACATGATGTCCTTTTTTAGATGATATTTAATACTTAAATGAACCTAAGATCCTAGTCCCTCATAATGGATTCTATAAAAGAGAGAAGTATAATAGGGATATTTATCTGAGACTATAGTAGATGGAACACATGAAAATGGAAAATCTCTCTCACATAGAGATTTCCCATATCTGCAACATTGGTTGAATCATGAAAGGGAATCAAGGGATATAATTTCATCAGGCCATTGATCGAAACCCATATCAGATTCCTCATTCTCTAAATATGTGGAAACTGAAACAAGAAGTTCAATGTGATCTCATCCCACAACCATGTTGGAACTATAATTCATTGAAGAAAATTTGAATGCCTCCGAGGGTCACCCTTGAATTTTTGGTAAGTATAAGAGCATGAAACAAAGTGACTGATGTATTATCTCATAATTGGACACCAAAATTGTCATTGTATATCCAAAAACATCATTGTTGTTCTTAGGTTCTCAACCCATAAATAAATATGGAAATAAACCATAATATATTTTCACAATTGAAATAGTATAATAAACCATTTTGGAAAACATAGAACACCTTACATAGTGAATGTCAACTCATCAATGACCTCCCCAACAAATAGATTGTATCATATTATAGGAAATTCATGATCATGTTATTTACCTTGGAGAACCATATTGATAAGAGTAGATATCAACTGAACATTGTACATGATAACATAAACCACAATTTATATGACTTTAATAAGTAACAATGCAAAAAATATCCATTGATTTCCACTCTTCTAATATCTTTTAATGGACTGGGAAAGATGATTCTTACTCAAAGCGTTAGTAATGACATTCCCTTTCCCCAATATATGGGTAATATCAAAATAAGATTATTATTGGTACTTCACCAAATGGATTTGGAGAAGATTAAAATATTTTTCAGAGAAGATATAACTCAATATCATGTACTTTGAATACATTATAAACCATTCACAGAAAGGGTAATGTCACAAACTTGTGAGAGAATCAATCACAACTGCATAGTCAAGGTCGTGGGTCAGATAATTCTTCTTGTGTGGTATATAATTTTGAGAGTCATAGTAAATGATGTAATCAAATTTTATAAGAATACATCTGAAACCCAAACATGTTTCATTAAAGAAGATCTCATAACACACTACTCCCTCTGGAAGAATCAAAACTATTGTAAAATTCAAATGAAATTTCAACTCAACAAAATAAAATTGATAATTATCTTTAAAAAATATTCACTCTTTCATGAGTAAGAGTGTCCATATGATAATCAAACATAATGAAATCCATTACAAAATTGGATTAATATCAAGATAAAGCAAAGAATCTCTGAATCATGAAAATATTATGCGGTTACTTTAATGTTAAAATACCTCTAATCTTCTTAGGATCAATATAAATACAATATTTAGAACAAAATTTCCCAATAAATTACTTTCCCAAATATAGGAATCACATTTTGATCAATTTAAATAAGTGTATTGATTTATCAATTGTACCAGAATTACTCTCAAATGGACCTCATAAGTCATAGATTAAACTTGGATATCATCCAAAAACCTCACAACAAATGTATCAATATACATATATAATGTAATTTTTATGAAATAAAAATGACTAAATGATCATTGGTTACATCAAATGGCATGCAATGTTTCTCTTATTTACATACCTACTATTGAAGGTGGTTTTATTAATAACAGATTCATTTATTTTCTAATGGTGATTAATATACTGATTCTTAATATATGATAACCAAATATCACTAAACAATGCGTTATACAGATAATCAACACATGGTAATAGACACTATTTATTTCAAATAACATTTTTGACTTTAAAAAAATAAACACATAGGTGAAGTTTTCCATCAGCAATATGATGAAAGAGAATAGGCTCCGCCCAAGGTGACACACTGGGGCATATACAACCTTTCTCTAACAGATCATCTTACTAAGTATCCAATACATTTATTTTAGCTAGTTTTATTTGGTAATATGTAATATATAATATATTGGTACCTAGAACCAAATATTTAATGGTATTCAAGAATTAAATAGTTAAATTCATTACGTTAAGTAATTTATAAAATAAATAGTTTTATAAGAACAATTAATTTTAATGTAATATTTATGTTATTAAATTACAAAATATATAATTTTAATAATATAATTCCATTTTTTATCCATAAGTTAAAAATTATCTTATGTTGACTTTTTTCGGATTTTCTATAAAATTTAAATATTTTGGGAATAGTAAAAAATATTGTTTTTTTAAATATAGTATCTTTTGTGATATCATCAAGTCATAATAATGATAAATTTTTTTTAAAATAATAGAATGACTAAATTGGGATATTATAATAAAAATATTTTATAAAAATAATTCTGTACGTGTAAATTAAAATTTATTTCTGGAAAAATGTGAAAATCATTTTTAGGGAAAACGCAGTGCCTGCGTGTTGTTGGAAAAGTCAAATTTTGTGCCTGATGTATAATAATTCAGACTTAAAGAGTCGTTTCAAAAATTTATTTTAAATTACCATTAATAAAATATTTCTTTTTTTATTAATTTTATAGTTATATAACAACAATCTTATCTAGATGCTTGTGTAATGCCTCCGTATGGCTAGGAAAGTAAACATAACAGATTAAATAAGATGTTCAGACATGGATACGATAAATTATACATAATTAATGAATCAAAATAAAATTATATTATAACTTATTTATTTTTACATATGATAATAATTTATTTTTATGTTTTTTATATGATATAATTACCTTTAATGCTTATGCAACAATAATGTAGTGATTTTGCTAAAAAAACAAAATCAACAAAATGATTCTAATTAAAATTAAAATATCCATTAAATGACCAAAAAAATATGACTAAATATTATTTTATGAGTACATTTAGGCCATATTAATCATTGGTTTAACTGTAGGACCTTCTTGATCCACTAAGTTGAGAGTAAGTTCCACATGGTATTTTATTTTATAGAAAGTCAAAATCTTCACATTATGGTTTTTTAATTAGTATAAATTTTTAATCTATAGTAATATAGAAGATATGTTTTACCATAAATAGTATTTATTAATATAATATTTTTATAATATTAGTGGTTCTTTTTGAGTTTTTATAGAAGAAATAAATATCTTAAATTCATTCACCTACATGATGAAGAGATTATTAAAATAATGGGGAATGAATATAAATAATATTAATAATATAAAAATTAATAAATTTGAGATTATTAATATGATACATAAATTCTCAACATAGATAAAAAATATTATGAATATAATAAATTGTTTGGTTTTAATGTTACAATTTTTGTTGATGTTTTTTATTTCTGATTAAGGAATATTATTAAATTTGATAATAATTATATTTCATTAATATTTTATTTTATTAAGATATTTATCAATAAAATATATTAAATAATGTAAAATTATTTAGTATTTAAAAAAAATTAATTCCCTTATTAATTTAATTGATATTTGGATTCATTTGGCTATATAATATCTTTATTATATTTTAATGTTTTTATAATTCTTAAAGTTCCCTTCACCTTAATTATTAAATATCACCCATTCCATCACTTACCTTCAATACCATGATCCTTCTAGATTTACCATACTTTGAAACATTCTATTCTCGCTTTCAATAGAAACATTCTAATGGTTCTTGTATCACAAAAGAGCAATTCTAGGTTCTATAAGGGGTCCTTCAAAGAGGAAAAATTCAAGAGGTAACTTTCTTAAACAATTTCCATTAATTTCAATTTTTCTTCTACATTCTTTTCACACCATTCATACAAGAAGGATTAATAACTGTGTTATCATGTATTTACATTAATTATATATTTATAATGTAATGACTTATTTCAATTATTTTTCTTACAACCTCTTTATCATGGAGACAAAACCAATTTTCAAATTACGGTTATTAAATGTCTACATGGATAATGTTTTTTCATTTTTCATTAACACCTTCAAGGATGGTCATAATACTATTATTATTAATATATAATATTTGAATAATTATATTTTAACTTATTACATGGTTTTGAACTAATATATTTGAATTATATAAAATAAAATGAAATGAATTTCTGATTGTCAGAAAAATCACCATAATGATATAAGAAATTGTATTTAATTTTTTGTTAATTAAATTAGCCCCATGTTATAATTAAAAATATTATATGGCTACATATAAAATTATAGTGTAAAATTAATAGCATATAATCTCACTTATGGATTAAAAATTTGATTTGAAAAAAATATCCATAAATATACATATGCTAATGAACCAAGGAATATTGAAAGAAATGCTCCATGAATTTAATGATTTATATTTATATCTCACAAAAATAGACATGCAGTAACCAAATAAAATTATAATAAATAAAATATATGTGGAACTTATTCTAAATTATGTAATTAATGAATCTAAATTTATTATCCATTATGTTATGGGAATGTGTAGGACACATTTAGAGATAATTTAATATAATTTACATTAAAAAATACTCTTTATTGTCTCCTTAAAAAATTAAAAAAACAATGTTCTTCTAAAAATTCTAATGCATGAGTGTATCATTTTTATTTCAGGAAACCATATTATTTTTTCCCCTTGAAAATATTACTTGGTAATTTTGAAATATATTTATGCTTTTCTAATGTATATTATTCTTTCAAAAGTAGTGATTTTCCTCAAGGATTGTTTTTACGATGCAAGTATTCATTTTTTAAGATTACGTTTTTGTTATTGGGATTTTTATATTATAAAGGTTGGTTACATTATAATCAAATATATATTCAGTTCAATTATATCCCTCCAATTTGTTGGGTATGTGGATGTTGACCATAATGGTTATTCCCAATGTAACTGTGATGGTTACATCCAAATATAATCATATAAGTTATTTTATTACAGCTGTGAGTGTTAAAAATTATATGGTAGCCATTAGCATTAAAATCATAAATAAGTATTTTAGTAAAATTATTATAAAATTTAAATAAATGGTTTATTTACTATTTCTATTTTTTAACGAGACATTATGTTTCCATAAAGTTTTTATATGTTACTTTTAAGGGTAATATGTCTATCTTTGTGGAAATGACTTCATAGGTTTATATGTATTCATGGATTGATGGTTTAATTTCTTAATTTTTTAAACCTTAATAATATATTTTTTTCATTCATTATTTTAAAAAATATTCACAGGTTTTAAGGATATGTAGGTGAATAGATGAATCCAATATAAAGGTAATGAATATTTTTCATGAAAATAAAACATGTTTTAGTTTATAAATATTCTATTATGGAAGGAATAGATACTCTATATGAGTTTTAAATAGTAATGTATGAATTTAATACGTATAATAATTTCATAATTCTACAATACTCTAATCCTAAATTATCTCTCAAAATAAAATAATGATAAATATTCTCTAAATATAATTGAATATTTTATATAAAAGGATAGGTCCTTATAATTTGTATTAAATAACAATTTAAAAAAAAATTATGGTCTGTGATGATTTAAATAAAATATAATAAAAGATTTTTTATTTATTGTTTTTTTGAGATAATATAAAATTTTACGATTTCACTATTCCATTATCTAAATTATGTCAGTTTAGAATGGTTTTCAATAGAATTAACATGGATGGTGAAGTAGGAAGGCAGAGAGAGAATGACATATTTCATAATATGGAACCTAGAATTGTCGTAATTGGAACCATAGAGTTTTGAATGTAATTAAATAATTTATGAATGCTATAAATGGTGGTACAATTCATGAATGAAAATAACTGGAGATACCAAAAAGGAACATGATGATATTAGAACATTTTATAAGGAAACACCATCACCCTTTTAGTATATAATCTAATCCAATGGGATATGAAGGGTTGGATAAATCCCTTTAAGAGATATTATATATTTTGGGGAGTTTATATTATCAAAAGTATAATATTTCTATTTTTAATTTTGATGGTGAAGTTGACCAGTGGAGGAAAATGTTCAAGAATATCAGGGAAAGAGAAGATATTGAATCCTTGAATTAGGATTAACATATAAATATATTCCTTGAAAAATATTTTTTTATGACATTTGATCGAATAAAATCCAATAATTAAAACCAAAGTAGGAATATTTAGTGGCCATGGGGAAAGAAAACATAATGTTTTGGAATGGTATGCTCTAAATTCTATTTAAGATCTTGATATTATAATCAAACGGTCTTACTTAATAATTAATCCCTGATATCAAATTTCCTAGGATTACCATTAATTAAAAAATAGTAAGAAACATGATTGATGTGTTGAATGGGTAGAAATAGTGTTCAAAAATTTTCATGTATTTGATGTGAACAAACAAAATAATTTTCCATAAGGTATTCAATTGGTAAACACCAATCAAATAAATCAAATTGAAAATAATATATTTTCCAATTTTTTAAATCTATAATAAAAAACTATTGGGGAATGCCTTAAAAAGAGGATAATTTCCTCTTATGTTGTATGTATAGATATATGGTCCAGGAATTTAATGAATAATATCTTATTTTTTGTTTTCTTATTTGAGATAAGAAAACTACGAAGCATTTTAAATATTAGGAGATGGGGAATTATGCACATACCATACCAGAGAATGATTTTAATTATGGGGAGATTTTGAATCTACGAACAAATTTATGGTGAGTTAATTTTTATCTACTTTAGTACATGTTGGGAGATTTTATGTAGATGTTTTAATTACATTGTGTTTTAACTGAAATATTTTTAATATTTTTTTTTATACCTGGACTTCACTTCCATTCATTTCTGATTAATTTTATAGTAAATTATATTGTTTCCATCAATAATTAGAACTAATATATATGGTAAAATGACTCGGGGTAAATTAAATGGAAAAAAATATAAAAAAATTCTTTTTAATGTATCTAGAATTATAGTTCCAATAAACCATTCTTTTTTCCCCTATATGTGTTTTCTATATTTATTGAAATGGATTAAATTTATGTCTTCCATAGAAAAATAGATGATAGATCTAATGAAGATTATTTTTCACAAAATGTTTCAATTTTTATTTAAGAATGACCTCATACCATTAATAAAATATAATTGAGATGAGAAATAATTAAAATATGAAAATTAAATTTATCTTGCACATATTTATGAAAATAATGGGACTATTATAATAAATGATGTTTTAGTAGAAAATGAATACCTGGATGTTTTTCCTGATGATTTTCCAAGTGTTATACTCAATATAGAAGATTAATTTACTATTGAGTTAGTTCATGATGATATTGAAATTTTAAAACCCCTTATCAAATTACTCATGTAAAACATCAAGAATTTAAAATCCAATTATAGGATTACTATGATAATGGTTCCAATTTTCCTAGAACATCGCCAGGTTTTTCTCTTACTTTTTTTGTTAAAATTAAATATGGTATCATGAGGATTTTAATTATTTATATTACTCTTAATAATATTTATATAAATAATAATTAGTTTTTTCTCATATCAATGAATATTGTGACTAAGTACACTGTCCTCATTATTTTTCCAATATGTGATTGAGAACCACATACTATCACCTGAATATTATGAGGAATTAAATTAAAAAAACTACATTTCATACTAGATATGTTAATTAAGATTTTTTATTTATTTAACTTTGTTCAAAAAATTCCATTACTTTATTTATGGATCTTATGTATAGAGTATTCAGGGAATATTTGGATATTTTTGTGGTTGTTTTTATAAATAATAATTTAATTTTTAATAAAATTATGATTCCCATGAAAAATATATTTTTATTATTCTACAAATAAAAAATTAAAATATGTTATACAGAAAATATAGAAAAGGTGATCTTTAGTTACAACAGATTTCTTTCCATTGGAAAATTTCCAATAAAGATGTCATAACAGTTCATCGGGTGAAAACAAAAGTGGTTGATGAATTGATAAGACAAATTAATTATTCATATATTATATGTTATAATGAATCTGAAATATATAACAAATAGTACTATTGAAAACAATCCATGATTATATCTCCCAGAAAGTCAACTTTAAAATTTTTCATATTTAACCTAACAAAAGATTATGTTTATTTTTTTGGAATTAAAAAAGAATATTTGTCAGTGCTACATTTTTTTATTACCCTTGAGTAATTTTTATGTTTTCATCTACAATGATGTTTCATTAAGGGGAATTTTTTATGTTCTGATGGAAAATTATTAGTTAATTGATTATTCCACAATTCAGCAGAACCCTAATGAGTTACATTATCCATCACCTAATTTAGAAATAGTTAGATTGGGTTTTTCTCTAAACATTTAGAGATTTATTTTATGTGGATACAAGTGGAAAATATATATTGATCAAAAATGATTATAATATATATTTACAAATATTTTATTGAAAATGATGTTATGAATATGGCTAGAAATGATATAGGATTACAAATTCATTCTCAATTACCATCAAGGAATGGTAAACAAAGTGGTGGATTCCTTAAGTGGAAAACAAAATGAATCATTAATCATGATAAGTGTAAGACTTTACAATTTTATTAATCAATTGAGGATTTTTACCTGTATGTTATGGGTGCTAGAAATTATTCTATTTTATGTGTTAGTGTATTCTTCTTTGCTATATATAATTTTGAATGCTTAAAAAGAAGTTTGTGAGTTACATAAAAAGGTTATAATTGTTTTATAAAATTATATTACAAGAAAAAAATGTTGAAAAATATTGTTTATTGGGATTTGGAAAGTGATTATGTGTGTAACAACTTGAGATTTTAGTGGATAGATTTTATTTTATTTTATTTTCTTCGAGGTCTTGTGTTGTATTCTATAGTAAGATAAGCTAGCACTATACACAACATCAGATTAGCTTACGATATAAGAATCAAATTGCATGGACTTGGTTACAAAAAATTTCATGTTCAATTTGTGGAATTCATTTCATAGAATAGATGGTTTATTTAGGAAACTAATAATTATTTTTACAAAGTCATTATAATGTCGAGTATGAATAATATTAACTATTCATCTGAAAAACTATTTATATAAAAATATGCAAGTTTATAAAATAATAAAATCACTATTAATTAATTTAATTATAGTAATATATAATTAATATATTCAATATACTATTTTAAATCGATATTATATGTTTTCTAGGCATTATATAGGAACAAATTCAATTTGTAGGATCAACGAAGTATTTTTTTAAAATGTAGTTTTTTCTCCTTTTGATGATGCAACTAATTTAAATCTAGTTTTGAAATTTTATATATTATATTTAATAAAATAAAATTATTCCTTGGAAGGGGGATATAGAAATTTACTTCGGAGGATTTTTTGATATATTTCTAATAAATTTTATGTTTGGATGAATAGTAAAAATATAATAAATTTTAATTGAAACCCACTTTTTTATTGAAATAAATTATATTAATTAATGGTTAAATGTAAAAATTGAATATTTTTTTTATCATTTAATATAATATTGTCCATTGGAATTAACATTCCCATGAATTTTGATATAAACACATACCAATCTTTTGTAATGTTTATCAATTGAAACCCCGATTTTCTATTCTAATTAAGGAATTAATTTTAATAAAATTACCGAATATTTGGTTTTGTGAATTTTTAAAAATGAATTCAATATTTGTAATTTTTAAGTCAAAATTAGGTAAATAAAATTCTTTTATTTTTTTTATTATGAATAGTAACTTCAATTATTTTTATTATTATGGTAAAAGGTACATCTGGTAATTAATGGAAAATATAATATTATAAAATTACTTTATAATATTTAAAAATATGATTTTATGAGTTATATTCTACCTAAACCATCATAATGTTAAAATGATACACTTTGGAAGAACCTTGGAGAACATTTAGACATTTAATATATTTTATTTAATGTAAATATAAATATTTCCTACTCAAAATTTAATAATTTATCATATTAAAATTAAGGTCAATAATATCTAAATTTTATTATAAATAATTATTTGAAATAAAAATGATTTTAGTTATCATGGTAATTTATGTGAAATTTTTCAGGAATAAATAATTATTTTAATGTTTTATATATTAATGAGAAAGAAATTATTTATATGGTGAAAAATAAATTAACTAATTCTGATTAAAATGATAATAACTATTAAAAGACATAAATTTTTTACCAAATCTTATTTTTCGAGTATACATTGACCGCAATCATCAAAGGATCTACTTATTGACCATTGTGATACTTATAGAAGTGATTATGACACTAATATTATTTTATTTGAAGTGATTTTAAACTTGTCACATTCATGATTTAATTATTATAACATTTTAAATCATGGATTTTCTATAAGATTTATTATAATAAATGTATTATTATTAAATTTAGAGTATTATTATTTATTTTATTGTTTTGTTATTTAATTTTACCCATTAAATATGTATATTAAATAATTATGTAAAACTGATGTAGTAATTTTTTTCTTAATGGAAATATAAAAATAATGTCCCTGAAAAACTAAAATAAATATAATTTTCTATAATTAATATATCCAAATAATTCTATATGACCTTTTCCACTATATATAATAAAATATTTGGTTCTAGGTTAGCATAGTATCTTTATATTTTTAAATATACATTAAATGAATAGTGTCTAAATGACACTATTGATATTTTTTCAAAATAATAATTAATTAAATTACTCTAAGATCATAAATTATTTTAAAAATATAAATTAATTATGGTTTACTCTTAAACTTTCTATATTGTTCATTTATGTTCAAATTTTAATCAAATATGTACAAAATCACATAATTTAAAATTAAACAATTTTTTACCATAATTAACATTAATAGAAAATAATTAAGGGTAAAATGAAATGATATTGTTTAAAATGAAATCCAAACATTTCTAAAAATTATTAGTTGTTGAGATGAAATAATAATATTATCAAATATTAGAGTAATGATATTTTGGAGGTTTTTGGATGTGGTTTGGGTGTATTAAAAATTAATATTTTTTAGTTTCCAGTGTGGCCCTCACCTAATTTATAAAAGGGAACCTCCTCCCTCCCATATCCACAAAACATTGAGACTTTTAGCATGGACATACACTACTCATTTCCATTCCCAACATGCATAGTCACATTCTAGAGGTTATAGAGTTCTAGAAATACCAACTCATGTCCCATTAAGAGGAGGTTTGGATGGAGCATGTCGAAGAAGAGGAATTCTCCTATACCAATTCATTAAAACATCATTCTTTTTCTACAGACTCTTAATTATTTTTTCCCATTATAAAGTAATTAAAATAGTATAAATTATATTATGAGAAGTTATTATAGTTATGTAACAACCATATTTCACCTTATATCCATCCTTTGAAGAATAAAATCATCACGTGTATGTATATATGATTAACCGTCTCCACACAGTGGCCTAATATGTTTTTATCACCACTTTACCTTGATGGGTGTAATGATTTAAATGATAACTATATATGATTATTAGGAAATCATAATTATTGAAAAATGTTATATACACCATAAACATCAATACAATTCCATTATTATGGGAATGATATTGTCGCTCGTACATATGTATGGCCTACTATATCTACGAGGCTATGTGATTAATTATAATTGATATTCATTAAATCAAGTATATATAAATGAATATAAAAAATAAATATGACATATATATTACTAATATAATTTATGAAATGAAATTTTTTAAATATGATAAGGGTAAAATGAATTTCTTTCACAAAACATGAATAAAGAATCAATGAAGTTAATACCTGATAAACAAGTAATAATGTTACTAACAAGATGGAAATAATATGATCACATATGATGTTATAAAAATAAATATGGATATTGAATAAATTAATTCAATTATTTTAACCCTTTTATATGAGTTTTATACATATATGATAGAATCCAGACATTAGGTAACTTATTTTTTGTTTCACTTTTATTTTTGTGGGAAATATGCCTTATTCACTACTTATTTTCATTGAGATGTGTTTATGCTTCCCAAGAAGGTTTATATGATTTTTATTATGACAGTTATGACATGAATATAATATTTTTTTTATTTTATTAAGAATACTATTTCACTAGTTAAAAATTGGTAAGTGATAATTTTGCAATCTCGTTATTATCTGCAATTGTTTATTCATAAGTATGTTCTAGGGTATATTTATCATTGACATCCATGATTCCTAAATACATATTTGAAAATATAATATCTATACTTATGAAGAATTTCAAATTCAGTTTTATACATTGGTGAATTTATATAAAATACTATGAAATTAATATTCTATTCGTTTTCGGTACGAGGTACATTTGGAATTTAATACAAAATAACAGGAAGAATAATTTCTTCTAACTTATATGGCACGAATAGATTATTTTTGCATTCACAATTGATTATTTAAATGAAAAATATTGTATAATATTTCATGTTTATATTCAATGAAATTGTTTTCTTTTCTAACTACATGGTATTTTTTGAAAATAAAATGTTTTTCAAGATGGAAGCATATTTTCCTCAATAATTAATTTCATGTGATTTATCATACATATCTATCAACTAAGATTACATTTTAAATAGGTTTTTTCTTCATGTATATTGTACCTGTTATAACTATGCGTTTATTTTTTTTTATTATGTAATTATATTTTTAAAATCTATTTGTTTTATATGGAATATGTTATGATGTAATAACTTTATGAAACCCATTTTTATTTGTTGGGTTATGATATGATGAATAATTTATGATTTGTGGCACACGTAAGAATGATT
Organism: Viscum album; assembly: GCA_963277665.1. Lineage (NCBI taxonomy): Eukaryota > Viridiplantae > Streptophyta > Magnoliopsida > Santalales > Viscaceae > Viscum > Viscum album. Next base: position 1,908,943,546 of record OY728127.1, read on the forward strand.
TAATTATGAGATGGGTAGGAAGGATATCTCCATTCAATGAATTGTATAAATAGTTTTATCTTATTTGATAGACATTACTAGAAGGACAATTAAATCTAGTTTAGTAATGTTGGGATAGAATGACAAGTAAATCTTGTTCAGTAATGGACATTTTCAACTACGATGGTCTTGGAAATGATACTTGGGTAATATGGAAATGTTTTTATATGATTATTTGATCTCTAATTTTTTTTAATTTATTCCAATGTTTTTTTATCAAAACTCATGTTCCTTTATTATTTATTCATTATGAACTACAATGATTTATTTTATGACTATATATATTGATATTGGTTTTAAATCATATAATTTTCAAATGTTATGTCCATGTTTTGAAATTATTATGTTTATTTTGATGTTTTTCAATATTTAACCATACTGGTTATTTTTTCTCACCCTTTTTATATGTTTTATTTTAAAAGATATAAAGAAACTTTATATGTATGAAAATGAAAGGATCGATCTTTATGGGAGACGTTGAGGATCATTCAAAAAAGTAAAAGAATGTGTTCCGTGTTTCTAAAGGCAATAGACTAATATGATTATTGTGAATATGGTTGAGTAATGTATTATGTATTCTAAAAAATAAATGTTAATATCATGTACTTAAATATAAGGTTGTTTGAGTTTTTATCAGAGAGAAGGTTTCGTTAACCATTGGAATAAAGGAAGAGAAAACTCTAGTGAGATACCATGATATATTTCTAAGGTTTTGTCTAGGGATATTTCTAATGATATCTCTATGTATATGTAACATTCATATAAGTATAGTAATGATCATGGAAATCCTAGCAGTAATCATAATGTGTTATTGACTGAAAATATAATCCCTTGATTATGAGGTTTTCCCACAATTATTAGTGTTACTCAAATTTTCATGTTTTTTTAGTTAATGGATGGAACCCAAAATGAACCATCATAAATCTGGATGTAATGGGAAATTCATTTATTTTCCACTAATAAACCAACTACTATGTGTGATGGAATTCAAAATATTATTTTTGTGAATCCATCTATCCTTCCAAATGACAAAAATATGGAACAATGTTGTCTTGAATCCTTTGTATGGGAACATACACCATCTTTTAGTTGAATAAAAGATCCCTTAGTTTCTTAAAAATTTATATATACCATTGAAAATATATTGTCCCTTATCTACTATTTATATACTAAAAAAGTTATGTTGAGTAGTTATCTCTTGAAAGATAATGTGAATCTATTGTTGAACATTACCAAGAATAAGAGGAAACAAGATAAAAATGACTCCATGTATTAGGAAGAGTTCATGAACATATTTTTCTGTATGTAACTTACCCATATTCTTCTTATAAAATGGCTCATTTATGTTACCAAAGTCTCTCATGCTTATGATAAGAAAATAATGATGGAGTTAAAAGGAAACAATAATAACTATAGTGAAAAAAATATAAGATTTTCATTATGTTCAAAGTGTGGAAGGTCACATAGAGAATGATTTATTTAGGGGACTAAAAAATATTTTATGGTTGGGAAATAAAGTTATAGGTAATTTTACTTCTGGAATAATGGGAATACATAGAAAGTTCCAAAGTGTGAACCTCATGAAATTCAGCCTTTCAAGTGCAAGGAATATTGTAATTTTTCTAACCAATACCCAAAATAATATGATAATGATAATGATCATCGTCAATAATCTATTAAGGAAAAAAGACAAATGAAATTAACATGTGATCCCTATTAGAGATGTGTCATATGAAAATTAATTTCTAGAGTCATTGAGTGTTTATATATTATAATTAAAGAATAATGTTGTGGAAGTATACTTATGGTATTATGGAATAATGAAACATCTATGTATTGGTCCACTATATTTTTTCTTATATATTTACTAGAATATACTAAATGGTACTAGTAACCATGAATAGTGATTGAGGTAATATGTTTATGTTTTTTTGGAAAATACTTGATTAAGGGAAGAATAACCCATAATATGAGACCGATAATGAGATAATGATATATGGATAATAATATGTAGGATATGAAAAAATAAATATTAACGGTAATGTGTTACTTTGAACTGGTTAATGATTATTGAAAAGTGGTTTATGATATCATGGGGAATGTTTCAATATTTTTTGATATAATCATTAGAAAACAAAAATGTTTTCAATCAGGATGTATGGTAATGAGAATACAAGATTTTGTTATCCACATGTTTTGAATGTGACAACCTGGAATTTCCTTATGAGATATAAGAGATTAATGCTAAGCCGGTTTAGTTCCCCACCTATTATAGTTTTCGATATTCAGATTTCAGAAGGATTTTAAGGTTATCAATTATATGAAATTTGATTGAAAAAATTATTATCTCGCTATTGTTGGAATTATTCATATTCGATAACTTGTGCTTTCCATTTTATTTTCAAAAATACTGATGGAATGAGCGATATTTCTATTTATGGATTGTATGATATGCTAACGCTTCAATAATTATAAATTAATCATCATTTCGTTGAATATGATCTAAAGGGGAAACTGTTCGAGGCATGAGAAATAGATAGATTCTAATTAAATCAAGTAGGAATATGTTCTCATTCAAATTCTTCATCATTATTTAAAACAGAGTGTGATGTAAAAGGGTGTCTTATTATCATTATATTTGAGTATATCAAAGACCTATTTAACTCAAATTTATTTTATGGTTTCTTTATTGTTAATTTTCACTAGATCACCAACATTCTTGTGATCAACTATCTTCATCAATCCCTAAGATTATTTATTCTTTTCCACTATAGACAATCTTCACATATGTTCTCCTAGTAGAGACCTAGTTATGATTTACTTTGGGTAAATTTTATTTTCCAACTATTCCATTTTAAAAGGACGTTTCATTCATTATTATGATAATGTGGGTATCTATCAAATAAACATTCACATATTAAATCCCTTATCAATTGAGAAGAATTTCGAGTGTAGAATTAATTTTAAGGGGGTTGAATGTAACTCATTTATATTTCAATGAGATAAATTTGTATAAATTTATTTTATTTTCATTGCTACTTTCTGTGGTTCACTACACCAAGATATACTTGCGTAATACAGATCATCGAATTAGCTTGCAGTATCTAAAACACTATTCTTCGCTTGTGTTAAAAATATATTATGTTTTTATGATAGAATTAATTTCACACAAGAATGTGTTTTTTGAACAACTAAATATTAGTATAACAAATTCATTATAATGAATAGTATGAACAATATTAAATTTTTTCTGATATACTATTTATGTGAAAATAAACAAGTTTATAAAATAATAAAATAACTCTTTATTTACATTATTTATATAATATATAGGTAATATATTAAATCTAAATTTTTAAAATTCATCTTATATGTTTTCAATACATGATATAGGAACACATTCAATTTTTCGGATAAAAGAAGTATTTTTCAAAAAAATATAGTTTTTCAGCCTTTTGATGGCTCACCCATTTAATATATTTTTTGAAATTTTTATATATTTTATTTACAAACTGGGATTATTATTTGGAAAATTTATTTAAAATTTTTTTTATGAATTTTTTTTTCTTATGTTTTATGTTTTGATGAATCATAAAAATCTAATAATTTTTAATTGAACAAATAATTTTCATCAAAATATGTTATATGGATAATGTATATTATTTAATGGTCTAAAATTTAAAATAGAATATATTTTTATTAGTTAATATAATTTTGGCCATTGGAATTAATTTTATCATAAATTTTTATGTTAAAATATTCTAATATTTCACATTGTTTTATCTTTTTTAAAACCAATTTTTCATTCCAACAGTGTGATATATTTTAAATTAACTACAATAATTTGTGTGTTTTTTATGTTTAAGGAACTTATTGAATATTTTTAATTAGTAGGATCGAATTATGTATATACCAATATTTTATTTTTTGGCATTATGAATAGTATCTTTAGTAAGATTTATCAATATAGTAAAAAATTAAATCATTTAATTTTGGGTAAATGTATTATTATAAAATCACCATAACACTTGTACTAATATGATTGTATGAGATATTATCGACCTAAATAATCATTTTTTTCAAAATGATACCTTTTAGAAACCACTTGGATCAGATCATAACATTTAAAATATTATATTTAATGAAAAGATAAATATTCCTTACTCAAAGATTAATAATTATTTATATTTTAAAATATGATTATACATATGTTAATTATATTATAAATTATCATTTTAAATCTAAAATGTTTTTATTTATCCTGGTATTTAATTAATAATTTTTAGTAAATAAATTATTTCTTTAATGGTGTATATATTGATGACGTAGAAATTATTTAATTGATGCAAATAGATAAACTATTTTTTATTAAAATGATAATGATAAATAATAGACAAAAAAATATTAAAAATAATACTGTTTGGGCATATCTCAACCATAATCATCCAAGGATCTATTTATTGACCATTTGGATGCTTATATAAGTGATTATGAAACTTATATTATTTTATTTAATGAGATGTTAATCTCATCACATTCATAATTTAATAAGTAAAACATTTTTAACGAGGAATTTTTCCTAATAAATATTAGACTAAATGTATTATTATGAAATATAGTAGTTTTATATTCATCTTTGTATTTTTATTTCTAATTATTACCCATCAAATACGTATATTATGTAATTAGACAAAACTAATGTTATAATTATTTTCTTAATGAAAATATCAAAAAAATGATTCTAAAATTTATAAAATAAATATAATTTTAGATAATAAATATATCAAAAAAATTAAAATATGACATTAACTCAATTTTGATATTTTAAATTATTTTGTTCATGGTTATAATCTTATCTTGATATTTTTAAAATTTCATGAAATGAATAGTGTCAAAATGACACTTGATATTTTTTCAAAATAATGATTTATTAAAATGGATAAAAATCATAAAATATTCTCAAAAATACAAAAAAATCATGGTTGACTAAAATTTATTAAATATTATTCCATTATTGTATAATTAACATTAAATAATAAAAAATTACTGTATTTAAAAATTGAACAAGTTGTTACCTAAGTTAGAATTAAAATAAAATAAATAAGGGTAAAATGAATTAAAATGGTTTAAAATGAAATCAAACCATGTATAAAAATTATTATATGACGATATTACAACTGTATCCCTTATTATTTATATATAAATAAAATTTTAATGTTCTTATATGTGGTTTGAATTTATTATAATTAATATATCTAGAGTTTTCCAATAGTGCCCCTCACCTCAATTATAAAAAGGGCACCTCCTCCCTCACCTATTCTCTTCAATTGGATCCCTAAATCTCAGTCATACCCTATTTATTTCCCTCATAAAATTCCCAAGTAACATTATATAGGTTTTTTTCTTCTCATAAGACCATCTCTTTCACCATTAAAAATAGGACTAGCGGGAGAACGTCGAAGAAGAGGTAATATACTCAACCGATTCATTCAAACTTCTTTGTTCTTGTACATCATCTTGGAGAATTATTTCCACAATAATGTTGAAAATAAAGTATAATTTATATGTAAATATGTTTTTATGTTAATATAACAACCATATTTTACCTTTTATAAATCTATGAAAAATGAAATCACCACACGTGTGTACGTACTACTTACCCTCTATATGCTGTGGTGTAGTCTGTTTTTAAACACCACTTTTCTTGGATAAGTGTAATGATATATATAATAACTATAGTGATTATTATAACATGATATTAATTACATAATATTATATACACCATACACTTCAATAATATTCAATAACTATGTGAATGATATCGTAGCTCATGTTTACGTACTGCCTAATATATCCACGATGAGATTTGATTAATTCTACAGAATATTCATTAAATATTGACTATATAAATAAATAAAATGAAAAAATGAATAAATATGATATATATTAGACTAATATGATTCATGAACTGATATAACTATAATATAAGTTGATTAATAAGAACTTATCCAAAAAACATATGTATGAAAATACTATCGTTAATACCCGGTGGATGAGTAATAAAGATATTAACAAACATGTAAAAATATGATCACATATGTTATTATAAAAATGAATATGATAATATAATATGTTAATTAAATCATTTAATCCCTTATACATGATGTTTTTACATGTACAAAAAAACTCAAACATTAAGTAAGGGATTATTTTTTCACTTTTATTTTGGTGGGGTATATGCATTATACACCGCCTATTTATTTTGAGTTGTGTTTATGCATCCCCAGAATGTTTTCATAATTCTTATTATGAAGTATATTACATGATTATAATGTTATATATATTATAAGGAATACGATTTGAGTAATTATAAATTGGGAAGGGATAATTTTTTATCTCATTATTACCTGAGATTGTTTATACACAAGTATTTTCTGGTGTGTATTTATCATTCACATCAATGTTACCTAAATATTTATTCCAAAATAATCCTTATATACTTATATTATTTTTTAAATTTTTTACCAATTTGTTAATTTTTATTAAATATTATAAAATTCATATTTTTTTTGGTTTTCAAAAGGAGGTTCTTATTGAATTTCCAACAAAATTACGAGATAAATGTTTTATTTTAATTTATAGGACATGAATGGATTTTTAAACATTCATAATGACTTCTTTACTTGAATTTAATTTAAAAAAAATCATGTTTAGTTTCAATGAAATTTATTTCTTTTAATATTTCATATAATTTTGATAAAAGAATACAATTTTGAAGAAGATTGTATATTTTCCTCTTGGATTAGATTCAACTGTTTTATCAAAATTATTTTCCATCTATGTTAAAAAAAATTAATAGGGTTAGGTATCATGTATAATATCAATATTTTTTTGTGGTTTTATTTGGTTTATTATATAATTCTATTTATGAAATTTATTTGTTTTATGTGGATTATATTATTATGTAATGATGATTAAAAAACACATTTTTATTCTTTGGGATATGATATGATGTATTATTTATGTTATCTGTAACACATAAGAATGATTTCATTATGAAATGTGTGCGAAATATATCTCCATCCAATGCATTGGTGAAGATTTATATCTCATGAGATATACGTGAATAGAATCTAAAGCAAATTTGGATTAGTTATACAAGCCTGGAACAATAAGTATATCCCGTTCAATATAGGACATTATCCAATATGATGGTCTTGGAAATGAGATTTGTATTATATGGAAATGATTATCCATGCACATGTGTTTTCCACATATCCATTTTTTCCCAAAGTTATTTTATCAGGGATCATGTTCCTTTATGATTTATTAAATATGAATTACAAATATTTATTATAGGACTCTATATTTAGATATTTTTTATAAATGGTATGATTTTATAAAGTTAAATACAAATTTTTTCTGTTTTTGTGTTTATGAGTTGTTTGATATTTTCTATATTTTCCCTTAATAAGCATTTTAGATCATACTTTTTATATATTTTCTTTTAACTGGGATATAAATAAAGGTTTTAGGTAGGAAAATTAAAGGGGAAGATCATTATGGAATAATTTGGTGATATTTCACTAAATTAAATAAATATGTTCTATTTTATAAAGGGACTAATATAATAATGACATTGTTATTTTTATTTTATTTTATTATGTATTCCGTAAATGTAATGTAATTTCCATGTACTTCAATTTTGTTTTATTCTAATATGGGACTTATAGTTCCATGTTGAATGAAGAAATGTCATGTGAGGATCATATCTCTCTATTTTTTATTCATCAAGGATGTAAAAATTTGTAAAATGATTATTGGGATTATTATATGTGGGATGGAATGAAAATAGTTATTTTTAACTTCACTATTAAATTTTTGACATGTTAATTGGTTGAAGAAGAACTATTACTACCAAATTAGATGCTTCATACTTTTCCAATGCCACCATAGAAATGGGAAAAATATCCATGGATTTTATGGTTGGACTACTAATGATTACCAAGGTAACAATGAAAATTTGGTAATTCTTGATAAACTAAATAAATCTACCCATTAAATAAAAATTTGACATATTATTCCCTTTAATAAATGTTGTTTAAATTATCTTAAAGAGAGAGTTTTGTTAGTTATATTTCCTTTAACTGTTATATCTGACTTTTATCCTTGGTTTACATCTACCATTTGGAAAGTCCATCAGATGTATTATCAAACCAAATTAAATTTCATCATATCCATTCATCATTAGTATGATGGACATTCAGAAAAAAAATCAGTCCTAGAAATACATGGTACTTTCCTTGTAAATCGATTTCCAAGGTAGTTGAGATCAATGTATTCTTTTAGTTGATATTTAATAAAATAAAAAAAATTCAATCCATTATAAAAATGGAACATTTTGAGGCATTATATTGAAACAAGCATCAAACTCCATCATTTTGGGATGAAGTGGGTGAAAAGATGTTATGGGGGCTATAACTGGCATAATAATTGATGGAGAAGGTCCAAATGATTCAACATATGTGTCCTGCTCAAATAAAGTTGAAAATTAATGAGGATAATAGGAGGAAAAACCTCTCTTTCAAGGTATATGATTATTTTTTGGTTAAATTAACTCCATGGAAAAGTGTTATGAATTTTTCTAAGAATGTAATTTCATGTCTATTGTTCACTGAAATTTATGAAATCTTGGAGAATTTCAGACATGTTCCCTATTGAGTATCTTTGCCTCCATGTTTATCCCAAGAACTAATTTTTTTTAATGATTTGTTGTTAATAAGGTATGATCAAAATTTATCTAATTTTTTGATCCCTATGTAAGTTCAGATGAAATATGACCATTCATGTGAGGTAAATACAATTCATATTCTTTATTTTATAGATTATGTATTTTGGAAGAAGATAATTCATTAAGTTATAGTTTTGTGGAAACACCATATTTGAAGAAGAATCGTGGGAATCTAAAAATGGTATGTGTAAAATGTTTCATGATTATTTAAAAATTTATAAAATTTTGCGGGTCAAATTACCATAAGTGGTGTAGAATTTAATAACCCATATTATGATAGAATAATTTTTTTCATATTTATTAGTATTATTAAAATTAAATATTTAAATTCTTTATGTACAAAATATATATATATAAAGTGTTTTATTAAACTAATTTATTATATTTTAATATTTATAAGAATAATTTTAAAATTGTATAATTTTACTAAAGTAATTTATCTTTTTAATTTTTCAAGTCATATTTATATTCGGATTAATTTTTGAGAATTTTTCACTAATTGTAAATTTATGGAGAAGAGTTGAAATAGAATTTTTTAATACAATATCCTTTGTGATATCATCATGATATAATTATGATATAAAATTTATAAAACCATATATAATTATTAAATTATGATATTATAATTTTAATATTTTCCAGATATAATTCATAATTGGTAAATTATAATTTGTTTCATTGTATATATGGAAATCATTTTCAAGGCCGATATAGTTCATGTGCGTCTTTGGAAAGGTCAATTTTGGTTTTGTATAGATAATAATATAGTGAAAAATGTCCAGTCATGAATCATTTTATTATGTATATATCATAAAATATGATTTCAATTATATTTTATCATTATTGAGTTATATAACAAGAATATAATAAAAATTCTTGTTCAATTCTTGCTTCTGGTAAGAAATGAAAAATTATTAAATTAAATATATTTTATTGACATGTATATAAGTAAATATTCATAATTAATGAATATAAAATATAATATTGAAAATAATGAATATTTTTTTTTTAATTTTAATTAATTTCGATTATTTTTATTTATAAATATAACATTTATTTCTTCTGCAATATAGACACATTTCTTGTGCAATGTGATGGGATATTAATAAAATGATATTAATTACAATTTTAAGAACCATTAAATGACCTAAATTTATTAAAAGATCATATTTTTTTAGTATGTGTCAACCATAATCACCATCTGTTATAATTCTGGGAAATTTGGATCCACTTTATAGACATTATGTCCCTTATGGTATTTTATGTAAATGAAATTCAAATTGATCACAATATGTTTTTTCATTAAGAAAACATTTTTATATATTGATTTATTGAATATATGTTTGAATATAAATAGAATTTTTATATTTAAAATATTTAAATTCATCATTTTTTTAATTTTTAGGAAATAAATAATTACATTAAATGCTTTCACAAATATGATGTTGTAATTATTAAATTAAAAGAAAAATCAAATAAATGATATTAAAAATAATATAAGAAATATAATTTGACAGACTTATGATTATAAATACATTATAAATATAAATATTACATGTATAGGACATAATAATAATGTTTTTTTGAATTTAGAAAGATATTTTGATGTTATTAAAGCTAAAGTAATGAATAGTGTAAGATTTGACAATAATGATACTTCATGAACGAAATGACTTATTAAATGGTTTTTAAATCATAAAAATATAAAATATTTCTAAATACGAAAATATTTGGTCAAAAATGACATACACTAAACATTAATAGGATATTTGGATGTCTTTAATTAATAATATCTTAAATATATTTTAATATTTTAATAATTTCGGAAGTTCCTTCACCTGAATTATAAAAGAGCACTAATTCCATCACACAATTACACCTCCATGAGACTTTTATCTCTCCAATATTGTTAAAAATTATATTATCCCAATCCATAGCCTCATTTTAGTGGTGATTTTCCAACCAAAATACCAATTCCATGTTCCATATGAGATCCTTCAAGGAATTGACATTCAAGATGAAGTTTTTTTAAACCAATTATTTTATTTATATTTCTACATCTACCATCTCATTAGTTCATTCATCAATCATGTAATAATAAATACATTATCATTTATATAGTGGGAGGTTATGTTTCTTATGGAATATATTCAACCCATAATTTTTTCATATCCTCTTAATCAATGAAACAAAACCATTGTCCAAACTATGGTGATTATTCATCTTTGTAGATAATTTGATTTCATTTTTCATTAACTAGTTCAATGATAGTCATAGTAATATTATTATATTTAATTAATTATTAAAAAACTATATTATAACCTATTCCATTTTGTTAAAATAAAATATATTTTGGAACTAAGGCTATCAATTTCTTAAAATGGGAGTTCAATTTGTGTTTATTGTTAATCCGCACTGAGTCGATCAAGGATTGGGTTTGTTATTGTTAATAATTCAATGAAAGACTTGGTAGATTACAAGTAAAGTTATCTTATAGTTCATGAAGTCATCAATATTTAATGTGGCATTGTTTCCATATATTGTTTTGATTTCTAGATCCAAACAATGGAATATAGAGATAGATGTTTTGAGAAAAGGAGTTGCATGCAATATTGAAGGGTTCTTAGAAACTCGCACATAGGGTTTGGTTTGGGATTAGTGCTTAAATATATATATAAAGAGATAAATTTCACACAATATTAAAGTGTGTGTGAAATATGAGGTTGTGCGGAAGACTCTTAATTTCCCAATACTATGTAAAAAGGGGTTTTGGGTGCTCAGAAATAAACTTACGCACCCAAAAAAATACATAAGAATTACTGATTCCCAAATGATGATCTGGTCTCTCTTCCATGTGAAATATTTTCATGCGAAAGATATTGAAGGAGTTTTTCTTTCACTCAAAATGTTCCTTCAGACTAAAATAACCATGTGATCATTGTGGTGTAGTTTCACGAATGACCAAGGGTGCGCGAAGTCACATTGAGTGACAAATATCAAATCATTTGTGAAAGAAATAAAATCTTGTGCACAAAAGGTGGATGTCACCTAAAAATGTAGTGTTGTGATTATATCTTTCTTTTGTTACCATTTTTGTTCAATTAGTGCTTCAAAGTGCATAATTTTAGATGTCTATGGAAGTAGTGTCATGTTCTAGAAATAGGAAAAGTATTCAATTCATATCTTTTCAAAAGACCTTTAGGTTAACAAACTGAATGAGACTTTTCCCAACATAGTGAGAAAAGGTGAGTCGATGGTAGTGATACGAGGGATGTAGTAATCAATCCCTAATCCTTTTAAAATGATGTGTGCTAGGAAATTAGTGATTGTGTCAAATATTTATAATCCATAAAAATAAAATGTTATTCGATTTTAGCATGACATAGAACCTATTGACGTAGGCTCTATGGGAAAGCCCATTGTAGTGTACCATGTTAGAAATGTTGTGTTATCTTTTTGAGTGTGATAGTTTCTGTTCTACCCTTTTTCATCAGAAAGAATTAATAGTTCCCTACCAATGTGGTAATGGGATCCATCGGGTTAAAATAAAAGACACAAAGATTCACCCCTCCAATTTCATTGTGTTATAGGGTCCTTCATGTTTTATCAAAGCCCATTTCTTATGGTTAAATCTGTTACATATTATCTGACATATGGAATTTAGTAAACGTATGGGCAGTTCCCCAATTTAGTAGAATCAACATTCACATATGTATGAATAGAATGAGATATCATATAATATCTATATTAATCGACGTTCCTTTTTTCTACAGCACAATGAATACACATAACTGGTCCAACATGGCTACCTATGACTAATACAGACATGAATATGCTTAATGTAGATGATGAAGCACCTAATGCTCTCACTCTGGAACATTTTTTATCATATTTATTTGAATGTGATGAGATTAACTTCAAAAAATTCAATGTCTGTAAAATTGGAGAATATATATGAAGGATACAACAATGTGAATGAGTTGAAACTACCCTACATGCATAACAGGTCAGATGAAATGAAGATTCATCCTAATGAGAATATTGATTCATTCATCAATCATATTACTGAAGTTCTAGAGAAATATAAGGTCTTGGAGAAGAAATAAAAGAAATTTATATTGTGATGAATATTTTTAGAAGGCAACCACCTCTATAAACCCCCAAATTGTAATCCCCGGAGGAAAGTGATCTACCTAAACATTCTCTGGATTATCTGCTGAGTATTCTAGTGGCATAAAAAATCAGAGTAAATCTAGAAGATGCAATCACTCATGTCAGCAAGGAAATATAATTCAATGTCATGGAAAAACTATTAATTTTAGGATATAATGTTGGTTATTATAAAGAATATGACATACTTCTTTCTCTCATTTCCTAGAAAATCAAGATGGGAAAAGGTAATTTTTAATGTAAGTTTCCTCTAGATTGTTTCTATTATAGAAAATTGGGAAACATTGCCTCTCGGTGCACAATAATTATTGATAATGAATAATGTGATGTTTTAGAAATGAATTATACCTAGAAAATGTTTATGAAAAAGCGGGACTTAATGTTTGGTATTAAATTATAGAGAAATAGATTTTTATACGATGAAGAAGATGTTGATAGTGAATACATTGAGGAAACATAACCCTTATTAAAATCTATAACCCATGCATCAATGATAAGAACCATTGAGAAGACAGAGCCTTATGTAGATGAATATGAAGATAGTCAGTTGACCACTAATGTTTATCTCATGTTTCAACTTAAGGATTCTTTTAGTACACTTGAGAATGAATGAAAAGATGGAAAAAGTGGAGAGAAATATTGGATGAATCATTAGAATATGATGAGAAGCTTGAAGCTAAAATGGAACGACTAGAATAAGTAGTGAATGTAATTTAAAAAACCTATGAAATAATAGATGTTTTAGTGGAATTGAAGATGATAATTGAATATCTAGAAAAGGATATCAATGAACTCACCTCCATATGAGAAGTGAAGTCTACGACTATCATGGTTCTTGAAGAAGAAGTTATTACTCTTATGAGTAAACATGAATGTCAATCTATTTCAATAGAAACAACGAATAAAATCTAGTTTGGAAGATTCATAGATTCTTAATTACAGGAGAGAGCTATGAGTAGTTTTTATGGAGTTGAAATGATTTTTAATGATCAAAACCCCACTTGAATGGAAAATAGTGTTATCGGTAGTGTTGTCAAAACATCAAAGGCTTCAAATAGGGTTATCCATAAAAAAGAAAAATGAATTTTGGTCATGTTGAAAAGTCACCTGATGTTCTAAAAAATAAACCCTCAATTCAATGAGATAGAAGAAATGAAAACCATCCTCATATATCCTAAAATGATAGGCAACTAAAATTTTTTACTATTGAAGGAGACAAGAGGATAATTGTAAATGAGAAGAAATTCCCACTAATAAATTGTCAATTTTGTTGCTATATGGGTCACACCATGTCATATTGTGAAGATGCAAGGAACTATATTAATGGGGAATATATAGGAACTCAAAATAGAAGAATAAATTCATATCCAACATATTTCAAATAAATAATTTCTTCAAGTATTATTTTAATTGTTCTAAATTTGGTCATAATTCTATGTATTGCAGGAATAGGAATGAACAGATATAATCATACAATTCTCAGAGAGAGGACCATACTCGACAAAGAAATGATGTTTCCACTTCAAAGAGGATTTCTCTATTGAAAGATGTGTAAAAATAGGAAGATCCAATGAACCTGTAAAACTGATTTGTAAGGCCTTCCCTATCCTCCACTCATTCAAATATTTCATAGAAGGAAAATAAAAAAATTGAAAAATCCAACAGTGTAGAAGTATCTCTCAAATCTACGTATTTTAGGAAGAGGAATGATAGTATAAAATAATAAAATTCTCAGAAAGAGGACCATACTCAACAAAAAAATGGTTAGTCAACTTCATATATGATTTCTCTATTGGAAGTTGAGTAAAGATAGGAATAATCAGTGAACATGTAAAGGTGATTTTTAAGTCATTCCCTATCCTCCACTTGTTCAAATATTTCATAGAAGGAATAGAAAAAAATTAAAAAAATTCCAACCTTGTAGAAGTAGCTCTCAAATCTATAAAGAACAATAGCATATGGATTGTCGATCGTGGGTGCTCATGCCATATGTCTGGAAAAGCAGACCTAATAATGAATGTTAAGAAAAAGGTTGATGGAACAATACGACTTGGTAGGATGGTGCTTTGATGATCAAAGGTAGTGGGTGTTATAAACTAGCCAATAGAGATCTAAATAAAACTGATGTTATTTATATGGATATGATAGATAATGATCTCCTATGTGTATGTCAACACTCTAATAAAAGACATATAGTGAAATTCATTCAAAAAGGCTAAACCATAAAGGGAAATACATGGAATTATCTCATGAAATGATATAGAACAGTTAGAAAAAAGTTTCAATGTGATAGTAAAAAAATAATTGATACATGATAGTTGAAGAAGAAAACAACTTGTGTCCATAACGATTGGGGAAAATTAATAAAAAAATTTGGAAATGATATCCAATAAAATGTTTGTGACAGATATTTCAAATCTGAATCGTGAAGGGGAGAAGGCTTGTTATGCATTCATGCAAGGAATATCGGTGTGTATTTCATAACATTCAATGAAGAAGAGGTCATCATATCTTCTTGATATTTTCCATACATATGTTTTTGGCCCAATAAATGTTACAAAAACACTTTGAGAAAGGTAATTCGTCTTCTTCATAGATGATCACAGTATAATGTCAAATGTAATGGGAATACACAGATAAAGATAAGTTATTGATTAAATGAAAACATATCAATGAATTTCTACGAATGATACTGGATAAAAAATCAGGGAAAGACAGTCTGAAAATGGAGGAGAACATACATCTATTGATCTTGAAAATTACCCGGAGAAACATGGATTTCAACATCAGGTGGTTGTTGTGAAAACCACACAAAAAAATGGAGTTGTTGAGCGTTGTAATCGACATGTGAATAGTATGTTTAGAACTATAATAATTGAGAGTCTTATTTATCACAATTATTGGAAAGTGGGCGTTTAAGATGCAGTATATATTCAAAAGAAAACAGAGCTTTATATGGGTGAAATGAAAACACCATATGAGTTCTGGCACGGAAAGAAGCCCTATTTGAAGTATTTCTATGTTTTTGGAAGTAAATGATTTATCCGAAAAAAATATGGAAACCAAGGTATATACGGTGATGTTGTAGATGAAGGAATATTCATTGGATAGTCAATGAATAGAAAAAATCTAAAAATGTTTCAAAAAGCTCCATGGAAAAATTGTGAAATGATATGATTTTATGATAATTGAAGATATTACATTAAATATCTTAAGGGGAACTCTTGCGGATTTCATTGAAGATGTAGAAGACAGTGGACATGGAATAGATGAAAATTCGGATGTAGTGGATGGAGTGAAAGACGGAAAGAAGCCACGACATGATGTGGATTCAAAGAAAAAATACAAAGTGGAAATTGTGGTAGAATAAAATTATTTTGAACCTCCGAATAGAAATAAAAGTGCATAAATTGATCAATATAACATCATTGGTAATTTTTTAACTCCCACATAGGCCTGTAGAATGATAAATAATGTACAATATTCCTTTATATTAGTCGTGGAACCATCCTCTTTTGAATATGTTACAAAGGATCAATAATGGGTTAAAGATATGAATAAATAATTAGACCAGATTGACAAGAACCAAACATGAGATCTAGTTAAGACACCCAATGGTCACAATGTTATTGGTATGAAGTGGATCTATATGAACAAATATAATGATCTTGGTAATGTGATCCGAAATGAGGTTTGACCGGTGTCTAAAGGATATTTATAGATTGAATGAAACTATGTTGAAGAAACGTTTTATCTATTGTCTAGGATGGAGTCAATCAAGCTATTTATTTCCATGGAAATCGAAAGAGGGTATAAAATATATCAAAGGGCTGTCAATATATTAATCTTAAATGTTGTTCTTGGAGAATTAGTCAATATAGAACAACCAGTGGTCATTCTATTTGGTAACGATGAAATGATGGTTTTTAGACAAAAGAAGGCTCTTTATGGGATGAATCCGGCACCACGATAGTGGTACAATTTGATCAAATATTATCTAATAAAACAATAATTTATAAGAGGAGGTTTGGATTATAATATATATGTGATGAATTATATGAATGATCTGATCATGGTGTTGGTGTACGTTGATGAAATTATTTTCAGTGGAAGAAGGGATGGATCCGTTGATGAATTTTCCAATCACCTGAAATATGTATTTGAAATGTCTATTATTGGTTAACTAACGTATTTCATAGGGTTTCAAGTGATTTAGAAGAAGAAATAAACATTCATTTCTCATGAAATCTATGCAATAGAGTTTCTAAAGAAGTTCAATATGCATGAAGCCAATCCAATATCATCTCCAATTATGGTTGGAAAAAAACATGGAAATCATGAGGATGGTATTTCTATAGAACCTACTATATAAAGGAGAATCATTGGGATCCTATTATACAAGATTTCAAAATGACAAGATATTGTATTTGAAACATTCTTGGTGGCCTTTTCTCAAAGTAATCTAAAGGAAGAACATATGGCCATAGTAAAAAGAATCTTGAGGTGCATTCAAGGCCCACAAAATTATGGGTTTTACATTTATGAAGGAAGAGTTAGTGAACTACTGGTGTTATATGATGCAGACTAGGCTGGATATGTAGTGGAAAAAAATTCACTAGCTATAGAGAATTTTATATTGGGGAGAAATATGTGGGCTAGTTGTGCAGGAAAGAGGGATGTACATCCCCCAATACTGTTGAAGTTGAGTATATCTCTGCTACAAAGGCTTCAACTTAACTATTGTTGATTAAGCAACAACTGACCAATATTGGAGATGAAATGAGACATTTGATGGTTATTCACTATTATGACAATAGTGCAATTGATCTTATAAAGAATCATGTACATCATTTTAATATGAAACACATTGAAATATGATATCACTTTATCATGGTAGATGTTGAACATAGTTGGATTAAAAAATCTCATTTGGGAACTGATGATCAAATGGATGCTATTTTGGCTGGGCCCCATGTTTGATAAGAATAAGTTGAACCCCAATTCTTAACCACCTCACAGTTGAAGAGGGGGTCACAATATTCCCCTCTATGCAATTGTTTTAGCTACATTAATCTATATGTTGATGGGATTTAGGTTTATAGGTGAGATACAATATATGGGGTTTATGTTCTTGAAATATATAAGTCAAGAGTAGGTTTTTTGGGTTTATTACCAATAGGGGAGAATGTATAAATTCAATAGCTCAATGGGGAAAAATTAACTATTTTCATAAGTTATAGGAATGATGTAGAATATAGAAATTAAAAAATGTTGCAATGGGAGAGAAATATTAGTTCCAAAGGGATAATATGATCATGGAGAAAACTATTTAGTGATATGAGAAAATAGTTTGGATTTCCAAAACATTAGACCCCAATTCATTCTTCCTATAATTTTATCGAGGTAAACATTTTTCACATTGACACAGAGTGTTCTCTGAGTTGATTATTACGTATCAATTTTTGATTATGGTTGGGGTTCTATTGAATTTATCTAGTGATTTCAAACAATCCAAATGGGGGAGATTGTTGAAACAAGGGAAGGTCGTTGATGAATATGGATGTTCAATTTTTGTTTGTTTTTAATGGGCACTGGGTTGATCATTGTTTTTGTTGTTTTTGTTAATCCTTCAATGGAAGATGAAGCAGTTTAAAAGGAATGTGATTTTATAGTTCAAGAATTCAACTGTATTGATGGTTTCAATGTTTCCCTGTGTTTTCCAAAATTTTTAGTACAAAAATTGGAATATGAAAAAAAGTGTTCTTTACAATGGGAGTTTCATGCGTGATTAAATGTTTTTTGGAAAACTACATTAAAGGATTGATTTTATACCAGTGATTTAAAATATGGAAAAGGAAAAAGGTGCATGAAATATTTATTAGTTTGCGAATTATGGGGTTTTATGGAAGAATCCTACGCACCTAATGTGACACTTAAACGGGTTTTGCGTGCTTAGAAAAAATCATACGTGTACCAATGAAGATAGATCATAAAAATGCATGAAGGGCTGTCGAGGCCAATAAATAGGTTCCTACCCCAATAGAGACTTAATAATTCTCTCACAAAGTTCCAATTTCTCTAGGGCATGAATGAATTCCACATATAGATTTAGAGAGAGTAAATCTAGCACACTATATGTTCTATTATTCTAAAAAGACCAATTAAACCTTATGGTATAGTTTCAAGCATGACCAGGGATGGAAGAATGTCACATTCCACAACAAATCTCAAATCTTGTGCGCAAAAAAGTAGATCTTGCGTGAAAAAGGTATATGTCATGCCAAAAAGTAGTGTTGAGCTTCTAAGTGTCTTTTGATAACTTTTTTGTTAAATTCGGGATTCCAAGCGCATCCTTTTAAGACATTTATGCAATTATTGTCTCTTGTTGGAATGATACAAAGACATCAATGAAAATATTTTGAAGAGAGCTTCATGTTGATAAACTGAGTAATAATTCTCCAAAAACCATGAGCAAAGGGGATTCAACAGAAGTGATCTGAGGGATGTAGTTTGTTATCCCTAAACCATTATAAAGGTTGTCTACCTAGCCCATAGTGATTTTGTTTAATGATTGTAATCCACAAATATTTAATGTTAGTGTATTTTGGTATTACCAAAATCTTATTGGAGTATGCTCCTTGGACTTTCCCTTTCTGGTGAACCATGTAAAAATTGACGTGGCATCTCTTTGAATGTGATAGATTGAGTTGTGCCCTTTCACATCTAACAAGTTTAAGAATTTACAACTATCATGGGAATATGATATATCACATTAAAAGAAAATTTTAACACAGTGATCCATCCCTTCCATCTCAGGTTATTCTGGGGTCCTTCAATATTGGTATTATATTAAATAAAATGTTTTTAATTGATAATGGTAAAAAAATAACCATAATAAAGTAATCAATTATCATTAAAGTATTATCAATTGAAGCATCATCATATTAGAATGATAAAATGAGACATGGGACCATATAAACTTCTAGAGGTAAACTAGTATCATAATATCTCACTTTGGGAGTAACAATACATTTGGGATTGAACATCTATAAATATACAATAGTTAACTAACCATTTATACATGAATCAAAATATACTTAAATTGAAAAATTGATCTTTATATCTAATAAAATTCTTTGAAAAATAAACTAATAAAATTATAATAAATAAAATATATGTGGAAGATATTATTAATTAATTAATTAATGTATCTAATTTAATTATTTATGATAATAATTACATGAAAAAACACATTCGAACATAAGGTATGGGGGATTCCTTTAAAAATAATCTTTAATGACTCTTTAATAAAAAAATTAGAATGAATGTTTTTCTATTCATATATAGAATAAGTGTATTTAACCACTTTTATGAATACTTAATGTAACTAATAGTCCTTTAGGATATTACATTGTTATTTTCATTTTTTTTATTTTTATATTCACTATACTCCTTTTAACTACGTTATTTACCTCAAGGAATGTTTTTATGATTTATGTATTAATTTTTTTTCTTATATTTCAATTTATGGGAATTATATAAGATGATGGGTGATTCTATTCTAAGCTGGATATGGGTGGGTCTATGATATCCCTCAAAAGGATTGGGTATGTTGGATGTCGGCCATAATGGTCATTCCAAGTGTAACTACGATGGTTAAATCCATGTATAAGCATAAGGTTATTTATAGTATCTATTAGGGTCAAAAATCATATAGAATCTATGAGGTTTACAATCATGAGTAAGTATCAAAACAATATGACTCTCCAATTTATATAAATGGTAAATTAATGCTTGATATGTTTTATGAAAATCACATTCTTTCACAAAGTAAGTATATGTTTCTTAAAACGTTTATAAGTATATCATTGTGAAATGGATTCATCTGTTTACATGTATTAATGGACTGATGGTATCATTCCTTCATTTTATGTCCCTCATAGAAAGTTTTATTCTTATCTCAAGTTTCAAAAAATAATCACTGGGTTTAAGGATTGGTAAGAGAAAAGAATAATTCAACATGAATGCAGTGAAATATTTTCATGAAATGTAATCATTATTCATTTTAAAAACATTTGTATTATAGGAAAATTAGATACAATTTAGTGGTTTTAATTTGTAATGTATAGATTTATAATGTATTTCTATCTCCTCATTGTCTAAAATTATAAATCAAAAAGATATTTGGGAAACAAATACTGTTAATTATATTCTATATTCACTAAAAATGTAATATTTAAAGTTGGTTCCTTATATTTGGAATGAGTAAATCAATTTCACAAAAATTGGAATTTTTAAAAAAAAATTCATAATAAGATACATGTTCATCAACCCTACAGTATGATAGTTTATAGTTATGGAATCCTAACACAGCACAAATCAGTGATTGAGACTAATATGTTGACACACATCCCCATTCTCAAGCCAAATATGACTCATCAACATCTCATTAGTGATAAGATATGTTGAAAATGGTTTTTTAGAGTCTTCATCAGAAATCCATTACCAGATAATTTTCATACATGGGATGTTTCACTAAATAAACCACTAACTTCCCAGTCTCAAAGTTTGACAATGAATAAAAAAATAATGGAAAGATCATTAAAAATTATCTTAAATTACAATTTCCACAATTCTTATATCAATATTCCTATTTCACTCCAATAAATAACACATGTGATTTTCATCAATTCATTCATTTTTAATCAAAAAACCAATCATTTGTTTTTATCAATAATTTAACCATTTTATGAAAATTCAATTCAATCATCATTTTTAAAATTCCCATTAACTTGAAATTATTCCCCAAATTCCATTTCCATTATAATTGGAGGTTTTATAAAAAATTCCATGAATAATAATTTAAATCCCAAATCATATCAAATTATTTTTTCATAATTCATTTGAATTAAATTTTAAAATAAAAAATATTAAAGGTTTAATAAATTGACCTATCATAAATGGAACCACCTACCATTAATCAGGGAGTGAAAATATCTCAACAAGACTCTCCAACAGGATGAAGGTTCTAAGGATGTAGGAACATAACCTTGAATCAATTTTCAACAACATGCAGTATACATCGATCAATCTGATTATGATATATCAAACCAAATGTATGAATGATTGGGCTATGTATGATATTGGGAGACCACATAACAGAGTGATGAAGTGAAATAAACATAATGAGAAAACTACGAATAGATGATCCAGAGGGATTGGAGATAACAAAAAACAAATAGGATGGGATTTAGGCCGAGAGATGTAGGTTTGAAAATCAGAAAAAATGAAAATACATTATGAAGATGAAATAGAACCACATATCCTAATAATTACATATAGTGTATCCCCATTAAACATTTTTAATTATCTAATCCCATATATGATGAGAAACCCATCTCAATTTATTAAAAATAAAAATTATTTAATTTTTACACGTCATGTATGTTGTGCACGACAAGTAACCTGTCACATTGTGTCCATTTCACAACATCCTCCATTTGATTGTTATATGTCAAGTAATACCATTTTACATCATGTAAATATATAGAATAATTAATACTATTGTATTTTATGATGAATATTCCAATATATCATAGAATTCACCATTATATATATCCTCCAAATTCTTTCTCGGCATTACTCATCCAACAAAAAATTAAAACCAAAACAATGGTTAAAAGATACCAGATAAAAAGGTAAAAGTTTTTTTTAAAATATAAGTTTATTATACTCTTATAGGGTAATATGATCACATAGTCCTTTTTAGTCAATCATTGAATCACTAACATTCCATTTATACCAATAATTTTTAATCTTCAAAATCTCATGCCTAGATGTATCATCCATTAAATGCTTATATATCATCCATTTACTTATTCATGTATAAATACTCCATCATATAAAAGATATTTAACTAATGGTGTTGATACATTCCCCTTTATATATTTTGTAGAGATATCATGTCAATGTATTGTGACATCTGTAGAAACTATACAAACTATTCATTCTTCAGTGAAAAAATGTACATCCATCAAAATATGGCACAACCCAATACCTATATTTTATACATATATAACAGAATACTTGTTCAACCAAAAATAATTCATAGACTTAGGAAAATTTAATTAGATAGTTACATGACCTTCATGTTAACGTATCATGATTAATTCCAAAGTATATCAAAAAAATTTATTAGTTATTAAATAATACCCAACAACATATCAACAATATATACATTATATCAATATTGAAAAAGAAAATGTTGATGAAAATTTTCAATAAATAATAATTCACCCATAAATTCAATATAGTAAAAATAATATTATAATTTACTCAATTATGTATGATTTAAAAAATATATTACAAAAAAATAATATGTAAATCAAACATAATTCATAATGAAAAAATATTTACATTGATTGAAATTAATTATCCATCATATATGAAACTTTACTACTATTTCTTACTAACATATAATATTTTTATAACATTTAAAAAATTATAATCATTGTTGAATTATCATATAGAATATTTTTTGTAAAAAAATTCATCAAGGTAACATTTTTGAGTTTTTGATTTACTGTGTTTGTTGAAATGGGATGGATTCCATGGATAGTTGTTGATTTCAAGAGATATTGTTGGAAATTTATATTGAAAAATATACATGGTAGATGAATTGGATCCATATATGTGGTAGAAAATGTACATATAGTTGGTGGTGTCATTTCCCATATTGGATTGTAATAATGGCTAATAAAACTTCGATAATGGAATGAGTTTCAGGAGAACTATGTTTCATTAATGGTGGTTCATTAAGGTGTGGATCATCGTGAATAATCATAACAAATGACAGCATGAGAGTAAATCTCCTCAACTGTGAGGAGTGGAGCATTGTGAATACACAAAGGATTTACGGTGAATATCCATGACTATAATAAGTGGATCATCATGAATGTGTGAATAGTTATTGGTGAATCTAAGTGGTTATGATAAGTGGTGTTGTGTGAATGTAGGAAGGGTTGATGGAAATTCTCCATTACTCCACGAATCTTATTGAATGTGAAATTTTTAGGTTTCCTCACAATAACTAGGAGCTTCATATATGGGAAGGGAGAGATTCAGGAAAATGTGACGATAAGGGTGGAAGTTTATAGGATGGGAGGAAATGCATATAAATAGTCTTATCCCCCTCATAATAATATAAATAGACACAAAAAAGATTCAAAATCTCAGAATTCATGAATTTCATTATTGATGGTTTTTATTGCAATAAAATCATGATGAAAGGATGTACATGAAAGCAATGAAAGATGAACAAATGTTGTGATCTTCATAAATTCAATGTGATATTCATGACTGTCTTTGAGGTTCATGAAATTAGGTTTCTTTTTGTGAATGTGGTTGAGCTACATGAATGTGGTGATATTCGAGATTATTGTGGGGTCTATAAGGCATTAGACATATGTAATGTGTTGGGATGTTTTGTGAAGTCTGTGTGAGCGTCGTGAAGGTAGCGAGCATCACAAAAATATTGAAAAACGATTTCCCAGTGAAAAATTGGAAAATTGATATTCATGAAGTGGATGATAGTAGAAATTCAACAGTGCATCTACCTATGATTGTGGATGTATTTATTATTTCTAATGAACTGAACTACATTCCTATAAACTATTTTAGAATCATTTTAAGTTATATTTGTAAAATTAGCATAAGAATGTGTTTCATTACACATGTAGTGATCCATAGAAGTAATGATTGATTGAGTGAACCCTTGGAAGAAGAAATATATCCCTAAACATTATATTGCCTGTGTTCCTTGGAATGTAAGGGATCTAGATCAAACTTGTTTTTAGTAGGGAGACTTAACAGATTTTGTACATCGGCATATTATCATTTTATGATCATTGGACATAGCCCAGTGTGGGTGATGGAAGACAAATCATTGTCTCTCATTCAGGATTTGTTTCATACATTGTTACAGGAATGAGAGAGAATAGTCTTTTTTTAAATGATGGAACATGATCCAAAGAAAAAATTGTTTTAATCTATAGTACATGGATTCAACCCTCCCTCTCAAGGTATTTAACCTCATTGGGATAATAGTTAGTATCATTGTAAGGGGTAATTTTAGAATTTATCATTATCAGGTTCAATTTATATTGTCAATCATAAAGGTATTATAATCATTGATAGAATAAATTTTCAATGATGGATGAATCAGATGAATAAATACCTCCGATATTGAAGAATGGATGTCTTTATAGTAGCTACTCAAGGTATTTTGTCTAGATTTGACAGTGGCTATTTTTTATAATATGACCTATGTGAATTAGATTTTGATACCAAAGGATTCAATAAATTATGAGGAGCCTTATCCAATGAAATATACATTATGTTTATCTCATTTAAGTGATAAAATGCAAAATAAGAAAATTTTAAAAATATTTATGAGGGAGAGTCAAAAGATAGAGAAGAAAATCTAATGGTAGTTTGGAACATGTATTTGGATATGAGAATTCACCCTAATGAGTCTATTGATGCATTATATTAACGAGGGACTATTATTATGGATGACAAGAATGGTGTTTGAGAAATTATCAAACATATTATTATTTTTAAGCACATCTTGTGTAAACATACACCCCGGTTCAATCTAAATAAATCTATATTTTAAGATAATGATTTCAAGGATATGATATTAGATAGATTTCAAAATACAATTATCTCATATGAGATGATAAATGATGATAAGAATACTATGGAAAAGGGGATATCCAAATATGTGTAATTCAATGGAAATATGACTATCACATTCATATATAATCGGGATGAGGATGTTGTGGATGATTTCATGTGATTCCTCTTCTTGAATAAGAAAATTGATTGGGGAATGTTCAATGGGAAACATCCACTTGTAGTAATTTGTTGTTAAACAATTTCACATATTTAAAAAATGTGTGGTATGATATTTTATAATTCTGATGATGTTGAAAATTAATTTCTCATCAAGAAGAATTTATTCAATGTGGATGGTTGGAAATGTACCATGAAAAATCAATTCACAAAGTATAAATTTCTTTTAATTTAATATTAGTTTTAAAATGAATCTAAGGAAAAATAGTTTTATGACTACAATGATCAGGATAAAAATGCTATGGTTGATGTTTTCAGAAAATCCCAAATAAGGGATGACAGTTACAATCATGAAGGAGATGTCAATGGAATAATAGAATATAAAATTGAATTATATGTCACTCTTAGGTCATAGCTTTTTAGGGATAAAAAATGAATAAATCCAAAAAAATACAATATTCCAAAGTCAATATGTATCATCAAAATGAATATAATCTTCAAATTAGATAAGAAATTAAAAGACATATGTGATGAAATCTAGAGAAATAATATATAATAGGTGAGTATAAGGTATATTTAGATGAATATAAATTTGTAATATATGGCTTGAATGATAGAGTGAAAGATCAAATGAAATACATTGATGAACAATAAGAGAAATTCATCAACCTATGAATAAGTTTCATGGATTAAAAAAAACACATGACTTTTTGTATAACATCAAGAAAATAGATCATTCATACAAAAAATATTGATGTGTTCCATATAGTTCTTGTGGAGTAGAATCAACAATAAAATCAATACGATATAGCTAGTATGGGTTATGATCAATAATAGAAACCAGAAATGGTTGAAGTGGGAACATAAGTATGTGCTTTGAGATTTAAGATTTATTTGGGTATTAATTAAAAGTTGAAGATCCAGATAACAAAGGAAACAACTACTGGTGAAGAAGTTTTATACAGTAATTCATCCAGGAATTAGATAATTATTTTTAAAAAATGGAACACCTACAAAATTTGTGTTTAATATATAATAAATAATGAGGGGAACAAGCAAAAAAATTTCTATAATATATGGATATATATTCTTGTATTTATTTTGATGGTCACTATTTAGGGTGTGAAGGATTCAAAAACCATGAAAATATATTTTTCATCAAGACTATAGAGAAATGTGATAATGTTCACTAAAAGTGGTAATAAGTGGAAGATCAATGTATAATCAAATAAGATGAAAAAAATAATCAATTTTTAGGATTACAATATGAATTGGTCCATAATACAATGATTATCAGTATTAATATCAGTAAAATACATGTTTCCGAAAGAAAATAGATGAAAAGTAAGTTATTTCTATATTTCTTTCAAATAATCATATCAGACATGAATATTGATCATTGATAGTGGATGAACCTCCCATATTATAGGAAATAATGAACATGTGACATGAATTATAGAAGACAAGGATGGAATTTCAAAATTTGTCAAGGATTATTACCTAAAAATTATTGCTTTACAAAATTCCATGTCTCGAGAAAAATACATGAGATGTGTAGATGTCTTGGTTATTGAATTACCCAATCACTGCATGATAGGTGTATGTTGACTGTGTGAATCTGGAAAAGACATAAGCTTTTAAATGAAATTATAACTATTCAAAGAAAATCATGGTGGGGTCTGTTTACATGGAAAAGTTATGAAGGGGAATTAATACCTTTGTAAGAAGAGGAGAATATATGTTTTTATGACTAA
This sequence comes from Viscum album, assembly GCA_963277665.1. Taxonomy (NCBI): domain Eukaryota; kingdom Viridiplantae; phylum Streptophyta; class Magnoliopsida; order Santalales; family Viscaceae; genus Viscum; species Viscum album. The sequence goes on from OY728127.1 coordinate 1,908,971,155, forward strand.
GGAAGAAGAAAAAAAGGTATGCCATAACAACCATGCTCATTGGAGCCAAACATCATTGGTTAAAATGGTTTAATGTGTTGTTTATTGAGACCTCCCTAGGTTATTACATGGTCAAAACCATACTTGTGATACATTTACATAGTGTAATATCATTCAGAATATGTATAATTCAAAATGTAAAAGGTCAAAAAAGTTCTTGAGTTGGTTTATATAGATGTTTGTGGACCTATTTCACTAAGATATATTTTTGGGAAGATGCATTAGGTTCCCTTAATAAAGGATTTTAGTATACTGTCATTGGATTCAGTCATCTACCACAAGATTGAGGTGTTCAGTTTCATAGAAATTTATCGAAGTTAAGTTAAAAAAGGGCTATGTTAAAAAATCCAGATGATTTGAATAGATAAGTAAATCGATTAAAAAATAGAAAAGTGGGGAATTTTATTCAGAATCATGGTATAGTGAACCGGTTTTTTGAGAAATATCTCTATACAAAAATAGAGTAGATGAGACAAGAAATAGAATTATCAATAATATGGTAAGAATAATTCTCACTGAGAAATACCTTCCAAATATTTTTTGGAAATATTTAGTAATGAAATCGTTCTACACATAAAATTGAGTGTTAATATTTACAAAAGATGATAATAATACATATGAGTTATGTTATAGAAAAAATCCAATGTTGAAGTAATTTTTAGACAAAGAAAATAAATGTTTCTTCTTAATAAGGAAAAACATTTTATGTTTTAATCTCTTCGATATGAAAGGATATTTCATGGATAATCAAGAAACATAAAATCATATAAATTTATCATCAAGTGGATTGGAAAGTTACTTTAATTAATTTATGTAAATCTTATAGAGGATGAGTAGAATCTCTTCCCGATACATGACTATTTTCATGGGGAAAGTGATGAAGAGATAAAAAGCTTAGAGTAATTATTAGTTTTAGATGATAATTTAGAATAAGATTTATATACTGAAAAAGGATCAATATTAACCTGTATCTACACTAATACTGATGATTCGATACAAAATTGATAGATTGAAAAAAATCAATTATTATATTTTTATATTACTGAAAAGGAGGATGAAGAATCAATCACGTTTATAAAATGTAAAGCCTAGATGATTTGAGGATGTAATTTGAGATGATAATTAGGTTCAGGCTATAAATTAATACTTGAAAAAATAGGGACGAATAAGAAATGGGAGTGTTTTGAGACCAACAGATAAAAATGTCATCGGTACTATATGGGTCTTTTGAAACAAGTTTAATAAAGATAGAATGGTGAATCAAAATAATTTCAGACTAGTGTGAAAGGGGAAGTATAGACAAGAGGGTATTTATGATGAAGAAAAATTTTCATCTATTTGAAGGAAAAAAACAATTATAATTTTCTTTGAAATTAAAGTGAAAAAATGTACAATGATTCGAGTTGGATTGCATGCTTTGTTTTCTAAGTGGTTTTCTAGATTAGAAACATCATATTGAGAATCCAGATAGATTTCACATTCATGGAGATGAGAAAATAGTTTTTAATCTGATAAAGGGACTATAAATGTTGGTGTATGAAAAAGAAAATGATTTCAAAGGAAAGATTAATTTTTTTAAGAATCTATGTTTTAAGGATGGTGGAGTTGATTATAATATATATGTCAAAAATTATATTAATCAAATTATTATGATTTTATTGTATTTCAATGAACTAATATTTAGTGGATTCAATGAATCTCGAAACAAATAGTTCATATTATTCATAATATGTGAGTATGAAATGTCAATGATTGTTAAACTAGTGTTTTCCCATAGCATATTGGTGACACATTGAATGAACAACATATTTATTTCAAAATCCAATTATGCCATGTACATTCTAAGAATAGTTAGAATTGATAATTACAAGGTGATTATGGCTCTGATGGATACCTGGATGAAACATTCTTGGGACGATGAAGGCAATGTAGTTAACATGAAAAAATATAGGCAAATCAATGGTAGTCTATTGTACTAGATAGAGACAAGACATTATATTTCTTCTCCCAAATTCCATGAAGCATGATATCAATAAAATCCTAAATAAATCCAACTAAATTTAGTTAAAAATATATATTAATATATCAATGTAATTTTAGATTACATTTTTATATAAAATGTCAAACCTCATTAAGAGTTATTGAGAAATAAAAATGTTTATTGGGTCATATAAATAGATGTTATGTAATCCAAATTAGGTGGGGTATTCTATCAGGGAATATTAATATTTTAGGGCTAATTAAGAAAAAATATTTCATTTATTGATAACCATAGATGCAGAATATATTGTGGAAACTATATCTTGTAATAAATTTTTGTGGATGAAGCAGAAGCTAGATGATATGTGGCTTCTAGAGAAGTCTTTGATTTAAATCCTTAGAGAAAATTCATGTACAATAAATCACTTAATAAATCAAATCCATCACTCAAGGAAAAATAAAATTGAAATAAAATATCAGTTAATAAAGGGTAATGTGGATCAATTACTTGTGAAGTTATAGTATGTTCCTGTATAACTATATGTTGAAAACATTATGACAAAGGGATTACCCAAAAAAACATTTGAACATCATTTACTGGTTACAAGATACCATTAGACTCCACAAAATTTAAAAATGTAGACTTGGGATCCCCCTCTCCACAAGGTATGGTGTGTTTTTTTATAGTTTTCTAATCGATATTCTTTTCCCTGTGATTGACCTCAATTGAGTGACTGTCTAGTTCATTAGAAAAGGCAGAGAAGTTGTAGATGTCAAAGGGGGAGAAAATTTATAAATAAGATTGGGGGAATTTGATAGTGGGAGAAATTAATAATGGATTTTTTTAATTTATTAATGCTAAAGGTGATTGATCAAGATTTATATATCTTGAAAGTTGTGGTTGATGATGAAAATTGATGACTGGATTTGGAATGAATTAATTCTTTGATGAAAGTTACATACTTGTCTTGTTTCTCACACTGATCATAGATCATGTTGAAATAGAGTGTTTGTTGGGTAAGATCAATGATCTTTATCTGAATGACAAGACACAAATTTTTCTATAATATGTAGGATTCTATAACATCGTATCCACATGTGTGATTTTTTCAACAAACCTAATGGGGGAGATTTTTGTGTAAAAAGTTTCCTATGTAACATTGTTGTGTTTTTGGATGGATTATGTTTGTTGAGAAATAAGGTTTCAATGGTAATTTATGGTGTTCCAGAGAGATTTTTGATACGATATATTTAAAAATATCTAATAAAAAAGAACATATACACTGGAATCAGTACAAAAATTATTAATACAAGGTGGAATCATTTCGCAGTGTTGGAATTTTTTTTGGTGTCCTACATTTGGTGGATTTAAAAATCATTATGAAAGTTATATTACAATGAATGTATTTTGAAAATATGGTAATGTCATGAGTTTATGTAAGACTTCATTTCACTAAGGTATTTCTTTTGATGCTGTAGATCATTGAAAATAATCAGCGTGAATGTGCAATGTGATGTTGGTAAATCATTACAACTAGGAGATGTGAACCATCAAGAATGAACAAAGGGTTGATGGTGAACCTCTATTACAATGAGAGGAGGAAGATTGTAAATTATTGATGGATTTATAAGAATATTATTAATAATGAGAAGTGTAGAATCAATAATGTGTGTAGGGTTTAAAATGAATCTTCTTGACTTTAAGAGGTTTTGTGAATGGGAAATTTCCCTAGTACATTGCGAAATAAGGGAGAATCTAAAACTAGATTGGGGAGATTCTTGAATAGTTGATGACATGGATGTATGATTTTGTAATGTGATCTAATATCTATAAATAGGACACTACCCTGAAGGACCCTGAAACACCCTAAGAGTTAAGGGGTGAATCAGGGTGTTAATTTTTTCTTTTTAAATTTTTGTATCATGTTCCAAAGTTGGTAGGAACATGTTAAACCTATAAAACAAATTAATGTAGGAAGTTAACGCAACACTTTTACATGGTTCACCATAAAGGGATACGTCCAAGGAGCATACACCGATAGGTTGTCACTCGTACCTAATTCCACTAAACTTCACTAACTACGGATTACAATGTTCAGGTACAGTTACTCTATCCCAGGCACACTGTGTTTACAAAAGTTATGAGATAGCTCACTATGTCCCTCGAATCACTCACATTGACTCCCCATGGCTCACCGGATTTGGTGAAGTCTCAGTCAGTTTATAGACATGAGGCTCTCTTCAATTGATTTTAATTAAATTATTTTCCTCTGTTTACCATGATACTCTACTTGCATCTAAGACCAGTAATGATGCACTTGAATCCACTGAACAACTGAACTAGATAATCAGAAATGCACAAATAGGTTTTGATGACAATTTTGCACAACACCATGTTTTACGCGCAACCTCATGTTTTTTGCGCAAGCCAGAATTTTTTGCGCAACATGAAATTTTTTGCACATGCCGGAATATTTTACGGAACATGGAATTTTTCACGCAAGTCAGAATATTTCTCGCAACATAAAATTCTTCATGCAAGATTGAATATTTCGTGAAACTAGGAATTTTTCGCACAACCTGGAATATTTCATGCAACATGTAATTTTTCGTGCAAGCCATATTTTATCACGCAATACTCAATTTTTCATGAAACATCGTTTACGCGAACATTATATGCGCATCAGACCTCTGATCATCTCTGAGTCTTCAACCGTACGGAATGAGGGGGGTAACCTTTTATTTATAGGAATCTCAGACCCCAATGGGAAAACCCCATGTGGTGTGAAGAACCTATCATTCGGCACGTAATATTTCGCGCATGTACCGTTTTTCATGCACTTCTCTAGATATTTTTGCGCAACCCATGCCTTTGAAATTTTTTGACATTCTGATTTCAAAACACTATTTGCACGAAAAACCACACTTTAATATTTCGCGCACCATAGTGTTTTTTGCGCAGAACCCAATTTTTTTGCACAAGACCCACCTTTTTCAAGACCCACTTCTTCTTTGCACGCACCTCCTTTTACCAAAAATACATGACTTTATTTTCTGATTTTGAGGCCCAAAAATTTGGCAAATACTGCAAAATGGTGCCACCTTCAATACTATTGTTTGGTTAAATTGTATGATCACTTTGCTGGCACACATTCTGAACTTCCACTGAGGATTCATGACAAACAGAAACCATACTCCAATTCATGCATAGAATAGACATGGTTCCAACATACCCCTAATAATATAAGAATAATACTTATTCAATATTTAATGGATCTGATTTTTTAATGGCGAGTTGTTATGGGTTTTCTTCAAAAAAATGACAAGAGGGAAAGAATTTTTCACATTCCATAAATGTTGACAAAATGTTGTGAGATTTGAGAAGGCTATGTGATCTTCATGAATGTGTTTAAGCTTAACTGAATAATTTTTTCTTCACAATGGTTGGTCATTATATGCAAAAGAAGGTATATGCATGAATGATATGGATTTGGTAATTGTATTATATTTTTGATAAAAATTGGGATGAATTTTGAAGATTGCGTGGTATTCAAGGAGGTTAGTGTTGAGTAAGTGTTTAAAAAGAATTTCCTACTAAAACTATTATAATGTGACATTAATCATGTGGATTATAGTTCAACATCAACAGTGCATCAACCTAAAACTAAGGATGTGTTATTTATTTATTATTATTATACCAATGATCCCATGAACTATATGTGAATCCATTATATCATAGGGAGAAAAGGAAGACTAATAAGATGATCCATTCCATGAAAATTGATCAATAGAATATAATATTTAGGGAATGTCCCTTTGAAACCATTGAGCAATTCAAATAAATGTATAAAGGTAGTGTTGCTGGGCATAGCTGTGATATATCCTAAACAATATTTTTTAGTTAGCCTTAGTGGATTTAGTTCATCAGTACATTATCATTTTTTATTCCATGTATGTAGCCTAGTGAAGGTTAACCAAGTAAAATAACTGTGTCTCATGTATGATTTAATTTATATTCATTCATTTAAAAATGTAAATTTATAGGAGGAGGTTTTATTTGATGATGAAAAAATATCCAAAGGAGTAGTTGTTCTAATTTATATTTCCCTGATTCGCCCATCTTATTGTATTTAATGTATATGGAATAACAATTGATTTGAGAGGAAAGGATAATTTCAATGAATGTATCTAAGGGGTTAAATAGAGGATTACAATCATAAATATATTTCAATATTTTATGGAATAAAAATTAAATTTTGGAGTAAATGGATGTACCAATAGTATCAATAACTAAGAATAAACGTATTTACTATAGAGATGCATGATATTTCAGCCATTGTGAATAGTGAAAAATTATCAGATGTTGGACGAAGGGAATTTGTAACGACCCGAATTTTTGAATAATTCTTGTTTCCTAATTTTGTGTGTTATTTTATTTTATTTTTGTACTCAACAAAAATGTTTCATTTGATAACATGTGTATAATTAAAATGAGACTGTTGGGTTTTGACTGTTATATGACTATTGGTCAATATGAACGCTGGAAACTAAATGTTTTGATTATTATGTCTAAATACGAGTAATTTTGGTTAATTAATATAGAATAAAGATTATATGGCCTCACCCAGTAGTCTTGGACCGATCGAAGCCCATCTAACAAAACATTGGAAGGAGGTAGCACCATTGGGCTTTGCTCGGGACCAATCCCAAGCCGAACTTCATCGTGTGAAGCTAGAACGGAATCACCTTTGCGAGAAGTTCAAATTAATAGAAATTACTACTCCTCCGATGTTGGCCGATCCTCCCTCGGATTCTCTCACCTTAGCACACCATACACTTAGGTCATATGCTGGTGTGATAAGGGGCTATGTAAGGAGACCGTAACTTCCTTGTGTAACACTTTGTTTTAAATAAAAATTTTGATTTCTTCTTATGATGATGTTTATGAATTTTCAAATGTCCCGATAAATATAGTATGCATATTTTTGATAAATTTTAGAAAAAAGATATTTTAAAAATGATTAGGTAATCCTTAAATAATTAAAAATGTGTAATGATATTCAAAAAATGGTCTACTACAATTATGTCCAGTATGAAATTTAGAGTCTAATAAGATCAACTTGATTTTTGATGAATAGTAAAATATGAATAGTGATTTTATGCTTAGGATTGGTAATGTGACCAAATGGATTAGTAATCTCACTTAAAGAAAGAATTAATATAATCTAGGCACCTTGATTAAGTAATGTGATTAAATAAATTGGTTAAATAATGGTTTCATAAATTATTACTCAAGTATTAGTTTTTTGGGGTGAATTTTTTTTTTAAATTAAAAATTAAATTAAAAATATTTAGAAAATTATTTTTATAAAATGGATTTCATTTTTGAACTCAGAGCATCGATATTATGTTAAGGTAATTTTTGGGGTTTTTTCTGAAAAAATGAATTTTCAGTGAATAGTGTATTTATTTAAAAATTAAAATAAAATTATTTAGAAAATTATTTTTATAAAATTCAGTTCATTTTTTAAATAAGAGCATTGGTATTTGGTTAATGTGAAATTTTGGGATTTTTCTGAGAAAGTTGAATTTTCAGTGAATAGTAAAAATACAGTTTTAGGGTTTCGATATGTTTAATGACATCATAACTATGTAATGATGATTCCATGGGATATTTTAAGGTATGGTCGACCAAAGGTGATGAAGTATTGTATGGGGGGGCCCATGTGGCCTAACTCCATGGAAAATAACATGGGAGGGCCCATGAATTTGAGAAAACCACTTTTGAGGTGTCCCTTGGCCATTAGTGCCTTGTCCCCTCACATTCCCTAAAAATAAAAAGCCATCCTCTCATCCATTTCGATTCCCCACTCTTTCCCGACGAATTTATGGTCTCATTATCTCTCAAGAAGTCCTAAAAAGGTGCCCCCAATCCCTCAAGGTCCCAACCATTGAGTTTTAAGAGTTACGTTTTAAGGTAAGGGATCTGACCCCTCTCTTTCTTTTCAAGTGATCTCTTCTATGTCATTTATTTTATGCTCCATGTTCTTATGTTGGAGGAGGTTCTTTTATATTTAACATACTTCCCTTTTAATGTTCATATAATGATATATCCCCTCTTACTCTCATTATTTTTTTTATGAATGTTTAAGTGGTACCGTTAGGCTGCCGAAATTTTTGTAACAGATTCTTTCTCCCTCCTCGTTTTTCAATATCTATTTTCATGTGAAGTCTTTCAAGTTCATTTTTATTATGTTGGGGTATGATCTATATATTTATCATAATTATATTTTATGATAATATGATGAGATACCCTATTTAATCTCTTCAATTCAGTATTTTAATGTTTTAAGTGACGTCGTTAGGCTTCGGAATGTTTAAGAGATTCTTGCACCCTTCTCTTTTTGAAGTTATATTTTCTTGTCAAGTATTTCAAGTAATTTTTCATTATGTTGGGGTATGATCTCTATATCTATCATACTGATAATTTATGTTCATATGATGAGAGACCCTATTTGATCTCGTCAATCCATTTTTGGAATTTTTAAGTGACGCAGTTAGGCTGCCGAATTCTCATAAGAGAAATATTTTTTTTGTCTTCCTTTCGAGTTCATTGTTTCATATGGTATATCATTCAAATTTAATTACCATGTTCTTAAATACTTTATATTCTGTTCCCCAACTATTTTATATATCATTTTTTAGTGGGTGACCCATGTCCCCTATTTTTTAAACGTTTTCTAAAACCCTGTAACATAGCCGTTATGCTGCAGAATTTTTATCTCAAAATGCCTCTCTCTTCTTCTCAAAATTCTTTTATGTTATTAATTTAATACTCAAATATCATATTTAGATATGGGTATTCACATATATATCAAAATGTTCTATTTTAAATTCTGGGATTTACATACATGAAACCCACTTTCCCTTTCCATGGGTTTAAAGTGACATAAAGATCATGTCGTTAAAATAGTTTTTAAAACGTGATGATTATGAAATGAAACAATTTCTTTTATTCTATATGGGTTGTTTATGAAATGACTTATGATTACATATTTGTCTCACATGATGATAAAGACAAATTTAAGGGTGCGCCCTGATAGCGCTCCAATGCTTTGGGTAATGATGTAACCAATAGAGATTACAATTTTCACAATATATGGGTGAATAACCTTGGTAATTTTCAAATGACACCTTGGGGATGGAACTTGGTGATATGTTCATGATTTCCTATGTTAAATGATGTATCCACGTCTTCAAGTTATGAAAAATGTTATTTTTATTATGATATATATCATGATATCTTTCTCAAGCCTTAAAGTTCTTTTCATGACATTATTGAAGTATCTCAAGTTCACATGTAAAATGTTTCTCTTGTTTACCTTACTGTGCCTTCTGCTCACCCTTTTTTTGATGTATGTCCCCAGGTTATGAGATGCAGTAATTATCCTAGGATGAAAATGAGGAGAAGCCTTTCAAGTGTTTAAGAAGATTTTTTTATGTTTTCATGTTTTAAGTTACTGGTTTCCACGACACTAAACCTTAATGATCCTCAGTTTTGTAAAATGTAATGAATGTTTTATGTGATAAAAAGGCGGGATGTTATAGTTTGTATCAAAATATGGTTTAGTTATTTGTGGAAATTAGGATATTAAACCAATAGGAAAAATTCTATAGAAAAGTTTATATATAAGAAATCATCCTCGTATATTGGTGAGTATTGGGTAATGGGTTGCCAAGAAAATACATCCATGTCTGGATACAAGTAGGTAGAGGTGGCACTGGCACAGATGTACATAGGGGTAAAAAATGAAAACACCACTTTGAGCTAGACTCAAATGGGAACTGGTACACGACAACGGGCCTTGCTGCACTCTTGGTTATGACACTCCCGAGGGATATTCTTTGGTAAATTCATAAGCTTAGTATGAACCATTATTAAAGGAACAAAGATAAAATAAAATAAAGATTCACATAAGAATATATGATCATGGATAACCTAGATTAGAACCTAGGAGATAACAAGTTAGGTTATACTTTTATTCTACAGGTTTATCCTTTTATGCTTAAAGTTTCCTTTTCATGAGTATTGGTTAAATATTTAAGCCCCCAATTATAGTTTCTTTTCATAGTTAATGGCTGGAAATGTAAGAACATGTCCCAGCAACCAATGTGATGGGAAATGCGAGGATTTCCATATTAATATGACAGAGATGATTAGGGGATTGAAAGATGATTAATATTTTTGAAGACGTTCACTTTTTTGGGGACCCTATATGATCGAGGTAAATAGATTACTACGGTATAATCATTGAGGAGTAAGGTTTACTTAAATTTTGAAGAATCGATGAATTTAAGGTGGACTTATAGTAATTTAGGTTACTTATGGGAATGATTAACCTATATTGGGTAAAATATGTTTAGGTTAGTTTCTTTTGTTATAAGATGTTAGGAGTGGTTGATGTTGTTTGGAGATGAACAATGAAGTTTATTTTGGAAGACTATGTTATCAAATACTTCTTGTATTTGGGTTTCAATCTTAGTTTGGTTTATTTTGAGGAATTTTAAGGACCGTTTTTTTATGGAATGGTCTTTGATGAACTTTGGGTAGTACAATGAATCTTTGAAGATTTAAAAGTAGTATCCATTCCTATGGGATTCTTTCTTTTTGAAGAGTTGTTTTACCTTAACCTTTCTATTTTTGGGATAATGTTTAAAGATAGAAGAAATATATAGTTAATCTTTTGTGGATTATTTGATTCTCTAGAATATGATTCTTTTGTTTTGATGAGACCAAGTAGTTTTGAATGCTCATCGTTTTGAGAAAAGATTAGCTTTGGTAGAAACTAATTAAAGGATGAAACTCTACTTGAAGGTAGGTATATTTCCTGATGTTTTTGTTCTACGTAGTAAATGAATTCCTCAAAATTATGAAAAGAAATGTAAAACAAAAATGTTGTTGGTTTACGTTTCCTACTAGGTAATCAAAGGCCGTTTACACACATCATATGTTTGGTATTTTATCGTGGTCAACTTTCTTCTAAGGATGTTTTCTATCACTCTCCCCCAGAACTTGACCCTTTGTTTTTTCTTCCATATCCATGTTTTCCTCCATGGAATCCTATTATGGGTTAACTCAGGTGACCTTTGTACTTCCATTTCTTTCTTTTAAAGCAATAGTTTTACTGACTCCTTTTCCGATGTGGGACTTTCAATGAAATTTCAAAACCCAATTTTAAAAATAGCGAGTACGTAATTTGTTAAGGGGGGAAGATTGTAACGACCTTAAATTTTCAATAAATCGTGTTTCCTAATTTTCTGTGTTATTTTATTTTATTTTTGTACTCAACCAAAATGTTTCATTTGATAACATTAGTATAATTAAAATGAGACCATTGGATTTGGACTGTTATATGACCATTGGTCAATATGAACGTTGGAAACTAAACGTTTTGATTATTGTCTCTAAATACAAGTAATCTCGGTTAATTAATATAGAAAGAAGATTTTATGGCCTCACCCAGTATTCTTGGACTGATCGAAGTCCATCTAACAGAACTAGGGAAGGAGGTAGCACCACTGTTCTTTGCTCTAGACCAAACCCAAGCCGAACTTCATCCTGTGAAGCTAGAATGGAATTGCCTTTGCGATAAGTTCAAACTAATAGAAATTACTACTCGTGCGATGTTGGTCGAGCCTCCCTCAGACTCTCTCACCTTAGCAGACCTTACACGTAGGTCCTATGCTGGTGTGATATGGGGCTATGTAAGGAGACCGTAACTGCCTTTTGTAACCCTTTGTTTAAAATAAAAATTTTGATTTCTTCTTATGATGAAGTTTATGAATTTTCAAATGTCCGGATAAATATAGTGTGCATATTTTTGATGAATTTTAGAAAAAGGATATTTTAAAAATGTTTAGGTAAACCTTAAATAATTAAAAATGTGTAATGATATTCAAAAAATGGTCTTCTACAATTATGTCCAGTACGAAATTTCGTGTCTAATAAGATCAACATGATTTTTGATGAATAGTAGATTATGAATATTGATTTTTTTCTTAGGATTAGTAATGTGACCAAATGGATTAGTAATCTCACTTAAATAAAGTATTAATATAATCTAGGCACCTTGATTAAGTAATGTCATTCAATAAAATGGTTAAATAACAGTTGCATAAATTATTAATCAAGTATTTGCTTTTTCATGTGAATGTTTTTTTATTTAAAAATTAAATTAAAAATATTTAGAAAATTATTTTTATAAAATGGATTTCATTTTTGAACCCAGAGCATCGATATTATGTTAAGGTAATTTTTGGTGTTTTTTCTGAAAAAATGAATTTTCAGTGAATAGTGTATTTATTTAAAAATTAAATTAAAATTATTTAGAAAATTATTTTTATAAAATTTAGTTCGTTTTTAAAATCAATGCATTGATATTTGGTTAATGTGAAATTTTCGGATTTTTCTGAAAAAGTTGAATTTTCAGTGAATAGTAAAAATACAGTTTTAGGGTTTCAGTATGTTTAATGACATCATAACTAAGTTATGATGATGCCATGAAATATTTTAAGGGATGGTAGACAAAATGTGATGAATTATTTTATTGGGGGCCCCATGTGGCCTAACTCCATGGAAAATACCATGGGAGGGCCCATGCTTTTGAGAAAACCACTTTTGAGGTGTCCCTTAGCCATTAATGCCTTGTCCCCTCACTTTCCCTATAAATACCAAGACATCCTCTCATCCATTTCGACTCACCACTCTCTCCCATAGAATTTGAGGTCTAAATACCTCCAATGGAGTCCTCCTAAGGTGCCCCAAGCCCTCAAGGTCCCAACCATTGAGTTTTAAGAGTTACATTTTAAGGTAAGGGATCTGGCCCCTCTTTCATTTCAAGTGATCTCTTTTACGTCATTTATTTTATGATCCATGTTATTAGGCTGGAGGAGGTTATTATATATTACACTTATTTCCCTTTTCATGTTCATATAATGATATATCCCCTTTTACTCTCATTATTTCATTTTATGAATGTTTAAGTGGCGTCGTTAGGCTACTGTAATTTTGGTAACTGATTTTTTTCTCCCTCCTCATTTTTCAATATATATTTTCATGTAAATTATTTCTAGTTCCATTTTATTATGTTGGGGTATGATCTCTATATTTATCATACTAATCTTTTAATATCATTTGATGAGATACCCCATTTTATCACTTCAATTAAGTATTTTAATGTTTTAGGTGACGCCGTTAGGCTGCTAAATTTTTAAGGGATTCTTGCACCCTTATCTTTTTCAAGAAATATTTTTTAGTGAAGCCTTTCAAGTTCCTTTTAAATATGTTGGGATATGATCTATTTATCTATCATAATGATCATTTATGTTTATATGATTAGAGAACCTATTTGATCTCGTCAAACCATTTTTGGAAGTTTTAAGTGACGCCGTTAGGCTGCTGAATTCTCATAAGAGAAATCTTATTTTTTGTCTTCCTTTCATGTTCTTCATTTCATATGGTTTATCATTAAAATTTCATTACCATGTTCTTAAATACTTTATATTCTGTTCCCCTACTATTTTATGTATCATTTTTGAGCGGCTGACCCATTTCCCCTCTTTTTTCAACGTTTTCTAAAACCCTGTAACATAGTCGTTATGCTGCAGAATTTTCGTCTCAAAATGCCTCTCTCTTCATCTAAAAATTATTTTATGTTATTAAATGAATACTAAAAGCTATTATTTCTATAGGGGTATTTAAATATATATCAAAATGCTCAAATTTAAATTCTGGGATTTACAAACATGAAACCCACTTTCCCTTTCCGTGGGTTTAAAGTGACATAAAGATCATGTCATTAAATCAGTTTTTAAAACATTATGATTATGAAACAAAACCCATTTATTTTATTCTATATGTGTTGTTTATGAAAAGATTTATGATTATATATGTGGCTGACATGATGATAAAGACAATTTTAAGGATGCGCCCTGATAGCGCTCCAATGCATTGGGTAATGATGTAACCACTAGAGATTACAATTTTCACGATATCTTGGTGAATAACCTTGGTAATTTTCAAATGACACCTTGGGGATTGACCATGGTGATATGTTCATGATTTGCTATGTTAAATTATGTAGCCATATCTTCAAGTTATGAAAAATTTTATTTTTATTATGATATATCTCATGATTTCTTTCTCCTGCCTTAATGTTTTTTCATGACCTTATTGAAGTATCTCAAGTTCACATGTAAAATGTTTCTCTTATTTCCCTTACTGGGCCTTCTGATCACTCTTTCGTTTGATGTATGTCCCCAAGTTATGAGATACAGTAATGAAGCTAGGATGAACATGAGGAGAAGCCTTTCAAGTGTTTAAGAAGAATGTTTTATGTTTTCAAGTATTAAGTTCCTAGTTTCAAAGACACTAAACCTTAAAGATCCCATGTTTTGTAAAATTTAATGAAAGTTTTATGTGATAAACGGTGGGATACTATAGTTGGTATCAAAGTATGGTTTAGTTATTTGTGGAAATTAGGATATGAAAACATTATGAATAATCCAACAGAAAATTTTACATATATGAAATCTTCCTCATAATTTGGTGAGTATTGAGTAATGTGTTGCCAAGTAAATACATCCCTGTCCGGATACGAGCAGGTAGAGGTGGCTCTGGCACAGATGTACATAGGGGTAAAACCCGAAAAAACCGCTTTGAGCTAGACTCAAACAGGAACTGGTACACGACAACGGGCCATGATGCACTCTTGGTTTTGACAATACCGGGGGATATGCTTTGGTAAATTCATAAGCATAGTATGAAACATTATAAAAGGAACAAAGATAAAATAAAATAAAGATTAACATAAGAATATATGATCATAGATAACCTAGATTGGAACCTAGGTGATAACAATTTAGGATATACTATTATTCTACATGTTTATCCTTTTATGCTTAAAGTTTCCTTTTTATGAGTATTGGATAAGTATTTAAGCCCCTAATTATAGTTTCCTTTCTTAGTTAATGGCGGTAAATGTAAGAACATGTCCCAATAACCAATGTGATAGGAAATACGACGGTTTCCATATTTATATGACAGAGATGATTAGGGGATTAAAAGATGATTATTATTTTGGAAGACGTTCACTATTTTGGGGACCCTATATGATCGAGGTAAATAGATTACTACGGTATTTTCATTGAGGAGTAAGGTTGAATTATATTTTGAAGAATCGATGAATTTAAGGTGAACTTATAGTAATTTAGGTTACTTATGGGAATGATTAACCTATCTTTGGTAAAATATGTTTAGGTTTTCTACTTTTGTTATAATATGTTAGGAGTGGTTGATGTTGTTTGGAGGTGAACAATGATGTTTATTTTGGAAGACTATGTTGTCAAATCCATCTTGTATTTGGGTTTCAATCTTAGTTTGGTTTATTTTGAGGAATTTTAAGGACCCTTATTTATGGAATGGTCTATGATGAACTTTGGGTAGTACAATGAATCTTTGAAGATTTAAATGGAGTTTCCATTCCTATGTGATTATTTCTTTTTGAAGAGTTTTTTTACCATATCATTTCTATTTTTGGGATAATGTTTAAATATAGAAGAAATAGATAGTTAATCTTTTTTGGATTATGTGATTCTCTAGAAGATGATTCTTTTGTTTTGATGAGACCAAGTAGTTTTGAATGCTCATCGTATAGAGATACGATTAGTTTTGGTAGGAACTTATTAAAGGATGAATCTCTACATGAAGGTAGGTATATTTACTTATGTTTTTGTTCTATGTAGTAAATGAATTCCTCAAAATTATGAAAATAAATGAAAAACAAAAATGTGGTTGGTTCATGTTTCCTACTAGGTAATCAAATTCCGTTTACACACATCATAAGTTTGGAATTTTCTCATGGTAAACTTTCTCCTAATAATGTTTTCTATCACTCTCCCCCAGAACATGACCCTTTGTTTATTCTTCAATTTCCATGTTTTCCTCCATGGAATCCTATTATGGGTTAACTCGGGTGACCTTTGTACTTCCCTTTATTTCTTTTAAAGAAATAGCTTTACTTACTCCTTTTCTGATGTGGGAATTTAAATGAAATTTCAAAACCCAATTATAAAAATTGCCAGGATGCAATTTGTTAAGGGGGGAAGATTGTAACGACCCGAAATTTTGAATAAATCTTGTTTCCTAATTTTGTGTGTTATTTTATTTTATTTTTGTACTCAAAATAAATGTTTCATTTGATAACATGAGTATAATTAAAATGAGACCATTGGGTTTTGACTGTTATATGATTATTCGTCAATATGAACGCTGGAAACTAAACATTTTGATTATTGTCTCTAAATACAAGTAATCTTGGTTAATTAATATAGAAAGAAGATTCTATGGCCTCACCCAGTAGTCTTGGACCGATCGAAGCCCATCTAACAGAACATGGGAAGGAGGTAGCACCACTGGTCTTTGCTTAGGACCAAACCCAGGCCGAACTTCATCGTGTGAAGCTAGAACGGAATCGACTTCGTGAGAAGTTCAAACTGATAGAAATTACTACTCGTGTGATGTTGGCCGAGCCTCCCTAAGATTCTCTCACCTTAGCACACCTTACACTTAGGTCCTAGGCTGGTGTGATAAGGGGCTATGTAAGGAGACAGTAACTACCTTATGTAACCCTTTATTTTAAATAAAAATTTTGATTTCTTCTTATGATGATGTTTATGAATTATCAAATGTCCGGAGAAATATAGTATGCATATTTTTGATGAATTTTAGAAAAATACTAATTTAAAAATGTTTAGGTAAACCTTAAATAATTTAAAATGTGTGATGATATTCAAAAAATGATCTTCTACAATTATGTCCAGTACAAAATTTAGAGTCTAATAAGATTAACTTGATTTTTTATGAATAGTAAATTATGAATAGTGATTTTATGATTAGGATTAGTAATGTGAAAAAATGGATTAGTAAACTCACTTAAAGAATGTATTAATATAATCTAGGCACCTTGATTAAATAATGTGATTCAATAAAATGGTTAAATAACAGTTTCATAAATTTTTACTCAAGTATTAGTTTTTTCGGGTGAATAGTGTTTTTTTAATTAAAAATTAAATTAAAAAAATTTAGAAAATTATTTTTATAAAATGGATTTCATTTTTGAACTTAGAGCATCGATATTATGTTAAGGTAATTTTTGGGCTTTTTTCTAAAAAAATGAATTTTCAGGGAATAGTGTTTTTATTTAAAAATTAAATTCAAATTATTTAGAAAATTATTATTATAAAATGGAGTTTATTTTTGAAATCAGAGAATTGATATTTGGTTAATGTGAAATTTTGGGATTTTTCTGAGAAAGTTGAATTTTCAGCGAATAGTAAAAATATAGTTTTAGGGTTTTTGTATTTTTAATAACATCATAACTGTGTCATGATGATGCCATAAGATATTTTATGGGATGGTCGACCAAAGGTGATGAATTATTGTATGGGGGAACCATGTGGCCTAACTCCATGGGAAATACCGTGGGAGGGCCCATGCTTTTGAGAAAACCACTTTTGAGGTGTCCCTTGGCCATTAATGCCTTGTCACTCACTTTCCCTATAAATATCAAGCCATCCTTTCATCCATTTCGACTTCCCACTCTCTCCCAACGAAGTTATTTTCTCATTACCTCCCAAGGAGTCCTTCCAAGGTGGCCCCAAGCCCTCAAGGACCCAACCGTTTACTTTTAAAAGTTACGTTTTAAGGTAAGGGATCTGACCCCTCTCTTTCATTTCAAGTGATCTCTTTTATGTCATTTCTTTTATGCTCCATGTTATTATGTTGGAAGAGGTTATTTTATATTCCCCACACTATTTTCATGTTCATATAATGATATATCCTCTCTTACACACATTATTTCGTTTTATGAATGTTTAAGTGGCGCCATTAGGCTGCTGAAATTTTTGTAACAGATTATTTCTCTCTCCTCATTTTTCAATATCTATTTTCATGTAAAATCTTTCGAGTTCCTTTTTATTATGTTATGGTATGATCTCTATATTTATCATACTGATATTTTATGATCATATTATGAGATACCCCATTTGATCTATTCAATTCAGTATTTTAATGTTTTAAGTGACGCCGTTAGGCTGCTGAATTTTTAAGGGATTCTTGCACCCTTCTCTTTTTCAAGTTATATTTTCTGGTCAAGTCCTTCAAGTTCCTTTTCATTATGTTGGGGTATGATCTATATATCTGTCTTAGTTATCATTTATTTTCATATGATTAGAGACCCTATTTGATCTCTTCAATCCATTTTTGGAAGTTTTAAGTAACGCCGTTAGGCTGCTAAATTCTCATAAGAGAAATGTTATTTTTTGTATTCCTTTCAAGTTCTTCGATTCATATGGTATATCATTAAAATTTCGTTACCATGTTCTTAAATAATTTATATTCTATTCCCATACTATTTTATGTATCATTTTTCAGTGGGTGACCCATGTCCCCTCTTTTTTCAACATTTTCTAAAACCTTGTAATGTAGCTGTTATGCTGCAAAATTTTCGTCTCAAAATGCCTCTCTCTTCTTCTCAAAATTATTTTTTGTTATTAAGTGAATACTCAAATATCTTATTTCTATAGGGGTATTCACATATATATCAAAATGTTCTATTTTAAATTCTGGGATTTACATACATGAAACCCACTTTCCCTTTCCATGGGTTTAAAGTGACATAAAGATCATGTCTTTAAAGCAGTTTTTAAAACATTATGATTATGAAACGAAACCCATTTCTTTTATGTTATATGGGTTTTTTATGAAATGATTTATGATTATATATTTGGCTCACATGATGATAAATACAAATTTAAGGGTGCACCCTGATAGCGCTCCAATGCATTGGGTAATGATGTAACCACTAGAGATTACAATTTTCACGATATCATGGTGAATAACCTTGGTAATTTTCAAATGACACCTTAGGGATGGACCTTGGTGATATGTTCATGATTTTCTATGTTAAATGATGTATCCAAATCTTCAAGTTATGAAAAATGTTATTTTTATTATGATATATCTCATGATTTCTTTCTCATGCCTTAAATTTCTTTTCATGACCTTATTGAAGTATCTCAAGTTCACATGTAAAATGTATCTCTTGTTTCCCTTACTGGGCCTTCTGCTCTCCCTTTCTTTTGATGTATGTCCCCAGGTTATGAGATGTAGTAATGATACTAGGACTAACATGAGGAGAATCCTTTCAAGTTTTTGAGAAGAATTTTTTATGATTTCATGATTTAATTTTTTGGTTTCCAAGACACTAAACCTTAATGATCCTCGGTTTTGTAAAATGTAATGAATGTTTTATGTGATAAAAAGGTGGGATGCTATAGAATTGGATGTTGATGCAAAATTATTCAATGACATAGAGTGGGGATCCTCATCCAATGATAAGTATACAAATCTTATGTCATGTAAGTAATCACATGATATGTGGGAGAAATTTCTAAATATTTATGAGGGAAACTCAAAAGTCATAGAAAAAAATCTATTGTTTCTATGGAGTAAGTATGAGGATCAATGAATGAATCCAAATGAGTTTTATGATGAATTCATTTACTGAGATAATGTTGTTGGGAATGAAATTCATGGTCTCATATAAATTATTGATGATATAATGTAAATTAATCACATCATGGAAAAAATTCCACCACGGTTCAATCCAATTTATTTATTAGAAGATAATGATAAAAAGGATATGGAATTATATAACATTCACAATACAATTATCACATACGAGATTAGCAATGATAATAAATATTTTTTTGGAAAAGAGTAATTCCAATGTAGTGGAATTAAAAGACATAAATATTTTCACTATTATAGATAGTCTGGAGGAAGAAATGTTTTATGTGTTAATTTCATTCCTATTTTCAAATATGAAACAAGGATGGTGGCAGTTCAAAGGTACACACCCACTTTCATGATTTTTAAATGGAAATCATGGAAATAATATAGAATTACTCAATAATATGTTTTATGGGAATGATGAGTATGATGATGAAATTATCATGAATAAATATGCATCCAATGTGAATAGTTGGAGAAGTATTCAAAAAATTTAATCAAAAGAAGAATATGAATTCAACTAAGATTATGGATCACTAGAATTTTAGGAAGAATAGTTAGGGGAATGTTTGGGTCATGAATAAAAATATATGGTCAATGTTGTTAGAAATTAAAAAATTCTAGAACATAGTGAAAATGATGTATGAATCAAAGAAAGAAGAGCTGCCCATTAGATGAAATTAGAAGTCTACCATAAGGAGATAGATATTCGGTGATCCAAAACATAGATACCAGAGAATTCAGGTTTTTGTTTAAAAATTCTGTACACAATAGAATAAATAAGAAATGTATGAGATGATAGAAGTAATTTAAAGGATTAATTATTCAATCCTAGAGAAATAAAAAATGATTGGAGGGTAGAGGATAAATTTTTTAGAATTGTAATGGGTAATGGTGGGATAGATTTACATTGAGATAGATCAAATCAAACATATTGATAAACATGAAGATGATATATTCACCTTACAACCAGCTATAAAGGATCAGAGAAATAACTTTAGTCTTAGTATGAACGTGGGAAAATAGATTAATGAAGAAACCAAAAATGTTGATGTTGAATTTGGAGGTATAACTAAAAAGATGAAATTTTCAAATATGAATGATTAGGAAGTTATGAGGCATGATAACAAAATTAGTAATGGTTTAATTCAAAACACTTGTAGCCACTCTATTTATGAATACTGATTTGGGTTTGAATCAACACCATCAGATCAATAGAACCCAGGAAACAAATTGTGGTGCAGTAGTGACCCACGTGAATTCATCCTAAATTATTATTTGTTACTGTTGAACATAAATGGGGCACTCACAAAATTAATGATCCACAACAAAGGGGTAATAAAAGTAACTACATAATAAGAGGTTTCTATATAGAAATTATGATTCATAGATATCATTGGATGGTAATTATTTTGGTTGTGAAGTATTCTGACTCATGGAAAGTTATTGCTCGTCAACAATGTAGAGAAATGTGCAGATGTAGAAAGAATGTGGTAATATAAAGAAGCTAAATGTATCACCAAATTAGATGAAAATAGAAAATCTATTTGTATCATTATAATATGAATGTGTCCCATCATACTCTAAGAATCATTATGAATAATATTCATAGACATGGATTATAAACAAGAGAGATTAACATGTATTGGTTGTAGATATTAATTTCAATTCAAAAAAGGGACAATGGAATATAGATCATTGATTGTTGGTACACGTCCCATATTATAAGAAGTAAAAAATATGTGATAGTAATTATGTAACCTCCCAATTAAATGAAGAATAAAATGTTTTTATACTTATTAATATATTTTAATTAAATATTGAATTTTATTTAAAGGGGTTTCTATCTTCGATAGCATACCTGATACACAACAACAGGTTTTTTGGAATCTTACGTTGGAAACTAATAATATAATATTATTATTTTAAATTGTAGTTAACTCCTAGCCATTGTATTGGAAGGAATGAATGAAACTAACTAAAATATGATTATACATGATTGTTAAATGTATTAAAATTTATCCAATAATAAGTTAGAGGCTTAAAATATGAATGAATCTAATTTTAAGCATAATTTAAATTAAAAGGACGATTTACTGCCTTTTAATGGAGGACCATCATTAAATATTGTTTAGGTCACATAAATACATTGTAATTGACCAAATATAATCCTTCTTTATAATGGGGACATCAAATTTTACTTTGGGTAATTTTTTGGTATTTTTCTGATAAAGTTCATTTTTAATGAATAGTGACAAATATTGTATTTTAATTCAAAAGTGTATTTTAATATAATTTATTTATATGGTTATATTATCTTTTCAGTTGTTTTTAAAGTGGAATTGAAATATATTTTTAAAATTTAATCCAATTTTGGTCATTGAAATTAATTTCACTATGAAATTGGACATAAACAGGTATCTATCTTTTGATAGTTATTGTTTCTTAAAAAAATGCTATTTGTTTTAACAACATGAATTATTTTTTAAATTAATTAATGCCACTAATATGTTTATAATTTTTAAAAATAGACATAAATTTTGAATTCAGAATATCAAATAATTCTTAGGCTGAATTTGTGGTATTTTTCTGAAAAACATCAATTTTTGATCAATAGTGACACCACTTAGTGGTAGTTAAAAACTAACTTTTTCATTTAAATAAAATTTTACCACTTTTGTGAAATGAATTTAAAAAATCCGACATACATGGTTTTTATCAAGAAGTAAAATATTGTTCATTAAGATGAATATAATTTTTGGTGAATACTAACTTTTGACTTTTATTTACCGCGGTTAAAGGTAAATAAGGTAATTCGAGGTTAAAAGAATATTAAAATAATTAAAAATTATCTTAACACATTAAAAACCTTATTGGTTGAGTCATTAACTACCATAGAAATCTTTGGGTCTATTATGGGACCCCTTTGTTCCACTTGGGAATGATAATGACAATTTAGACTAATTAATATAATGTAACGGAAAAATAGACATAAACAAAAATCTTTTAGTGATTAATTTTTATATGGTGGTATATAATGAATGTTTTTGACTATAAATATTAATTGGAAAGATAAAACTATTTCCTACGTCACAGTATTTTTTTATAATTTTTAGACAACAAATAAAATAAATTATTTATGACATAATAATGATGCAGTGTTTACCTTATTAATAAATGATTTTAATAAATAAGATTATAATGCTTAAAATATTATCCAAAACATGTCCAATTCTTATTGGATTATTTTATTTCTACCATGAATCATCATATATTCTACTATAATGATTTTTGGACCCTTATAAACTAAATATTAGTATATTATAAAATAATACTTTCACACATTCCTAAAGAGCCCCTCCTCTCCCATATAAAATGAGACCACTTCTATCCAATTAATCACACCTTTCAAGACATTTGGATCTTTCAAACCTTGCCCAATTAAGCTCCCAACAACCCTCTCATCCCCCTAGATGGCATACATTAGGCAGAAGGAACATCAATAAGTCATTTTGGTTTAAACCAAAGGAAGTTACCCAAATTAAAGGTAACAGTTTCTCTTAAATTGTTTGCTTTTATTTTACTTCTACAACCCCTAAACTCTTTTTATTCCTTTATTTTTTATCAAAACCAGTATCCTTAATATACTACTATTTTTTATGAGAAGGATTCGAACTACACTTACAGACACCTCCATCTAATGGGTGAAGAACATAATGTTTCTCTGGATGGAAAACTAACGCCTCACAAAACTATGATTGTTCAATTACCTTTTACCACCTCTCATGGTGGCCATTATGATGGAAATATATTTATATATGATATATATTATGTTTATGTTTTCTTTATGCTTCTGCATTTTCCATTTATATCACACCTTTATGGTTTCCGTAGTGGGTAAATACGATAATCTCATTTGAGGAAGTGCAGACTACCGCCCCCTCAAAGTGATTTGATAGATTAATGCCTTATGTGGGATGTATAAAGGATGGAGTTAATGATATTATATATGATATTATACTAGAATTATATTATACCTATGTATCATTATGTTTTATTTCCATTAAATTAATAAATAGAAATGAAAGTAGGGTTTATGAGTACTTACGGCTTACCATCTCCATGAATGGTGCATTTCATTTCTCACCTCTAAATGTGATGTACTATTATAAATACATATCTATACTGGATATATGATATTTATGATATCTAATTCATGAATATAATTTTGGTTATAATGGACTTTTTACTGTGTGAACAACTTGTAATTATAAGAATTCCATTTTTGACTCAAGTACCGAATATCGACTAAATGACTGTTATTAACATTAATGAATATGTAATGTTTATAAAATGGTAATAAGTGATATAAGAGTAATAATAAAGTTGAAAAAGGTTCTTAATCAAGCAGAAATTAGCACTAGTTTATTATTCAGGAGATTAATGAGAGATCGAGTCAAGTCGGACACGAGGTAAGCGACTTCGTCTCAATCTCCTTTCATTGAGGCATATTTTGTTCTAATTCTAGACTTTCTTTTATACGCTGTATAAAAACCTTGGACTGTTAATTATATTCAAAAGGAATATTTTTCTATGAATCGTTTTACAAAATGAAAAAAATAATTTTCCTTTTAACGTACTCGGTGACAATGACCATTTCCGCCGCTGCGATTATTATTTGATCTTTGGCTTCCTCAAAAACCCGTAATGTTTTTAAATGAAAATAAATACCATATACTCTTTTATGTATTTTTATTATTGAAAATGGATTAGAAAATGGATTTTTTATGTCAATATATTTATTTGATATATTGTGATCGAAATGTTGAAATGTTTTCTTTCCTTTATATTTGTTGTACGCGTTATGGTTTTATATTGGTACTTCGACATATGACGGGTGGTTACATGATAAACCAAATGACGGGTGGTGTCATGAATACCAGGACAGGTGGTTACATTATAACCTCCAATGCATTGGGTATGGAAGTCGGACGTATGGCTATTCCATTTAGTGATATGTATGGAAGTTGACCGTATGGTTATTCTATTTAAGTATGATTATGTCCCAAGTTACCTTTATTGTGTTATGTGTTTTTTATATGGGTTTTATAGTAATATTTTGGTTACAAAAAGGGTATGTAATGATTTTTTATTCAGTGAAGAGTATTCACTACTTCATAAAGGTGAAAAGTATTACTTATGTTAATGTATTCATGGTTTACTTG
Source organism: Viscum album (assembly GCA_963277665.1). Classification (NCBI taxonomy): domain Eukaryota; kingdom Viridiplantae; phylum Streptophyta; class Magnoliopsida; order Santalales; family Viscaceae; genus Viscum; species Viscum album. The sequence continues at coordinate 1,908,996,031 of OY728127.1, forward strand.
TTGTTTTGAAAAACTAACAGTTTTCTTTCTTTGTGTATCCCTTAATAAGCTTTTTATGCACATCCCAAGTTTTTTAAATGTTTTTCATAGGACATAATGTGGAATATTGTCAAGGATGGGATCATGGAAAAGTCTTGCTGTCATAAACATGGAACTAGACATGACTCTTTTATTCAAGAGTTCATGTTTTGTAAAATAAATGGAAACTGTGTAGAAGTGTCTACTTGTTGTTTTGAAAAACTAACAGTTTTCTTTCTTTGGGTATCCCTTAATAAGATTTTTATGAACATCCCAAGTTTTTTAAATGTTTTTCATAGGACATAATGTGGAATATTGTCAAGGATGGGATCATGGAAAAGTCTTGCTGTCATAAACATGGAACTAGACATTACTCTTTTATTCAAGAGTTCATGTTTTGTAAAATAAATGGAAACTGTGTAGAAGTGTCTACTTTGTAATCTTTTGAGATGTAACAGTTATGTCCTAATTATCTAAAACACTAAACTGAAAAAGATCCTCAATGTGAATTATTCATTTAATTCAATATTATGTATGGTTAAAGGCTGAGTCCTTATAGTTGGTATCAGAGGTCGGTTTAGATAACTTTAGGAGTTTGGGTATTGTTAAATTATTGTCCCTAAAGTAATTTATGTTAATATTGAAATCATATAGTATTTACAGATTACCATGTTTCTTTGCCTAAGATATTTCTATGTTCAGAATGGTTTTCCGTAGAGGAAATAGGGAAGCTATGTTGGGACGACATCAGGAGGAAGGCAACCTTCCAAATCAGAAAACTGAGATGGTCGGAATCAGAACATAACAGTTTGTTTCACTGATGGCACAATTGAATCAAGAAATAAATGGTGGTGGTATTCATGCACGATATCATCCAGATCTACCACATAGGAACATGTCAGTTTTGGAGCATTTCATGAGGAAACATCCCCCATCATTCAGAGGATCATTTGACCATATGCTAGCCGAAGGGTGGATTAAAGCACTGGAAAAGATTTTTGATTTCATGGGTTTTTCAGAACATCAAAACGTTAGTCTCGCTATTTACCATTTTTAAGGTGAAGTTGATCAGTGGTGGTCGATGGTGAAAAATATTAGGGATAGTGATGAGATTGATTCGCTTGTTTGAGAAGAATTCAAAGGTATGTTTCTTGAAAAATATTTTCCTATGGTTGTTCGTCTAAGGATGGAGAAAAAATTCCTGGAATTGAGGTAGCATGATGACTTAGTGGCAGCTTATGGAGCATAGTTCACTCAACTAGAATGGTATGCACGAAATTTCATCCGAGATCTTGATAGTAAGATAAATCGATTTTACTGAGTACTGAGGCCCCGATATTAAAAAACATTAGCCTCTCATGAGTTCAAAAGTTATGAAAAACTTGTTCGATGTGTGGAGAAGGTGGAAATGGAGTTTTTCGATGATCAAGTGTTCTTTGACAAACAAGAGAATAAGAGGTCCTATTGGTAGGCAATGGGGAAGAATTCATCAAATAAGCCTAGAGGTAAGAAAACTAAATATTCATCTAGTGAGAAGTGTGGTAAAAAGCATCCCGGAGAATGTTTATCAAAGTCAGGAAAGTGCTTCTGGTGTAGTAAGTCTGTCCATATTACTCGTAACTGTAAGGAAGATGATCATGAAGGCAATAAAAATACATCAGATAGATGTTTTAAGTGTAATTAAATCGGTCATTATGCAAACGAGTGTCCAGAGAAGAACTCAACTGAGGGAAAGCAACCAGACTACAAGTAGAAAGGGGTGGTGAAATCATTTTCAACTACTTCAGTAGATGTTGGGCCATCAAAAAATGTAGTATTAGGTACACTGTTGGTTTGTGTAGATTATTCCAATGTGTTATTTGATTCAGGGTCTACACACTCTTTCATTTCTGAGAAGTTTTCTCTTAAATTGGTAATTCTATCTCAAGATATGAATATAGATCTTATGGTAAAAACACCTGGAGGAAATTTTGAGACAAAAAGAAAAAATAAGAACATTCCGGTCCTTTTGTGCGGAAAGAATCTACCTGCAAACCTTATTGTTTTACCACTAATATAGTATGATGTTATTTTGGGAAAGCATTGTCTTTCTGTTTATCATGCTAAGATTGAATGCAGAGCTAAAGAGGTTTCCCTTCAGAATTATTTTCAGTATGTATACAAAAATTAACCCTTGCTATTGATAAAATATCAGGAATCTGAGAAACTAGTAAAAGATGGAAATGAATGTTACCTTTCTTATATTGTTTAAAAAAAGTAACTATTTAGATTAATGATGTGTCAGTTGTAAACGAGTACCTTGATGTTTTTACTGATGATTTTCCTGGTATTATACCTGATCGGAAAGTTAAATTTACTGTTGACTTAGTTCCTGATGCTAATCCAATTTCAAAACCCCCTTGTCAAATGGCTCCAATTGAACTTTTAGAGTTAATGAAGCAATTGCATGAGTTATTAGATAAAGGTTTCATTCGACCTAGCACGTCACCATGGGGTGATACTGTCTTGTTTGTTAAGAAGAAAGATGGTTCAATTAGACTTTGAATTGATTATTAAGCATTTAATATCATCACTATTAAGAATAAGTATCCTTTTACTCATAACAATGATTTGTTTGATCAGATCCAGGGAGCTCAGCATTTCTTGAAGATTGACTTGAGATCGGGGTACCATCAGTTGAAAGTAAAAGAAAAAAGACATTATGAAGTCCGCGTTTCATACTAGATATGGCCTTTATGAATTTGTAGATATGCCTTTTTGGTTAACCAATGAACCTACTGTATTCATGGATCTTATGAATATAATTTTCCGTGAGTTCTTGGATAAGTTTTTGGTTGCGTTAATTGATGATATTTTGTTTTATTCCAAAACTAAAGAGGAACATGAAAGTTATTCAAGTGTTGTCTTGAAAACCACAAATGAAAAGAAAATTTATGGTAAATTCAGAAAGTGTGAGTTTGGTTACAATAAATTTTTTTCCTTGGTCAAATTGTTTCAAAAAATGGCATGAATATTCATCCAGCTAAAATGAAAGTTGTTGAAGAATGGCCAAGACCCACAAATATAACCGAGATTCATAGTTTTCTTGGATTGGCTGGTAATTACCGGAGGTTTTTTGAAAATTGTGCATGGTTATCTAGTATAATGACTATGTTAACTTGAAAAGGTGTTAATTTCATCTGGACAAAATAATGTGATGATTGTTTTCAGGAATTGAAAATAAGATTGGTGAATTCTCTAGTTTTGGAACTTCCTTCCAGAAATGGTGAGTTTGTTATCTACATTGATGATTCTTTGAAAGGAATGGGATGTTTCCTAATGCGGAATTATTAGTAATTTCTTATGCTTCACATCAGTTGAAACCTCATTAGTTAAATTACCCTACACATGATTTGGAATTAGCTGCTGTTGTTTTTGCATTAAAAATTTAGAGGCATCATTTGTATGGAGTGAAGTGTGAAATATATATTGATCACAAATGTTTGAAGTATATATTCACTCACAATGAATTGAACATGACACACAAGAGATGGTTGAAATTAATCATGGATTATGATTGCACGATCCTTTACCATCCAAGAAAAGAAAATAATGTGGTTGATGCTCTGAGTCGAGAAAGTAATGCATCATTAACCATGCTACGTTTGGAACGAGATCCGTTGGTTTTTGATTTGATGAACTTTGTCATAAAAGTTGTTGGTGCATGAAATTCTTCTGTTTTGTTTCAGGTGTCAGTGAGATCATCTCTATCAGATAGAATAGAGCAAGCGCAGAAAGAAGACAATCAGTTCCAGAAAAATGTAGAGTTGGTTCAGAAGGGTATGTTTCCGGAATTTAACATTGATAATTATTGTGTTTTGAGATTTTGAAAGAGATTATGTGTACCTTATGATTCATATTTGATGAATGAGTTGTTATGTGAAGCTCATAGTTCCCCATTTTCAGTTCATCCTGATAGTACTAAGATGTACAGAGATCTTCGGGAGTATTACTAGTGGGATGGAATGAAAAGAGATATTGCTGATTTTACTGTGAAGTGTTTGACTTGTCAGTAGGTTAAAGAAGAGTGACAGTTACCGAAAGGAATGCTTCAACCTTTACCGGTGCCTGAGTGGAAATGGGAAAATATATCCATGGACTTTTTTATGATTACCAAATACATCTCAAGGTAATATTTCTATCTGGTTTATAGTTTATCGATTGTCTAAATCAGCTCATTTCCTTCCTATTAGAGATACATTGTCTCTAGATAAACTTTCTCAGTTGTATATTAAAGATATAGTCATTTTTCATGTAGTTACCCTCTCCATTGTATTTGATCGTGATCCCATGTTAAATTCTAACTTTTGGAAAGGCCTCCAAAAGTCATTGGGTAATGAATTAAATTGTAGTACAACTTTTCATCCTCAATCAGATGGGCAGTCAGAATGAACAATTCAGACATTGGAAGATATGTTATGATCTTGTTCCATTGATTATCAGGGATGTTGGAACCGTCATCTTTCATTTGATTAAATTTAATATAATAACAGTTTTCATTCTAGTATACAGATGGCTCCATTTGAGGAATTATATGGAAAGCGTTGTCGAACTACATCTTTTTAGGATGAAGTAGGTGAAAGGAAGCTGATGGGACCAGGATTGGTAGAAGATATGGCAGAGAAAGTTTTGATAATTCAAAAGCACATGAGAACAGCTCAGAGCAGACAGAATAGTTATACCGATAATCAGAGGAAGGATCTTTCTTTTGAGGTAGGTGATCATGTCTTTCTCGATGTTTCTCCATGGAAAAGTGTGATGAGTTATGGTAAGAAGGGAATGTTAAGTCCAAGGTTCATTGGACCTTATGAAATTCTGGAGAAAGTTGGATCAGTTGCATACAGAGTGGCTTTACCCCCAATTTTATCCCAGGTACACAATGTTTTTCATGTTTCTATGTTGAGAAAGTCTATGCCAGATTCATCTTATGTTTTGAGCCTAGAGGTAGTTCAGTTGGAAGAGAATCCTTCCTATGAAGAACAACTAGTCCAGATTCTTGACCGCAGAGAGAAAGTGTTACGGAATAAGGTAATTCACTCGGTAAATGTTTTGTGAAAAAACCACATGGTTGAAGAGGCAACGTTGGAATCTGAAAATGCTACGAGGGATAAATACCCCCACTTATTTTGATAAGTGAATAAAAATAGCGAGAACACAATTTCCAAAAGGGGGAGGATGTAACATCCCTAGTAAATAAAGAATACGATGTTTTTATACTTATTAATATATTTTAATTAAATATTAATTTTACTTTAAAAGGGTTTCTTTGTTCGATAGCGTACCCGATACACAACAATGGGTTTCTTTGGAATCTTACGTTCCAAATTAATAATATTATATTATTATTTTAAATTGTAGTTAACTCCTAGCCGTTGGAATGGAGGGAATGAATGAAACTAACTACAATATGATTATACATGATTTTTAAATGTATTTACATTTATCCAATAATAAGTTAGAGGCTTAAAATATGAACGAATCTAATTTTTAGCATAATTTACATTAAATGGCTAATTTACCACCTTTAAATGGAAAACCCTATTTAAATATATTTTTGGTCACTTTAATATATTTTAATTGACAAAATATAATCCTTCTTTAGAATGGGGACATAAAATTTTACCTTGGGTAATTATTTGGAATTTTTCTGATAAAGTTCATTTTTTAACGAATAATGAAAAATACTATATTTTAATTCAAAAGTGCCTTTTAATCTAATTTTTTATATGGTTAGATTATATTTTCATTTTGTTTTAATGTGAAATTGATATATATTTTTACCATTTAGTCCAATTTTGGTCATTGGAATTAATTTCACTTTGAAATTGGACATAAACAAGTATCAATATTTTGATTGTCATTGTTTCTTAAAAACAGGCTATTTGTTTTAACGACGAGAATTAATTTTTAAATTAATTAATACCACTTAAATGTTTTGAATTTTTCAAAAGATACATCAATTTTTAATTCGGAATAACAAATAATACTTAGGCTGAATTTTTTGTATGTTTCTGAAAAACCTCAATTTTTGATGAATAGTTACGCCACTTAGTGGTAGTTAAAAAAACCATATTTTTCAATTAAATGATATTTTACCACTTATGGGAATAGAATTTAAAAAATACAATATACATTTTAGTTATCAAGAAGTAAAATGTGGTCAATTAAGATGAAAATAATTTTTGTGAGTAGTAACTTTTGACTTTTATTTACCGCGGTAAAAGGTAAATAAGGAAAATCAATGTTAAAAGAATATTATAATAATTAAAAATTACTTTAAAAATTGTTCAAACCTTATTGGTTGAGTCATTAACGACCATGGGCATCTTTGGGTAGATTTTGGGACCCCTTTGAGCTACTTGGCAGTGATAATGACAATTTAGACTAATTAATTTAATGTAAAGGCAAAATAGACATAAACACAAATCTTTTAGTAAATAATTTTTTATGGTGTTATATAAAGAATATTTTTTACTATAAATATTAATTGGAAATAAAAAAATATTTCCTACATCTTTGTAATTTTTTTTAAATTTTGAGACCACAAAAAAATTAAATTATTTATGACATAATAATGATGAAGTGTTTACCTCATTAATAAATGATTTAAATAAATAAGATTTTAATGCTTATAATATTATCCAAAACATGTACAATTCAGATTGGATGATTTCATCTCGACCATGACTCATATTATATTCAACTATTGTGATTTTTTTACCATTAGAAACTGAATATCATTATATTATAAAATAATACGTTCACACTTTCCTAAAGAGCTCATCCTCTCATTTATAAAATGAGACCACTTATAACCAATTTGTCACACCTTTCAAGACATTTGTATCATCAAAAATCTTCCCAATTAAGCTCCCAACATCCCTCTCATCCCTCTAGAAGCCCTACTTTTGGCATAAGGCACTTCAAGAAGTCCTTTTGGTTTAAACCAAAATAAGTTACCAAAATTAAAGGTAACAGTTTCTCATAAATTGTTTTCTTTTATTTTACTACTCTAACACCTAAACTCTTTTTATTACTTTATTTTTTAACAACACCAGTATTATCAATATACTAGGATGTTTTAATGAGAATTATTCGAACTACACTTAAACACCCCTCAATCTAATGGGTGAAGAACATAATGTTTCTGTGGATGGTAAACTAACACCTCACGGAATGATTGTTCTTCAATTACCTCTTACCACCTCTCATGTTGTCCATTATGATGGAACTGTATGTATATATATATATATGATATATATTATGCTTATTTTTTCTTTATGCTTCTATCTTTTCCATTTATAGCACATCTTTATGGTTTCCATAGTGGGTAAATACGATGATCTCATTTGAGGATGTGCGGACAACCGCCCCGTCAATGTGATTTGATTCGTTAATACCTTATGTGGGATGAATAAAGGATGGATTTAATGATATTATATATGATATTATACTGTAATTATAATATAACTATGTATCATTATGTTTTATTTCCATTAAAATAAGAAATATAAATGAAAGTAGCGTTCATGCGTACATACGACTTACCATATCAATGAACGATGGATTTCATTTCTCCCCTTTAAATGTTATGTACTATTATAAATACTTGTATATACTGGATATATATGATATATATGATATCTAAATCATGAATATAATTCTGGTTATAATGGACTTTTTACCGTGTGAACAACTTGTAATTATAAGAAGTGCATTTTGGAATCAAGTACCGAATGTCGACTAAACGACCGTTATTAACATTAATGAATATATAATGTTTATAACACCATAATAAGTGATATAATAGGAATAATAAATGGGAAAAATGTTCGTAAGCATGTAGAAATTAACACTAGTTTATTATTCAGGAGAATAAAGAGCGATCGAGTCCAGTCGGACATGAGGTATGGGACTTCGTATCAAATCTATTTTCATTGAGGCATATTTTGTTCTAATACAAGACATTATTTTATATGTTGTATAGACACCTTTGACTTTTTCTTTTATTCAAAAGGAATCTTTTTCTATGAATTATTTTACTAAACGAAAAAAAATGTTCCTTTTAACGTATGCGGTGACAACGACCTTTTCCGCCGCCGCGAGTATTATTTGATCTTGGGCTTCCTCAACAAGCCGTAATGTTTTTAAAAGAAAATAAATACCATATACTCTTTTATGTATTTTTGGTATTGAAAATGGTTTTGAAAATGGATTTGTTATGTCAATATATTTAAGTGATATATTGTGATCAAAATGTGGAAATGTTTTCTTTCCTTTATATTTGTTGTATGTGTTATGGTTTTATATTGGTACTTGGACATTTGACGGGTGGTTATGTGATAAACCAAATGACGGGTGGTGCTGTGAATACCCGTACGGGTGGTTACGATATAGCCTCCAATGCATTGGGTATGGAAGGCTTCCATATGGCTATTCCATTTAGTGATATGTGTGGAAGTCGACCATATGGTTATTCCATTTAAGTATGATTATGTCCCAAGTTACCTTTATTATGTTATGTATTCTTTATATGGGTTGTATGGTAATATTTTGGTTACAAAAAGGGTAAATAATGATATTTTATTCAGTGAGGAGTATTTACAACTTCATAAAGGTGAAAAGTATAACTTTTCTTAAAGTATTCATTGTTTACATATTGTTTTGAAAAACTAACAGTTTTCCTTCTTTGTGTATCGCTTACTGATCTTGTTATGCTCATCCCATGTTTTTGAATTGTTTTTCACAGGAAAAAATGTGGAATAGTGTCAAGGATGGGATCAAGGAAAATTCTTGTTGTCATAAAAATGGAACTAGACATGACTCTTTTTTTCAAGAGTTCATGTTTTTTTAAAAAAAACTATGGAAACTGTGTAGAAGTGTCTACTTTTGAATCTTTTGAGATGTAATATTTATGTCATAATTCTGTAAAACTCTAAACCTAAAAATATCCTCAATGTGAATTATTCATTTAATTCAATATTTTTTAAGGTTAAAGGATGGGTCCTTATAAATTACATACCCAATTTAATTTATTATATGATTTTGTAATGATGAAAGCATGAAAATAATTATCTTAGGAAAATACATGTTTGGGGGAAAAGACATGTGAGTGCATATGTCTTAGTTGATGAAGGACTTAGTCAAAACCGGTTAAGTATAAGTCAAATGTGCTACTCAGGACATTCCCTAATCATTTCAAAGAAATTTTTCATCATTAAGGGATATGATGGTGCATTTTCTCTCATGGAAATGATAATAATGGGAATGTCTACCATAAAAATTGAGAAGAAGATATGTTCTCTTTTTCATGGAGGAAGAAAAAAATTTATTGCATAAATGCATATGTAATTTATCCATTCCTACTTGAAAGATCTCATGAAATGAGATTCTTATTGATTCCTTCCTATGTTATCACATGATCATACATAAAAATGTGATGCTTGTTAACAAGGGAGGATCATTTTAATGAAATATAAGGAACAACGGAAATAAGTAAAAAAGTAATTTAGTGGTTACATATTGATGTGTGAGAACCTATTTAAACCGTATTTTTTGATGGGCGGATATATTCTGTTATCCTCATGGATAATTTTACAATAATGGCATAGGTTTTAGTTTCCATTAATGATTATAATGTGTTTATGTACAAAGAAAGTTATCTTTGGTAAGTAGAGAAGATGTTGTGTAATCAAATATAGATTACATAGATGGATAATAGAAAATAGTTCAAAAATATTAAAGTGGATGACTTTCTCAAGAAACAAGGGTTAAGGAACCATGTTTCAGTTATAATAAATCCACAAAAATATGGTATAATTGAGATAATAAATCTAATTATCAAGAATATGGTTAGAAAAATTCTCACTAAGAAATACCATCATATATTTTTCGGAAAGAAACATTTATGACATCAATACAAAAATTAAATTGTGTGTTAATATGTAAAAAATAAGGTAAGGCTACATATGTTCTATAGTTGGGAAATAATCCATTTTTTATTTAATATAGAGTATTCAAATATAAGTGTTTCATTGTCAATAAAGATAAATATAAGGACATTAAATACATTAGAGATGAAGGGATATTTCTTGGATACACATGGAATAGAAAATAATATAAATATTTTAATATGTTTCTAGGGATTTTATTTGGAATAAATAATGTAACTATAGTGGATAATGTTTGAATATTAAACAAATAAGTGATTAGTTTCAAGAGTATAGGGATGAAGAGATAAGAATTTTAGGGGATATTCATGTTCTAGAGGCAGATTTAGGAGAAGTTTAAGATAATTAAAATGATCAACATAAAGTAGTGTTTACACATTACTAAAGTGTCATTTCAAAGTTTATATCAATAATATTTTCAGTGATCATATACCCCAGTTGAATATAAAAAGAAAGAAGATTCTGTAGAAAACATTTTTCTTATCACAGGTAGATCCTAAATGTTTTTAGGAATAAACTGAAGATGAAAACTATTTTTAGACTACGGAGATGAGCTTGTCCAAATAGTGAAGAATACGTCAAGGGAAATTATTTGGGTACAAAAAATTAGAATTTCATCGGGGCAAGGTGCATCTTTCGCAACAAGATGAATGAAGACAATGCAAAGATTAGAAACAAAGGAATAATAGAGTAAAAATGGTACACCTAGGTATAGGGTGTTGATATTTATGAAACAATTACATTTGTTTCTAGGATACAGACATTTATGATATTCTAGGCCACAGTACTGAAAATAAAGTTCACCACCTTCCAGATTGATGTCATGTAACCATTTAAGAATCAGTTTTTATAAGAAGTTTATGTTGACTAGTTATATGGTTATCATAATAATTAAGTTGAGAATAGATTTTTTCATATAATAATGGAACAATATGGGTTAAATCATGAACAGACGTCATGAAATTGAAGGCCTGATCAGTTTTTGAAGAATATTTGTTTTCATCAGGGTGGAGTTTATTACAATCTAAATGTAAATAATGAAAATTATCAATGTATAATGGTGATAGTGTATTTTAATGACGTAATATTTTGTTGATTAAATGAAACATAGTGCAAGATGTTCCCATATTTTATTTAAAGTGTTTTGTAAATGTCAACGATTGGTGAACTAATATTTTCATTTGTTTATAGGAGACACAAGAAAGGAATTCCATATTTATTTTAAAATCATTATATGATATGGAATCTATGATAATATTTGGAATTCACAATTCCAATGATATGAATACACTAGTGGTTACACAGATTAAATTTTCATTGGTTGATTAAGACAACATAATTCATGTGAAAAAAATATAGGAAAATCATTGGTCATATACTATATTATTGAGTGATATGAATTGATATTATATTCCCCATTCCATGAAGTAATATATCAATGAAATAAAAATAAAATCCTCTTACATGTAGTTAAAATAATACATCAGTATATAAATAGAAAAATATATTACATTTTTATAAAAATGAATTAATCACTTCAATTGTAATTTGGTTATATAGACGCATATTACAATATATTAAGAGATGATAGAAAATAATCCTCAGGTGGTGCATTATATAATAGAATATTTTGTGTTTCTTTGATTATAATGAGAATATATTTCATTTCATTAAGTGTAGTCGAAGCAATATATATTGTGTCCACTAAATGTTTCACACAATTATTCTAGATGAAACAAAAACATGATTATATGGGATTTCTAGTGATGTCTCAGATCATAATCCATTATGATAATCAATTTTATATAAATGTTATAAAAAATACATTTCATCACTCAAGTACAAATCACATATAAATAATGTATCATTTTATGAAGTATAAGGTGTAGAAAGGGATTGTGTAGTTGAAGTATGTGCCTACATAGCTACTGGTTGTAGACATTCTATCGAAATTCATCCCAAAAGAAGAATTTGAACTTTATTGACTAGTTCATGGAGTTTATTCGACTCCACACACATTAATAAAGTGTGAATGTGGTATCCCCCTCTACTAGAGGTATTGTTTATTTTTTCCTAATGTGTTGATATGTGTTCTTTACTTCATGGAATAACAAAAAAGAGTGAACATCAGGTTTAAAAAAAAAGGGAGATGATATGGTATAAATGGAGGAGAAAATTTATTAATCAAGTAAAGGGAGAAGCTGATAGGTGGGGTCAAAAATAAAGAAGTAGATAAAATATTACTATGCTAAAGTTGATCAATAATATTTTTTATATCATGAAAGATGTGGTTTATGATGAAATAAGACTACTGGTTTTGGAATGAAGTGATTCATTAGTGAAAATTTCATATTACTCTTATTTATCATACAGATCATCGATCAAATTTGATTAGAGTGTGTGTAGAATAAAATATATGATCACTAACTAAATCACATGATGTAAATTTTGGTAGAATAATATAAGAATCATTAATTTGGTATCGACATTTAATGAGTTTTCAACATTCCTAAAAGGGGGATTTTTGGGAAAAAAAATCCCATAAGGTAATAATGCAATTTTTTTTGGGTTGATTGTGTTTGATCAAAATGACGTCTTCCATAGTTATTTGGGGAGATCAATAAGTATTTTTTACAAGTTATGTAAAAAAATATCCAAGAAAAATGAATATATTCCCTGTTTGAGGTCAACAAATTATGTATACATGTTGGCTTAATTTACCATTATTTTCTAATTTTTTGGTTTCTAAATTTTGGAGGATGTATCAATAATGATAAAAGATGGATTTACATGAATGGGTAATAAAATATTGTAATGGAATGAGTTTCATGAAGACACGTTTTTGTGAAGGGAGTTATGCAGAGGTGTGGATCATCATGAATGAGTATCAAGAATTCTTAAAGGGTTAACAATAAATCCCAATGACTATGAGATGTGGATTATTGTGAATGTACAATGGGTAATCAATGAATCTATATTACTACAAGAATTAGACCCTCATGAATATGTGACTAGTTGATGGTGAATCTTAGAGACAATGAGAAGTGGAGTATTCGTGAATTCATGAAGGGGTAATGATGAATCTTTATGTCTATATGATGAATCTATAATTGGAAATTTACCCAGGGCTTTATGAAAATATGGAGCTTTGAAAATGAGATTGGAGAGATCCATGAAAATGTGATAATGTGGATAGAAGATTCTATATGGGAGTAAATTCTTATAAATAGTCTCGTATCCCGCTCATAATAGAGGAGTAAGACATAATTAATATTAAAAGCCTCTAAATTCATGAAGGTGATTTGTGATGGTTGTTATTGAAAAAAAATATCCTGAGTAAAGAAATATCATAAATGCTATGAGGGATGACCTAATGTTCTCTGATTTAGAAAGGCTAGGTGGGATTTGCGAATGGTTTTTAGCATCCTGAATTGAGGATAATTCATTAAGGGTGGTTGAGCTATGAAAAATTGGTGTGATTTATGATAGTTGTGGGGTCTACGAATATAGTATGTAATTGTGAAGCATTTCTATGTTTCTTGATGTCTTTGAAAGCATGAAAATGTTAGTAATCATTGTAAAAGTGTTGCAAATTGATTTCATAGTAAAACTATGGTAAATTAATACATGTAATTTAGATTAAAGTAGAACATCAAAAGAGAATCTATGTACAAATGATGATATCTTTATTATTTATTACGAAGTGACCTCCATGCCCATAAACTATATATTAATCCTTCCAAGATCAATGAGAAAAGTTAGTGGATAAAGGTGACCCATTCACTCGACAGTGAGCCACAAAAGGAATGATTTAGGTATTAACACATGGGAAAGAGTGATTTGTCTAATAAAAATTGAAGGTGGTAGTGATGATGAGAATAAATGTTATTTATCAAGAATCTTATTTTGATAGTAAGACTTATTGGATTTCGTACATCGGAACATAGAAATTTTCTACACGTTGGATGTATCCTTATGAGGTGAACCAAGTAAAATAGATGTTTCTCATTAATGATTGAATTTATTCTCGAACTTTTATATGATAAACTAGGAGAATAGTTTTTTTAATAATGAAATATGATCTAATGGGGGGTTTTTTTGAATATTTAGTTCCTTGATTCACTACTAAATCTCGAAGTGTTTATCCTAGTTGGGATATCAAATATATATCATTTCAAATTAATATTTTCATGGATTATTTAAATTTTATTGGAACAATATTTATCTCAGGGAATCAGAATTATTTACCCAATAAAGATATAAAAAACTAAAATACATTAAAATATATTGTTAAACATAATCAAATTTTGATCCTCTAACCATTATTCCATGATTACCACCAATGTTCCATCACCACCGATCATTCTTCAAATTTTAATAATAATTTATCTTTCATCGATCCACCAAAGAACACCAATTCTATTAGTTTATTCCCAAAAACAATTAAGAAGGGAGAATAATTTATTCAATTGAATACTACATAAATTTGTAATTCAATTTTCAATTACACTAACATAAAATATACCAATAATTTCAAAAACTTTATAACCGCTATTGACCATACCATTGAAATGTGATTTCAAATTACTTGTTAGTTAATGATTCACTCCATTAAAATAATATATATAAAAATATATCCCCATTATGATATTTCCACTAATATTTATTATATTATTTATATAAAAATTCACAATATTTTAAAATTGAAATAATTGAGTAAATTAAAAAAATAACAATGATACTATATTCCTTTATCAGAAAATTATAATATCCTAATAATTCCATTCAAAAATAAACATAACATTCTTAATCAAATTTGATATAGAAAATTTATTTTTAATGATATTAAAATTCAATATTACAATTCAATAGAAAGAAAAATTTTCAATATAAATAACATCAAACACTAAAAATCATTTTATTTGAGTCTTTACATGTTATTTAATAGTGATACATTATTGTAAATATCATAGTTAAATTGGGGTTTTGAGGAAAAATAGTCTATTTTTTTATTTATATCACGATATAGGGGGTTATAGGATTCACATACATGGATACTATATATTTTTAGTTTAATATTCATTAAATTAATAAAACACACACTCGAGGTATGTAATAGTTTAGTGCCCTTGGAAACATGTAAAAAAATATTCATAATTTATCAAATATCATATGATTCTCACTTAAGTATCATAACTATTATTACACCTACATGAAAATTATTTTTTATACCCTAGGTAAGTGATCATAACAAAGAGTGATCTCAAATGCTTAGTAAGCCTAAAAATGGGTCATACGTAATAACTACATTAACAAAAGTGTATTTTAACAGGAACCTAAAATTTTGTAAATCAAACCCTTATATAAAAGATCATGATATTGGGTCATGGAATAAATATTGGTAGTTAAAAAGACATAAAACATAATGAAATTTAGGAATATGATCAATGAGATCATATAATTTCATTAATACAAAGCCATATGGAATACACATAAGATGAAACATTATTATGTCAAGGCTATCGACCTAGGAATTCATAACATGTTAGTATTGGAATAACCACCCATTTAATAGAATCATTTATGGGATTAAATTATGTGTTTCCTCATTTGAGTTTGGAATAATCTCACGGGTGCCCTATTTCAGGATTTGGATAACAACACTGTTAACATTTGAGCTCATAAAATCTTAATCATTACCGACTACAATGGAGGGAAATATTAGTCCCACTAGTGACATAATGAAACTAAAAAATATTTGTGCCATATGACCATACATAATTCCTCATATCATATCACATGAAAAATTGGTTTCCTAAAAATTTAATCATATCATAGCTTGATCAAGGGATATAGGTTTCAAAAACATTTCATCATTTCATTATATAAAAACTCTTTGAAAAAGAAGCAGGTTTTATACAAATTTTCCCATGGTGTAACCAAAGGAAAAAACATGTTTCAAATATATCAATTCATCAAAAACCATTTCTAGAAAAAATATAAAAGTGTAATTGTTTTTTATAACCAATTAATCATATTTTAAATCATAATATTTCATCTTACATAGATATTTATTTGAAAAATCACCTGGTATACTTCTTGAGGGAAAAAACACTTCTATAAATTTCAATTTTATTAAAATTTAAATCATTTTAATTTTTAATTACATTAGAGATAATGTTGAAATAGTTTATGGTATAATTGAAATATTTGAGTTTTCTTGACAATGTGAAATACTATTTATTTTGTTTACCTTAAAAATAGAAAATGTGTTAACATTTTATGGTAAAATCCAAGAAAGAATTGATTGGGAAATGACATGAAAATTACTTTAAAAAATATTTTAAAAATGTATTCATGGATAAAAATGACTTAAATAATTTTTTTATTAATATTAAAATAAATTTAAAACATTTTATAGAAAAGATGACTTTTGGATTAAATGTTTTTTTTCGACTAAAAGGAAAAGTTTTCATAATGAGATAATTTTGAAATTTTGATAACATAATGAAAGGAAAATTAAAGGAAACATGTATTCTCATGTTATTACAGTATTATAATGAAAATAATGAGTTATTATATATATATATTGTAATATTTCTTCATTGGAATCATAATAGAAAACAAACCTGATAAAAAATAAGTTTGTAACATAAAACTCATACAACTAAGGTAATATTAAATGATAATAACACTGAAATAATAATTTTAATATAAATAGAAAATATCATGATAAAAAATAAAGTAATTATTTTCTTTAAATTGGATATAATTTACTCCACAGAATATAAAATAGCACTGAATTTACATATGTATCAAAGAAATAAAAGAGAGACTCGAAATCCATTAACTAATGTCACAAATTCCATTGTACATGATACAAAATCCCATATAATAATCAAAATATTACTATACATATATTATAGTACCATAAATATATTTATTATTCCGTATATGATTTATTTATTAATATTTATTAGCGGTTTATCACAAATTAATTATAAAAAATATTTTGGGTAATAATTTTTTTTGTCTTTCATATAAGATTTTGTTTTTTATAATCAATCCTAATAAATTGATAATAGTTCTATAATCACATGAAAATTAACCCTAAAATAAATATAGTATTTATAAATTAATTATACAATTAATTCCAATCATGAATGATGGTTTGGTGTAATGCAGCATGTTATGATAAAAAAGATAGTAGGTCATACATTGGCATAAATAACATTTCCATTCTCAATTATTATTATAAAAAGGAGGTAAGTAATATTTTTTATTTAAATAAAATCATAAAATCAAAAACTATATTTTATTTGTAAAATTATACTTATAATTTTCGTCCATGAGTTTTGGTGATAAAAATGGAAATCTAGATTACTTCATGATTGTGACAGTCCACAAGTACATTAATTACATTTTCAATTTTTATTGTGTAATAATATAATAAATACCATGATATATTTATTTTAAAAAATATAAAAATATCATTAATATCAAATTATTTCATTTATATATCATATATAAATCCTTATTGTCATGTATATAAATTTTTAATGAAAAAAGATTCACAACGCTTAATGAGGTGGTAGTCCACCATGCACACGAGTGATGTTATCATATCTCATATAGAATTTAAAGGGAATATAATATATGATATAATCTATTTAGAGGTATAATTATGTGATAAATATAATATATATGATTTATATCATTTATTATACCCATTCATGAGATGTGGTAATAAAAAAATGAATGACATAGGTTCATGAGGCGGTAGTTCGTCGTACAAACGAATGATGATTTCATTACTCATTTCAAGGAACATGAGATGAAATTAGGTAATAAAAATGAATATAAATAATATGAATATTTTTAAGATAATGAGGAAATTAAATTATTATATATTAATAATTAAATAGTGATTTGGAATAAGAAATAATGTACAAATGTTTTGTTGAAAAACACTACCTTCTCATCTTGTAAGCCCCTTATGTTTGGACCAAAAGCCGTTACAGAATGAATTTATGTCCAAAATAAGGATTAAATGGTGATAGGAGGATTTTGAATTGTTTTTTGGGATGTTAATGGCAGATTAATTTTATTTAATTACATGAGGATTGTATTAGATTTTGTGTCCATTTATATGTGATGTGGGTTTCACCCATAGATTTTTGAGAACAAAAATATATACCCATGTTTGAACATTAAAAAAGGGTAAAATGGATTATTCTTAAAATTACACCTTATTGGGTGGAAATATTCCAATATAATTCATTTTTGAAAATTTATAATGCAAGTTTACCCTTTTCATTTTAGTTTAACACCTACTAATCAAATTTTAACCATAATAGTAGTAATTTAATTTTACAGCTCTAAATTTTCATTTTTATCAAAAAAAAAATTTACTTATTATATAATCAATATTATTGTTATTATGAATATTGAATAAATTTTTAATAATTTAATTATAATAATTTATTAAATTAAAATTAAAATTAATTAGACAGATGGGTCGATAAAGAATGATTTCAAATAGAAAATGTCCAAAAGTTTATAATGTATTATTAACAATTTCAATATGGAATTTATTCCCATGTCTTAAATTGGATTAATTTATATAAAATTGAACTAATTTTACATTAACATATATAAATAATAAATTGTAACATAATAAATTATTTAAATGAAATTGGATTTTAAAATTAAAATTCTGTACCTTTCACAATTTTTCCGAAAGTTTACATTTTTTGAAAACTATCTAAAATTATCCTTAATAAAAATTATACATTATTATTGAAAAAATTATGATTATTAATAATTTATATTTAAAAATGGTTTCAAAATTTATTTTTATTATTTTCCTTTATATGAAATGTAATATTGTTTTTATAAAAAATATTTTCAAAACAAATATAGACATTATAAAAAATCTGACCCCATTTTTAACAATATGTATTCTTTATGTAAAACCACTTTTCATAATATTTAAAAATTGGAAATTATTATACATATATGTATGTTTACAATATATGTTATTAAAATGGTGTTTGAATTATAAAAATATTGTCACAATTCTCTTAAAACTCAGTGTCATTTGTAACCAAAGCTAACCAAGAGTCATGTGTAACAAAATATTAACACAGTGTTGTGTGAAATGAATTATATCCTAGAAATATAATGTATTCAAATACAAAAATACATAAAAACTAAAGGTGATACATTCTTACTCCATTAAAATGAATTTCTCCATCAATCTCTTTCACAATGATAGAGAAAAATTAGGATAATTGTTCCTCATAATTTTATTAGGATCCCACATGGATTCCTCAAATTGGTAGTTTAACCCTAAAAAATTGACCTGGTTTGTGGTCTTATATAATATAACAATCTATTTTTGATCCAGAATCCACATTGGTTGTTCCTCTTACAAAATATATTTATCCAGTGGTATGAACTCAATCTTCCATACATGTGATGGGTCAGTTTTGTAATTCTACTAGAGAGATATATGGAAAACATTATTAACCTATATGAATATTAATGAAATTTACAATTAGTAAGAGACTATCCAAAAAATGTTATTAATTACTAATTGACTTCTATACGTAGGAGTAAGTTTTCCCTTCATTTTTGTGTTGAAAAATTCATAGAAATAAACTCTCACCCATATCAAATTTGAGATCATTTTTGTTTCGATATTCATATCATTTATATAAAATTATTGTTTCCCTTACATGTTTCGGAATGGTTCTAACTATTTATTATATCTAAGCATCTTTATCAGGTCCAAATATATTTCATTGTAAATTTTTATTCCTTTATGTGGCAGTTCTACAAATAATTCCACAACCGGAATCATAATAAGCCAACCGAATTCCAAGATGAAAGATATTATCATATAATACATAAAATAGAGGAATTATTTGATCCCAATCACATTTTAAATCAAATTCAATATATCTAAACATATCCTATATAGTTTAAAATATTAACTCAAATAGACCATCTATCTTGGGATGACATGATGTTCAAAAACATAACTCTATATAATGTTATTTTTTAAGACATATCTAAAATATCGTGGTAAATTCATGAACCCATGAAAATAAAATTGAATTTCGTATGTAATGAAACCACACCACCCCCAAAACATACATTCTTTCATGAGGATCGATAAATGATTATCCCATGGTAGCAATGAGGTGTGTGAGATTTAGATGGTGATCAAATGCAACAAATAATTACATCAACATCAAGAATACTAATTTTGTTAAAGGTTATAAGTACCTTTAATAATGTGTCCATAACATGAAAACAAGTTCTTTTAAAAATTCATTTTTAGGAAAAACATATATAAAAAAATGGGGTTTATTACAATAAATTTATCTTAAGATATCTATAATCTTGATAAACATCCATAACATAAAACCTCATATGGGGATCAATGATTTCGAACGTATCATCAAACCTAAACTCATAAACCCACAATTTTTCACATAATTTTTATACTGAATCATAAATGGATACATATACTATTTATAAATTTAATTGTCCCTTTATTCTATATATATTCTCTTATCGTATACAAAATATTTTTCATTTGATTATTGGGTTTATCCTTGTACTAATAGAATATCAAATGTTATTTTATTATTCTAGAATAGCTTAATATAGATATAATCACATGAAATTTCACTACAGGATGAACTAATATATTTTCAATGGGACCATTCATAGGTAATCAAACATTAAATTTTCATTTATTATGGGTAGGATAATTGTTCCCAAATTATCAGGATTTAATACATCCATTAGGACTGCATATGGTTTACTAATTTCTATTTTTTTACAGTTTATTGTGGATAACCATCCACTTTGTCCCTTGGATTGGTGAACTGATTATCATATTACCCAATCACAATCCACATAAAATATAGGAGTGTGGGTGATTGATTATTTCAATATCTATCTCCATTTATTTCATTTATGTTCTTCTTCAGACAACTTATGAAATATTTTTCCTAATGGATGGTCCTCCCACTCTTGAAAAACCTTATTTTATACATTTAAGAACTCACCTATGTGCTCGATAGAAATATTTTATAATGAATGATCCCAAAAAAATTTATCCCCTTAGTGTTACATATCATTGAAATTTTTCCCAGTACACCATTTTCCTTTTCGTTTCACCAGTACTGATAGGGTTTCAAACAGGCATTTCCAAAATTATTTCACATCGAATGATTTTTTAATAATACATATTTTCTTATATGGATAAGCCACATTGGAAATTTTTTTTAATACAAATGATGAATCCATCATTCATATTGTCGTAAAGAATGACAATACCTAATGAGTTCTATATATGTCATGTAAAATTTTCTTCATAGGTACCAATATATTTATTATCCTCTTATTCATATAAAAGAACAATGTCTCCATCTCTATATGAAGGATATGAAGAAATTACAAGATGAAAATTAATTTTATGAACTCATCGCAATCCATAGATTCAAATTTATATTATCAAATTATAATCTTAATAATATTACACTATTGATATGCTTCACTCTCTTACAGTTTATAGACAAAATGACATTTCGATTATCCCAACGCTGGAGGGTCTAAAATCACTGTTAGGAGACCCGTATCCATTTCTCAATAACTAGTGGATCATAAGAGGCATTGAAATAAAGTTAATGTTGTCTCATGAAGGACTCCTCAAAATTATTTCCCTCTCTTTCCCATGTGTAATCCCATCATGGATCATATCCTTATAATATTATGTGATCATGCTAATGAGATTTTTCTTTCCAGTACCCATATATTTTGGTTTCATAGGAGTAGAATCCTTGAATTTCCACAATAATTCAACAGTAACATTATTTATTTAGGTACCATCCATTGACTAAAACCAAAATCATTGAGTGATAACCACTAATCATAGTGGGTTACCCCAAAACCATGAAATATCAATTATAGAATTTCTAACTCATGAAAAACTCTTGTTAATCTATTATACCTTCAGTTTATCATATTTCATTCAATGTAATAATCTATTTAAATACATTATGATTATTTGTAATGATATTGTGAATTTATAAAGAATACCCACTGAGGGTGTCAAAACAGTTGTGTAGGAAATCCCATTGTCATGTACTAGGTGATTATCATGTCAATAATTCAACATTTTTTGATCAATTACTCCAATGTACCACTATTACATAGCCATATCCACGTGTAGTATATATAAATGGATGAAAATTTTGGAAACCTCTTTCTATATCTTAAACCACAATTCCATGATATTATCCAACTCTTTATCTTATCCTTAGACATATCCTTAGATATAACCATAAAAATATAATTATAAGTATATATAGAGATGCCACTAAATTTTTCTGAAACTAGATTCAAATGGTTAAATAATACTTTCCTCTAATACCAAATATTGGTACAACTTATTGTCATACATAAATTATTTATATTCTTATATTAACATTCATTTCATTATACAAACACAAATCAAGGGACTATAATTTTTTAGTGCCTTTTGAACCCTGAAACCTAAACTTCTTAATTCACGAATTATATTCAATGTCTCTAATAAAGATATTAAACTTTATTACTCCTACTAAAATACATACATCAAAACCTGGGGAATTGAAACGTAATAAAAAGTGATCTCATATACTCGGTAACGGTAAATAAGTGACACGTATAATCATAAAATTTGTTTAATGGTATGAGAAAAGGAGAATAACATTTGCAAACCACATGCGGAATCTGAAATAAAAGAATCATGAGTATTGGATAAATGATTTTAATTTTATTAGAGACGTGTAATAATATTTTCAATGAACATGGTACATGACACAATAAGTATATAATAATACATAGACATGTGTAATATACAGAGACATTGTAAGAATTACTTCAAGGATACAAACTAGAACATCCATAACCTAATATACATGAGATAGTCTCTTCTGTACCCTTCCAGATCATATAACATTTATCAGTACCCACTATTGAAGAGGTAGATATTGGTACCAGTTGTTCTATAATGAAAGTCATTCATATGAGTGAATAAATTACATAAAAAATTCCTCATATCATGACCCATTACATTAAATGTGTTTCAAAAAAAAATTCATCATATTATTAAATGTGGAAAAGAGATTGGTTTCCTAATATATTCGTCATTTCATTATAGAATAACCCCTAGAACAATATGTAGGTTTCATACTAATTTTATCATGGTATAACCTCTGGAAGTGAAATCAGTTTCATAATCATCTTTCACTATTAATCATTTATTGAAATAATTATAATGGATTTTATAGTTCACATCCATAAAAACCATAATTTATATCAAATTATGTCTTATTATATAGATAATTATTTTTTATATCAATTGAAACATTTTAGCTGAAAATTTATTTTCATTGAAAACCACATTTTTTAAAACAGTAAAAAAATTAAAAATATTTTCTATTAAAAATAACCTAGAAAACATGTCTGTGAATGTTGACATATTTGAGCCATCAAGATAGTTAAAAATAATGTGAATTTCGTGCTTGTTAAACCAATAATTGTTTTTCCAATTTCTGTAAGATTCAATTGGTAATTATTTTGAAAATGTGAAAATAATTATTTTAAATGTTTATAGTAAAAATTAAAACATTGGTAAATATGTCATCATTAAAATATTTTATGAATGTCAAAAATCCTTTTTTAAAATACATTGTTTTGAAGAAAATTGGTTTTCAATCGATAATTTATTTTTTTTTAAATTTTTATATTATAATCATGAGTACATAAATAGATTCAAATGAAAGGAAATAAATTATCATCCTTATATAACCAAATTAGAATAAAATTCTTCAGTTTCATGAGAGACATATGATAATATGTCATTTTTAGAAAAATATCAACAATAATCTTATTGGCCCATGAAATTGTAATATACAACTCGTACTAAATTGGTAAGGTTTTAACATAAGACTATTTACTGAACCAAATTTAATGAAACATAAAATATAATTATAAAAAATAAAATCAAGATATTTTATTTAAACTGGAAAAAACATAAACCAAAAAAAATAAGCTAGAGGTTAATGTACATATGTGTCAGAGAAATAAAAGAGAGACTAGAAATATCTTTCATTATATCTCGATTTTCATTGAAGATGTTAAAACCTAAGGTATAATAAATATGTGTTCCATAAAAAATATTTTAAATAAGTATATATATATATATATATATATATTATCCCATTATATTATTTACTTATGATGATTTATTACCAATTATTTACAAATTAATTATTAAAATCATATTTTCAGTAATAACCACATTGTATATCATATATGTTTGGATTTGCTATATTTTTAATTCTTTGCATGATAATGGTCTATTAATCTCTTTAATATTAATTATTAGATAATAATATTTTTTATATGTTAATTATAAATTTAACACTATCCATAAATGATTGTTTGAGAAATTATGTATATTTCGATCATGGAGACAGTTGCTCATATGTACACATGTGTAACATTTCAATTTTTCAATGATCATTATAGGATGAAGATAAAGAATATTTCATCATTAAATAGTTATAACAGTATCATATATAATATATTATGTCATAAAATATACATATATATAAAATATATGCAACGTGATAATGAAAAAAGAGAATCAAATAACATTATGAAGGTAGTAGTCCACACATACATGAACAAAGTCATAATAATTCCATGAGTTAATAGGTACGATATAAAATGATATAATATATTTTTAGAAATACAATTATATAATTTATATTATAATTCTTTCATTAATATCACATATATTTTTCAAAATTGTATTCTATGTAAATCATTAAAGAAAAATGAACCACATTGCTTTGTGTGGAGGTAGTGTACCGTACACAGGAGCTATTCCATCATATCCATTATGGAATAGAATGTAAAAAGTTATATAAGATATAAAAAATAAATTAGTATTATTATTTTTTAAATATAATATGTTTTATTTATATACATCATTATACCCAATTATGAGAGTTGTTAATGAAAAAATGATTGACATCGATTGGTTATGAGGTTGTATGTCGAAAACATGAATGATGATTTAATTAACTATTTAACCGAAGTGATGATGATTTTAGTACATCGAAATAACATAAAAATATCATCATTTTAAATATAATTATTTTATTACATATTCATGGAATAATAATAATTTAAGTATGTTGGGGAAGAAATAAAATAAAAAACTTCTCCTTGATGAACCTTAGACATTCTTCGAATAAGCTCTATTGGTTTGAAACAAAGACATATGTATGCTGGATTTCTGTCTAAAATAAAACAATTTTGATAATATAAGTAAATTCAGATGTTATATAGTTTGTTCTTTTTCAATCCAAAAAGGATTAATTGATTTAGGAAGAGAGGGGATGGGGTGACCTTTTATAAGTGAGGTGAGTTGCACATTTGTTATTTTTGAAAAGAAAATGGTGGACCCATTTTTTTACATGATCAAAGAGTCCAAAATCGATTATTATAAATACATAGAAATTATTTCATCTTAAAATAATCTTTATATAATTTTTAGGTCATTTATAATATTATCTTTTTAGGTTAACCCCTTCAAAACACATTTTTTCCATAACCATAACAAAAAATCTTTCACGTTTTAATTATTTATTTTGTTAAAAAATTATATAGACTATAAAATTAAATATAAATTACTATTATTCAAATTAATGAATAATTTTTTTCAAATTCATATAATTGAATTGGAAAATTGTAATATAAATTTAATCCCTTTGAGGTAACGAGAAAATTGGTTTTCAAAGGGAAAAGGATAAAAATTTAAAAAACTATTATATAAAAATTAAAAATATTATTGATTAAAATGAACAGAATTGGTTTTATATATATATTATTACTCAAATATTACATTAAATTTAATTTAACAAATTAGTAGTCTATAAATATAATCTAAATTAAAAATCAGTTTCAATTAAAATTCATCATTTTTGACATTTCATTTTAACATTATTTTTTTTCTGAAAATTATCAAAAAATAACACTGTGATAATTTTTTAAAAAATAAAAAATTAATGTTAATATTACCACATTAATTTTATAATTTTTTAAAAAATTAATTTTATTTTTCTGGACAAATACAAATAAAATCATTTTATACAATAATTTTTTTTTCATTAAAATCATATACAAAGAATAAAAAATTTATTTAATTTTTTATCAATATATTTACTTTTTATAAAAAAAAATTATACATAATATTTATAAAATAGTTTTTTCAATTTATATCACTATTTTTAATTTCTACATTATAAGGTCATCATTATAATAATATGAATAATTAATCAGAAGATTTTAACTGAGTTTTCTGTATAACACATGCTTTCCATGTGTTGCATATAACACCTAATTTACAGGGTGATTAATGTATAATAGGTATCCATGAAAGTTAATTTATATAATAAAAATTAATACATAAAACATGGGGTGTTATATTATGAATACTCTAGTTTAAGATAATCCTTTCCTCATTTTCTCATAGCGTAACAATAATAAATCAAATGGAAATGGTTTAATCCATCTATAAGAAAGTGGTATAATCTTGTGGTTAGTAGTTTATATTTTAAAATATGGTTTTCACTATCTATATGTGGTTTCATAAACTATCCCAATGGGCCCCATTCCAAGACTAGCCAAATCCCACCTCTAATAGGCTAGGGTCTGGCGACTATCACCAATTATACATATCAAAAATAGGGGAGGACAAAACCTAATGTACCACCACCCACACACACATTTCCAAGCCCATAAAATGTTGAAATGTTAAAAAACTAATTACCCCGAATTCAGACATCTAAAATATCACCATCATATTAGGAAAATGTGTTTTAGAATGAAATATTTCCATATACAATCCCACGATAAATAAACTGAAAACAATTCCAACATGTATAGATGATG